>OZ007596.1:311754546-312954546 GCA_963931845.1 Maratus michaelseni | reverse complement strand
TAGCGGATACACTGTGCTATTTCCATACATGCTATGCCGTTTTCTGATTGTCCTGTGCTGTTATTAGTATATAGAATAAGTAATATACAAAAATAAATGCAGCTTATTTTAAAATTAATCTGAATTTAATAACCAACGATACCATTTAAAATTATATTTCGCATTATGCTCAAGTAATAGTTATTTGCCAAATACAAATATACAATTTCCAAATAGTATATAGCATAGTAATAACGCTTGACGACAATGTTTCAAAAAACTGTAAAATGAATTTATTTCGTGATTGCATTATTAGTAACGAAGAGACTATATATAATTACTTTGACACAGGTGAAAAATATTAATTCATCTTTTAATAAAAAAATTTGTGAAAAAACATACAGAGGCTAAAATTAAAATTTGTGCTTAAAAAAATGTAATAAGAATTAACATAATAATAAAAATAATTAATTTTTATGTTGATGTTAAATACCATTTGGTGTATTATTTCAAGTATAATAACTTGTCTACCTTATATAAATTCTAAAAGTGAATGTAACTACGTAAAACAGTTACAAATTATGTAACAAAAGTTACAAATTATGTAAAACTAACTATAATGCAAACAAAGTGTTAAAAATATATTTGAAAATTATTGAAATAAACTACATAAAGATTTAAAATAATCAAATTAAAAACATGGAAATAAACTGTGCTTATGAAAAACAGAATTCTGGATAAGAAATACACTATACAGTAAAATCCCGTTACAACGAATTCCATTACAACGAAAAATCCCGTTATAACGAAATGCAAGCGAGTCCCGTTTTGAAATGTATTCAAATAATGTTAACATAATCTCAGTATAACGAAATATTCAATTTTTTATAATCTCGTTAGAACGAAATAATATGACACGGCAAATACTTTCAGTTGTACATTTTTATCGCTTGACAATTTTTGTTTTCGATGCCTAGTCTTAGGGACAATCAAGCTTATCTCTAAAGCAATCGCTTTTCTCCGAGCTTTGTTGTAAAATCGGTGTGCATAGGCATTTCACTGCAGAAGGAATGTTTCCTTTGTTCGCTCTCCCCTTTTCTCCACCCCTTTTTCTTGGAAGTCCAAGTAAGCTGTAACCAATGTAGGCAAACTTAACAAAACGTGAAATGAGTATTGCACATTCCCCCTTCCCTCTCCTCCCTACCTGAATAACTTTCGCAAAGGAATTTCCAAAGCTCGAAATCAGTTTGAAAATTTTCATCTTACCAGTAGGTCATAAAATGGCGGCTGTTAAGCGAAAACAGTTTAGTTTGGAAGAAAAAAAAGCCATAATTTCTGAAGTTGAGAAAGGAATGAAAAAATCTGATGTTGCTAGCAAATATGGAATTTCGCCGTCTACTTTATCCACTTTTCTAAAAGATAAAGAAAGCATTTTGAAAAAAATTCAAGTTAAAGTCTTTGATCCAAGCAGAAAACGAATTCGAAATGCCCAGTTTCAAGATGTGGATAGTGCTGTTTACAAATGGTTTATGGATGTTCGTTCTAGAAACATCCCTCTAAGTGGCCCTTTAATTAGAGAAAAAGGTTTGGAATTTGCAAGAATGCTAAACATTGAAAATTTTCAAGCCAGTGTCGGATGGTTGAATCGATTCCGAGAAAGATACGGTATAGTGGCAAAATGCATTTCAGGAGAAGCAAAAGACGTCCCAGTTGAATTTGTAAACGAATGGCGTAAAGGTGAAATACAAAAAATAATCAAGACGTATAGTCCTAACGATGTTTTTAATGCCGATGAAGCCGGAATATTTTTTCAGTTAGAACCAAGGAAGACTTTAGCGTTAAAAGGAGACAAGTGTATTGGAGGAAAGCTTTCCAAACAAAGGATTACAGCCCTATTTTGCTGCAACAAATCAGGAACAGAAAAACGAAAAGTACTCATAATCGGCAAATCTGAAAAACCCCGTTGTTTCAAACATTTTAAGTCCTTACCATGCATCTACAAAGCCAACAAAAAATCATGGATGACGCAAGGATTCTTTAATGAATGGCTGATAAATTTTGATAAAGATATGCAAAAACAAAAACGTAAAATTCTTCTACTCATAGACAACTGCACAGCACACAATGATCCTCCTATATTGAATCACATTCGTGTAGAGTATTTCCCGCCTAACTGTACTGCAATACTTCAGCCTCTTGACCAAGGCATTATCAGAGCCGTAAAATCACGATACAAAACTATGTTATTAAAACGCATTCTCTGTGATCTGCAAAATAACGTAAACAGAAAGTGCAACATGAAAGAGGCAATTGATATGATCTGTGGATCGTGGGATGATATAAGCCAGAAAACAATAGCCCACTGTTGGAAACACGCGCAGATTGACCAGGATTTAAATAAAGAATCGACGGCTCAAGGATCTAGCGATGTAGTACATGATGAGGAGCAGACAGTCGAATATGAGATCGAATCCACTTGGAACTTAGTAAAGAAAAATCTGGTGTGTCTCAAAGCATAAGCTTTAAAGATTTTTTAACTGCAGATGACAATGCTGCAACTTGTTATTCATTAACAGAGACAGATATTGTGCAGTCTATTGTTGATGATCGCATTTTAGAAAATGATGAAGAAAGTTCTGAAGATGAAGAAAATGAGGTTTCAAAAGTTACATCTGCTGAAGCCTTAGAAAGCTTAGAAAGAGTGCGCAATTTTATTTCTTTACAGAGCAGTGTACCAGATAACATTTTTTCTAATATTAATCATGTACATAATTTTGTATTGTCCGCAGCTTCAAACTCCCTTGTACAAAAAAAAAATCACTGATTTTCTGCATTAAATTTTTTCTTGTACAATTTGAAGATCATTGAAATGGTGGTAAGTCAATTTTTCAGTTCTATAAAAAATATTATACATTGTATTATACTAACTTTACGTTATTAGAAGGTACTACTAATTTTTATTACTATTTTTAATAATTAATTATCTACTAATTTGTATTATACTACTATATTTTTATAATTAACTATGATATGAGGATCTGAATTGAAATGTTTAATTTTCTATTGAATTCCGTTACAACGAAATTCCCGTTACAACGAATAAAATTTGCGGTCCCGTGAAGTTCGTTGTAACGGGATTTTACTGTACTAGCTTGAAAAGTTCTCTCCTTTGCCCCTAAAACATCTTCCCCCACCTAACTCATTACTCAAATTGAACAAAGGGAGCGGGGAATCCTTTCATATCGAGTGATAAATTGCCTGGCTGGGGGAAAGCACAGAACTGATCAAAAAAGAAATATATATTTTATATTAATTATAGCTACTTCCCTAATAAATTAAAATAAAATATTTTTACATCAATGTAGAAATCAGAAACACTAGTTTTTTCCGCGTTTTTTAAAATTTCCAAACAACCTATTAGAACTGTCAGAAATTCCAATTTACTGAGGCATAGTAATTATTTCGATCATACTCAGATTATTTCACATGAAATCAAGTATTTTAAAATTATTTTTAATAAAAAATGAAAACTGGGGTAAAGAGCGACAAGTTTTAAGAATTGTATGCAAAAAACAAAATTTAAAAAACTCCATTTTTTCATGAGATAGCCTTAGAAAAGTGAGGAAACTTATCCCCATTGGATTAACATGGAGAACGGAAAAGGGAAATTTAACTGACGAGCACCCGTAAACAATAATGCCTGCAATTTTCATGCATTTTTATATAAAATTAATTCTGTGAATGTATTGGAGAGATTAGAAGTTTTAAGGAGGATAAAAAGAAAAAAATAATGAAAACACATTTAATACATATTTATATATTAAAAAAATGCATTGTTCTGTTGAAGGGTTTTTCGTTTAGAGGGGGGGAGGGGGGTCATGACCCCCATGACCTCTCCCTTGGATCCACGCTTGGACAGACTATTTTTACCATTTTCTGTTACTTTGGTGATTGAAAATATTATTTTGTTAGTATTAAAATTATTATTTCCCCCTCTAATTGTCTTCGCGACAAAATCTTCCCTGAAAAACATGAAGTCGAACATGTTCTTTACATCCTCAAAATTCAAGGGCATTTCCTCACGAGTTTCAGTAAGATATTCGACGAAACGTCTGAAATTGCTCACTGCCTCTTAGTTTCTGGACACCCGTATATATATATGACTATGCAGTAGACTCCCTTAAATTTGCATAGCTTAAAACCAGAGGTTGTGCAGATTTTAGAATTTTGTGGATTTCTGGTCACTGTTTTGTTAACATTTTTAAACAGTCATTGGAATTTAATAATGCGCTTGAAATTACAATGAATGGTTACAATAAAATAAAATAATAAAAATTAAGAAAATTACTTTTTTTTTATATTAAAATTAAAGATCAAGTCAGTAATTAATAACAAATGCATTCAATATGCATTATGATGGTGAGATAATTTTTTCTTGAATTATTCAGTGAAACTCTCCTTATAAATGTAAAATCATCATTCACATCAAAGTTTGAAAATGACGAAGTTCTATGTCACGTTTAGCCATATTTAATAACCAGAACAGCTTGATGAATACATAAGTGTATTGGGTAAAAAGGCAGTGATATCAGCACTATCTGGAATCTTTTTGGAAATAAATTTCTGCGCTTCCTTCATCAGTTGAATCCTATTAACCGGAATGTGTACATCAGAACGAAATAAAAAAATTTAAATCTTAACTGTAAGTTTCATTGCTTACATCGGAAATGATTTGCAGATTTGAGGGAGTCATACATAATATCATCAAAGGTACCCAAATGCGTTCCTTTGGTTTCCAAATTGTTTACTTTGGACATTATCTGTCAGTCAGTTTATTAAACTGAATATTTTTGCTTTTACAGTACATATTCTGAATGACTTGTGGAAAGTGTTTCACAATCTATGCTGGATGCGCAATTTCTCTTCTCTTGGTCACTAACTCTCCTCTCTCTTTGGGTTTTCAGGTAAGAGAAAGTGTGTCGATGAAAAGGATGTCTCTCAATAGCCATTAAAAGAAAAGGTCGCTTGAATTGTAACAGGTAGAGAGAGCTCTTCCTTTCATTTTTTCCATTCTTTTTTGTAATATATATATATATATTCAATATTTATAGGATGAAGTCTTATTATTCTTTCAGTGTTTATGTTCTGTTAAACTAAAAATATTCCGTTAGTACATCCGATTCGTAATCTTGAAAATGTTTACGCATAACGTGAAAATAAGTTCCTATTACCTGTATATATTGGAGAGAAGACAAACATTGGCGTGGAATTGAGGATTCCTCGATGGTGAAAGGTGAGGTATATTCTTCGGTGTAGGTGAAAACTGGGAAATGAGGTTAGTAGCCAGTGGCCGGTAGACTCGGTTTCATGAGTGGCTTGTCAAGATTGTATGGGTCATTCAATCTTGGGCACGGGTGGGAGATGCAGGCCTATTTACATGGCTTGAGCTTTTAAATCTGGCACTGATGATGGAGCTTTAGGGACTCCAAAACAGCTGTTTGCCATTTTATATATTTTATTTCTGCTATTTTACATTGTTCATTTATTTTTTAATGTAACGGCACAAAGTTAAATCCGCCTATTTTAAACATTTTAATGGACCTCTGTCTGCTAACGCCAAGTGATTGTAAACGTCATTCAGGCAATCTGTTTGTGTGGATCCAATGAAAACGGAACAGGATGAAGTGACATACTTTATTTCAAACACAGTCTCCCAACGCCACCTAAACAACTTTCCCACTGTTTCACCAAGCAGTGAATGGTCTTTCTAACCTTGCTCATAGAAGTCCTGTGGTTGAAATAGGAACCAGTTTTGAACATTGTCCATGACTTTGCTGTCCGAGTGAAAACAGCAACCCTTCAATGCCCTTTTCCAGCTGACCAAAGATGGGCAAGTCATAGGGCGAAAAATCTGGGCTATACGGTGTGTATTCTAACACTGTCCACCAAAATTTTGCTAGATTCTGTTGCAGAAGTGCTTGTGTCCACCAATCAATGACAGCACATTTTGTCCATACAGTACATTCATTCACCGATGCACTTTGCAAAACCCAACTCCTTCTGTCAAACAACGAATTAACGAATAACACACATTTTTACTTGCAAACATTCCACAGATGCAGATGAATAATAACAGCAATCGATTGCCTGCTGGATGATAATCTTGGCCGACCGCCAGCCCATATCTTGTGCTTCTGCATGACTACCTAGGGCAAGTTCATTTCCACAGTAGGGGTTGCCTTCCTTAAAATCCTGCTCGACCTCAAGCAAAGTTTCACCACACCCATTATGAAAATAATCCAAATTAAAATAACTGTTCTGTTTTCATTTGAATACACCCTTATAATTCTAAAGTTTTATCTTTGACTTGATAGGGCAGTGCACTTCCAACATTTTAATTTGTATGTGAAACTTTATATGGTACTTCTAAATTATCCCGTCGACCCCTTTTCACAACAACATACTATCGCCAAACTGTAACACCAAATAAACAAATGGAAGAACGTTGCCATTGGAATATCAAAATAAATAAATAAATAAAATATAAGAATTGAAGGACATAATTGTTATTTTAATGAATGAAATAACTCATAAATCAGTAAAACAGAATGAAAAATACACGCAAATGTCGAATGTAAAACCGCTTGATGACATAATAAACACGTAGAATGCTTCTGAGATCCAGTCAATGGGACTGCATTTTTGGCGTTTCATCTTACCGTTTGGCGATAGTTTTTTGTTATGAAAAGGGGTCAACGGGATAATACAGAAGTACCCTTTATATACTGTAAAGTGAATCTTTAAAGTAGATGTGATCTTTTTAATTCTGAACAGCAAAATTTGATTTGAAAGTCACAAAAAACTTGGACATTTTTGCAGAAACATCAGTAAAGGCTCACTGTGGAGATGCGAAAAGTTTTTAGTTTCCATCTGTTTGTCTTGGGCAATGGTAGCTTTAGCTAAAAACCCTTGTACTCAAATTAACACACATTAAAGAAGCAGATAACGCAATAGAGCGATATGCTGGTTTGTAAGTTAGGTCAATAGTCCTATAAAAATATAGTGTCTGTAAAGAGTAAATGATATTTAACACAGTCTATGGATGATGTTTTTCTAATTTGAAGAAGCAGTTATTCAATCCAGTCGATTTATTCAGAGATAATTTCATGCAAATTACATAATAGGATTGTTGTTTGAATAAGCCAATTTGATCTATCACAGCCATAGGTTCTTGTAACATTTTCACCAGAAAATATAATAACAGCTGAATAAAAAAAAAACTTAAACATACCACACTGACGTTTCAACTGCAAACATAGCTAAGTTCCATATAACATGTACAGTAAACGATACTCCATCGCAGTCATATTTTAGAAGACTGCTTACGAGAAATGATTAGTGTTATCAAAACAAAACCGTGAGTCGAGCGATTGAATCAGGTACAATCGGCGTATACATACCTTTAAATGGCTGCACTTGCCAGTGAAATGCACCTTTTTGAATATTCTTGGAAGTTATGTGGTGAATGAAAATATGAATAATTATGAGATCGGCAAATCGGACAAAGTCTGACACCATCTCTTGAAGTAAAACTGTACTACGCCATTCGATTATTGTTTGAATCGAATATCGCTGTATGCCGAGAATGAAATTGCCATAATAATGGAACAAGCATGGCGTGCGATGTTTATTAAGTAAATATGAATTAAAGCAGAGGCCTGTCCAGACTTTTTTCCCAGGGTCCTGTTTTTGTGAAATGGTGAACAGCTTTTTATATTTGAAAAATATAATCCTAATTTTGTGAATTTTGAAATGATCGTTCTATTCAGGTTCTTGTTTGTAGATTTTTAAGAAGATATATGGATGTCAAATACATATGTTTTCTTTATATATGTAAAAGTGTCAGGTCAGATTTTACTTTTAAATGATTCATTTGTGAAATGTTCAGTTTAAAGATGGAAATATTTTGTGAAAAACCTATTTTTAAGACACAGAATTTTGTGAAGGGTCCTGTTTTAGGGAAAATAGTTTTGTGAAGGGTCCTTTGAAGGACCCAATTTTTTCTTAAACAGATCCCTGATTAAAGACTGTTGTAAAGCGTAAATAAATGTATTTAAGAAATAAATTATTATTTTTAAACAGAAACTGGAAGATTATTGGTAAGTTAAATATATATTAATTAAATAAATTTTCTCTTTCAGAATATATTTATTCAACTTTAAAATCCCGGAAGGTTGGCTGCTCTATATTGTTTATTTCATTGATTCACACAAAATAAATATGCTTTCTTTCTATATTCCAGTGTGTTACATTTTTCTTAAACGATGTCTCCCTTATTCTTGTAGGTCACCTTCCTCTGCTGTGCCTTCCAGTCATTCAGCATCATTTTCATCAAGCTTCGCACCCGTCATCCAGTTTCTGGTACTCCAGCTCAATATTTCAAGAAGCACCACTGCAGTGATGCTCCAGGAAGTGCCGTTACCCTCTTTACCTGCAGAAAATATGTCATGACAACCTTCAGCTGGAAAATGAATCTAACATTATTGACAGTTGAACATTTTGCAAAAACGTGTTTGTCAGTATTCACTGATTGACTGAATCAAGAGCCAGAGTGCCCTCTGCTGGCTTGTGACTCATCCGACTTAAAGACTCGTATAAGATTGTCGACATTATACATCAACGTGAACTCAATGGGAGGATGACTGAAAATAAAAGAAAATAACTAATGTAAATTTATGACAAAGAAATACGGAAGAAACATTTTGTTAGGACATTCTAAAGCATGATTTTTGATTGCTCTTAAGTCAATGACATTTTTAGTTTTTTTTTTTTAAATAATTTTTTAGATCCATTATGAGGTTTGTTCTGATGCCCCCCTCCCTGGAGCATAGGGCTCTGGTCAAGATGGCTGTTTCACTGTGGAACCAGGATGATGTCTGGGCTCTGATAGCAGAATTCGATTTTGAGGATGGTGAATCATCAGATGATGAATGGAAGGAAATAGAAGAGAGAGTGAGAGGGAAAGTTTTGCGGCTTCCACTGCCACAACCCTTAAAAGGGAAGGTGTCAGGTTGCATTCGGCCTATTGGAGCACAAATTTTTAACTGGATTGACTTCCATTGCAGCCGTTACGATCTTCCTCTCAGTCTAGCATTCAAACTTTGCTGGACTCCTCAAGGTACGGTGGACAGAAAGAGGACAGCAGAGGTGTTGGTCAAGGATGAGAGGTTGGATATCTTCATACGCTACACGCTAGCATGTATTTGTTGCTTCGAGGATGATATTATGGCACTTTGGAACACTCTGTCTGAAGACCTCAAACAATCTTTTTTGTTAGAAAATTCTCCAGATATTTCATTACGGGAAAACAAATGGATAATTGATTTTTGGTCACGTACTATGAAGGAAAGGGAGTTGGGCCGTGTACCTACTTCTTATAAAGGTGTATTTCAGCTATTTGCAAGGAATGGTCAGAAAGCAGCCATTGAGTACTTTCTGCAGAAGCTAACCCCACGGGAGAGAGAAGAGTGCCTGGTGAAGTCTGCAGAAGATGTGGGAGATGCTGAAGTTTTATGTTTTTTGTTATCAGAAATGAATGAAGAGCAACAAATGGAAGTTTTTAAAAAGGACCCTGTTAGAGTGTTGGGATGTTTTCTGCAATGGCCTTGGCAGAGTTTTTTTATGGAAACAGCCAATTGCATGTGGGATTTCCTTTCGAAAAACAATTATGATTGGTTATTGATTAACATTGTTGATGAAGTTGCAGATGGCCATACGGATTGGAACTATCAAAAGCTGTTCAGAGAATTTTGGCAGAAAAGCCCTCATGCTCAGAAAAGTTTCATTGCAAATAATTTAGATAAAAGTCAGCTGCTAATATATTTGTTTTATGTTAAAGATAAAGAAATCATCCGATTAATCCTTGAGGATGCCACCCTAGCAGCAAGAGAGAAACTTATTTACAGTGATAAAATGCATCATTACTTCCAAGAATGCATTCTTTGTGATAAATGGGATTCTGTTGAGATCTTTATTCGAGAATACTTTCCATCCAAAGATTTGATGTTAAAATTTAAAGAGGCAGTCGAAAAGAGTGATGGTGTAGAAGATATTCTTGTAGAAAATAAAGACAAATGGGACAGGTTATTTCTCTCGTTGGATGACTCCCTTCGTGAGTACGAGAAGAGTGCCGAAGAAGGTGAGAGTCGTTCATTCAAGAGATTTCGGAGCCTCGAATAACATATGCTTTGAAGCAGGGGAAGGAATTCCTCTCATTATCCTCAAATTCTGAATATTTATTCTTAGTGTCCTAAAAAGTCCTCTTTTTCTAACCATTGTCTTAGTTTAGAAAAAACTTAAATCTCCTCTGCTAACCTTCTGAAAAGATAATTTTTTTTTTCCCTTAGAAATCAACAATGACTTTCCAATAACAATTTAAAGATAAACGGTAAAAGTATCGCCAGAATCTGTTTAAAGAACTACAAATCAGTCTGTAAAGGTTTTTGCTCCAATATGATTTTTATGATGCCATTTAGATTTTAAAATTAATGGCAGAAAATTCTAATTGCAAAAAAAAAAAAAAAAAAAAGAATTATACATTTTATTAAAATTATTTTGTTTTGAAAATAAAAGTTCATCCTTATTTAAATAACATTGAACAATTTTAAGTAAATCGGATAATTTTGTGAACTCTAGAAATACAAAATATGTATTTTTTTTTGCTTTCATTCCATCTATTTTATGGCTAAAACCCTAACAGATATAACATCCTATGTGCAAAAACTTTCACTTAATTTGTAATTTTGTTAAATTTGAAACTGTTAAAGGAATTTTTTTCAGTTAAAAGTTATTGGATCCATATTTATGTTTCAATAAAACAAGAGTTTTTATAATCTGTAAAGTACTAAACTTTGGGTCTTATATATATATATATATATATATATATATGTGTACCTTTTTTTCTCTTATATTTCCTCTTTAAAATGTTCATATGTTTTGCCTGTTTATTCTCTTGACCCCCAAATCTTGTTTTAAACTCTCTTGTAACTGCATATACTCCTCTTGTTCATTGTTTAAAAAGAATCAATTGGAAAAAATAATAATAAATTGCTCTTCAAGTTGTAATAATCATGCCTGTTCTCAAAAATGTATGGAAAGGATGTATCTTAAAATTTTGAAATTTCACTCTTAGCCCCGGGCTTCAAGAAATGTCGGATAAAAATTGGTAAACACACAAAAGAACAAAACAGAGCTGCCACTGGTGATTACTTTTTATTGTTTTGTTTATGAAACAAAACAATATATTGTTGTTGTTCCAAAGAATAATCTTCATGATATAGATGTCATTGAGGTAAGATGACTATTCTTTTGAAATAGTGGTGATGAAAAAAAAAGATTGAATTTTTTGTTTCAAGATATTTTTTGTCTCGACATCGTCTTATAATTTGAAAATTCAAGTATTTATTAGCAATACATTGTGATCGCTGGTGAAGGATGTCGAATGTGCAGGAAGCTGTGAGGAACCAAAAAAACTCATTGAAGGATTTTAACAAAAATGAAACTGGAGGTCTTATTGGACATAATTTCTGTTATTCAGTCACTTTGAATTTCATGCTCACATTGTTTCTCTAAAAAAATGATACATTGGTTGAATAAAATGTTGATATATTTTTCTTTTTTTCATTTTATATTCATTTTTTAATTTAACCTTTTTTTATTGTTTTAACTTTAAAAAATTTTGATTTTACTACTAAAACATGAATTTCCTGTGTATTGTTTATACACTTTTTTTTTTTTTATGAAACTGTATTGTAAACTGTGTATTTTTAATTAAACTGAAGGCTTATTCTGTATTTCAGTCATGTTAACATTGTTTTTCTGAAAGTTGTTGGATTGAGTAAAATTATGTGTTTCGAATGTTTTGCAATTTTACTAATATGTGAGTGCAGTATTGTTCAGTATTCATGATTGAAAATCTTTCTCTTTTTTTATTTAAAGATGTCATGATTCAGTTTTAAAATAATCCTAGTAAGAAATATTAAAGAATGCAGAAAAAAAAATAGAGACTTTTTTTATTATATTTGATTAAAATATAAGTTTAGTACAAATGAATGTATGATTTGTGCTAGGAAATCAAGCAGTGCTGAGTTTGAGAAACTGAAAGAAAATAAGCTTATTTTAACATTTTATTCTTATCATTGTCTTGCTAATGACAACTTACCAATGAAAAGTGTAAACTATTTCTGTATTTTCAAATTTTTCATTCTACTTGTGAAATATTGGTGATATTATCTTGTGAAACAAAATCAGGCAGTTCAATAATTCATCCAATGAAATGTGTCATGAAAAGCACTCCAGATGCATTCTCCTAACACTTGTTTTCATCTGTATTTTTTATAAAAATGGGACTGAATGTATTATCAAGGCCAGACAGAGAGATCGCCAAAAAGGGTTGTCAATCGCCAGTTTTGTGTATCGTTGTCCATTGTGTTTAAAATGGTAATTTAATGTACATTGAATAAATACATACCATTGTTGAAAATGATGAACACTATAAAGGCAAGGTAAGATGCAAAACAGTCATTTGGTATACATTTATTAAATACATAACATCCAATGGAGAGCTTTTAGCAATAAATGATACTGACAATGGTATTTTATTTCTAGTGTTATGTTATGCCAACCAGAATGAATGTAGTGTAAATAGTGTGTAAAATAAATTTACTGTATCGATGAATGTAATCTATTATATTTATGTGTATGCTATATTGTATTATATAGTTATGCGTATATAAATACGCCTGCCACTGACTTTAGTACGGCAACACTATAATAATGATGCAGTTAAAATGTATTATGAAAGCAAGAAAAAGGGGATTACTGTAATTAATATTTGTTGGCACATGGAATAGGACCTGGTCTGGATAATACACAATTACCCTTAAAATAATTCAGATTGTATTTGCAGTAATTCAATTTTTGTAAACTGAAATTGAATAAAATTTTGTATTCAGTATTTTGTATTTTTTGTAGTTCAATCCTTATTTGGAGTGTAAATGAATTATTATGATTATTATATTTTATTTATGATTATTTTATTCAATAGAAATATGTTTGCGAAATGATAACATATGCAACAAATCGGCTTCTTTTGAATTGCACTTCCATTTAAAGTGAACGAGTGATTTTATTATATTATTTGTCATAAATTTCATTTAAATGACCGAGGTGTACACTACAGCATGTTTTCTATAGAACATGTATTGTTCCTTTATAGGGCCACCAAATAATTGGATTACAGTACTATACCCAAGAGCGATCATTTATACTCGATAGGGTTTAAATCACGATTTACACTCACTGTTTTTTTAAACTAAATGATTTTTTTAGAACAACTCCCATACAGTATTTTACCTTTTTTGTAATGGAAGTGTTTCCATTTATAAGACATAAATATTTTCTATTTTTAATACTTCATCTCAGCAGGCATGTTGTTAATGAACCTATATCGGATGGCCTAAAGAGTTATCTTTAAAACGTGTTCATCCTGTGAAACTAACAGAAGATTAAAATGGATAGAAATTATTCAATATTGGACATAAAATATTTTCAGTTAAAGAAATGAGACTTCTCTATACAACATTTGATAACGTAACAAGAGGATCTTCAATATTTTGGTGAAATGAATAAAAGAAAATTGTCTCGATTGAGTAGATTTTCCTTTAATAATTAAAAAAACAAAACAATATGCAAGTTGTGAAGTTTAATAAGCGGCTATTTAAAAATTGGGTGCTAGGTACAGAATTTCAATCATACCAGTCTGTCTTTTCTTTTACTTGCTGACAAAATGTTTTTTATCGTTTCATTTTCTGATTTAAAAAAAAAAATCATTGAGTTATAAGTGATTGTTGTCTCATAACGGTAGTTTTTTTTGTTTGTTTAATTTTCCTATGAATGATATTGGATTATAAGCGATTGATTTATCATGATGGCATTTTTCAATTCATTTTTCGATAAATGAATTACATTTTCAGTTGAAAGCGATGGTTGTCTCATGACGGAACTTTTTTTTGTTTGTTTCACTTTCCGCTAAATGATCTTGGGTTAAAAGTGATTGATTTCTTAGGATGGCAGTTTTATTTTGTTTCATTTGTCGATCCATAAATTGCATTTTGAGTTAACCCTTTAACGGGCGGTGGTCACAAAAAAGGACACCTAATTTTAATTCCAAAACTGACAAACGGCGCCTAGAATATTTAATAAATTTTTTTGTTATATTCCGTACCGGAAGATAAGCAAGTTTTATTATCAAATAAATTCGTTTGTAAATTCTGGTGTCAGTCCATTATTTCATCATTTTCCAACAGACTTACTCCACGCCAGAAAGGGTTAAAAGCGATTGTTGCCTCATGACAAATATCGACTAGTTTTACCCTATCAAGCATGGTACCAGCCTGGTTAGTTACCATAGTAAAACCCTATTTATCCCAATTATGGCCCAAATGTTATCATTTGGGTCCATTTCTACTAGCTGCATCCTATTTTGCTTATGTAGACTCGTTTTATTCTGGCATAAATACCTAGTAAAACCCTATTTATCCCCAAATAGTGCACAATTATTCTACTTTGGGCCTATCTGGACTAGCTGCACCCTTTTTTATCTTAATTCAGACTCATTTTAGCATATCCGAGCATTATGCCAAACTGCATAAAAATGATCAAAATCCTTTTCATAATAATAAGATAATTCTGTACTCTGAACCGCCAACGTTTCACATGTGGAACATTGGCGTTCAAATGAGCAAAAAACAAAATAAGATAAAAGTCATAAAAAGCAGTAAGCAATATAATAACCATCATCATCCAATTTCAATTCTAAACGTACAGATAGAGTAAAAAACACAACCTACATTTATGGTTTTTAGGGTTTCGTTCATCTCGCCAAACCCTATTACATGAAAATTTGTGTACTTATAGCTAAATATCTAATAAGAAGCTCAAAATATTAAAATGTGAAAAAAAGTATTATTTTAATACAGAGAGATAAAAAACCAAAAATCTAACAGTCTTTTCCTAATAATTTAAACATTTTTCGTTATAGCAGTTGCCAACCATTAAAAATCCACAAAACTTCTTTCTACAGTAATTAATTTTCTATTAAAAGATTTACACGTGAGAATAAAATAAAAAGTTTTACCAATTAAAAAAAAATAATAAATTAATAGGACGTCCTATTATTAAATGTAATAAAATGGAAATTTTCAAACATTTCGCAATAATACAAGGAGTATGAGTATGTGTAAATACAGAAAGCAGCTCAATAGGACGTCATTAGAGAATTAAAAAGAAAATTAATCTGACGGTATAACGGATTTTTCAAATGGTTGAGAATAATACAAAGAGAGTATCAGTATGAGTAATAGAGAATAGTAAATATATAAGTTTGAGGAACGTATTGAATCATGATAAAAACCTGATTATGGAAATATTGACCTATTTTAACATTTTGAAGGTCTCTATATAACATGTTTAATTTTGAAATTGATTTTTTTTTTTTTTACATCGCATTTAGTCCACATGATGGATATTATTATGACAGAGTACAATAGCGGCTTCGCCTGCTATCGAACCGGTTCAGATATTCGAAAAAACGAGAAAAATAGACCGGTAAATTTTTACTTAATGAAAAACAGGACTTTTTTTTTTTCTGGTAAAGGAAATTTATTTGGATTTATGAAAGAAAGGATAAAGTGTTTTGAAACGAAACCCTTTGTGCGATCTTCAATCACACTTACCCACTTGTTTTTTTGTTGTTTCATTTCAACAAGCTGCAAGATTGGAACAGGGTTGGCAAGTTTCTTCCAAAGTGGAAAAACCTGGCCGGAAGAAATAGGTTTCTTCCAAGTGGAAGAAACTATTATAATTAAAACTTGCCATATAAGTTGCCAACTTTGTAAAGTGCAATAAATGGATATTTCTTATAGATAACCTTAAGTAAATTTAATTAGACCTACACAAAAATGTAATTAACTACAAATGCTAAATTAATAATTACATCAGATTTTTAGCCAAGGACACACACCTGTCTTAAAGTTTTTCAATCATTGGGTACCAGAAAAAAAAAAGAAATTTTGTCCAAAATACACAAAATTAATTAAAAGTAAAATTATCCTGGTTAAATTAAAATTAATTAAATTTTAATTTAACCAGCTTTTTCTTTATTATTTAAGGGTGTTCTCAAATCCAAAAAAAATACTTTCTGACACATTTCTGTGTGTAAACGCATGAAATTGGCAGGTGTTCTTATTCAGAAACTTCCATTTTTTGTTAAAAGCAGATGATCTTTCAGAAAATACAGTCAAAGTGGGTGTTTTGACCGAATTTCTGGATACGACACAGTGGGATAGGAGAAAACCACTCGTCACTTGACGAAAATCGTTTATTACTTGTTAAGCAATTTATTTATTAAAAACTGGAAAGTGCCATTCCATCTTAAACTGTCCGTCATCCTTTATGTTTAATAATGAATCAGAAAGTTTCGCGTTATTGAGCAGGTAATTTGAGAACCCCCCTAAGCCCTTGCAACTAGTAGTAAATGGTATGGATCATTTACTGACTGTAGAATGAAACTCATTTAAATAAGTAATATATAAAAAAAAAAAAAAAAAAAAAAATTAAGTCAATTCCTACTTAGGCCAAAAAGATATTTTTTCCCAGCGATCTACACACTTCGTCACTGACGATATTTATTCCTACATTCAGGGTTCGTACGCCTCCTGGAATTCCTTGAAAACTCCTGGAATTCCATTTTTTTTCTCAAGGGCCCTTAAAACTCCTGGAATTTACCTGTGACTCCTGGAAATTAAAAAAAAAACTCCTGGAAAATATTAAAAATACGATATTTTTATTATTTTTTACTCTCCATAATTTTGAGAATATTAAAAATTAAAAATTTATTGATTTGAAGGAAAATCGCAGAAAATCTAATTAAATTTCGTCATGGAGCAGTATTAACTGCAACTGGCACGGTTTGCACAACCGGCGCGAAAAGTGTATTGCGCAGTAAACATGCGCGATCGGCCGCTAAGAACGATTGAACTCGTGGAGAAACATGCGAACATGTTCGCATGTTGGGTGTTTACATTATATTCAGCATAGAAAAATGCCTGGAGGAAAGTGTATATTTAATGAAATTTGTATTCAGAATGAAAGATATAAGGACTGGTTTGGTTGCTACAGAGTGCTTCCCGTTTTAAAGCAAAATGTTTAATATGTAAGCGGTCTATAGACATTTCAAATATGGGCGAGTCGGCTCTCGGTACATCGGTCGAGTACAATGGCGAGTCGGTACATCACATTTAAAATCAAAAAAGCATAAAAAGCTTAAAGCAGAAAGAGATAAGGCGTTGATAAAAGACTTCCTCAATGCAACTGAGCCGAGTGTTTCGGTCATGAAATACGAAACGTTCCATAATGCTTCTGTGGTCCCGGCAGCAATCATTAAACAATCAGAAACTCTTGATTCTACTGTAGTTAGAAATGAACATTTAAAAGCAGAAACAGTTTGGGCGTTGAAAGTTTTGAGTGGCGATGAGAATATTCAATGAGAATATCGACTTAAAATTTCAAAGGATGTTTCCAGATAGTGAAATTGCCAGAAAATTCACATGTGGAGAAAGAATAATTTTTTCATACTTGGCAATTTTATGATATAAAAACAAGGGATGTTTGCAAGATTTTGTTTTGAAGTAAGTGTTGAACTTTAAAATATTATAACTTAAATCTGAATTTCTGATATGTTCTGAAATTGCATATTAATTTCACTGTAATTTTATTTGTAATTGTTGACTACAATCATAATTAAGTTTAATTAAAATGTTATATGCTTGAAAAAAGGTAATCGGATTGTATTAAAAACTCAAAGTAAATCTCCTGGAAAAAAAATTTGAGACTCCTTGAAAACTCCTTGAAAACTCCTGGAATTTACTTTGTTAAAAAGGGTATGAACCCTGTACATTTATATCTTTCTAAATATCTTACAGAAGAGAATTTTTTGAAATGTATTAAAAATTAAATAAAAAATAAATAGCTAAAATACCAAAAATGAATAGCTCGAAAAGTATTTCTCACAAAATTGTTAGACAAACTGCGTTAGAAAGGTAAATTGTATTTTTCTTGATATAAATTTCAAATCTAATGATGATGTCGTTTTTCAAATATCGAATTTCAAACATTACAAAACTTCACAATGAACTACCCTAGTAAAAACTTCACGCGTAAAAAGATAATGGGGCTGTTCACAGATGAAGATCAGGCGAAGGAGACAATAAATAGGGAGTGAGTCTATACTTTTGAACAGAAATGAAATATAAAACTAATTAATTAACTTTAATGAATGAATTAATATTTGAAAAAACTTTATTAACATCGAGTATCAACCATTACAAGTTTAAAAAAAATGTATTTGAAGTTGAGTGGATGAATAAAAAGTATTTTATGAACGATTGAAAATTTGAACAAGTTATATAAATATAGAGAGTGTGTGAGCTAATAGTAGGAATTGAAATAAAAGATCAGGGTTCCCAGTGTCATGGAATATCAAAGTAGTCAGGGAAATTTTAAAAAACAGTAGAAGATCTTTATAACGCAATTCTCCATATAACATACAACTTCTCAGATGCAAACAATGAACAACACTTCTACAATGAAAAAATTTTGAACAATGAAAAAATAAACTAGGTTAACCATCAGCAGTTCTTCTGCATCGTTTCTACTTGTGGTTGGTTGGTATGATGGTTAACCTAGTTAATTTTTTAATTAGTGGACGGCAATAATAATATGGCAACGGACGGATTGATTTTCGCATTTGAAACTTTGGAAGCAATATAACAAATATTTCCTGAGGATAACCATAGAAGGTGGTCGAAACGTCGATATTTTTAATTTTAATGTATGTATAAAATTTTAAATTTGACATTTGTATACACCATTCAGTAAATTTGTGATGTTTTATGCTCACGTGTTTAATGTTGTAATGTTTCATGGTGTAATCGTCCAGCATTTATAGTAAATAATGAATTTTACAGCTAAGAAACACCTGAATTTCCAGAGGACTCCATTGGATACCTCAGTTCAACTTTATCTCCTTAATCAAGGATCTGTTTAGAATGAAATCAGGTCCTTTAACCCTATTGAAACATGCCCCGTTGTTGCCCAGGACAAATATGCTATCTATTTATAAAAAAAAAAAACAATTACCACTTATATTTGTACAGTTTAATTTTTACTGCCGGTTACAAACATTATGATATGAGATGTCACCGGCGGAAACTACTCAGTGAGTGATAGATTTTTTTTAACAACTTGTTGAAAGTGCTTGGGGTCCGCGTGGACCCCAGGAAAATTGTGATAGGGTTAAAAGACCCTTCACAATTTTTTTTCATATCAAAACAGGACCCTTTACAAATTTTTTCATCCCAAAACAGGACCCTTCACAAAACTTTTCATCCCAAAACAGGACCCTTCACAAAATTCTTTGCCTTTATACAAAAATTTTTCCTCTCCAAATTGAATCTTTCGCAAATTTAATCATTTAAAAGTAAAATCTGACTGTGTATTTTTCATACATATATCTTCTTATACAAATATATAAACAAGAACTTCAATATCATGTTAATGATCATTTCAATTCACAAAATTATGTCTAAATTTTTCACACATGTAAATAGACGTTCAAAGCGGTTCATAGAATTTTGGCAGAAAAGTCCTGATGTTCTGAAAATTTTGATTGCAGATGATTTAGATAAAAGTGAGCTGCTACCAGCTTTGTGTCGTATTAAAGATAATGCAAACCCCTCAGCAAGAGAGAGGCTTATTTACATCATACAGAGGCTTATTTACATCATACAGAGGCTTATTTACATCATTTGATGCTTATTGCATCAAATGAATATTTTCTGCCGATGCTCCATTCCTGATGAGGAATGGGATTATCTTGAATTCTGTATTTGAGAATGTTTTCCATCCAAAGACTTGATGTTAAAATTTAAAGAGGAATACGAAAATTGTAAAATATGGAAGAGTGCAGAAGGTATTCTTGTGAGGAATAAAGACAAATGGGATAGGTTATTTCTCTCGTCGGATGACTCCCTTCGTGAGTACAAGAAGAGGAGTGACGATGAAGGTGAGAGTCGTTCATCCAAGAGATTTCGGAGCCTCGAGTAACACATTCTTCAAGCAGGGGAAAGGAATTCTCCTAATTATACTAAAATTCTGAATATTTATTCTTAGAGTTCTGAAATGTCTTCTTTTTCTAACCGTTGTCTTAGTTTTGAAAAAAAAAAATTAAATATTCTCTGTTTCCTTTCTGAAAAAAAAAAATCATTTTTTCCCTCCTTAGAAATTAAAATATACTTTCCAATCAAAATTTAAAAATAAACTGTAAAAGTGTCAGCAGAATCTATTTAAAGACATAAAAAGCAGAAAATTGTAATTGGAAAAAAAAAATTATACATTGTATAACATTTTATTAAATTTATTATGCTTTGGAAATAGAAGTTCATCCTTGTTTAAATAACTGTGAATAATTTTGTGAACTATAGAAATATGAGGGGAACCAAAAAAAACTCATTGAAGTATTCTAATAAAAATGAAATTGGAGATCTTGTTGGGCCTATTTCTGTTATTCAGTCGTTTTGAATTTCATGTTAACATTGTTTCTCTGAGAAAATGATTCATCAGTTGAATAAAATGTTGGTATTTTTCTTATTTCATTTTCTTTTTATGTTCATTTTTTAATTTAACCTTTTTGTATTGTTTTACTTTAGAAAAATTTTATTTTACAACTGAAACATAAATTTCCTGTGTATTGTTTATATTCATTTATTATTATTATTTTTAAATGAAACTGAAGGCTTATTCTGTATTTCAGTCATTTTCATGGTAACATTGTTTTCGGAAAGTTGTGAGATTGAATAATATTATGCGTCTCGAATGTTTTGCAATTTTAGTAATAGGTGAGTGCAGTATTGTTCAGTATTCATGATTGAAAATCTTTCTCTTTTTTTTATTTAAAGAGGCAATGAATCAGTTTTAAAAGGAATTCTAATAAAAAATATTAAAGAATGCAGAAAACTGGGGGCTTTTTTACAAATATTTGACAAATAAAAAGTTTAGTAGAAATGAATGTATGAATTTGTGCTAGCAAATCAAGCAGTGCTGAGTTTGAGAAACTGAAAGAAAATAAGCTTGTTTTAACATTTTATTCTTATAATTGTGTTGCTAATTGCAACTTACCAATGAAAAGTGTGTAAACTATTTCTGTATTTTCATTTTTTTTTTCATTCTACTTTTGTGAAATATGGGTGAGATTCTCCTGTGAAATAGACAGGTCAGTATTTCGTCTAATGAAATGTGTCATGACCAGCACTCCAGATGCATTTTCCTAACACTTGTTTTCATCTATATTTTTTTTATAAAATTGGTACTGAATGTATTATCCAGGCCAGATAGATAGATTGCCAAAAAGGGTTGTCCATCACCAGTTTTGTTTTATCACTGTCAATTGTGTTCAAAATAGTAATCTAATGTACATTGAATAAATATGTACCATTGTTCAAAATGATAAACAACAAACACAAGCTAAAATGCAAAACAATAATTTGGTATACATCTATTGAATACATGACATCCAATAGACGGCTTCTAGCAGTAAACGGTCTTTTATTTCTTGTGGTTTGTTATGCCTAGAAGAACGTATATACTGTAAATATAATGTATCAATGAATGTAATCTATTCTATTTATGTGTATGCTATATCATATCGTATTATATAGTTATACATGTACTCCTGCCACTGACTTTAGTATGGCAACACTATAATAATGATGCAGTTAAAATGTATTATGAAAGCCAAAAAAGGGGGTTACTGTAAATAATATTTGTTGGCACATGGAATAGGACCTGGTCTGGATAATTCACAAGTATCCTAAAAATAATTCAGATTGTATTTGCAGTGTATTATTCACACATCATTCAACTTCAATTCCATTTTTTGTAAACTGAGATGGAATAAAATTTTGTATTCTGTCATTTGTATTTTTTGTAAGTTCAATCTTTATTTGGACAGGGTTCCCAGCAACATGGAAAATCAGGGAATTTCAAAGTAGTCAGGGAAAGTCATGGAAATTTTAAAATATAGAGGAAAAGTCAGGGAATTTACAAATGTTTCCTAAAAAGTCATGGAAAGGTATGGGGGAAAAAATTTTTTGAATTTGAAATAATTTCTTTTTCAGAAAAGTGTTACTATTTTTCTCGCTACATGGTGCTTAGAAAAATCTCTGGACTTGTTGATTTCAAGATCGAGAAGTTCCTTCAAAGGCAATTTCAGAAAAACCATAATATGGACAAAAGTTTACTACATTTTTGAGACACTTTCATGACATTTTACTTTTTAGACTTTGTTGCGTGGCATTCATTTGAAAACTGGCAAAGATGAAGTTTAGAAGATTTTTTCTTTGAATAGGCAACAGAAATGCATAAAATCGTTACAAAAAGGATAGATGCAAATTATCAGATATGAAAAAAAGCCGAATTCAAAAATTGATGTCGGATGAGAAATCATCTTTTATAAAGCAAAAAACATAGTCTTCAACTTTAATTTCCTCAAAGTACTTTTAGCTCAGACATTAATCTAAACAAGAGTTAGTTATTGTAGGAAAAACCCGATAAAATATTTTTGTTTCTGTTTTCATTAATATATTGTAAATTTGGTACTTTCGTGTTATAGCGGCCCCCAAGGATGAATCGCCAAGTGACCAAGATTTATTGCCAAATTATAAAGCATGTATGACATTATAATAATATATGATGTATATTTAATATTTCTTGATGCATGTGGCCAAGTTATAGTCATATAGGTATAGGATGTATATATATGACATGTGCATATGATGTACATATGACATATAAGACGTAAATAATATGTGTATAATGACGTATATTGGAATATATATATATGTATATAGGATGCATATATAAGCTTTGCGATGATCTTTGCAAAATCATAACTGCAACCTTTACAATCGTGGGGGCTGCTATAACACAAAAGTACAGAATTTTTTTTTTTTTTTTAAATCATTTGGAACATTTCTCCAATGGTTATTGTAATTTGTTAAATTATAATTTTTTTTTTAATGCTGCTTGTTATTTTGCATATGCTCGTTTGGTCATGGAATTTTTTTGGATTTGGTCATGGAAAATTATGGAAAGTCAGTGAAATTGCCAGACATGTTTTGCTGGGCTGAGTGTCATTCAATTATTCAGTTTCAGCACATTGTGTTTCCTTTTATGTATGATTTTAAGGCGCTAGATGAGAGTCCCAAAAACAGTTGGTTTTAGAAAGAGAAAAAAATACATGAGTGAATAAAACAATGATTGCATGTCATACATGTCTGTTTAAGAAATGAAGTAAACACGGGGGACGGAACTTCCTCTGCTTCCAAACACAATTAAAATACACCAGACAGTTTCAGGAAGGTGCTGCCCCCTGCCTCTCTTTTGGATTCAAAATGAGCACCCTTTCTGGATCATTATTCAGAAATAGTTTCCTTGGTATTTAATTAAAAAAAAATAGTCACCTTACTGTATTTTGTATTATAAGAATTTTTTTAATTTAATTTGCACCTGACTTAATAAATATCAATTTTAGTAAAATATATTAACACTTTAGAACAGTGGTTCCCAACGGGGGATGTACGTCCCACAAGGGGGGGGGCACTTCCAGGGGGGCAATTCCAGATTTATTACTAAACCATTCCTTGTCATTTTTTTGGATAACTAATGTTGTAGGTTAAAAACGAATGCAATATCAGCAGATTTTTTAAATAAAGTAAAAAAAACACACATATATATATATATATATTCAATTTTCAAAGTTTTTCCATGCAAAACTTTTAAAAGAATATTTACTCAAAATAGTTATGTAAAATATTTTTAATGTAATTAGTACTTTTTTCATATTTTTTTAAAAAATTTTTTTTCCGGGTTTACTTTATTTTAGGTTATTTCCAAAATTTTTTCGACTAGCATTTATTGGATAAGACATGTATTTTTATCTGCTCTGCAATATGTCAGTGCCATATGAAGACATTTTTACACATGTGTACTTAAAATTGATAAATATAAGAATCCAGAAATGCTTCTTGTATATTTTGGTATTCATACAGATGTATTATTATTCAAAAATTCACCATCTATTCCTAATGACTTGTTTAAGTCATTTATAAAATGTACGAATACTTTCATGCTTAATGCAAAACTGTGGGAGTTTCTTCAAGAAATGTTGTGAAAATAGAAAAGGAGACCATAAAACACTCTGTTTGCAAACTGAAGTAAATGGGCAAAAGAGAAAACTCATTTGGGCATATATAAAGATTTATGACTTTATTGAATTTATAGAATTATGTTCAAAACATATTCTAGAAAATATTTTACCTGTTTGGTAAGATACCGTTGGTATGATGGTAAACCGTTGGTAAAATAACAATTACGTCCTTAAATTCTTATATTTTATTTATTTTGATATTACAATGGAAACGTTCTCTCATTTATGGGGCGTTACAGTTTGGCGATTGTTTTTTGTTATGAAAAGGGGTCGACATGATAATAGAGAAGTACCATAATTTTTATAAGATGTTATAAGATAACAAATTGGGAAATGACTTGTCATTGTTAAAGTTCTTTCAATCTTCATCCATGTGAATAATAAAATGTCATTTTCTTAAATAAGAATTATATGTTACATAAGAACGGTGATGGGGGCATCAGGTCTTTTGAGTTGCTTTGGTGGGGCGTGGCCAAAAAAAAGGTTGGGAACCACTGCTTTAGAATTAATTACAGTATGTTTAGCACAATGGCATGAAATAAATATTTTAATTTAATTCATTAAACTTCAGACGTGTAGAATTTTCCATAAATGGTATAAAAAAAGTAATAATTTTTTCCAACTTAACAGTGTTAAGGGGAGTCTTCACTCACTTTGATAAAGAAAGTACTTTTATTAAAAAAAAAAAAAAAAAAAAAAAAAAAAATCTGCAACTGAAATCGGAAAAGTAAAAAATAGCCCTATTAAGGATCGACCTTAGCTATCTTATGCAAAAAAAAAATTGTTTAAAAATATTCAAATTTAAACGAGAAATTCGAAAACAACCTGGCCATAGGTTTAACATTAGTGAGCGGGTGTTTTTAAGTGAGTGAAGACTCCTCATAAATTTATCCGATAAATTTAAACGTGTTAAATCTATGTACACAAAGTTTAATCAAGTCATCCTTTATAATTTTGGTACTTCTCTGTTATCCCGTCGACCACTTTTCATAACAAAAAACGATCACCCAACGGTAAGACGAAATGCCAAAAATGCAGTCCCATTGACTGGATGTCAGAAACATTACACGTGTTTGTTATGGCATCGAGTTGTTTTGAATTCAACGTTTGCGTGTATTTTTCATTCTGTTTTACTGATTTATGAGTTATTTCATTCATTAAAAATAACAATTACGTCCTTAAATTCTTATATTTTATTTATTTTGATATTACAATGGAAACGTTCTCTCATTTATGGGGCGTTACAGTTTGGCGATTGTTTTTTGTTATGAAAAGGGGTCGACAGGATAATAGAGAAGTACCATAATTTTTATCAATATGTCATTATGTAAAATTTTATCGTATTCCCCCGAATATTCATTTGAATATGAATGCATACCAAATATTTAGTATTCAGCAAAAATCTGTATTTAGTGCGTCCCTGATATTCAATATTTTTATTACCTTTTATTTCCTGTAGCTTGAAGGATGGCCTAAAGGGCGTCTCAAAAGTTTATGGACAACCATTTTTTTTAAGATTCAAGAGTTAACTAAACAAGTAAGAAAGACGAAATAAATTATGCAAATATATAATGGTGCAATAAAAATAATAAAAGGCTTAAACTACTCTTAACAGTCATAGATTTAATATAAAAAAATGCTGTCCCAAAAATATAGAGTTAAATCAGTGTTAAAAGCAGATTTAAGTATTGATATCCAAAATTTGCATATTCCAAGGTCATGTACTTGCAGGGTTTTTTTCTTCAGGCCTATTTTGTGAAAAGGACAGTTTATTTTTGTGAAATTTATTATATTTTTGTGAAAAATAACATTTTGTAACGAAAGTTAAAATCCAGTTAATTCAATTCAAACCAAGCATTTATAAACAAAAACTTTTTAAAATACTATATTACTTTTAAATGCTAAAGGTGTAAAATTAACAACTACAATATAAATTAAAATAACTTTTATTAGTTGTTTTACATGTTTCGACTCTTTCCGAGTCATTTTCAAAAACAAAATGAGAATATTCTAATAATTTGTTTTTGAAAATGACTCAGAAAGAGTCGAAACATGTAAAACATCTAATAAAAGTTATTTTAATTTATATTGTAGTTGTTAATTTTACACCTTTAGCATTTAAAAGTAATATAGTATTACAAGGTTTTATAATTTATTATATTGTTTTTAAAATACTTTTTGCTGAAGTTTTCCTTTGTGGTGAATTTGTTTGTTTACAAAGTAAGTTTTTATGGAATAAAATTTTGTGAAAGGGGCTATTTTAGTAAAAAGAATTTTGTCAAGGGGTCCATTATATCAAATTGATTTTTGTGTAGGGGCACTAAATAGGCCCCAAATTTTGCCTGGATCTACCCCTGACTTCTGACGCAATAGTTTCCTGAGATAAAGGCGAATCTGTCTTTCCATTTCTGACTGATTGCAAAGATGCCTTTCAATGTGCGATTTTCCAAATCTATCGTTTAAAGGCTCATGGATGGAAAATTGTGGACATTGCAAGAACAATTGGAGTCAGCAGGGTCGGTATGTACCGAATTCTGTCTAAGTATGAAAATTTTGAAACAAAATCCCGTTTTGGACGACCCAAGAAAACAACTAAATGGCAAGGCAGAGAGATTCTGATATTAGTTTCAACCCAGAACTTGACTGTAAGGTACAGTTTCTAAAGAAGTAAGCTGGGGTCGATGCAGGGTTTTTTTTCTTGGGGCCTATTTTGTGAAAAGCAAAGGTTATTTTTGAGAAATTTATTATATTTTTGTGAAAAAAAAAACATTTTGTAACAAAAGTTGAAATCCAGTTACTCAAATTAAAAAAAAAAACAAGCATTTGACAAAAATTTCTTAAAATCTTTTTGCTGAGGTTTTCTGCTCTGGTGAACTTGTTTGTTTACAAATTCACATTTTAAAAGTTCCAAAATAATAAATAATTTTAATAGATAAAAAGTTTTTATGGGATTTTGTGAAAGGGGATATTTTATGAAATTTATTTTTGTGAAGGGATCCATTTTATCAAATTTATTTTTGTGAAGGGACCTATTTTATTAAATTTATTTTTGTGAAGGGGTCCGTTTTATTAAATTTAATTTTGTGAAGGGTGTGTATATACATATGTATATCATGTGTGTGTGTGTGTATACATATATGTGTATACTGTGATATACATACATATATTACTGGTGCCCAGAAAACAAAAAGTACCAACCATTAAAACTCAAAAAACATTCAATCATTATTATTTTTTCATTTTATTTTATTCAGCATTAACCAAGGGAAAAACAAAAACAAATGACAACATTTGGCGTTATCCAGACGTCAACCAATTTCACCGACAATGACCATTTGTTCTTGATCCATAAATTAAATTGACTAGAATCTTTCAGTTCGAGGGTCCTTGTCTGATTGTGATCCAGATTAGAAATTGTTCTTGCAAGTCCAGCACCCTTTATAACACTTTTTCACCATTTCGCTTTTTTCATTCAAGGGGGCGACACAACAGTCGATGTGCTTTTCTCTCAAGAACTACTGAAGTGATTTCCATACTTTCATGTTAATGTCACCTATTTCATCTTCCTATTTGTTATACTTGATGAATTATTGAATTATCAAATGGAGGCTTTTTATTCTCACCCTGTATAGGCCTATATACGAGACCTATATTAACTTTGCTATGATCTTGGCAAAATCATATTTATGGGGGGGGGGGGGGGGGCACTATAACACAAATGTACCCTTTTTCTCCTGTAATACTTGTGTCAATAACAAAACTATAAATAGGTCGTGGAATTAAAAAAAATAATAATAATCCAACAGTTATAGGTAATTTTATTATAAGCACAGTCTTTATTTGTTTAAGCAAAAATTGCACATAACTATTGTCATTTTTTATTTCTTTGCCAAACAGTACATTGAGAGTTTAAGCGACTGCATAAAAAATAGGTACTTTTCTGTTATACTGACCAACACCATGCCTAAATGTATGCCACTTACGCCAACCTTGACCAAGCAAAAGTTTTTTTTTCTCTTTATTGCAAACTGTTTGACTTGCTATTGATTGAACCTGAATCTTATTTTTTTTTTCAATTACTTAATCCTAACCAAGCAAAATATCTTAATTTGTTATTTTTTGAATCAAAAATATTTGGTTTGTTGCTGATGCCAAGTATATATGGATTTTACCATTTGGTAGTTACCTGACAATGGGGAAACTGTAATAACATTGTTTCTGGGCTATGGAATTATACATGTTTTTTATTTATTTATTTTTTGAGATATGCCACAGTCAATCACAAATATAAATTTTGTCCACAACCCATCTCAAAAGGATGTCACAAAACAGTGTTGCATGGCACTGCTCCTCATCATCCTACAACAGAGCTCATGTGTCCATGTGCTCATTCAAAAAAGTGTAAATGTTTACTGCAATGTCATTTACAATTTCATAGCTGATATTTTCATTGGGTACTTTCGTATTATAGCAGCCCCCACACAATTAGGACTATGCCAAGATTGCAGTTATAATTTCACAAACGTTATAGCAAGCTGGAAACGGTCCAATCACTCGAAAAATATACATTGGGATGAAAAACGGCAAAATGCATGTTCAATAGTTCTGAAAAATCTATTTAGGGATATCAACGTCACCATTTTTCTAAAATATTAAACACGCATTTTTCCGTTTTTTAATCTGATGTCTACTTCTCGAGTGATTGGAGCATTTCCAGACATTGCAATGGTAACGATTCTCACAGCATGGCACTCGATGACAGCACCCTCTACAATGTTTCGAAGAAAATGTTCAATACAAAAGTGACGTATTTTTTCCCATAGAATCTGAATCTGCAATAAAAAATGGGGGTCATCCTTTAAGATTTCAAAGTTGCCCCTATTTGGAGGTGGGGGGAAAGTTGCAGGGGGCAACGTTGATATCCCTAAATAGATTTTTCAAAACTATTAAACATGCGTTTTGCCGTTTTTCAATCCGATGTCTATTTCTCGAGTTATTGGACTGTTTCCAGACTTTTCAGACACCCTGTATATATATATATATATATATTTCTATGGGTATATATATATATATATATATATTTCTCATTATATGCATATTATTTATGACTTGCATGCCATATGTACATCCTATACACGTCATATATATGACTATAACTGGGTCATATACATCATGAAACGTTGTATACTTCCCATATTATTGTAATATGTTTAATAATTTGGCGATACATCATGGGGGGCAGTGATAACACAAAACTACCTACTATTGTGCAATATTTGTTTTCACATCTGCAGTATAATTTGAGTGGATTACTTTGTTGTATAATACTTATTTCTTTGTCTTATTGCATATATATATTTGCACTGATTCGTGAAACTCTGTCATTTTTAAATCATCTCATTCACACCCATGATGTCATTTTTTTTTTTCAAATGTTTCATTTGGCAACTGTTATTACTCTTAACGACAATGGTGTTGGTATGACAGAAAAGTACTGTTAAATCACTTCCAGTGTTTTAGTCATAGGGCTATAGGTTTACTTGAAAAACAGAGGGTGTACGGCCTATACCACCGTCTATCCTCCACTACAGCCCTGATCACTTCAGTAGTTCCTGTAAAAAAAATTCATCCAAGCTGTTTACATCTGTTAAATCCGATTACAATAATCTTTTCTTCTCAGCTGTTGCCGGTCTGCTTATTTTTTTTTTTTTCAAAAATTCATTTCTATCCATGGCCGTACACCACTTTTTTCAAGATAGCATCATTCCTCTTATTTTCACTTTTATTTAATCTCTCATTCAACAAGGCGAATGTTACTACTTCAAAAAAGTGGTAGCCATCAAGAAATGTGAAATTTTTTTTTTTAAGTAGCGGATCGGCAATGCTGCTATTTTACAATAACTGTTAAGAGACAAAGGAGAAAAGGTACTTCTCCGTTATCCCGTCGACCACTTTTTATATGTGAAAAAAAAAAAGGTACTTCTCTATCCGTCGTCCACTTTTCATAACAAAGAACAATCGCCAAACTGTAATGACAAATAAACGGAAGAACGTTGCCATTGGAATATCCAAATAATATAAATAAATAAAATATAAGAATTTGAGGACACAATGGTTATTTGAATGAATGAGATAACTCATAAAACAGTGAAACAGAATGAAAAATACACACAAATGACGAATTAGAAACCACTGGATGACCTAGCAAACACGTAGAATGCTTTTCTGACATCCAGTCAATGGGACTGCATTTTTGGCGTTTCATCTGACAGTTGGGCAATAGTTTTTTGTTATGATAAGAGGTCGACGGAATAATAGAGAAGTACAAAAAAAAAAAAAAAAAACTATCGCCAAACTATAGGATTGAATGCCAAAAATGCATCGTCCCATTCACTTGACATCAGATGCGTGACACTTGTTTGGCATGTGTCAGAGTGATTTTTTAATGGAGTGTTTGTCTGTTTTAGGTAGATTTCGTAAGAAATGCTGTCTATTGCATTCTCCCCTATGTTGGAATTTCTGAAAATTTTTTTGCAGATCTACGCCGATCAGGACTCCCAGACAAGGCCCGCTTAAGATTTAGAAGTAAGGGAAGCCTGATGTCACCAGGGGCCCCCCGCTACCATTCATGCTTCAGCAATTTGAAATTTTAGTAAACAACACTTTTAATATTAAATTAAAACTAACTACCTATATACGTATGAAAAAATATTTATTATATACATAATTATATATAACAAATTAATTTTGTAAATGAATTTACAAATATGGAACAGATGTGAATATTTGAACTTAAAAATATATTTTATGCTTTACAAATTGCAGGATTTGCTAGTGCAGGGACAACAAATATTTGACATAAATTTATGCTTAGCTGCAACACAATTTTTCTTCTATTTTACAAACAAAAATTTGATATCACCTGAATCTTAATTACTTTCCCCTTTATTTAAATAACCTAGTCTCCCTATTTTATATCATTTCTCCACTCTTTATAAATTTAAACAAAATATAATTATACAGATTAAATTTTCTGTTCTTTTTAGCCCATTACAGTCTTAAACATTTGAAATTAAAATATAAAACATAAGAAAAATGAAAATAAGCTGCATTTAATTACTGTTTTTATACCATTTATTATATCAACCGAAAAAAAAATAGAGTACAAATGTGTCAGTAATAGCCCGAGGGAAAATTTAGTAACTGTAATTAAGGAAAAAAAAAATTTTTTTTTTTTAACCCTGGTTGAAATTTTTATTCCCTCAAAAATTAGTTCTGAACAGTAAATTTGGGGGGCCCCTTTGTATTTCAGTGGGTAAGCTCAGGCTTCATGGGCCTATTCGGTAAACAGGCCCCGACTCCCAGAACCCAAAACCACCCCTAGTTCAAAACTTTATATATCTATCCATCTATGTCACTTTTTTATGGACGCACGATAACTGCAATAATTCTGCACACATCTCTTCCAAACAGATACATAAAATCAAGGGGCATAAAATCTCGGATCCGTTTGTTAATGGGCAAAATCGAACCAAGGGGAGGTGGAAATGACGGGACTTTTTTCTGAAAACAGAAAAAAACCCATCATTTCTTAATTATGATACGTATTGAATCCATTTAAAGTTATTACTTCTAGGAAAAAGGCTGAAAATTTATGTAGGACAGATTTTTGATATCATTAAAAATGGCCCCAAGGGGGGTTTTAGAAGAAAAAAATTCATAACTTTGTCCATTCTCAAGATATCAAATCTGCTTAAATTTATTATAAATCCTCTAAAACTTTTATATTGACAGGTTTTTGATAAGACCAACCCTTATAGCAAAAAAAAAAAAAAAAAAAAAAAATCCCTGCCGGCTCCGCCAGCAAACAAGTTATGTTTTGAAGTGGGCGTTTCCAAATGACGCATCATGGCCATTGACTAGAAATATAAATAGACAGCGGACCAGCAACCCTTTCTTGAAGAAAATATGTCCTTTCTTCCAGCAGGTGTGGAGGGAGAATATTATGCCAAACAGGTTTTTTTTCGCGCCAAACTGTCACGGAAATTCCACAGCTCCCGAGAAGAAAGAGATTTTTCACTTGTGGAAACAGAAAGTTGCCAAGAAAGGGATTACCGCCAGAAAGCGGCACCCTTTCGCCTTTTTTTTGGCGATGAAAGGTGAAAGATATTTTCTTCAAGTCTGTCGGAAGAAAAGAAAGGAGTCCGCTGTCCATTTATATTTCTAGTCAATGATCATGGCAAATAGGTCATTTCTTACACAATTCCCAACAAACAGGTGCCCCACGGTCTGTGTCTTCGAAATCTACCTTTGCCTGTAAGCCGAGCCATCAGGGATTTTTTAAAATTATGTTTTATGGATTAGTTAGGTACTAGATTTCATTACTTAAAACAACAATTCTTATCGTATATTAAAAGAAAAAAAAGTGATTGAAAAAATGTTGTGATGCATAGTTACGTACAATAAAATAGATCAGCTTCAATTGATATCACAAACCAGCTGAGAGGAATAATTTAGAAAAATAATATAAATAAATATCCAAGATTATTTTTTTTTTTTCATTTCGTTAATAGAGTGTGGACACTTTAGTGAAAAGGGTTTCTCCGAGATTCTAATGGCAACAATCTTCCATTTGTTAATTGGCATTCGCGCTACAGTTTGGCGATATTTTTAATTTTTGTGGAAAATATTCGATGGGATAATGCAGAAGTACTGAAAAAAAAATTGCAAATGAACTATTCCTTTCCTTTGAAACTTTTTAAAAAGTGTACTGAACGAAACTGTTTATTTTATTTTATATATTTCTTTGAAAAACCTTTTCATCACATTATAATTTCTGAACCAGCTGAGTTATTATGTACTTTATGTTTTAGAAAACCTTTTCATCATTTTATACTTTCTGAAACATTGCCTAAATTCCATAAAAAAAAACTTTTCATCAGTGGACACTTTTTTACATTTCTTGTAAAGCCTTTTCATCACTTTTTAATACTTTCTGAACCAGCTGGATCACTTTACATTTTTCGTAAAGCCTTTTCATTCCTTCATTCTGTTTTAAAGAAATCATGAAATGTTAAAGTTATGAGGGTATTATTCAATGTGCTCTGATGTTTTGACTAGAATCTTGGCTTTCTCTTTAGACCACAAAAGTAATTAAATAACAAAATAAAAAGGCAATGACCTCCAACATCTATGACACATCCAAGCACCATTTATTGTACGTTCAGAACCCTTTTTTTATTATTATCTTTCCTTCCTTCGCAATGTTTATCAAACATTTCTCAATCCCTTTATACTTTTTTAAACCAGCTGAGAACCTGTTTAACTTTTAATTTTCGTGAAAATACCTTCTCAACCACTCGAATTGTATATTTCTTTTTCATGAAATGGCCACTTGGAGTTGAGTAACAAACTTGTTCTTTGCAACTGCTTGCACCATTTATTTGTACGTTCAAAAAGTCCCTTCTAAATTATCATTCTTCCGTATTCTTTACAATAACATTTCATGAACAACATTTTCATTCTTTTTTTTTTCTGCGAAAACAGCTCAACACATTTTTGAGAAGCATATATTTTTGTGTTCAGATTGTTTATCTTGTTGTTAATATTAAGCACAACATTTATTATACATTCACTGACCACATTGTTTTACAAAATAACGGGTGGCAGGAGGATAGATGTCCTCCTCTTTCTTTTAAGATGACTAGAAAATATTGGCTTCGAAGATCAGCTGCTTCTCGCAGTCTTCAGATATAAAAGGCAACTCTTTGTTTCTCCTAAAACCTTTCTTTAACCTTGCATTTTCGTTTCTTTTTTCGAAATCAGCCTAACGCATTTCAAAGACCCGTCCTCAGCTGTTTGTAATAATTTATCTGTACAATGTAAAAGGCAATGTGTACGTAAACAGCTAAACACCGTTTATTTCACGTTCTTTTATCGCTGATTTTACAAAATCCTGGTGGCTGAAGGAGGAGAGTGTCCTCTTTCATAGAAGCTGACTAGAAAATATTGGCATTGAGGACACAGTCCTCAGCTAGCAGTCTGTTGCGGCTGTCTCGAAAGAAAAGACACATTGTCCTCTCCCGTACTCGTCACGTGATCGTTGGTTGTCGAACTGACCACCACTTCACTGAGTGGGTGGTTGTGATCGACGACGGGTACCAGTCCGCTGTCCGTAACAGAGGTGAGCGTGGTTTTCGTGGAACCAGTCTCTGCATTGGTTGGCATCGTGCCAAAAGAGGCGTGGTTTTTGGTGTCGTCGACATTGACACTTTCACTGCTCCCGCTGTGGCTGTTGCTGGTGCTGCCACTCTGGCAACTGTGGAACTCGTCTTCATCCGGAGAAAGTCGCTTGGTCTCTTCACTGGTCAGTACGGAGGCTGTGAGCTGGGCAGCCGCCGAGAAGACAGCCTGGGGAGAGAGCAGAAAATTATAAACTGAATAAAGAGAGAGAGGACAGCAAATTTTATGAATACAGTAAAATCAGAGAAAAAAGAATATAGTTTGTACCACACTGAATGCTTCGTATCACCACAGTGCATTACATAACAAGAACTATAAATCATGCATCAAGCATAGATTATTTAACACTTTCCAACTCTTCCAGAATAATTTTACAAATCATTACCATTTAATAAGCTGAAAGATAACATCTAAGTAAACAATTTGGAAAACGCATAACCTATTTAAAAACGTCATTACAGGAATTTCCAACATATATTTCTAACATATACAATTATATTAGAGTTCATGATCGTAGAAAAGTGAATTTATGGAGAGGAGTATTTTGATAACCAAAATCATTATTACTTTCCAAGAAATCCATAAATTCAGAAGAAATAAGAATAGGCATATTTGGAAGATGAGGCAGACATAAGTAGATGAAATTATTTAATTATTCCCAGGTTCTATAGATCATTGCACAAGTACAGGAAAACGTCCATGGCCACGGCAAGGGCACCCAGGACCGTAACACATTCCTTGATATTGTTACATGTTGATAGCTAGATGATTAGCGAGAGAATGGATTCCTTCTCCTATCATGACACAAACTTGAATGAAATTGCATTTCGCCAAAAGGTTACAATATGGCGATGATTTCTCCAAACAGAGCATAAAGACAATTAAAAATTTAGAGAACAGAGCCGTTTTTGGCAATCCTAACGAATTTTTCAACCGATAGCCAACATGTGTGGGAATACAAAACCGCACATGGGGCTCGGGAGAGTTTTTTCGCATTCTTGAATCCGCGAACCTTAGAATTTGTTATGACTTTGATATGTACATTGGATATTTTTGGACAAGAATTATTTGGTTGCACATGGGAATCATTGTAATTAAAAGGGTGCGTATGAAGATATCAGTTAGCAACAGATTTGTGTGACCTAATAAGGAGATGGCAGATGGGCATCTCCTTATTAGCATCTCTTAGATGGGCATCTCTTATGCTATGGCAGATGGGCATCTCTTATGCTAGCTATTTGAAAGGGTAGATGTAGTGGTTTTCATTTACTTTATCAGCACAATATAGAAATATTTTTAGTGTAACTGAATTAAAATGATATTAGAATAAACGGAATCAAATTTGTTACAATGAATTTAACAAAAGGGTGGGAAAATAAAATGAAAAAAGTATTTTTGTAGAACAGTGAGTGTTAAAATAATGAAAAAGGGGAACAAATTTGGAAAAGGGAATTAAATGAGAGAGGAATAATAACCAAAATTGAATAATATATTGATGCGACATCATAACAATATTTGGAAAAATATCCGAATATTTTATAATATATGCTAGCTATTTGAAAGGGTAGATGTAGTGGTTTTCATTTACTTTATCAGCACAATATAGAAATATTTTTAGTGTAACTGAATTAAAATGATATTAGAATAAACGGAATCAAATTTGTTACAATGAATTTAACAAAAGGGTGGGAAAATAAAATGAAAAAAGTATTTTTGTAGAACAGTGAGTGTTAAAATAATGAAAAAGGGGAACAAATTTGGAAAAGGGAATTAAATGAGAGAGGAATAATAACCAAAATTGAATAATATATTGATGCGACATCATAACAATATTTGGAAAAATATCCGAATACTTTTATTCAGCCCTGTATAGGATCTATAGATTTGTATATAGACTACATAGGATGCTGAATTTTAGTTTAGTTAGGAAACGTGTAGCACAGTTTAAAATTCTCCTTCTGGAGTTTGTTAATAAACAGAAATGTGTTCGCAAAATTTTGTGCTGCCCTGTATAGAATTTGTAATAGACAGAAAGTGAGTTAACTCTTTCCGGCGCAGAGTAAGTCTGTTTTAAAAATGATGAAATTATCGACCGACACCAGAATTAACAAAAGAATTTATTAGAAAATTAAAACTTGCTTATTTTCCCGTAGTTTATAAAATGAAAAATTTAATTAAATATTCTTGGGGCCGTTTGTCAGTTTTGGTATTAAAATTAGGTGTCCTTTTTTGTGGACACCGCCCGCTAAAGGGTCAAATTTAAAATCGCATTCAGCACCTTAAAATGCACTTCTAGGAATTATTGTTAACAGACAGTAGAGAATTCTTTTGTGTGTCCCTGTCCATGAACGATGACTGCCATACACACACTATACTGTAGTAAGCCTCTTGTAATGCACCTTAGGTATATAAATTTCAATCCGTTTAAAATAGTGAAACATTATTTAATTAAACCGCAAGCGATTTTTCTCCATAGGCGTAATGTAACGGAATTCTTTTGACTGTCCCTGTAAATTAACTATTAGTGCTATACACAACCTATTCCATTTTAAGCTTCTTGTAATGCACCTAAGTGATATATATCCATTACAATCTGTTCGAAATTGTGTAATATCATTAAAATAAATTGCAAATGATTTTTCCCCATAGACCGTCCTGTAACGGAATTCTTTTGAGTGTCCCTGTAAAAAAAACTATAAATGCTACACACTTCAGTTGAAATAGGGAACATGCTGTAGATAACAACAATAACATATTAATATTGCAGGGCAATCCGAGCCTATTTACGGGAGTTAGAGCACGGCCAGACAAACGGAAGTCATAAACACTTTTCAACTAGGTTGGAAAGTGTTAAAAAAGAAATTCATAAAAGTTTTCTTTATTCTATTCAATCCTGTCATACGTAATCTGTATAAAAAAAGCACAAGTCATGTGACCGAGGAAAACAAATATGGGCTGATCATTTCTTTTTCCATACAGCCATTTTAATTCAAAATTATTCTTTCGAATAAAATGGCATAAATGTTACATTTTTAGAAAGATCGTTTAAAAAATTAGTTAGTCTGAGAGATGATTTACATTAATAAATGTATAGATTCTGAGATAACTTCAGTGGAACAACATAACAGCCGAACATCTCAATCCATGAGAGTCAATATATACAAGAGGTTCATTCATTCGTAAAAATATAAAACCATAGAGGTAATCATTCGCAAAGCAAGATTTCCAGGATGAATTTTGCAGTGCTGTCTGGTGTGAAATTTTTTTTTCTCTCATTTGTAAACGTGGCATACATAATAATAATTAAAAAAGAAAAGGTTTGCTCTTTTTGCTTCTAGCAGACGATATAATTAATTTCAATGAAATGATAAGGGTGATTTTTTTTTTTTTTATGTTGTGAAACTAGCCATAAAATGAATGCACCTCATTTGTCACATTTAACGTACAATTTCCAACTTGTCTATTCTTGTATACTTCAATTTAATTGTTGTTCAATGCTAAATTATACTTTGCGATAATTTAAGCAGTTTCTAAGTAGTCTAAGTATGAGGGAAGCACAATACCACCAAATTAACTTGCGAGCCACATGACAAAAAAAAAAAAATAATAATAATAATGTTAAAACTAATTTTTATCACTTCGGTTGATTCAAACTAAAAATTTGACAAAAAAAAATGGTTTTTTTTTTCGTTTAACGGAGAAAAAAGCATGCTGTATTTATTATTTTGTGTGTCAAAATCATGTGTATTTCTTTTCCAAGTGCGCTACCCGCTTTAGTTAGAGACTTAAACTAAAAATGCTCCAATGTACTTTCCCCTTTTCCACGCCAAGCGTCCACCTGCGTGAGTAGAAACAGAGTGGACGGGAAGAAGTGGGGGGGGGGGGGGGGGGGGGGCACTATCATTTTTAATTTGTTATCGATTTTCTTAGAATTTCAGAAAAAAAAGAACAGTCTTTACTACAGATTCTAGGGGGCTGCGTCAGTTATGACTACAGTGCAGACAAGTTAATGTGCAAGCGTAAAAATTTAGAATGTCTACACGTGGAAAGTACAAAATCCTAACTTTGGAGACAAAGGTAGAAATTTTTTAAAGAAAGTAAAGAAAGGCGAATGTAAAACAAAGTTAGCAGCTGACTATGGAATTAAAAAAAAAAATACCTTGTCAACTTATTCGAAAAACATGGAATCAATTTTAGATTCCTGGGAAAAAAATCTAAATTTGCTAGAGGAAGGAAATGCGTCCCAAGAAAATCTAGAAAAAGCTCTACTGCTATGGTTCCAGGATGCTAGATCTCGAAACTTTCCGATAAATGGACCCCTACTGCAGTTGAAGGCTAATGAATTGGCAAGTCAAATGGGTATTGAAGATTTTAAATGCAGTGATGGATGGGTTTTCTCGATTTAACCCTTAAATGCCTGATTTTCCAAAAATAAACTTTAAAATGTTTTTCGGCTTTTATTTTTCAAATAAATCATGGGAAAAATACTTTAAAAAATCATATTCTGTTTTAAGTATGGTTTACGACTAAAAACAGTTTGTTACTAATCGGCAATACTGGTCTTTAACTGAAAAAATAATTTAACTTGATAAAATTCTATAACGTTAAACACACATGAATTTTAATGAGAAATAAATTTTACTTGCTCACAGCAGCCTAAAACAGGGTATTTTGCAAGCTTCCAAATGAAACAAAAAGCACATTTAGCAACAATTGAAAAAATAAATTTTCTTTATTCTTAAACAGCACAATACTTGTCATCTGATTGTTGAAAGTTGATTTAATAATATTGTCAGTATGTATTTTATTGGCAACATTAGGCTTTAACCTTCAGTATTATCCTAATATTATTTTTAAAGACTAAATTGGGTATGTTGCCAAAAGGCACCACATGGCATTTCAGGGTTAAGTCAAAGCACAATATTTCTTATCAAACTGTCTGTGGCCAAAGCTCTGATGTAAACGAAGACGTATGTACTAATTTCGGTAGGAATCTGCCAGGGTTTTTATCTACCTGCCTGCCGAAAGATATTTTTAATGCAGACGAAACTGCACTTTTTTATAAACTCTTACCAAACAAGACATTACATTCTTAAGGGGAAACTTGCGTAGGAGGTAAAAGCAGTAAAGAGGGGATTACAGCTTTAGTTTGTGCTAATATGCATGGGAGCGAAAAGCTTAAATTATTAGTGATTGGAAAGTCCAAGAATCCATGCTCTTTTAAAGGAATTAAAACACTGCCAGTTGATTATGTATCCAATGCAAAAGCATGGATGACACTAGACATCTTCAGTAGCTGATTAAAAGGAATAGATAAGCAGTTTTCGAAACAAAAGCGTAAAATTCTCTTATTTGTGGATAACGCAAGCTGTCACAATAACCTTCCAGAACTGAGTTCCATACAGGTTGAATATTTGCAACCAAACACAACTGTGAAGCTACAACCAATGCTCATCCATAATCTTAAAACAAATTATCGTAAGAGACTCTTAAAACAAATCATTTTTTCTTTAGATTGTGGTGAAAATTACGACATTACTCTGCTGACCATGCATGCTATAAATGATCTATAGCCGCATGGGACGGTGTCAAAGAAAGCACATTTAGTAATTGCTTTCATCGTGCTAAATTCATGCATGTCGAAAAGAACAATCGTATCGAAGAATGTGACGCTATTGATACCGATTTTCCTGAATTCAAAAAATTTAAATGTGATAACGTTGCTTTTTCTGATTATGATGAAGTCTGTGGAAAACTGAGCGACCATGACATAATAAAAAATATCCGAGAAGATGAAAAAGCAGAGACCTTATCGGATTCAAAAGAGAATGCAGAGACTGTTAACCGTCCTAATGATCTCCCGCCATAATGGACTCGATAAAAACTCTGAAAGCATTTATTCAGATGGAACCTTCCTCTGAAAATGAATTGAAATGTTTACTTCAAATCGAGAAGCTGGCTGAAAAAATGAAGGCACAGTAAACAAAACCAAACATCCATTTTACAGTTTTTTCCAAAAGTGTAATTCATATTTTTAATTAAAGTTTTCTTTCTACTACTTCATTTTATGATCAGGGTAAGTCTTTTTTGCTTTTTAATGTGTTTCATTTTAAATAGCGTAGTATAATATATTTTCTGGGGTTATACATACGAGGAGATTTTTCTTCTTCAGTGATACACTTTTTAAGCTATATTTTCTCTTAACATCGGAAAACTCGAACTTATTTTTGAGATCTTTTGAGTTGGAATTAACAAGCGTCCACTGTATACACATTAATTAAAATCCATACTTACTTATTCATTAAAATTAAATTTTTCTTATTTTATAGAGGGAAAATATGCATGAAGTTGCAATAAAACAAAGAAAAAGATTCATTTTTAATCTATACCTTTCCCCGAAAAGGACTGAATAGTTTAATATTAAACTCCCAATGATATTCTACTGTGGGCAAAAAATAGTAAGACTTTTTAATTTAAACTTCGCGCGAAAACTCAATCGTCGAAATATTTTTTTTCTAGGTTCGTATGACTGTCAGTGACATCTGTGCCAAATATGACATCAAAATAATCATTAGTGTTTAGTATACGCTTGTCTTTCTGAAGTACAAAAAGTGCATTCAGCGATTTTTACAATGAGTGAAATTATTCAACAAAGAAGTTCCATTAAATTTTGTGTGCGGAATCAAATTTCTGGTGGCGAAACGTTCAGAATGTTGCAAAAGGCCTTCGGTGATAATTGTTTGTCGCGAGCAAGTGTTTTTGATTGGTACAAATTATTCAAAGAGAGTCGAGAACGTGTTGACGACGAACATCAACATCAACTGATGATCAACACGTCAATAAAATCAAGGAATTGGTGCTTGAGAATCGACGATTAACACTCAGAGACCTTACTGGCATCGTTGGAATATCGGAAGGATCAGTGAAAACCATTTCGAAAGATGCACCGATAATTCACTGCCGCATACTGCATTAATTCTTCGTGAGTTTTTCGCCAAATTTTCAACCCATATCGTGCCGCAACCACCGTATTCGCCTGATTTAGCTCCATGTGACTTCTGGCTATTCAGCAAACTCAAACAACTGCTCCGTTTTGAGTCAATTGAAGACATTAAACGTGAATCACTACGCGCATTGAAGGCTATTCCGGAAATTGACTTTAACAACTGTTTCGAGGATTGGAAGAAACGTTGGCACAAGTGTATTTATTGGGGCCAGGGGGGATACTTTGAGGGGGACGAAATAGATTTGGAAGAATGAATTAAGAATTTTAAAATTATGAACAAAATCTTATTATTTTTTGCCCACAGTAGTATATATGCATACATTTTCAATTGTGTGGTTATGAATGTTATTCCCAAGCAGATGAATTTTTCTAGCCTCAAACCTAAAGGAAGTATAGTGTCCATTTTGCATTTTTGAACTCTTAGTCATTTTTAATGATATTTTCAATGCATCTAAAGTTTTTCTGCAATGTTTTGACATTCGTGAAATAATTCTGATCCTATAAAGTAAATATTTACCTCTGCAAAATTTTAACTTTGAGCAATTTTTAGACTTTTTTTTGCATTTTGCAGCGATTTTTCCACATTAGTAAGTTTTTTTGATCAGCCACTAAAAGGGGACCAAAATCCATAAAAGGGGATTTTAACGGGAAGAGGGGAACATTTGGAAGGTCTGCAAGTGTATAATGAGAGTGTTCTTAATTGGGCAATTAATGTTAAAATATACTTAAAATGTATCCTGCCAGTGAAACTAACTAAACACCAATGCACAACGTTTCTGTATGTTACACAAGCTTATAGAAATGATAATAAACTAGTTAATCATTCAAGTTTAAACTCATAAAGTACTTACTGCCCATTTAAACCAGGAATTTTGAAATGCATTAAAATCCCATGCAATGGGCTAGGAAAAGGGGTTGCTCGCCTTTTCCAAATACATTTAAGCTTTTTGCACAAAATACTCGAATGTACTGCTTTCTTCTAGCTTTACAAAAAGTATTGGATTCATGAAAATTTTCAACTTCTGGTTTTAGAAAGGATTTATATGTTTTAGAAGGTCTTGAACACGATTGGACTATTTTTAGAAAATGTCTGTCTGTCTGACTGACTGTATGTGACAAAAATTTTATGGGCGCTCTATCTCAAGAACTTATGTACGAAATTGAATAAAACTTTATATTCAGTGAGTCCCTGATATAAATGGGTGCTGATTAGTTTTTAGTGAAAATCGTCCAGCAGGTGGCACTACTAGACTGCATTTTTTGCGATTTCTGTAATAGCTCTATCTCAAGAACAAATACATTCATTTTCATCACATTTAGATCTTGATATAAATAGACACCGATCAAGTTTTGGTGTAGATATCCCAACAGGTGGCGCTGTTATACCACATTTTTCATGATTTTTACGATAGCTCTATTTCAAGAACGAATGCACGGAATTTCATCTAACTTCAAATTCTCTTAGACCTTGTCATAAATAGATGCTGATTACGTTTTGGTGTCCATAGCTAGGCTACTTTTTTTTATTATAATCACAATAACTATATCTCAATAACTAATGTACGGATTTTTATCCAACTTCAGATTGAGTTAGACGCTGACAAAAGTTGTTGATTAGGACAAAACGGCACTACTAAGCTGCATTTTGCAGGATTGACACGATTTTAGAGATAGTCCTACCTCAAAAAATAATGCACGGAATTGAATAGAAATTGAGTTTCAGTTAGACCTTGATCTATAAATGGGCTGCTGATTCTTTTGAGTGAAGGCGAAACCTGTGTGAGATAGAAGAAAGTTTTGGGATTGGCGCACCCGACTCGTTTACTGAGATTCTGCAGCTCAATTTACCTGACCTTTTATAAAGTACATGAGTAGTTCTATTGGCCTTTTTTTCAAAATATTCAAAGTAGGTGCTCTAAGGAGACCTGACCTTCCTTCACAGATCTGCATATGAAAGTATGAGCTAAATACCCCCCCCCCCTTTTCCCACCTATAGGCTCGAGTGAGACATAAGAATCAGTATATTTTGTGATAAAGGCACCAGTAAACGAAACCGAAATGCAATCTGTAACAAGTTGGAAATTGTACGTCAAACGTGACAAACGAGGTGCTTTCGTACTATAGCTAGTTGTATAAAAAATTCAGATCTTGAGGATGTTTAATTCTGCGAAATGAATTCTTTCATCTGCAGATTCATTTCTGTCATAAAATAAGGATCTTGGTCACTCGACGACTCAACCTCGAAAGCTCCTAGAACAAAAAATAACCAATTTTTTAAAAAAAAATTCAAATTTCTTAATAAATATTTTTGATTCGAATTTCATAAAATTTGAAATAACACGACAAAATTCTGCAAAGATAGTATACCTTCAATTTCAAACCATTCCCTTGGGTTGTTTTTACAGACAGACAAACCAGATGTATTTATATTATTATGAATGCACCTAAAAAGCAACTTCTCCATTTAAGCATGTCAGAAGGTGTGGCCCTTCTATCTGACCAGTTTAAATATCACCGTCTCCATTATATAAGAGATGATTTCAATATATAGGTGTGCTTGATCTGGAGAAAATAATTCCCAAATGAAAAAACAGCAATTTTCAATTTTATCATTATTGTTTATTTAATGCCGAAATAAAAAGTATATGTATATTTTTTATATACATCTGTTAGAACGTTAATCTAATTATACCATGGCATCTTTACACCTGTGAAGTGCAATCTTATTTTATTTATATATTTTTTGCTAATGCATCATTCCTCCCTTTTTTATCAGTAAAATGTAATCTTCTTTCGTGATATTTTGGGGTATTGCCAACTTTCTTTAAATGATAGTCATTAATTGTTTATACTTTCAATTTCTAAATAATCATACATGAAAAAAAAACCCTGTTTCTTTACTTTACAAAGTATAATTGATTACATTCCTCATAATGGAGATTTATTATTTTTATAACGATTTCTTGGTAATTTAATATGTTGTAATTGGGCAATTATAAGTATTATATTAACAGGATGGGGTAATTATGTTTGATGTAATTTTTTTGTTAACTGTGGATCTTTATGAAAAGGTTCAGTGCTATTCTCGCTCTGTAAGGAGCTCTTGTTGCCTCATGTTTTTGGATAATAAAGAAGAACGAAAAATCATGCGTCAAGCATAGATTATGTAACACTTTCCAACATTTCCAAAATAATTTTACAAAGAATAGACCGGTAAATTTTTACTTTATAAAAAACATGACTTTTTTTTTGTTGTTGTTGCTAAATGAAATTTGTTTGAATTTATTAAAGAAAGGATAAAGTGTTTTGAAAGGAATATTAAACACAAAACCCTTTGAGCGATCTTTGATCACACTTACCCACTTTTTTTTTTTATTGAAAAGTGTAATAGATATTTTACATTACATATTTTTTTAGATTGCCCCTTAACAACACCAAACAGCATTTTATATAAATAATATCCATTATATATTCAAATAAAATTTTGAAATTTATTAAAAGTGGTAATTTCGTATAGTTAATAGCCGAAGAAATCGCTAAAAATGTCGTTATCCAAAACAGTTTTTTTAAAATTATTATTCTGATAATTGCAGTAGTTTTAGGTGTGTATTTCCATTACACGTCTGTTAAATTTGTGTTTTACTTATCCTTATATATTATTTCTCCTGTTAACATCCCTTTTACTCAGAAAATATGAAACGCAGAACAACGAATGAGATACCATATGAAAGGTTTTAGAACCGGCTTCTGACATAGCCCACTTAACAAGTCGTTAAAACATGTTTTTGATTAAAATTTGCTGAAATTAAAAAATTAAATCGGCATTGTTTTCATGAAAGAAATGAAAGGTTTTCCTGAAATTATTGTTGCCAAAAAAATAAAATGCCACATTATAGGATGCTCATAGCAATTATTATAAAGAACACCGCACGGGTTTATTTTATACTTATGATTAAAAAGCGAAATTGAAATGTTTAGATTTATATTTCTAAGTCCCATGGTTTTCCCGAAGCGGATGACGTCATCCTCTAATGCAGTCAAAATACGATTGTTATTTTTTTTTTCTCGCGCGTGCCTTTAGCAATCTTGGATCAACTTTGATGGAATAAATTAGATGATATTCTGGCTTGACTAACAACTAAATGTTGTTTGCAGATATTTTTATCCTTGCTTTTTCTTTAGAAGTTTAAACCTGCATCTAATAAATATTACATATTGATAAAAAATTATACTTCTCTACTATCCCGTCGACCACTTTTCATAACAAAAAACTATCGCCAAATAAACGGGAGAACGTTGCCATTGGAATATCAAAAAATAAATAAAATATAAGAATTTAAGGACACAATTGTTATTTTAATTAATAAAATAACTACTAAATCAGTAAAACATAATGAAAAATACACGCAAATGTCGAAAGTAAAACCACTAGATGACGTAACAAACAAGCATAATGATTCTGACATGAAGTAAATGGGACTGCATTTTTGGCGTTTAATCTTACAGTTTGGCGGTAGTTTATTGTTATGAAAAGCGGTCGACGGGTTAATAGAGAAGTACCTAAAAAATATTAGATTCCAGTGCGAAATCTTCGCATGGGCCCTCTGGTACTAATTTATTTTCATTTAATATCTATCTCTCCAGAAACATCTATCCAAAAAACTGTCGATAGATTGTAGGATTGCTATATTTAAACAATTTTAGTACACAAATTTGGTTTTTAAATTCAGTCATACGGAAATAATAGGACATCATCACCATGGCAACCTTAGAAACATTACCTATCATGGGATATCACTGAATTAATTATGGATGATAGGTTTGAATAGAATAAAGAATGTGACTTTAATTTGGTCATAGAGGTTATAAAAAGGCATTTATATGACTATAAGTTCCTACATGTCCGATAACTTGGTGATAGATCTCAGTCGCTTGACAGTTTATTCATCGGAAACAGCTGTAACAAGAAATAACTAATTTTTAAAAAAAATTCAGATTACTTAAAAAATACATTTATTGAATATCTTTTCGGTACTTCTCTATTATCCCGTCGACCACTTTTCAGAACAACAAACTATCGCCCAACTGTAACGTCCCATAAACGGGAGAATGTTGCCATTGGAATATCAAAAGAAATAAATAAAAAAAATGTAAGAATTTAAGGGAACAATTGTTATTTGGCCTGGGGTTATCAATGGGGCTGCATTTTTGGCCATTCATCTTAGAGTTTGGGGATCGTTTTTTGTTAAGAAAAGGGGTCGACGGGATAATGGAGAAGTACCATCTTTTTTAAGTTTCGATTCGATTTTCTATAAAATTTGAAACGACTCGACAAAATTCCGGAACAATTAGTATAAATATTAAATTTCAGACCCTCTGGTTGGGTAGTTTTAGCACTGTTACATGCAGACAGACGGACGGACCAGGTGACCACTCCAGGTGCTAAGTATTTATATAATTACAATACATGCTTCATAGAAAAAGAGGGAGAATCCATTCAGTGGTATTAGATGCGTCTATAGAAAGAGTTATATCTGTTAAAAGTTATACCTTTTAGTTTAATATGTACAAAAGCCTTTAGATAATATACAGGCCTGTACAAAAGATTTCGAGTGCATTTCCATCGACTGGCAGAAATTGTTAAATGTGAATTTTAAGTTGGCTTATGAGTCTTTTACCTGAATTAAATTTTAGTTCAATATGGGGTGTGTACAATAGTATGGATTGAGATAAATGTTTGCAACCCCTACTTGAGATATGATGAAGCTGATAAACATTACCAAGGTTTAAAACACGATTACAGGGACACACCAATGATTTCGGGTACAGTTACTGTATCCCAAGTACACTGTAAAAAAAAATTTCAGAACGTTTCAGGAAATTATCCTGAAACATTTCACATATTTTACCGGAATTTCGAATTTCTTTATGTCCCACGTCCATTACGGCAATAATTCACGGAATATTTTTGGAAAGTTTCAACTTTTCCGTAAACTACATTCTGCGCATGCGTGCTTCGTGTTTTATGTTTCATTAGCCATTTTGACAACTAAAGAAGAATAAAAAACAGCTGCCACAAATAAAATCTTAACAACTGCCATTCTTTGTTTGGATATAAAACGATAAAATAAATAACTAATTTAAATCTCTTTATGCTTCATAATTTGAATTTTCATTTTATCTGTAATACGAAACTTTAAAATTTAATTGTTTAAATAAGACACTGAATAAAAAAAGTATATTGACTATTGAAAGTTGGAATGTTTCACTTTGTTGTGAAATGTAATAGCAAAAAGCCGTGGCATCTTAATGCTACCACTTTTTTCTGGAAATTTTTTTTACCATGTACTGTCTATGATTAGTGATAATGGCTGAGTTTTCAGTTTAGAGTATGCGTTTTTAAGTTTTAACTAAATTTTTGAATACTAAAAATCTAAATTGTTTACTTGAAGTATAATTTCTACAACCAAAATTAACTGTTACAAATCGAAAAATAAAGTTGGAGATATATATTGCAGAAAATAAAGATGCCATTGGAGAGCTTCACGTCAAGAAATATTGAGTCCTTAGAATATTAACTAGAAAAAGAGGTTGTATACTATTACCTGTTGCTGTGTCTGCATTCCCCCTTTCTCGGGTGCGTTCTGTACGTAGATGATGCGGTTGAAGGCCCTCCACCGGCGAAATAGCTGCACGTACATCTTGCACTGGACGTACATGAAGACCAATCCCCCAGTGAAACCTGGAACAAACCAACCAATCAATTAAAGATGTGACAATATGATTCAAATATATATATAACATAATCTACATTATTAGAAGAAAAATTCTCTCTTTCTCTGTTAGTGAAATCTACTGCGCTTAGAGGTCTGAGAATTTGGACAAGGATAGTCTAAGGCAGGTCCTGATGCACTTGAGACTCAGATTTTTGATAATTAGCTAAGATATTCATTAAAAACTCATTGAAAAGCAATATTATTTTTTTTTCAAAAATCAGCAGATGAATGTGTGCATGCTCAGCCCCTGCTTTGAAGAGCAGGTAAAAAGGAAGAACTCAGTGCTGATTTTTAGGTAGATTTTGTAAGACATACCACCCATTAAGTTCTCCCTTATGTTGGAATTTCTGAAAAATTTTTGCAGTTCATCACTCCAAGAACCCAAAACCAACCCCAGTTTAAATCTTTATCTATGTATATCACTTTTGTATGGACACGATAACTCCTATAATTATGCACAAATCTCTTCCAAACGGATACATAAAATCAAGGGGCAGAAAATCTCGATCGAGTTCGTTAATGGGCAAAATCAAACTGGGGGGGGGGGGGGGGGGGGCTTTTTGTGAAAACAGAAACCTCATAACTTCTTAATTGTGATACATATCGAATCTGTTTGAAGTTATTATTACTTCTAGGAAAAGGGCCAAAAATTTATGTATAACAGAATTTTGATATCAATCCTTAAAAAGGCCCTCAAGGGTGGGAGGAAGGAATAGGAGTTTAAGAAGATAAAAAATCATAAATTCCTCAATTCACAAGATTTAAAATCCGCTTAAATTTATTATAAAAACCTTCTTAATATATTGACAAGTTTTTTTTATAGGACCAACTCTTACAGCAAAAAAAATAAAATAAATAAAACCCAAAAAATCCCTGATGGCTCTGACTACAGACACAGGTAGATTTCAAAGTGGGTGGTCCCAACTGCCGCATCATAGCAAAAGGGTCCTTCTGCACCATGGGTTATGTCTTCAAAAATCTACCTGTTCCTGTAGGCCAAGCAATCAGGTTTTTTTTTTTTTTTTTTTTTTTTTACAGTTTGTCTTAATGTTTATCGGCTAAAATGTTTGTGATATGGGAAAAGAGACAGACATATTCTCTTAAATTTTATACATTTACATCTTAAACACAGCAATCAGTTAAAAAAAAATATTGTTGTTAACCTTCCGAAATTTGTTTTTTCAAAAAGTGTAGTTTTCGCAGTTGATTTTTTTCACTTTCTGCAACCGTTTCCTAGGTATCGATTTTAGTGGTACCAACTCACAACAAGTGGGTAAGTGTGATCGAAGGGTTTCGTTTAATAATCCTTTCAAAACACTCTATCCTTTCTTTAATAAATACAAATAAATTTCATTTAAACCAAAAAAAAAAAAAAGAAAAAAAAAGAAAAAAGGTCATTTTTTTATAAAGTAAAAATTTACTGGTGTATTTTTCTCGTTTTTTCGAAAATCTGAACCGGTCCAATAGCGGGAGAAGAACGCTATTTAACTCTGTCATGTGTACTAAATGCGATATTAAAAAAAAAAAAAAAAAAAATTCAACAAAATTAAACACATTGAAACCTTCAAAATGTTAAAATAAGCCAATATTTCTCTAATCGGGTTTCTATCCTGATTCAATACGTTCCTCAAACTCATATATTTACTATTCTCTATTACTCTTACTCGCTTTGTATTATTCTCAAACATTTGAAAAATCCATTAAACTTCCAAATGATGTGAGATTAATTTTCTTTTTAATTCTCTAATGACATGATATTAATCTGCTTTGTGTACATACACATACTCATACTCCTTGTATTATTGTGAAATCTTTGAAAATTTCCGTTTTATAACCCATAGGACGTCTTATTCGTCTTTTTTTCAATGGGTGAAACTTTTTATTTCATTTTCATTTTTCACGTGGAAATCTTTGAATAGTAAATCCAATTCACAACAAGCCCCCCGAATTTGCACATCTTAATATAATTATATGCATGTAATTTTTTACATTTATTAAAAAATGGGAAAAAGGTGTTGTAACATTATTAATCCCTCAACTGCAGAAAATTTATTTTATAAAATCTCAGATAATTTTCATTCCCTATTTATAATAATAACACTATGATTGCGTTAATTGAAATATAAATTGATTGCGTTGGAAATTGTATGTCAAACATGACAAATGAGGTGCGTTTGTAATATAGCTAGTTATATACATATTTTTTTTTTATTCATACATATAGATTTTAATTCTGTGAAATGAATTCTATCGTCTGCAGATTCATTTCTATCATAAAATAAGTTATCTCGGTCGCTTGACGATTCAAACTCAAAAGCTCCTAAAACAAAAAAGAACAGATTTAAAAAAAAAAAAAATCAAATTTCTTAATAAATATTTTTATTAATATCTCCTAAAGTTTGGATTCGAATTTCATAAAATTTGAAATGTCTCGACAAAATTCTGCAAAGATAATATATCTTAAATTTCAAACCATTCGGTTGGGTCGTTTTTGCGTTGTTATATGCAGGCGGACGGACAGACCAGACGACGACACTAGGTGCTACGTATTTATATAATTATGAACGCACCTAAAAATGATCTATTTAGAGCTGAGAGATGTTCAGCAGTCCAATCAATTTTGAAAGAGTCCTTCCAGCATGTACCGGGAAGAAAAGGTAGCTATCCTATATCTTCATTTTAAAATTTTAGCTAATGTTACACGAAAACAGCAAGCTAAAATGCAAAGAAAACGTTTACAAATGAGATAGAATGAGATGAAATATGAAGACTTATTTCGGTCGCCAAATGTCGCCAAGTTTGGCGAGAATTGGGCGCTAACGGATATGAATATATAGTTTTACGCGTATGATTGGGAAAATGATTACAACAATGAAAATTTGTTTAATGTGCTGTCTTGTTTCAAAATGTCAGCCACCCTAGAATTTCAAACGGCTCTATCTCAGCCATTTTTTAAGATAGAGGTAAAACAAAAAATGCTCTGGAATCCTTGTATATCAAGGCCTAACACTTAATTAAAAAATAAATTTGAATTTTTTACTTTTTTGTATATTTATTTTAGTTTTAAATCTTTAAGTGGCCGCCCTCTTGAAACAAGATGGCGGACCAAGCAGGCCAACGAACTCGGTCGAGACAAGGGTGAGCTTAATACACACAATTAGTTTTATCGAAATTGATTTATAAATACAAGCGTTATCGTATGACATAGGTCAGATATATATATATATATGGATATATCTATATATATAAATCAACATTTGAACGGAGGTTTGGTTTCGGGGTCTGGGGGTCATGATCGGTGAAAATATATCGAAATTTTCCGGAACTGCTTTCCTCCGAACGGCTGCAATAGGTAGCTTTATACTTTTTTGTATTGAAAGCTACCTAAAATATGAATTTCAATCCTTGACTACAGATCAATTTATGGCTCCTAAAAACAATTTTTATCTACACTAAAAGTAACTAAATGTTTGTATTTTGACACAATCTTTTTAGAGCCTATCGACCAATCCTATTGACAGCACCTACAAAAATTTCGAAACATTCAGACAAGTTTTTTTTTTTTTTTTTTTTTAATTAAATCAGAAATTTTCTATGAAAACGCTAAAATGTGACTTCATATTTTCAGTACTAAGTGTGCTTATTTTTTTCACAAAATTTTAAGGAAAGTTTAAATACTGAAAACTGATTAAAATTTTGGAGTTTAGACGATAAGAACTCTATTTATTTTATGCTAAAGGACTTTAGATAGGGGAGAAAAAAAAATATAAGAAGAAAACATTTTTTCCACAACTAGATATCAATATTTTTTTATGGATTTTTTACACAGGCAACAGGATTATAATTATATAATCGATAAAAACTTCAAAGAGTTCAGAGAAAAAGAACTATTTCTTTTAAATTTTTTTTCATTAATTTTTCAATTAACACTTACTCTTTAATGCTAATATTATGGAATTTTTTTTACAATATGTCATTTGTATTTCAATATTTTTAAATGTTTTTTTTTAATCATTGGGAAAATAGTTGTCGTTTTCGGTCGAGAACTCTTGGCATATCACTTTATTTTTTTAACCGTTTTTAACGAAATTCTGTCACTTTAAAAGAATTTTTCTTTGAATAGGCAATAGAAATGCATAAAATTGTTACAAAAACGTTAAAGTTACAAAAAAGGATAGATTCAAACTGTCAGATATGAAAAAAAGCCGAATTCAAAAATGGACGTCGAATGAGAAATCGTCTTGTAAAGCAAAAAACGTGGTCTTCAAAATACCTTTAGCTCAGACACCAATCTAAAAAAGAGTTAAAGTTATTGTAGGAAGGACCCGACAAAATATTAAGGTATATATTAAGGATAAGGAAAATACGTTTCCATAACTGCAGTGATGGTTCAGACGAATATTTTTGTGAGGACAGAGAATATGCCAGGATCTCTTCAACTGTCGTCATGGAAAAATGTGTTTATTTGTAAGATGAGTATTTTTGAATAATTAATATTTTTAATTAATTTGAATATATATATATTTAAAAGCTTTTGGAACATTTTCCCGATGGTTGTTGTAATTTGTTTTTGTTTTTTTTTACATTGGACAGCTGAGGTTGATCTCTACTCAGGCTGTTTTATATTTTTTCGATCTGTTTACAGTTTATATATATATATTTAAATTAAGATACTTTCAATTTTGGAATTGCTTTCGAAAGTACAGTAGAACCTCGATTATCCGACCCTCGTTAAACCGAAACTCTCTGCAAACTGACGTCTGTTTCCTGACTTTTTTTTTTTTCTACTTTCACTTCCTTGTGTACGCAAGCAGTCGTTTCCAAACGACGAGTACATATAAATATTTTGGTTTCCGTTTCTTAGAATTTTTCTGAAATTAGCTTGAGCAACCAGTACATGTGTACTCCCCCCCCCCCCCCCCCATTCCCTGTTCTGAACAAAAACGTTCCCCATTTCGAAATTTGAAAGGCTGTACTGCCTGTACACTACAACATTCAAATGTTACTGCACCCTCTGATTGTAGGCAGGTGCAGGGAACAAAACCCCTTTTCATGATCTTTTCAGGAACAGAAATTTCCACAGCTACAGAATTTCAAAAGGGAGGAAGGATAAGGGAATGTCTTATTTAAACTACGCACTCGCTTTGTTACTGTAAGTTTTTTGTTTCAAAATAAATCTATTTTCATGTATAATTCGAATTTAGATATTTATTTAGCAGTTTAAATAGTCATAATAGTCAGATTGATGAGGATGTTACATATTAAACTAGATGATTGTTGATAAATTCTCAATTATCTGATGTAGGTTCTGTTGGCCATTATGACTACTAGAGCAGTGTGGAAGACTTTAAAAACAACACAGTTCGTTAAATAAACATCATTTTATTGGCCGACGTCTTTCACAAAAAGACAGCATAACTTAGCTGTTAACTCGAAGAACTTAAAAATAAAAAGGACAAATACATCCTAGAAAGTCCAGCCTTTTAAACAAACCATCAGCGAATGTTTTGCATAAACATGTTGTCATTTAAAGGTACACAAATTCACATCTGAAACGCCATCGGCCACTTACACAGGAAGTTGAGACTAGCCGACTATGGTGAATAACGCGATCCTGAAATCACAGTTACTTACTGTGACCAAGTAACGTATTTTCAATCGAAGATCGTGAATGAAACAATAGCACTGGCTGTTTCAGACACGTAAGTATGCTTATTCAAAAGATGGTGAAAAACAGAAATGCAACGATGCTTTTACTTTAAACTTATTTAAAGAGAACTTTAAATTAAAGATTTATTAAAGATGCAATCTGAATAGATGCATAAGAGGCCTAATTACATCAGATAATCGAGGTTCTCATTAAAAGAAAACTGCAACCAAAATCAAAAAAGTAAAAAACGGCCTGAGTAGAGATCAACCTCAGCTATCCAATGCAAAAAATCCTTTAAAAGAAAAAATTGTAATTTAACAAATCACAACAATCACTGGGAAAATGTTCCGAAAGATTAAAATTTTTTTTAATTTTATTTGTCATTTGATTGTAAGCAATGAGTAGGTTTATGCAACTGAACACTATTGAGTAACATTAAGTCATGCAAATAAAGGGAAAGTGCTAACCAATATACCTTGATATTTTGTCGGGTCCTTCCTACAATAACTTTAACTCTTGTTTAGATGAATGGTATTTTGAGGAAATTATAGTGGAAGACCCTGACCCTGTTTTTAAATTCCTACTATTAGCTCACACTCTCTCTATATATATCTTGTTGGAATTTTCAATCGTTAATAAAATATTTTCTATTCATTCATTCAAGTTCAAATAAATTTTTTTAAACTTGTACTGGATGACAATGGATGTTAATACAGTTTTTTCAAATATTAATTCATTAATTAAATTTAATTAATTAATTTTATTTTTATATTTCATTTCTGTTCAAAAGTACAGACTCACTCCATATTTATAGTCTCACCTTCACACGTAAAAAGATAATGGCCACGGACGAAGATCAGGCGGCTCGCGGGCGAAGGAGACTATAAATGTGGAGTGAGTCTGTACTTTTAAACAGAAATGAAGTATAAAGCTAAAATTAAATAATAAAATTTAATTAATTAATTAATATTTCAAAAAAACTGTATTATCGCTAACTGCAACATCGCTATGGCACTTTACTGTGAAGTTTGGTCATTTTTGAAATTCAATATTTGAAAAACGGCATCATCATTAGATTTTAAATTTATATCAAGAAAAATACAATTTTTTTTACCTTTCTAACGCAGTTTGTCTAACAATTTTGTGAGAAATACTTTTTGAGCTATTTATTTTTGGTATTTTAGCTATTTAATTTTTAATACATTTTTTAAATTTTTCTTATGTAAGATATTTAGCAGGATATAAATTTAGGGATCAATACCGTCAGTGGCGAAGCGTGTAGATCGCTGGAAAAAAATTCTATTTGACGTAAGTAGGAATTGACTTAAATTTTTTTTTTTTTTATATTACTTGTTTGCTTTATAAGACGATTTCTCATCCCACGTCCATTTTTTAATTCTTTTTTTTTTCATATCAGATAGTTTGCATCTATCCTTTTTGTAAATTTAATATTTTTGTAACAATTTTATGCATTTCTATTGCCTATTCAAAAATTAATTCTTCTAAAGTTACAGAATTTCGTTAAAAATTCTTATAAACTTACAGAATTTTGTTAAAAAAACACTTAAAAAAAAATAAAGGGACGCTGCCAAGAGGTCCATTCCAGAGGGTGTTAAGCATGAGTGAAAGATATAAATCCATACAAATAGGTTATTATCATGGGTTCAGCTAGTATATAAAACATAATTATACAATAATTATTTATTCCCTTTTAAAAGTCTGTCATTTCAAAATGCTATATTCTTTAAATGATCACTTTCGTACAGGGTTCTCGCTGACTTTTGATGAATGTTAGCAATTTGGCTAATAAGAAATTAAAAAAAAAAAAATTAGCCAAATGAAAAAAAAAAAAAGGTTAGCAATATAGATTCGTCGCAAAACACTGAAAAATCGATCTTTAATCCCTTATCCTTAATGTACCATTCTTTTTTTTTTTTTTTCCCCAGTATAGTATGTTCTAAAATAACCCAAGTTTTTGTAACTGCTTATAGATCAGTTATTAATCTAAATTCAACTGTCTGCTACAAAAACTATTAAACATATGTACATTCCAAATGCCTTGCTGCAATCAAGGAAAAATTCCAAACCCAATTTAACTCTGGATTATTTTTTAACACAATTATTTCAATAATTGTGTTAATAACAATTTTGAAATAATTGTGTTAAAAAATAATCCAGTGTATTCACGTATCCAGCGTTTACTGGAGTTCCATTACCTGCGATCTTTTCCGTTGAGCTGATTAAAATATCAGACCAGATGCTTTGATCAATAAGGTTAACTGGATGAATTATGCCCTCCAGATTCGACCGGGATAGGTCAGTGGTAGAGCGTGGCGTGGTGGCTTCAGCCAAGCGATCCCAGGTTCGAATCCTGGCCCGGACATTTTTCGTCCAGTTGGAAATTTACAACTTGCCAATTTAACTCATTGAAATGTTATGAAATAATACTCCCAACCCATGTTAACTAAGGATTTTAAGATATATTTAATGAATTCTGAAAATTCAAAATATAAACAACAAAATATATGTCACACTGGAAAAAAAAAATCTGTTTTTTTCTAGAATTTTTCGGCTTTTTTTATTGAAGCCCATACTTCAAAGGCAATTTCAAAATTGTAGTGTTGCCTATTAGGCCTGTTAAAGCATACTGAAGTGACATTATTCACATTTTTTGTATTTATTCGATTTCTCAATTTAGTTTTCGTTGCGTTCGTCACACTGAAGCCTCTCTCACAGTCGGATAATGAAATCTATGGAATCTCCTAAATTCATGGTTCTGCAACAACTCGAGAAACTTTTAAATAATTTCTATTCTGACAATACATAAGATAAAGGAACTGCCTGTAACACCCAAATGCATAACGTTGAAAATGGATTCCATTTCTTTCATACTATCGTTTTGAAAAGTGTCCTTATCCGTTTACTAACGCGAATAAGAGTATCACCTGTACTAACACACACACACAAAAATTGAACACTCGCAGCTTGGTGAGTCTAATCGTTCGTTTACTCGCCAAATGTAGCATTTTGTCGCGATTTGGCGCAATGGCAAGCGGCAACAAGAACCCTGCTTTCATACCAACAAGGTTAAATTTTTATTTTTTCAAATGTTTTATTGGGTGCCAACTATTACGCTTGACGGAAAGGGTGTTGGTATAATGGGAATTATGTAGAAAAGGCATTAAGGTATCCGCACACCTTCAGAGGTGATTTTTTGAAATTTTTTTTTCTTTACACCAATTTTTTCTAGTGACATTCAAGTTAAAACTATAAAAAATATATACACATACAAAGAAATAGTTTTTTTTTAAGTGAAAAATAGTCAAAATTATATGAAAAATGGACACTTGTGCAAAACAGGACAACTCAAAATCAAATGAATGCATTCACATTTTGCAAATTTCATAATAAAGAGAATAACTTTCTCTAGGGAATAGTCTAGCTACATTATAACAGCATCTCTATCGCAGATGCTGTGGCACTTGAAGTGCTAGTGTCATGAAAAATTTGCAAAATTTCTTGCAACTTTTTAACTTCTACCATTGTAAACATAAAACTAATTAATATATCATCCTGATTGTAGTCTATTCGATCAATAAATATTTGTAAAATAAGTACAAAAAATTTAAAGGCATTTTTCATGTATGATTTTTTGCTTACAGGATGTTTTGCGTACAGTACAAATCTGAAATAACTTTTAAAGGTGGTTCTTGCTACAAAAAATAATTATTATTCTTTAAAAGGTTTAATTATAGACTCCGTCTATTTTCTTCAACATACAATCCAATTTAAAGGCTAAATCTCGAAAAAGAATAATGTAAACATTTCAGCTTACTTCCGGTTGTAAAATTCTTTCGCAAGCTGTAATAGATGTAAATTTTAAACGGCTGTAGCTCAGGTTCTAATTAAGATACAGACAGAATTAAAGCAGAATTCGACAGATAAAAGATCGGATTTTAATATTATTACAAAAAATGAAAAATTGATATTTCCATCGAAAAGGACGTTTCAAAGGTGTGTGGATACATTTAACAGAAGTTGGTTTGACAGGAAAGTAGAACAAGTAATAGGTGAATATGAATACAAGAAGAAGTGAGTAATAAATAGGCCAACAGAACCAGAATGAATGAATGTACATGGTGATCCCCAATTCATAGTACAAACTTTAAGATTTGGTAAGGGTCACAAATCCATTTATTTATACTCAAAATTACAGGGCGTTACAGTCATTTATTGTATAGGGTCACAAATCCATTTATTTTTTATAGTCAAAATTACAGGGCATCTGTCTCACTCCCATTCAAAGTCGTGTTTTTATTCATAACTTTTAACAGTATAGTGAAAATACTTTTAATGAAATTCACAACAGATTCCTTTTTGTACGAATTGTATAAGGATTTCAAAGTATATCATCACTATACTGTTAAAAGTTATGAACGAAAACACGACTTTGAATTGGAGTGAGACAGATGCCCTGTACAATTCTGACTCTAAATAAATGGATTTCTATGACCCTAGTTTTCCAATACCAGAGTTTCCCCCAGGTTTAAAAAAAGGCAGGGTGCTGCTGGTGAGAAAAGGGCACTATTTTTTATTCTTAAGGGCACTTTTTTTTAATTCTTAAAGACACTTTTTTTTATTCTTAAGGGCACTTTTTTTTATTCTTAAAGACACTTTTTTTTATTCTTAAGGGCACTTTTTTTTATTCTTAAAGACACTTTTTTTTATTCTTAAGGGCACTTTTTAAATTCTTGAGGGCACTTTTCAGATTCTTATTGGTACTTTTTTTAATTATTAAAGGTATTCTTTTGGTGTTTAATATTTAAAAGTCAGGGCACTCTTTTTAAGACAACATTGAGTCAGTTTTTACCATGAAAGCAAATTTTTCAATACAAAAAGGTGAAAGGACACTAATTATTTTACTGGAAGGGCAAGAAACGTGCTCATTATTTTACTGGAAGGGGCAAGAAGGATGCTAATTCTTTTTATGAGGGGCAAGAAGGGTGCTAATTATTTTACTGGAAGGGGCAAGAAGGATGCTAATTATTTTACTAGAGGGGGCAAGAAGGGTGCTAATTATTTTACTAGAGGGGGCAAGAAGGGTGCTAATTATTTTATGAGGGGCAAGAAGGTTGCTAATTATTTTTATGAGGGGCAAGAAGGTTGCTAATTATTTTTATGAGGGGCAAGAAGGGTGCTAATTATTTTTTATGAGGGGCAAGAAGGGTGTTATTTTGTAAACCAAAGGGCACCCTTCTTAAACTGTCTGGGGAAAAGTCTTCCTAAACAATAAATGACTGTTACTGTTTGTATATCATGATATTTGGAATGAAATGAAATGAATGGAGTGAGTACCGATGGCCACAACCACCAGCTTCGTCCAGAAGGGCCACTCGAGCACACCGTTCCGCATCTCCTCTGCCGTCCTCTCTATGAGCACGTACAGGGACCACACCACGCACGTGATGGCCACCACGTGGAAGGTGATAGAGCAGAGGACCTTGCGCTGCTCCACTGGCGACATCTCCAGCTTCTCCCACTGCCAATCAAACAAATACAGATTACGAACAGAAAATAAACTGCAACAGATTAATAAGTAAGTAAATAATTTAGGAAAAGGCATAACAAATTTGCAGGAGTTGGGATATAGGGTCATTCCATGGTAACTTGCATTACATTTAGAATAATTGACTTCAGTCATTTTAGTAATATAACACTAAAAAAAATATTCAAAATGTAATGTGTATATATGATTTGCTAATGAAACCTATACCCAGCTAAATTTGGATAAAAACTACTTAAATTGAGTACTATTTCTTGAACTCTGAAAATTATATTGACTATTGTAACTTATGTTACTGAAGAAAAAAATTTAAGTTACCCTAATAAATAGAATGGCCAGTGTTAAAAAAATAGCCCTAAAGGTATAGGTAATTTTCTTCCAAATTTCACTTTGGATAGGTTTCATGAACAAATCCAATCAATGTTACATTTTGAATATTTGTTGGTGTTGTATTATGAAAATGACTAAAGAAAATTATTCTAAATGTAACGTAAGTTACCATGGAATGACCGTATACATGATTTTACTTGCCACTGCCAAATGGATTTTTAGGCAGTCTGAAAAACTATAAGCTATAGAAAATACGCCGAAAAACTTTATGTAAAAAAAAAAAAAAAAAAAAAAAAAAAAAAAACATTTTTTGAAAATTTTGCTATATAGTCTAATAAAGAATAATAATAAAAAAATAAACATGGCTACATTTTTACAGCTTGTTCTCACTACGATTTTAATGTTGGGCATTTTTCATTTTATCACTTTATTACAAATTGGCAGCCAATTAAGCGAGAATTTGAAAAAAAAAAAACCCACTTTTCAAAAACTAAACCCATGTTACCTGAAAAAAACCCACACCTGACATAATCAGCTCAAAATGAAGCATTTTATTACCTATTAATGGTTGAACATAAAAAAAATCTATATATTTAAAACGCTAAGCGATTTCTTTCGACAATCCGTGAGAACAAACTACTGCATCAAATTACATCATTCTTTTTTTAAATGAAAGATGTTTGGACACAGATTTGTTATCGTGCATTCGTTTGTTCGAAAATTTAATTAATTAACCGTAATTTTCAATTAAACTTTTACGTCTGCTAATGACGTCATAATCGGATAACGCCTACTATTCCGAAGCACAGAGTTTATTTTCTAAACTCTGTGGTTGAATAAAAGAGAAATAATAAATATTAAAAGCACGCGGTTTTAAGGCCGAATTTGTTAATTTGCAAGTTAAATTTCGGTAAAAATACTTATCCGCGTGTTTTATAAGCGAATAAAAATTCATATTTATTGTGACGTCACGGGAATATTGTCCATTGGGTTTATTTTATCATTATGCATTATAACTTTGTTGATGCCATTTTTTCATTACAATTAAATACAAAATATATTTATATTTGTGTGCATGGTGTTTAAGCATTAATGTAAGGTATATGAAGTACGTGTGAAAAGTTTGTGCCGGTGAAAATGACGTTATGCTTAGCTTGAAGTGCATTTTAACATTGATAAAACTAAAGAGAGAAATGTATATGATTGTGTTAACATGACATAATTTTACTGATTGTTGCATTCATAATTATAAAGATTGGAATTGGAGCCCGCCGTCATTGATTTCTTCATCTTGATTGCATACCTTGATTACATGTTACCAATTGCTTTTTTTTTTAAATTATAGGATAGAAGATTTCCTTTTTTAATAAAAAAAAATCACAAAAGTAAAGGATTTCAGGAAATTTAAAGTTATTAAAAATAGTGTTATGGTAGAAAAAAATCTTGAAATAATTATAGTATTTTTAGCTGGAATAAACAATGTAAGACTAATATTTCATAGGAATTATTTTGGTAGATTTATAATAAGTTCATTTAACAGTTCCTTATTAGCGCAAAGTCCTATTTCTTTCACTGTGAATTTCTCTTTCGATGTCAAAAAATGTTTTTCCACTTTTGGACGCCAGCCAAAATACAGTGGCAATTTTTAGAAATGTACAACAGTTGTGACAACAAACACGCTATCGCTTTAGCTTTCATCGCGCTTACATCACTTCGAAATACTACAAATTTCTATTTTTTACTACATTTTACAATTTCAATTCTTACATAATCAATTAGAAAAAAAATTAGCTTTCGATTGAAATTTATTTGTAAACTGCCGATTAATTTAACGACTTTTTAAATAATTTTCAAGCATGAAAAGTTTTTCAATTCTATCTTATCAATGACCACCAGTTTACTTCAATAATGTAAAATAGCCCCTGGGAAAGTTGCCACAATTGAAAATAGATTTCCCTAACCATCATAAAAAGTGAATAATAATTTTTTAAAAAAAAGTGATAAATCATAAGATCAGATTATCCATAAGATAGAACATTTTGGCGCTAAACAAAAATCTGTCAGGAAAAAAAAAAAAGACTATTTTTAGTTTATGTTGAACATAAAATTGATATGTTGAATTCGTTGATGAATATGTTCCATCAAATATCAGGATATGCTAGGAATTGCATTTTTTTATTTTTTTACATTTGCCAACTGTATAAGAGGGAAAATATCTCCGACTGTGATGGAAAAGGGATAATCATCCTGATTATGTCAAGGAACCGAAGAAACCATACAAATAAATTACACTTGAAAACATTAAAAATCTCCCTCATCTGCAGATAGATTTATTACTGTAACAAACTTCTTAATCTTTGCATAAAAATTGATTAGCTTAAAACAATGGATGCGTTTTAAAAGATATGGATTTAAAACGAACAATGATTAAAGAAGACATTTTAAAACTTTTAATTTAATCATTTAAAAACTTTTTTAACGTCGAATTTCGAGGGTGCTTTTGGGCAGATGCAATGCACATGCGCATAGGAGCTCATTCGGTTGCATTATCACAGGGAGGGGGGAGATGTGTGCTTTATTTACTATGTTCTTTTATTTACTGAATATGATATGAACGTAGGAATATACTATTTGTATATACTTCATAGGTCCATGAATTTTTTTTCTTGCCGTGGGGAATATGGTGGTAATGTCAAACTGATTTGCATTACACAGTTATTTATGGATTGTTTGTTTGGAGTTTGCATCGGAAATAGTACTGTATTTGACTGGCTGGGGAAAATTTTTTTTATAAAATATTTGAAAGACTGTTTTATACGCACCCCTTCATAAATAATAAAGAAGCTTATTTTACTGATATTGTTATAGTATTTTTTGCGTCAAGTTTTGACGGGTTCCATCTAGTAATAATAATTTATCTAGATCATTCTAAAATTCTATTGTAACAAGAAAATCTGTAAAAATGAAGCTCATGTTTTACCAAAATTCTGCAGTTGTTAATTTAAATTATTTTTAAACTAAACACTCCTTAGGTATTTTTAACTATTTTTGTTATCCTAAAGGAATAAATTCACTAATTAAGCAAAGTATTTCACTCCAATAATTAATTAACCCTTTATCCCATTTTATAGAAGACAATACAGTATTTCTTTGTTATCTCAGTTTTTAAAAAGTTAGATTTTGTGCGAAATAATCTCAAAAATGAAACTACAACCAAAGGAAACGAGTGATTGGGGGGGGGGCACCGTAATACTTACCCATCACCAATATGCATAAAATAAAATAATATGAAAATAAAATAAAACATGTGTAAACTATTTATGAAATGCATCACAATTCACATAAAATCATGGCTTGATGAGGTGCTGAACTTTAAATGCTCAATTACTGAAAAGAAGCATCCTGATAACTCCAAAAATGTTAATCCTATTAATTAACAGTTCACTTCATTGGATTAAGCGTCTCATTTCCAGCTATAAAATGTATCTTTGAATGAAATACAGGGTCACGAAAAATCAAAGAGTGTGGAAAAACAGGATTCCAAATATCTGGGCAACCCATTGTTCGATCGACTTCCTTCTTGATGCAAAATTTATGTTTTTTTATTGTCTTTTATATTCCCTCCTTAAAAGAAACCATTTCGAAAATTTGTATCAGAATGAATAGTTCGAGAGTCCAAAAAAATTAGTTCCGGTTAATGGAGGTGAGTGAAATGAAATGACATACCAAGTACATACCCAATTTCAAGTCTCTATCTCAATTTTTTTCTGGAGATAGTGTTTACACACACACACAGACAGACAGACAGACCACATGTTTTTCGGAATCTCCAGTGTCTGTCAATTTTTCTTTTTTTAAACCACTGCAAGACTTACTCTATATTATGTATGATGGGTAAATAAAATGGTGGAAATAAACGAATCGGGTAAAATCAAATGTCAATTTTACCTGATAAACAATTTTTTACTTTTATCGACTTTGTAAAATATTTAAACAGCAATCCTTCAAAAATAATTAATCGGAAATTTATAGTATATAGCAGCCATACTCAACCTTTTTTTTCTCGCGGGCCGCAACACACTTAAAAAAGGATAATTAAAGTAGAAAGATAACAAAAGCAATATAGCAAAGCAATATAACAAAGTTATTGTCATCAGAATGATCAATTGTTTGTCGCAGAAGAAATGTTACCAAAAATTTTTAACACCACTATTTTTAAACAATAAACACCGTACAAGATTTCTATTGCAAATGTTGCAAAAATAGACTGCAAAGTTTTTTTTGTTTGGTAATAGCAGTGTAAAAAAAGTTTGGGTGCTAATTTTTTCTGCGACAAACGTTGAACCCTAAAAAGCAGTACTAGCAACCTTTTTCTTTTAATTGTACAAATATATAGTGTAAGTTCAATTTTGGATAATGTTTGATTAGTGTTGAAGATTAAGAAATGTATACAGCACTGTTGCACAAATAGAATAAAAATAACTTTTGACTAAGAAAACAGCATTTAGGATGTTTTAACATGATTTTAGATTAATTATAAATAACAAGACCAATTTTGCCTTCCCATGAAAATATACCAAACAACAGTGAAAATCTTAAATAATTTTTATACACATCCACAATAATAATGGTTTAAAAACAACACAAAATGTCACAAAAACATATATGCATCATTTATTAAAAACTTTTTACTTTAGGTGTTTTAAAAATATACAAAATTGCATTTCACATTAAAAACCTAGCGCTTTCGAGCCATCCTGGCTCTTAAATTGGAAGAGCCAGGACGGCTCGAAAGCGCTAGGTTTTTAATATGAAATGCAGTTTTGTATATTTTTAAAACACCTAAAGTAAAAAGTTTTTAATAAATGATGCATATATGTTTTTGTGACATTTTGTGTTGTTTTTAAACAATTATTGTGGTACAGAGGTGAATTTGATTCAATTGAGTGTTGTGTTTTTTTTCATGACTCAAGTTTATTTTGCATCCACATTAATTTTATAAATATGGATAAATGATGTTGTCTCGGGCTGCACATAAATGGTTGCCGGGCCACATGCGGCCCGCGGGTTGAGTATGGCTGGTATATAGTATATGCTTTTTCTTTTTTGTACACCTAAATGCAAGGAGCTTAAATTTGCCTCCTTGGTTCAATCGATAGCTGAAACAAATATTGATTTCTAAATGACAATATGTTGACAGACGATTTTTGTTCTGCAGAATAACTTGTTTCATAAAGTTTGAATATGTGGAAATATGTTTATAGTTTTTGAAAATTTCACTGTAATCAAGATTTTGTTTTCATCATTTGTTCAAATTGAAAATAAATTATTTTTCCAGTTTTAATGAGAAAATGACTTGAAAAATATATTAATCCATTTTATTTTTCCTATTTATCCAACAAAATGGAGTAATTTCGTTGTCATTTTTAGAGAAATTTCATTAACATTTACAAATAATAGTAATAATAATTATTAATATATTGGAATTTAATTAAAAAATTTAAATTCTGAGAGTTTATATGACATCCTCAGATCAATGATAACCAGTTGTTAACTAAATTGCATTGTGTTCGATAATCTGAGAGGAGTAGTTGCGAAATACAAACAGGCGATCAGATTTTAATAGAATAGATTCGTGTTCATTTTTCTTTTCTTGTATAATCATTCTCATCTATATGATAACTGATATTTTCAGGCTTAATAATCAGTACAGTTAAGCAAATATTAAAATTTTTCATTTTAAATAGGACGTGAAACTCATCTACTTTCTATACTTACTGATCCTTGTATTATTAATGTATAAAATTGATTCACGCTCCTTTAAAACCATAGTTTCATTTAAAATTGTTCCCAGAGAAATCTCTTTTTAATGATATAATTCTTGTTAATTTTCTTTTCTTGACAATCAGAACGTGGATTTTGGCAGAAAACTCACATCTGTACTAACTGACATTCAAGCTTATTAATTAGTAGCGATAAAAAGTATTTCAGTTTTTCATCATTATCCATCTACTTTCATTATATACTGATTTTCATGCTCCTTGTATTATTACGAATATTTGAAAATGCATGTTTTATTTCCAATAGGACGTCCTATTTGTCCAAGCCAAGGAGGATCCTTTTCATAGTTTCATGGACCAGAAATCTTTTATTAGTAATATAATTATTGTTCACTTTTTCTTCTAATTATAACACAATTTTTGCTAGAAAACCTCTTCTCAACATAACCGACATTCATACTTCATGCATAATAACAAACACTCCCTATTTTCGTTTCAAATATTACGGCAATTAATCTTCTTTTCAATTCTTTTTCATTTTCTTTTTTCACGTGGAAATCGTTCAATGGAAAATATTATTCCAGACTTTGTATTTATTGGCAACGTAAAATGGTTAATTAAACTTTACAGAAAAAATATTCATGGATTCTGTATGAAAATAATGAAATTTTCAATTATTAAGAAACCTATTTGAAAATAATAAACAACCCTATGTTTACTTCTGGGTTCAAATCCATCTGTATGCAAAGATACAGGGCCATTAAATCCTCCGTTTACTTCACCTTCACACACACACAAAATTGCAGTTATAATTTTGGTATCTTCAACACTTTTTACTACAGATCATGCCTATTATATTAGTATTACTAGCAGATTCATCAGTATTAATTGCTAGTATGGTTTTTATCTTCTCATATTGTTTACCTCTTTAAAAAAATAAACATTTCCTTTAAAAAAATTTGTTTACTGTGTCAGTAAAAAACATGCATTACGAGTAATCCTTAAAAACATATTTAGTTAATTTCTTTTAAAAACCCATACAGACACATGGGGGATGTAATCTGCCCAACCGGGCAAAAAAAAAAAGTCTGGGCCAGGATTTGAACTCAAGGATCCCTTGACTGAAGCATCTATCTACATCTCGTATGATTTCTTTACCAATTAGAATAATAGAGAGACAGTCTGACATCCTAAAAAGCCATATTAGATACACAAATTCTTTAACAATTCTTATCATTTAATTTGTATTTTACATTTCCCGTTCCTTTATTAAATATAAAAATATATTATGCAAATAAATACATTTTCAATGATTATTACTGATAATGCATGTTTTTTACTGACACTACAAAAATAATTTTTTTTTTTAAAGATTACGGCAGATTGAATGTTATTAAAACAAGCAATGGTGATTTTCTGTATTCCATTCATTTATTACTTACCCATCATACGTAGTATGTAATCATTTTAAAACTCAAAACAAAATTTTTGACAGATTTACACGTTTCAGACACTGAAGATTCCGAAAAAGATTTTTAGGGAAAAAAAAAAAAATCTGCCTTCTGTCCAGGGCTGCGGAGTCGGAGTCTGGCCTATTTTTGGACAAAAGAGTCGGAGTCACTAAAAAACAGGCCGACTCCGACTCCTACTCCAGCTTGTTTTTTAGACAGTTTGAAGTGAAATTAAACCAATTCTATGTAATTTTAAATTGATAAACTGAATTATTATTTTTATATTAACTATATATACAAGGAAACCCAGGTTAAACAGGTCCAATATACTGTCCAGTTTACAGTGTATATGAAAACTGCTTTTAATTGAAATCTCTAGTTTATATTTTATATTAGTATGCAGTACTTTTTCTCAGTTTTTGGGGTTTGCAGAACTCGAGGTAATGCGAAAATTGGAAGTTTCTGCTCTTTTTGGAGTCCATAGAATCTGTAATATCATTGCAATAGAAAATTTTTCACTTTTTTTTTCTTTTCTTTTCCCTGTTCTTCAGGTCTGTAGAACCAAGAGTAATGCTGAAATTGTAGTAATTTTTCCCCTTTTTTTCGTGTGCATAGAACCTCCTTGACTACCTATCACAGCTTATACCCATAATTCATCCAAAAATATACACATCATATACTTCAAGGTCAAACAGGAATATAACAGCAGATTGCAGTGTTGCCAGTTGAGTTTTTTTTATTCTGATTGCTTGATTGCTGCCTTTTTTTTAAATAGTAATATTTCCTTTATTTAATGACAAATTTAATAAAGCGACTATTACTATTTCAAAACAAATGACAGCAGTAAAGCAATCTGAATAATAGGAATCAACAGGCAATACTAGTACTTTAAATGTGTCGGAGTCGGTTCCTTTGAAATTTCAGGAGTCAGAGTCGGTCACTTTTCCCACCGACTCCGCAGCCCTGCTTCTGTCTGTGTGTGTGTCTGTGCTTCTGTAAACGCTCTATCTCCTGAACCAATTGAGATAGAGACTTAAAACAGGGTGTCTATTCCAGATCAGCAACACATTTCCCTGACTTTTCCAGATTTTCCATATCAATAAAAACAAAATTAGGTATAGAAATTTTGTGATGTTGCACACAAAAAATCTTAAAAGTTATGAATTTGAAAATGGTACTTCCATAACTGATTCTGGGGCACAAATGACTGATTTGTTAAATTTACAAATTATTGAACATTTTACATGCTAAACATTTTGCAGATACACACTTTCAGTCACAGTTCAATACAGATCTTCTTCGACATATTTTGATACAAATAATAAATATTCAATAAATTAAGCTAACAAACAAAGATAAGTAAGCAGAGTGGAACACCTACAACATTCAGTCGAAAGTTTCAGCTGAAGTTGGAACTGAAAATCTCTGAGTTACAAAGAAGAACTGAAAGGGGATAGACAAAATGATTTGCACACGAGATTGAGTGTCTCATTTCCAAATAAAATATAGCTTTGAATTGAAATGGGGATGAAATACAGGGTCCTGAAAAATCGAAGCGTGTGGAAAATTGGATTACCAATATCTTGGCCACTCATGATCCGATCAACTTCATGCTTGATGCAAAATTTATGTATTTTTAGTGTATTTTATATTCCTCCCTAAAATAAACAATTTTGAAAAATTTTATAGACCTTTTATCAGAACGAATATTTCGAGAGTCCGGAAAAAAAAGAGTTCTAGATAACCGAGGTGACTGAAATTCAATAGGCTTCTTCCCATTATGACATAAGTACATACCCAATTTCAAGTCTCTATCTCAATTTTTTCGGGAGAGAGAGCGTTTACCGACACGCAGACAGACGGCAAAATTTTTGATTTTCTAAAAATATGTTTTTCAGAATCTCCAGTGTCTGAAACATGTCAATCCGTCAAAAATTTTTTTTTTGATTTTCAAAATGATTATAAGATTTACTCTATACTACGTAGGATGGGTAAGTAAAAAGGTTCTGCATTCAAAATACCTTGAAAAAGAAACTCGTTATATCAATTATACAATTAAATAAATGCAACATAACCAACGTCATTAAAAAATGAAGAAAGATAATATAACGTACAAGTAAATGTGTTGCGTTTCTTCCACACAATGTTTCCAATCTGTTGGAAAGTCTTAAAAAATGTTCTGCATTCAAAATTCCTTGAAAAAGAAACCAGGGGATTTGTTGAGGGTGAAGAGGGTCTTTTAAATTATAGAAATGTTTTCCAGGTTCAGTAATTTCAATAAAAAAACTCCATCAATAAACATTCAATGCTTTTTATTAATTTTTGCCATGATCATATAGTATAGTATAGGAGAGGTGTCTCTTAGAAGCAACTCACACAGTGAGTATTCAAGCAGAGAGTGAGAAGTCACATAACATTATTGCCAGAGATTTACATTACTTGGCGAACAAAATTGGTGCCAAAACACTTTACTCAATACATTATTTTGGTGTTAGAATTTGAAAAGACAAGATACTTTTGGCTGTGTGTGAAATTTCCAGTAAATTAAAATAATTATTTGCCTCAGAGCCAGAAACGGTACCCTGTTTGGACATGTTGAGCTAAATTTAGCAATTGATATCATCACCTATTATTTTGATTGGAAGATGCTACTGAGTTTAAAGCAAGAACAACCGTTATTTTTCTGAGTAAGCAAACATTAAAAAAAACAAAACATCTATTAAGGATAATCTATTTGACAGTTAGAAAAGGAAAACGTTTTTTTTTTTAAAATGAGATGACGGTATATTTATTGGATATAATTTATTGCTATAATTTGAACTGTCAACATTTGCAAGATTAATGACTCTGAAATAGAAGTTAAATTATTTGTGGATTATTTATGAGAGATCAAAAGAATAATTATTATTATGTTTATTTTAGAAGCTTATTTATTTTATATACATATTGCTGTAATTTGATTACATCCAGAGATGCAAATCAAGGTTGAATGAATAAAGGGTGAAAATGAATTACATGTGGATTGTTTTATGAACAATAAGGATAATTATAAAAAATAGATTTAAAAGTAATAAATAAAGTTCTTAATTTCCTTTTTGCAATAAATCTTGATATCTAACTGCGATGTAGAAACTACTATTTATCTTTTATTTATTCAATTATTGTAAGGGCAAAAAGAATGCTTAAATGAAAAGAATTATTTATTGAACCAGAAATGAATTCGTATAACTCAACATTTAGATTACTGCTGAGATTTTACGAAATTAAACAGAGAGCAAAAGGATTATTAATATACAGGGGAACGGAAAAATTTGGAAAGTTTTCAAAATTAAGAGGGGGGTTTGCCCAGTGGCAGAAACACCGCGACACGGCGACGTAGTCGCGGACAAAGAAAATCTCTTGCGGACAATTTTTGTCTGCACTAATAAAATTCATTTAAAAAACTGTCCGCAACTTGTGAATTTCGGCAAAGGATCGCGGTAAAAGCACGGAATTTCGTCAAAAGATCGCAGCAAAAACACGCGATTTTCGTCAAAGGATCGCGGTAAAAACACGCGAATTTCGGCAAAGGATCGCGGTAAAAACACGTCAATTTCGACAAAGGATCGCAGTAAAAACACGCGATTTTTGTCAAAGGATCGTGGTAAAAACACCCGAATTTCGGCAAAGGATCGCGGTAAAAACACGTCAATTTCGACAAAGGATCGCGGTAAAAACACGCGATTTTCGTCAAAGGATCGCGGTAAAAACACCCGAATTTCGGTGAAGGATCGCGATAAAAACACGTCAATTTCGACAAAAGATCGCAGTAAAAACACGTCAATTTCGACAAAGGATCGCGGTAAAAACACGTCAATTTCGACAAAGGATCGCAGTAAAAACACGCGATTTTCGTCAAAGGATCACGGTAAAAACACGCGAATTTCGGCAAAGGATCGCGGTAAAAACACGTCAATTTCGACAAAGGATCGCGGTAAAAACACGCGATTTTCGTCAAAGGATCGCGGTAAAAACACCCGATTTTCGTCAAAGGATCGCGGTAAAAACACCCGAATTTCGGTGAAGGATCGCGATAAAAACACGTCAATTTCGACAAAAGATCGCAGTAAAAACACGTCAATTTCGACAAAGGATCACGGTAAAAACACGCGATTTTCGTCAAAAGATCGTGGTAAGAACACGCGATTTTCGTCAAAGGATCGCGGTAAAAACACGCGAATTTCGGCAAAGGATCGCGGTAAAAACATGCAGATTTCGGTAAAAGATCGCGGTATAATCACACGATTTTCGTCAAAAAATCGCGGTAAAAACACGCGATTTTTGTCAAAGGATCGCGGTAAAAACACGCGATTTTCGTCAAAGGATCGCGGTAAAAACACGCGAATTTCGGCAAAGGATTGCGGTAAAAACACGTCAATTTCGACAAAGGATCGCAGTAAAAACACGCGATTTTCGTCAAAGGATCGCGGTAAAAACACGCGAATTTCGGCAAAGGATCGCGGTAAAAACACGTCAATTTCGACAAAGGATCGCAGTAAAAACACGCGATTTTTGTCAAAGGATCGTGGTAAAAACACCCGAATTTCGGCAAAGGATCGCGGTAAAAACACGTCAATTTCGACAAAGGATCGCGGTAAAAACACGTCAATTTCGACAAAGGATCGCGGTAAAAACACGCGATTTTCGTCAAAGGATCGCGGTAAAAACACCCGAATTTCGGTGAAGGATCGCGATAAAAACACGTCAATTTCGACAAAAGATCGCGGTAAAAACACGTCAATTTCGACAAAGGATCGCGGTAAAAACACGCGATTTTCGTCAAAAGATCGTGGTAAGAACACGTGAATTTCGGCAAAGGATCGCAGTAAAAACACGTAATTTTGTTAAAAGATCGCAATAAAAACACGCAATTTTCGTCAAAAGATCGCGGTAAAAACACGTCAATTTCGACAAAGGATCGTGATAAAAACACGTCAATTTCGACAAAAGATCGCGGTAAAAACACGTCAATTTCGACAAAGGATCACGGTAAAAACACGCGATTTTCGTCAAAAGATCGTGGTAAGAACATGTGAATTTCGGCAAAGGATCGCGGTAAAAACACGTCAATTTCGACAAAGGATCGCAGTAAAAACACGCGATTTTCGTCAAAGGATCGTGGTAAAAACACCCGAATTTCGGCAAAGGATCGCGGTAAAAACACGTCAATTTCGACAAAGGATCGCGGTAAAAACACGCGATTTTCGTCAAAGGATCGCGGTAAAAACACCCGAATTTCGGTGAAGGATCGCGATAAAAACTGTTATGCATCTTTATAAATCCTTGGCTTAAAGCTTTCTTTAAATATAAGTAAAGGTATTTAGTTTTACATTGATGCATTTCAGTTTTTCAACATCTCTTGAATAAACATACTCACGTATCTGAAACGGCCAGCGCTAATGTTTTCATTCACGATCTTCCAGTTCAAAATACGTTACTCAGTAACAGTAAGTAACCGGTGATGTCAGGATCGCGCTAGTCACCGTAGTCTGCTATTCGCGACTTGCAAGTATTCGTAGCCAATGGCGTTTCAGATGCGAATTTGTGTACCTCTAAATGGCAACATGTTTATGCAAAACATTCGCCGATGGTGTGTTTAAAAGGCTGGACTTTCCAGGATGTTTTGCCTTCACTTTTCCTTCCTCCAGCTTGTAATGCTGGTTGTAATATAAAATGTAGCTGCATATTATTTTTCTTCAGTTCGTTTATTTAACAGCGAAGTTATGCTGTCTTATTGTATGTCATCATGTTCATAATAAACTACTATGATTTTAAAGGAGCTGTTACTTTTTAAGTCTTCCACATGTCACATGAAACAGTTTTTTTATTGGTACGGCCAACAAGTGGTAGCAGAGTTGCGCGGTTGTGATTTTTTAAAGCAGTTTAAAGTTTGTTTTTGTGGAAGTGAAGACGTCGTCGCCGATGTGTTTCTCGAAGTCGCTGCGATGTTGTTTTTCTGCTGACGTGTCGCCGACGTTTACAGCTGATGTTTTTTTCCCTGGAGTGCGCTTTTAAAGAGACTTTTGCTTTTTTTCATGTGTATTAAAGTGTTTTTCCTACTTATTTGACGGAGGCCGTATAGAAAATGGAGTTTCAGAATGTTGCTCTTTTGACCTCGTCAAACTGGGAGACGTGGAAGATAGAAGTAAAAGTTCTGCTAATGCATTATGGTGCTTGGGAATATATCGAGAACGTCAAGAGTGAAAGCGGTGAGACATCGGCAAAAACAGTTCCTGTGACAGACAAGCTGACATGGAGAGAGCAGAGTGAGGTGAATTTAAGAAAAGCCCGGTCCTATACCATTATCTACCAGACCTTGTCATCTGAGTTTAAGCCATTAATTTCGCATACAACGAATGGAGCTGAAGCCTGGAAGATCCTTAAAGAGCATTTTGAACCTACCACAAGAGCTCGTGTTATACAACTGCTAGATGATTTTTTTGGTGTCCGTTATTTTCCTGGAGAAAATTTGGGACTTTTTTTGTGTCGTGTCAAGCAAGCAGCAGAGCGTCTGCGTGATGTAGGACATACCCTTCAGCCCTTGTATATGGGTTACCAGATGATTAGAAGTTTACCCGAGGAGTTCCAGTCTACAGTCCAAGCGATTTACAGGTGGCCAGATGCAGAGTTTGTACCGGACAAGATTGAGGCTGAATTGCTACTGGAGGAGAATAGATTGAAACTGGCCAAAAAGGACATTTCTAGTTCTAGTGTTGCTTTTTCTGGAGAAGTGGTAAAGTGTAAAACAGGTAAATTTAAGAATTATAATGTTAATCAAAGTAAATTAATAGGTCCTTGTTTTCTTTGTAAATCTTATGGTCATTTAATTGCTAACTGTAAATTGAAAAATCAATCTAAAAATTTTCAGTCTAAAAATTTTCAAACTAAGAAATATCAGTCAAATAGTAAATTTAAAGAATCTAGTAACGCAGAGTTAAAGAGTAATGTTAAATGTAGTAATGAAAAAAACAATAGTAATGTTAAATGTAGTAATGAAAAAAGTAATAGTAATGTAAAATGTACCTTCTCTGAACATGAGACTAGTTTGATTGAAGTAGCTCAAAGTAATTTTAAAAGTAATTTTCTTGAGGCAAATTCATCTGATTTTGGCCAAAATAGTAGCTGGGTGTTTGATACAGCTGCTACTGCTCATTTTTGTAATAACAAAAATCTTTTTTTGAATTATGAGTCAGTTTCAAATATGCAGATGTCACTTGCTGTTGGAGAAAAAGAAAGTCCTGTTCAGGGAAAGGGTACAATACATTTTTTTATTAAATGTAAAGATGGAAGTTTCAATCAAATAATTCTTAAAGATGTTTTGTATAATCCTCATTTACGTAGAAATCTCTTGTCTGGTAGTAAACTTGAAAAACTAGGCATAAATTTTGTTGGCAGTAAAGGCAAACTAATTGTGTATGACAAGGACTGGCAATGGTTATTTTATGCAGTAAGGAAAAATGATTTGTATTTTGTTAAACCTTTCAGTTATAAAACTTGTAAAGGAGAAAGCAACTCGGTTGACATTTCAGCTAACCAAATTGAAAATTTAAATTTGAGTAACTTGTGGCATGAGAGATTTTGTCACGTAAATAGTGAATATTTGGTTAATACTAGTAAAAATGAAAGTGTTAGAGGTTTGCCAGAGCTGTCAAAGTTAACCGAGGATTGCATCTCCTGTAAACTTGCAAAATCGAAGAGAGTGCCATTTAAATCAATAGGAAATGTTAGATCAAAAACTGCTCTAGAACTTTTACACATGGATTTGTGTGGCCCTTTACCTGTAGCATCACATGGAGGGAATAGATACTTTTTCACCATCATTGATGATTTTTCTCGTAATGTTGCAGTATATACCATCAGAAATAAATCAGACGTTTTTCAGACATTCTTAAAATTTCAGAATAGGGCTGAAAGGTATTTAAGTAAGAAAGTAATTTCTACTAGAACTGATGGGGGTTTAGAATTCTGCAACAACGAATTTGAAAAATTTTTAGAGAAGCAGGGAATTTTACATGAGAAAACGAACCCGTACAGTCCAGAAATGAACGGTGTCGCGGAGCGTTTTAATTTAACTGCTCTTGATGGTGTTAAAGCTCTCCTTAATTCAAGTGGCTTATCACAAAAATTTTGGGCTGAGGCCTTAATGTGTTTTTCTTACACCTGGAATAGGATCTGTCACAAACAAAAAAGAACCCCTTTTGAGATGTACTCTGGTATAAAACCTTCAGTTTCTCATTTAAAAACATTTGGCTGTTTAGCTTATGTTGGAGTGCCCAAACAAGTCCGAAGGAAGCTTGATATGCGAGCTAAACTAGGGATTATGTGCGGGTATGCTCAGGCAACTAAAGGCTACAGAATTTGGTTAATAGATGAACAGAAAATTGTAGAAACCATTAATGTTCGTTTTGATGAAACTAAAAGGGGGGTAGATATAGCTTCAAAAATTAAAGAACCTAAATTAAATTTTTCACTTTTTGATTTCCCAGAGGACGGAAATATTTTTGATGTAGAACCAGAGATTACATCTGAATTGGGAGGGGTATCAGATTCTAACCAAAGTTTAGAACAGAGTAGTTTAAAGACTTGTGCAACTATTCCTTGGATACGTAAAGCAGTACCTCGAAAAATTGGAAATAAAACAGACATTTACTATGGCATCGAAGGAACCAATACTAGAATAAGATCTTTTAATGAATTGTTAGAATATTGTAAATTAAATAAAATAGAATGTGATAAAAACCTTTTTGACTTCAGCAGTAAAAATAAAGAATCTGGTAAAATTTCTAATTTTTTAAAAATAGATGAAGCAAACTTGACCGAGGTTAAAATCCCCAAAACTTACAATCAAGCCATAAAAACCCCAGAAGCATCTAGTTGGAGGGACGCAATGAACCAGGAAATGAATGTTATGTATGAACGTAACGTATGGGATCTTGTGATACCTCCAAAGGATACAAAAATACTTGGTAATCGTTGGGTGTATACCTTAAAAAGAAATGAAAATGAGATTGTAAGGTATAAGGCTAGGTTGGTGGCAAAGGGGTTTAATCAGGTTAAAGGAGAAAGTTACGATGAAGTTTTCAGTCCAGTTGTTAGTTTTTCAATAATTCGGTTGTTCTTTGCCATATTTTCATGTCTGTTGAAATGGGTTAATGTCCAGGTAGATGTCAACAATGCATATCTTTATGCTGGTCTTGATGAAACTATATACATGCACCAACCTGAGGGTTTTGAAAAAGAAAAAAATAAAGTTTGTAAGTTAAATAAAGCCATTTATGGTCTGCATCAAAGTGGCAGACAGTGGTATTTTGAAATGGATGATGCTTTATCCAAATTAAATTTTTGCAAACTAGATTGGTGCAATTGTGTATATATGTTTCAAGACAGATTGGTTCTTTTGCTTTATGTTGATGACATTGTTCTTTTTGGCAAAACTAAAGATGATTTGAATTTTGGGATAGATTTGCTGCAAAAACATTTTAACTTAAAAATTTTGGGTGCAACCAGAAAGCTATTAGGCATAGAGTTTGAAGAGGTTGGAAATAGACTTTACATACACCAAACAGCTTATATTGAGAAAGTTTGTGAAATGTATTCAAACTTTAAATTTCCAATTAGCTCTTTACCTATTCCTAAGGGTTTAGTGTTGTCAAAGCAAGATTCCCCTTCCACTAAGGAAGAATTTGATAAAATGTCTAGTTTTCCTTATAGAAATCTTATAGGATGTTTATCTTATATAGCGGGAAGGACCAGACCTGATATTATGTATGCAGTAAATTTATTATCTCAATTTCAAACCAATCCTGGCATTGCTCATTGGAATTGTTTATTAAAATTGTTAGGTTATTTAAAATATACTAAAAATTTCAAACTTGAGTTATCTAGAGTTAATGATTTAAATCTCTCATGTTATTCTGATTCAGATTTTGCAGCAAACAGAGACGATCGTGTTTCCATAGGTGGATATATTTTGTTTTTGGATGAAACTCCTATTTCATGGAAGACATTTAAACAACAATGTGTAAGTCTTTCAACCATGGAGGCCGAATATGTTAGTTTAACTGAAGCTGCTAAGGAATTAATCTGGATAAAAAATGTCTTACAAAATAAAATACTTAACTTAAATTTGAGAGATTGCACTTTATTCTGTGATAACCAAGCCGCCATAGCTTTTTCTAATTCCCCTTTTGAAAACCAGAAAACAAAACATATTCATATAAAGTATCATTTTTTAAGAAATCTAGTTTTTGATAAAATGTTTAAACTTAAATATATTCCTAGTAAACTTAATCTTGCAGATAGCTTTACTAAGCCACAAGTGAAAGAGCAGCTGTTGAATTTTTGTAAAAGAATTTTTGATATTTAAATCTTTATGTGGGGGGGTTATAATTTTTCTTACAATGTTGTTCACTCTGGTCAGTGTCCTGCCAATAGTCTTATGTGACCTGACATTGATCAGATTGTTAGTTTTTGAACTTTTCAAGTGTAATTTTTTTGTAAACTTTTTGAACTTTTTCATGTTTATGCAAATTTTTCATGTTTTTGTAATATTCTAGAGATGATGAAAAAGGAGGCCGATTGTTATGCATCTTTATAAATCCTTGGCTTAAAGCTTTCTTTAAATATAAGTAAAGGTATTTAGTTTTACATTGATGCATTTCAGTTTTTCAACATCTCTTGAATAAACATACTCACGTATCTGAAACGGCCAGCGCTAATGTTTTCATTCACGATCTTCCAGTTCAAAATACGTTACTCAGTAACAGTAAGTAACCGGTGATGTCAGGATCGCGCTAGTCACCGTAGTCTGCTATTCGCGACTTGCAAGTATTCGTAGCCAATGGCGTTTCAGATGCGAATTTGTGTACCTCTAAATGGCAACATGTTTATGCAAAACATTCGCCGATGGTGTGTTTAAAAGGCTGGACTTTCCAGGATGTTTTGCCTTCACTTTTCCTTCCTCCAGCTTGTAATGCTGGTTGTAATATAAAATGTAGCTGCATATTATTTTTCTTCAGTTCGTTTATTTAACAGCGAAGTTATGCTGTCTTATTGTATGTCATCATGTTCATAATAAACTACTATGATTTTAAAGGAGCTGTTACTTTTTAAGTCTTCCACATGTCACATGAAACAGTTTTTTTATTGGTACGGCCAACAAAAACACGTCAATTTCGACAAAGGATCGCGGTAAAAACACGCGATTTTCGTCAAAAGATCGTGGTAAGAACACGTGAATTTCGGCAAAGGATCGCAGTAAAAACACGTAATTTCGTCAAAAGATCGCAATAAAAACACGCGATTTTCGTCAAAAGATCGCAGTAAAAACACGCGATTTTCGTCAAAGGATCACGGTAAAAACACGTTAATATCGGCAAAGGATTGCGGTTAAAACACGTCAATATCGGCAAAGGATCGCGGTACAAACACGCAAATTGCGTCAAAACATCGCGGTAAAAACACGCGATTTTCGACAAAAGATCGCGGTAAAAGATCGCGGTATAATCACACGATTTTCGTCAAAAAATCGCGGTAAAAACACGCGATTTTTGTCAAAGGATCGCGGTAAAAACACGCGATTTTCGTCAAAGGATCGCGGTAAAAACATGCGAATTTCGTAAAAAGCAAAAAAGTGATTTTCATCAAATGATTTTGGAAAAAAATAATCCGAGTATCGTCAAAATTTACTGCATTAAAAGACTGCTAAAATATTGAAACCCAGTTCCTTTTACTAATGTCTAAAGATCGTCGCAAAACGAGAAGTAATAAAAAATGCATAAAAAATTCAAAAATAGATGGAGGAATTCCTGATTCCTTTTACTAATGTAGAAAATTCGCTGAAAAAAAACAAAAAAAAAACATGAAAAATTAAGAAAACTAGTCCAAAAGTGGGCTTTGAGGTGCATAACTTCAGATTCTTCCTGCCAAATCTTACAGCTGTGCACTTCAGAAAACATTACACACAGACAAACATCCATGTTTAATACATAAATTTTTAAATCTGAAACAATATACAGAACCAACTTTTAAAAAATTGGATTAACTGGAATCCAACCTGCAAGAATCTAAACTTAGCTCGAACTGAAAACAGTGTTAACCCGATCTGCAGCTGATGGAGGACTTTAATTAAGACATTTTTCTCCAGAAGAAATTTCTGTATTTGCATCAGGGGAGGGAAATCCCCCCCCCCTCTAAGCATATCCTTCCTATTTTAGAAATCCCACAAAAAGTGAGATGATGAAACGATATGTAACATCAAAAGTTATAAGCAAAATTAATGAGAATGCATCAACCTTACCCTATTTTAAATAAAAAGATGAAAATTTCTAGTTTAATGTATTATTTATTCATTAAAATTACACACAAAATTTGCAGACAGATTATGAAATTTTAAAAGCTTGTCGCAGACAGCTACAGAACTTTCTGCCACTGGGGGGGGGTTTGATTTAAATAAATAAAATGTAAGAAAGCATTTATATATATGACAGATTGCTGTCATAGGGGTCATGCTTGTCATTCGCCTACAGGCCAAATACGAATGGGCAAACAAAAAATTATTGTGGCAAAAAGACTGACGAATGATTTATCGGGAGCTTTTCATTGTTGTCATCGTGTTTTGAAACGCAGATTTTTCTTCTTCTTCAAATTTGTAGTGAAAAATACATATTCTATGCCCATAAAAGTAACAATAATAAAACGGTACATAGTTCAAAGTTAATGAGTTGTTTTTTGGTTTTTTCTTAGTTGTCGACAGTTTAATTTTAATCTTTACTTTAAGGCAGAACTACCAACTCTTCTGATTTTTGGATACCACTAAAATTGAATAGAAATTTTTGCCTTATTTAACCACAGCATTTCAACGATTCAATAAGGCAAAAATTTCTATTAAATTTTAGTGGTATGTAAAAATTGGAACAGTTGGCAGCCATGCTTTAATTTAAGGTAACACTTTTATTTTTGGATGGAGTATAACTAAAAAAAATTTTTAAAATGGGCACAATTGTTGGACACGCAGCCAATGTAATACAGTTAGAAAATGCTTTTTTACCCATTCAAGGCTGAAAGAGTTAATGATAAAAAATGTATTATATACTTTTGGCTAGTTATAGATAAATTTGGCTAATTTACTGGCTAGCATTTTGAAAATCTTAACGCGGCCCCTGGAAATGTTTGCTGGCAAAATGAAAATTAATTTATGCATTAAAAATATTGTTGTCTTCTGAAAAAAAGAATGATAATAGCATTTTTTTAAATAAAGATTCAAGAAAATTAAAAGTGAGACACAAAGAAAGAAATACATTTTTTTTAAAGAAAAAAAAAGCCAAGTGCATTATACCTTCCGGAAGGGCTTGATCTTGGTGTGCATGATGAAGTGGAACTTGCAGAGTTCGCAGCACCGGGTGTCCGAACTCTTGATCCACTGCTGCAGGCAAGACTGGTGCACGTAGCGCAGGGAACCCGAACAGAAGCAAGGGGAGATGAGGGGGTAGTCGGGTTCCCCCTCGCAGTGGCAGATGCGACACATGTCACCCTGGCAATGAGAGTTGTTATTAATATTATTGACAGTATTGTAACATGTCAAGTAAATAAAGCTTAAATAATTCAGAAGAATAGGATCAGGGATCTGTTTAGGAAGAAATTGGGTCCTTTAAAGGACTCTTCACAAAATTTTTCATTTAAAAAACAGACCCTTCACAAAATTTTTCATTTAAAAAGGTCCCTTCACAAAATTATTTTCCCTAAAACAGGACCCTTTACAAAATTATTTGTCTTAAAAATAGGTTTTTCACAAAATTATTTTCCCTAAAACAGGACCCTTTACAAAATTATTTGTCTTAAAAATAGGTTTTTCACAAAATTATTTTCCCTAAAACAGGACCCTTCACAAAATTATTTGTCTTAAAAATAGGTTTTTCACAAAATTATTTTCCCTAAAACAGAACCCTTCACAAAATTATTTGTCTTAAAAATAGGTTTTTCACAAAATTATTTTCCCTAAAACAGGACCCTTTACAAAATTATTTGTCTTAAAAATAGGTTTTTCACAAAATTATTTTCCCTAAAACAGGACCCTTCACAAAATTATTTGTCTTAAAAATAGGTTTTTCACAAAATTATTTTCCCTAAAACAGGACCCTTTACAAAATTATTTGTCTTAAAAATAGGTTTTTCACAAAATTATTTTCCCTAAAACAGGACCCTTCACAAAATTATTTGTCTTAAAAATAGGTTTTTCACAAAATTATTTTCCCTAAAACAGGACCCTTCACAAAATTATTTGTCTTAAAAATAGGTTTTTCACAAAATTATTTTCCCTAAAACAGGACCCTTCACACAATTATTTGTCTTAAAAATAGGTTTTTCACAAAAATTTTCATTTAAAAAAAGGACCCTTTACAAAATTATTTTCCCTAAAACAGGACCCTTCACACAATTATTTGTCTTAAAAATAGGTTTTTCACAAAAATTTTCATTTCAAAAAAGGACCCTTTACAAAATTACTTTCCCTAAAACAGGACCCTTCACACAATTATTTGTCTTAAAAATAGGTTTTTCACAAAATTTTTCATTTAAAAAAAGGACCCTTCACAAAATTATTTTCCCTAAAACAGGACCCTTCACAAAATTATTTTCCCTAAAACAGGACCCTTCACAAAATTATTTTCTCTAAAACAAGACCCTTTACAAAATTATTTGTCTTAAAAATAGGTTTTTCACAAAATTATTTTCCCTAAAACAGGACCCTTCACAAAATTATTTTCCCTAAAACAGAACCCTTCACAAAATTATTTGTCTTAAAAATATGTTTTTCACAAAAATTTTCATTTAAAAAAAAGGACCCTTCACAAAATTATTTTCCCTAAAACAGGACCCTTCACAAAATTATTTGTCTTAAAAATAGGTTTTTCACAAAATTATTTTCCCTAAAACAGGACCCTTCACAAAATTATTTGTCTTAAAAATAGGTTTTTCACAAAATTATTTTCCCTAAAACAGGACCCTTCACACAATTATTTGTCTTAAAAATAGGTTTTTCACAAAATTATTTTCCCTAAAACAGGACCCTTCACAAAATTATTTTCTCTAAAACAAGACACTTTACAAAATTATTTGTCTTAAAAATAGGTTTTTCACAAAATTATTTTCCCTAAAACAGGACCCTTCACAAAATTATTTTCCCTAAAACAGAACCCTTCACAAAATTATTTGTCTTAAAAATATGTTTTTCACAAAAATTTTCATTTAAAAAAAGGACCCTTCACAAAATTATTTTCCCTAAAACAGGACCCTTCACAAAATTATGTGTCTTAAAAATAGGTTTTTCACAAAAATTTTCCATCTTTAAACTGAACATTTCACAAATAAATCATTTAAAAGTAAAATCTGACCTGTCCCTTTTACATACATACATTTATATCCATATATCTTCTTAAAAATGCATAAACAAGAACCTGAATAGAGCGACCCTTTCAAATTCACAAAATTAGGACTAGATTTTTTCACAAATATAAAAACACATGTTCACAATTTCACAAAAACAGGACCCTGTGAAAAAAGTCTGGACAGACCCCTGATGATTAAGGGCAAATAATAGGCATTCAAACAGTAAGTTACACTTGCTCCCCCACAGATGGCAGCATTGCGAAGACAATAATTGAGTTCCACGTATTCCAACGGTAGCAATTTTAGGTACTTCTCCATTATCATGTCGATTACTTTCCATAAAAAAAAAAAAAAAAAAAACTATCGCCAAACTATAGGATTTAATGCCAAAAATGCCCATTCACTTGACGTTTGAAGCATTAAACATGTTTGTTATGTCATGAAGCAGTTTTTAATTTGATATTTACCTGTATTTTTCATTATGTTTTAGCAATTTATTAGTTGTTTCGTTAATTAAAATAACAATTGCATCCTTAAATGCCATGATATTAAAAAAGAAAATGCCTTGAAAAAATGTCGCGTTGCATAGTTAAGTGCAATAGATCAGTTTCAACTGACATCACAAATTTTATGTATATGTTCATTGTGATAAGGTGCTTCCCTGATTAGTTTTGGGTGTTCATTGGTTAAGTATAAAGGGGGGATAGGGAGGACTAACCCCCCCCCCCCCCTTAAGTTAGATAAATGGGTTTTTCAAACCGAATTATCTGATTTTCTTCAAATTATATATATATATGTTCATTGTAGTAAGGCGCTTCTCTGATTATTTTGAGGGTTCATTGGTTAAGTATAAAAGGGGGGGACGGGGGGCTAACTCCCCTTAATTTAGATAAATGGATTTTTCATGCAGAATTATCCGATTTTCTTCAAATTTTGTATATAGGTTCATTGTGGTAAGGCACTTCTCTGATTAGTTTTAGGGGTTCATTGGTTAATTATAAGGGGGAGAAATGGGGGATGTTCCCCCCCCCCCCCTTAATAAATTGTCGATTTCTTCATTTTTCGAGAGCTTATTTCAAATTCTTTGAAATAAGAATATAATTTACAGTTAGTGTGAATAGTCTGTGAGCTCAATGCCGTCAGTTTAACTGGGCAGAAACTCCAGAAGGAGAATTTTAATAAAATAATTTATATAATATTTATATATGAATAGAATAAAGAAAACTTTTATTAATATGTTTCAAATTTCGATTGGATTTTCATAAAATTTGAAATGACTCAACAAAATTAGGTGCTATGTATTTATATAATTATGAACGCACTTAAAAACGAAACGGTCTATAAAAAGTATGTGAAAAATTAAAGGATGGTGTTTCAAATAATTGCAGGTGCATTTGTAGATAAATAGTCTTATTTGTTTCGATAACAGTCTAATAAAACTTATTTTACTGTTTATAATGTTTTTTATTTTACGCCTTTTAGAAATTCAAAGAAGCATATAATTGTTGGCTGTTTAAGCCAATAAATACCCAGGAAGTCATTTTATTGTTATTGAATTCTCCCCTTTCCCATCCTCGCTATCTACAGCATGAACTGAAAAAGATTATGCATTACTATGGACATGAATTACAGAATTACCCTTAACATTCGTGAGTTTTGATTATTCGCAAACATGAAAATGCGGAAAACTTAACATTCGCGAGAATCTGACTTGATTATTCGCAATTTTTTTTTTCAATCGTACATTTGCTTTTTCAGAATTTACAGTGGTTAAAGATTGTTTCCCCTGTGTTTTCTTAGTATGTATTTACAAATAAATTTTCAGTTGTCTACTTAAAAAGGTAGGAAAACAAAATAATAACAACAGCAGAATACTGATTACAATGGGATATTAGAAGTAAAAAGGTAACGGAATCTTCAATCTATTAGTTTAAAATGTGCTTGTGCAGTTCTCGTAGAGATGGAGCTGAAACTGCATACATTATCATCTTTTTGCGAATAGAAAGAGAGTCGAAATTACTTTATTAAAATAAAAAAAACTATGCTTTTTAGCTGTAATTATTTCTCCAGTCAGTTAATTTGAATTATTTTCATTAAATAAATTTCAGACATATGAATGTGTGTACATTCATACATATATGTTATGCTTAACGTACTGATAATACATACAGTGGAACTCCCATTTAACGAAGTCTCATCGTTACACTTAAAAACTTCGTTATGAAGAAAATTCGTTCAATAGAAATCAACTTAAATTCGTGAAATTTTCTCTTCAGATATGACAAACAGGTATTGGATTCTGAAGCATTTGATTCAGTTTTAATTATGAAGCCGTCAGTTGTGTACGGTCGATGAGATCACGTCACATCCCCAAGCTTTCATCAGCTCTGAGACACAGGTTCTCAAACTGATGTTTTCACTACATTGTCTTTTTTGATAATGTACTTCAAGATTTGTTATTATTCCTTAGACTAATGGCTGAAGTTTAGAAGTTACATTGGAAGGAACAAAAATAACTTTGATGTTCTTCGATTTGCATTTTGAAGCTCATTTTTGTAGATGTATCATTGAATGTAAAAAGGGGATTTTGACTTTCCCCAACTGTCAACGCTATAGTCTCGGTGTGGGAGAGTAATGATAACAAGGGTTTTTAGCGTGAAAAACAATTGTTTTATTTAAAACCAAACAGAATGGAAAATATTTAAATGTGTTCATTTTCATGCAATCTGCTGAAATAAATTCACATATCCATCGCAACAGCAACCTCTTAGTTTGGGTTCTGTGCACGTACAAAAGTGGAATAAACTTTGTTATATAGAATATATTTTTCATAATATGGAGATTCATTTACAGGCTAATGGTGTTCAAAGTCAAAGTTCGGCAGAAAATTTCGTTAAGTAGAAAACTTTGTTAAATAGGGACTTCGTTAAAGGGAAGTTCCACTGTATATCCTTTTGTTCTTTTGTTTTATCCTTTTTCTTGTGCCACTCTGATTAATATTTTATAGAACATAACTCCTTTTTTAGTGCAGAGAGATAGACTCAACATTCGCGAGGTTATCCTGGAACGTAACCCTCGTGAATGTTAAGGGATTACTGTACTATTGTATGACTCCCTCAAATCCACACATCGTTTCCGATGTAAACAATGAAACTTACAGTTAAGATGTTTTTTTATCATTCTGTATGCATTTTAATATGGAATTCTGGTTAATAGTATGCAACTCCTGTTTTCTCATGAAGGAAGCATACATTTATTTCCGAAAAACATTCCAGATAGCACTGAGATCAGTGGTGATTGCCTACAGGGCCTGATTAATACACGGGGCTCCGGGGCCTCGGCCCACAAATTATGTAGCTGATTTTTATTTTTCCTTAATCAAATACTTTTGAAATAATATTGTTTTATAAAATATGAAACTTAAAATTTAAATATTCTGAATGACTCAATAAAATTTTTAGAAGCTTTTAACCTAAACACTTTTACTTGAAAAAGTGAATGACCAAAAACCGAATATGGACCTCACCCATGCTTGATAACTCTCAATTGGTCATTACTCCTGATTTGGGAATGAGAGTATAAAATGTATACCTATAATTTTCAAAACTTGCCGTATCCAGAAAATCAAATGTGGGGAAAATGACAAAAACTCCATACTGTGTCTATTGGTTTCAATATAAACGAGGATTTTACAATGTCAGAATGATAGTTTAAAATGATTACTAGACAGTTAGGGGAAACACAATATTTATGACTTTGGATAAGGCGAGTTTTGAAAAAGACGTCCTCATTTATTCTGCAACATAAACTGTGGATCACAGATGTTTGTGAATTATACAAATGCTTATTTGAGAAAGTGGACAGTAATTCATTTTCTTGATTATTCATGTAAGTTAATTTTTTTTTTTGTAAACTTGAAACTTTCACCCAAACAAGTTTGTCAACTCATCAAATAAACCTACTGTATATACTCGTGTATAAGCTGAAGAATTTTAGACAAAATTTGGGAGCTGAAAATGGGGGTCGACTTATACGCAAGTAAAAAAAAAAAAAAAAAAAAAAATAGCGGAGTGAAATACTGGAGTCATATTTTTTTCGAAGATAGTTGGTGAATGTGAAAGTCTTTCAATTAATCACATATGGCTCTAGGTTGGAGAGACAGATAAAAGCAGACAACGGTGATTGATAAAAAAAAAAGCTCAACAATAATGTTTCTGTAATTGTTCTGCACTCATTTTCTCTTGTGATAGAATTCCCTTCAATACAGGGGCATTCCTTTCAACATTTTATTTCCCTTTTTAAAAAGAGTTCAACTGGAGAATGCTTCTAGATTTCTCTCCTAAAAGTCCAACAATACAAAGAAGTACTCTATTTTAGAAGTTTAAGAAGTTGTTTACCCTTGTAAATAAGGCTTGAATAGATTTTTTTTTAAATAAAAAAAGTAAGTAATCATTATTAAATTGATGTGAATAGCTTTTAAAATAGTTTAAGCTTCTTTAGTTTTACATAATTATACAATTTTAAAATGTTGAATTAAAAAAAAAAAAAAAACAAGAACGAAAAATCATGTGTCAAGCATAGATTATGTAACACTTTCCAACGCTTCCAAAATAATTTTACGAATCATACTCTTTTATAAGCTAAAAGATAACATCTAAGTAATCCGAATACTTTATTCAGCCCTGTATAGGATCTATAGATTTGTATATATACTACATAGGATGCTAAATTTTAGTTCAGTTAGGAAACACGTAGCACAGTTTAAAATTCTCCGTCTGGAGTTAAATAATACGGAAATGTGTTCCCGAACTTTTGTACTTCCCTGTATAGGATCTACAGAATTTATACACACCACGTAATATACAAAAAGCGATTTAAAATTAAAATCGCATTCAGTAACTTAAAACGCACTTCCAGGAATTATTGTTAACATACAGTAGAGAATTCTTTTGTGTGTCCCTGTAAATGAACGATGACTGCTATACACACAATATTCTGTAGTAAGTCTCTTGTAATGAACCTTATATAAATTTCCATGCGTTTAAAATAGTGAAACATTATTTAAATAAACCGCAGACGATTTTTCTCCATAGACGTAATGTAACGGAATTCTTTTGACTGTCCCTGTAAAGTAAGTATAAGTGCTATGCACACCCTATTCCATATTAAGCTTCTTCTAATGCACCTTAGTGATATATATAAATTTCAATGCGTTTAAAGTATTGAAACATTATTTAAATAAACCGCAAATGATTTTTCCCCATAGACCGCAATGTAACGGAATTCTTTTGAGTGTCCCTGTAAAAAAACTATAAGTGCTACACACTTCCGTTGAAATAGGGAACATGCTATAGATAACGATTATAACATATAAAATTTGCAGGGCAATCCGAGCATATTTACGGGAGTTAGAGCACGGACAGACGGCAGACGGCCAGACAAACCGAAGTCATAAACACTTTTCAACTAGGTTGGAAAGTGTTAAAAAAAGGAAGAAGTCTGATTAAAAACGTAAAAAAAAAAAAAAAAAAAAAAAAAAATTATTTAATGAAAATTTATTTTATTCTTTTATCCTGGATTGCAAATCATTTTTCAACATACTGCCACAAATGTGGTTCAACTTATACACGAAAACTCAATTTTTTCCAAAATTTTGCGTAAGAATTGGGGGGGTCGACTTATACACGAGTATATACGGTACTTTTTTTTCTAAAAGTGTCACCGGGAATGGGAAGGTAGGGGGGGGGGCAACTTTTTAACAGGCCCTGGGCCCAACTTCAGCTTGATCAGACTCGGATTGCATATATGTATTTAATGTATTAACCATGTATCATTTATGTATTAATCAAGAAGTTTTGGTTATTAAGTATCGCTAAACATGAAATAAAACTTTGTTATGTTAAGAGTTTGATGTGGATTATGAGTGTATATTTATTTATAAGGCGAGTTTCACTGAATAATTCAAAAACAAATTATCTCATCATCATTATGCATTATTAATTATTTACTTGACATTTACTTTTAATATTAAACAAGAACGAAAAATCATGCGTCAAGCATAGATTATGTAACACTTTCCAACACTTCCAAAATAATTTTACAAATCATGACCGTTTAATAAGCTGAAATATAACATTTAAGTAAACAATTTGGAAAACGCATAACATATTTAAAAACATAATTTCAAGGATTTCCAACGTATACAATATTCAGAAAAATATCCGAATACTTTTATTCAGCCCTGTATAGGATCTATACATTTGTATATAGACTACATAGGATGCTAAATTTTAGTTCAGTTAAGAAACGCGTGGCACAGTTTAAAATTCTCCTTCTGGAGTTTCTGTCAACAAACGGAAATGTGTTCGCGAACTTTTGTGCTTCCCTGTATAGGATCTACAGAATTTATACACACCACGTAATAAACAAAAAGTGAGTTAAATTTAAAATCGCGTTCAGTAACTTAAAACGCACTTCCTGGAATTATTCTTAACAGACAGTAGAGAATTCATTTGTGTGTCCCTGTAAATGAACGATGACTGCTATACACACAATATTCTGTAGTAAGCCTCTTGTAATGCACCTTAGTGATTTATATAAATTTCAATGCGTTTAAAATAGGGAAACATTATTTAATTAAACCGCAGACAATTTTTCTCCATAGACGTAATGTAACCGAATTATTTTGACTGTCCCTGTAAATTAACTGTAAGTGCTATGCACACCCTATTCCATATTAAGCTTCTTGTAATACACCTTAGTGATATATATCAATTACAATGTGTTCGCAATTGTGTAACATCATTAAAATGAACCGCAAATGATTTTTCCCCATAGACCGTAATGTAACGGAAATCTTTTGAGTGTCCCTGTAAAAAAACTATAAGTGCTACACACTTCAGTTGAAATAGGGAACGTGCTATAGATAGCGACAATAACATATAAAAATTGCAAGGCAATCCGAGCATATTTACGGGAGTTAGAGCACAGACAGACGGCCAGACAAACCGAAGTCATAAACACTTTTCAACTAGGTTGGAAAGTGTTAAAAATAATAATACTTTTCTTAATTTTTATTTTATATTAAGCATTCATTATGAGTTTGAGTGCATTATTAAATTCAGATGATTGTTTAAAATTGTAAACAAAACAGTGACCAGAAATTTGCAAAATTCTAAAATCCGCACTGTCAGGTTTCTGACTTTAACAGAACGTATATTATATATTATTTCTAATTAATTTAATTAATTCTATTTAATCATTATGCGAAATTATATATTAAATGTATTATTAGATTACTGTATTCTGATATATATATATTTCTTTTCCTGTAAAACTTCCGTATGTGATTGACAATGGAATTTCCCTGATCCGATTATATACTTGTGGGAGGTTCACAAGATCTTTGTGAAAGTAAGTAATTTGGCTTTGGGATGTGAAATAAGAATCACAGCCCCGTTGATTTGGAGAGTGGCGTGAAGTTTGGGACACATGGTGTGCCACAGAGAGTGTAGGAGTGTCTCGTTGATGCGTAGTGTAGAGAGTAGGATGCCAGAGTCGTTAGTGCAGAGAAGTGTGTAGAATTGCAGAGAGAAAGTGCATCAGACAGTTTGGTCCATGTTGAATTAATAGCAGCGTAGACGGAACAGTGTGTACGAGTGGTTCGTAACGAAATAGAGTAAAATGTGCAATCAGGGAGATTGTCATTCGACAGTCGCATACAGCAAGTGATAATAATCTGTATTAACCAATAATGACTATCACTGTAACATTTTTTTTATGCTAATTTAATCAATAAATTATTAGTTATGCAAGAACTTCCTTTCACAGCGTGTCCGGTATCAGTCTAATACCAGTGGTGGCAGCAAATACCATAAGACTAAGGTTTCAAGGCTAGGAGAAGTACTGCGGTGACCGCAAAAGGCGACAAGACCATAACACGGCACTACCTCTGGTTTTAAGCTCTGCGGATTTAAGGGAGTCTACTGTAATTTTTTTTTTTTTTTTTTTAATGCCTTTTAGAAATTCAAAGAAGTATAATTGTTGGCTGTTGAACTTGAAACCTATCAATACCCAGGAAGTCATTTTATTGTTATTCCCCCCCCCCACCCCCTTTTCCATCCACAGTATGAACTGTAAAAGTACAGAAAAAATTGAACAGTGTTCACCGCATTGTGTTATTTATTGGCATTGAATGTTCCAAGCTAAAAAATTCAAAGTCACCTATTGTTAGAGTAAAAATTAAAACAACTTAATCACATTCCTGCCAATAAAACATGTACCTTTTTTTTTTCTTCCAACCCTGTATATATATATTTTTTATATTACCTGCAGGCCGTTGCCAGAAGATGAAACCGTCGACGGCTGCGAGGAGTGACGACGGTCCATCCGGGGCAGCGGAGGAGGAGGGGAACAGAGGGCGTCCGGAGGCTGCGAAGAAAGAAAAAAGAGGAGGTTACAGAAATAAATGCAAGATAAACAAATAAACAACAATTAGTGTATGAATGAATATTGATTTAAAAAAAAAAAAATCCCGGACGGCTCGGCCTACAGACACTGGTAGATTTTGAAGACGCAGACCGTGGGGCACCTGTTTGTTGGGAATTGTGGAAGAAATGACCTTTCTGCCATGATGCCACATTTGAACTGCCCACTTCGAAATCTAACTTGTTTGCAGGTGGAGTCAGCAGGGATTTTTTGTTTTAATTTTTTTTTTTTTTTGCTATAATGGTCGGTCCTATAAAAAAAAATGTCAATATAAAAGTTTTAGATAATGGTAAGAGGATTTATAATAAATTGAAGCGGATTGGATATCTTGTGAATGGACAAAGTTATGAATTTTTTTTTCTAACCACCCCCCCCCCTCTGCTGGGGCCATTTTTAATGATATTCAAAATCTGTCCTACATAAATTTTCGGCCCTTTTCCTAGAAGTAATAATAACTTTAAACAGATTCGATACGTATTATAATTAAGAAGTTATGGGTTTTTTTCTGTTTTCACAAAAAGCCCCCTTGGTTCGATTTTGCCCATGAACGAACTGGACCAAGATTTTATGTATCAGTTTGGAAGAGATTTGTGCAGAATTATTGAAGTTATCGTGTGTCCATAAAAAAGTGACATAGATAGATATAAAGATTTGAACTGGGGGTTGTTTTTTGGGTTCTAGGAGCCATGATTGGTGTGGATCTGCAAAAATGTTTCAGGAATTCAAACTTAGGCGAGACAGTAATAGATAGTATTTCTTACGAAATCTACCTGAAAATAGTCCAGGAGTGAAAACTAACTACTTTTACTACTTCATAGTGTACACTGTACAGCCAATGGAAAGAGAAAAATAAGTTTGAAATGGTACGTCAAACGTGACAAATGAGGTGTGTTCGTATTATTACTAGCTTCAATTCATCATAGAAATAAATGCAAGATAAACAATAATATGAACAAATATTAATTAAAAAAAGTCCAGAACTGGAAACTAACTACTTTTAGTACTTTGCATAGTTTTACAGTATGTATATATATATATATATATATATATAGTACGGTCATGGGAAAAGAAAAACAAGTTGGAAATGGTACGTCAAACTTGACAAATGAGGAGTGTTTGTATTATAACCAGCTTCAGTGAGATGAATTATATTGTCTGTTATTATATGACAGGATTCATTTCCATAATAAAATAAGTACATTTTAAGCTGGCAACACTTTGTCTTTTGTTAACATTGACTGATAATTCCAGTGGGGTAACTTATGCCTAGCTTAGAAAATTTCAGAGCTTGTAATCCTTATTTAGACTTTTTTTCCATTTTATTATCTATTTCTACGGAAACATCTATCCAAAAAACAGTCGGTAGATTATAGGACTGCTATCATGAAACAATTTTAGTATACAAATTCAGTCATACAAAAATAATAGGACTCCATCTTAAATTGAATGTCATCACCATGGCAACCTAGATTCATTACCTATCATGAGATATCATGGAATGAATGACGTAGGACAGGATTGAATAGAATGAAGAATGTGACTATATAACTTGGTCATAGAGGTTATGAAATGTCACTTCCTATATGACTCTAACGTCATACATGTCGGATAACTTGGCGATACATCTCAGTAGCCTGACGATACATCCTCGGAAGCTGGTATAACAGGGAAGTACTGATTTTTAAAAAATTCAAATTACCTAATAAATATTTTTACTAATAAGTTTTGATTCGATGTTCATAAAACTTGAAACGACTCAACAAAATTCTGCAATTATTCTATGGTACATCTCTATTATCACGTCTTTTCATAACAAAAAACGATCGCCCAACTGTAAGATGAAACGCCGAAAATGCAGTCCCCTTGACTGGATGTCAGAAGCATTCTACGTGTTTGTTATGTCATCCAGTGGTTTTTAATTCGACATTGGCGTGTATTTTTCATTCTGTTTTACCGATTTATGAGTCATTTCATTCATTAAAATAACAATTGTGTCCTTAAATTCTTATATTTTATGTATTTATTTATTTTGATATTCCGATGACAACAGTCTTTCATTTATTTGGCATTACAGTTTGGCGATAGTTTTTTGTTATGAAAAGTGGTCGACGGGATAATAGAGAAGTACTGATTCTATATATTAAATTTTAAACCATTTGGTTGGGTTGTTTTTATGCTGTTACATACAGACAGACAGACGGACAGGATGATGATTATAGGCACTATGCATTTATATAATTAAGAATACACCTAAAAAGGATACCTCCACACTCATTAGCCCATAAAGATAAAGTATTGTATAAAATTGCGATACATATCAATGATTCAGTGATACATATCAATGGATTTAGAAAGTCATTTTCAAAATATTATGATATTTAATATTTTCAAATATTTGATATTTATTTTTAAAATATCATGCTATACGATACTTCATATATTTTCAGTCAAAACAAGTATAGTAGCTTGGGACATTGACAATTTCTAATAACCTAATGGCAACAGTGATCTTTTGTTTACTTCTAATGGTTAGTACAGACCTATCAACAACAGATTGCGTCCAAGTAACAGACAAAATCAGAATCGCTGAATGAATTAAAATCCTGTTACTCCAAAGTAAATATTTTTCTCATTCTAATTTTATTTTCTACCTTTGTATTTTTACGAGTCAACTGCATTTTTTTTTTTTATATATATAAAGAGAAGATTTTTAAATGTTATGAGAAAATAACGGTTGTGCATCTGGATTCAGTGTTGAATTCAGAGGGTGGCCCGGGGGGTACATCCCCCCCGGAGCATTGAAATGTTCCCTCCATGGAAGATTTGAGATTTTAAGCTTTTAATGGTCAAAAGTGCAATATATCGGATATCCTAAACTTATATTTTTTAAAGTTATTTATATATTTATAAGAATATAAGATTTATCGGAAGTTTTGGAAATTTTAGAAGTATCACATTAAACACAATGTTATGCAATGATAAGATAAACAACACATCACTGTATTTAGTATTTTTTCAGAATAAGAATACATTCCAGCCAAATGACATAAAACTACGACAGCAGAATACATTACAGTTTTAAATTTTAATACAGTATCTGATAAGATGTATCCAGTGTTGAATTCAGGGGGTGGCGTGGGGGAGGGGGGGGGACATTCCTCTCGGAGCATTGAAATGTCCTCCCTAGAAGATTTGAGATTGCATGCTTTTAATGGTAAAAAAGTGAGTTTTCCCCCGGAACTCAATGTTGTCCCCCCCCGAATAAAAGTGTCTGAATTCAACACTGCATGTATCTAAGAATGTATTGTTTTCCTGAAATTACATAATTTATATACACAGCTCCACATATATACTATAGATTGTATCACTTGTTGGCAATGGTACTTTACAATGGCAAAGTACCATTAATACTAAAAATCTAGAGACTTATAGGAAAATTTTAGCAATATTTTAAGACTACCATTTTCTTTAAAGCTGTTTGATTCATCTGGAACAGCTATACTCAACCTGCGGGCCGCGGGCCGCATGTGGCCCGGCGACCTTTTATGTGCGGCCCGAGACACATAATCATTTCTCCAATTTTTTAAAATTAATTGAGATATGTATAAAAAGTTTTTCATATTTTCACTGCTCTTTTATATATTTTCATGGGAAGACAATTTCCTGTTACTTATAATTACTAATTTAAAATTACCTTAAAATATCATAAATAACGTTTCCTTAGTCAAAGTTCTTTTTACATGTAGTTTTACTTGTGCTACAGTAGTGTATACATTTCTTAATCCTGAACACTAAACAAACATTATTCCAAATAAATTTAATTTGCACTCTATATTCATACATTTAAAAAAAAGTTTTTACATTGAGAAAAAAAATGATTTATTAGAAAAAGCCCTTGATTTTTTTTTTCTGAGAATTTGGAATTGCTGCGCTATTGTAACTTTTTATACTTATAATATAGCTAATAAAGCTTATTAGAGTTAAATATTTGTCGCAGAAAAAATTGGCAGCCAAAAGTTTTACCCCACTATTTCAAAACAAAAATCTTCGTGGCATTTGCAATAGAAATCTATATATTTTTTAATTATTATACAAGTGTGTTGCGGCCCGCCAAACGTCGTAAATATATGTTTGCGGCCCGCGAGAAAAAAAGGTTGAGTGCGGCTGATTTGGAAGGTCTATAAATAATCATACAAAAATGCTCAATAATAAAATCTAAGTAAAAGCTAGCTGTAAAAATTTAGCAATGTTTAATTTTTTTTTTTCATTTTTTATTACACTTTATAAAGAGAAATTTCCAAAAAATATTTTGAGGACTGCACAATATTATTTTAAAGATCATATGTAGGGGAGACTGGTGCACAGTGAATCATTTTTAGGTAGATTTCGTAAGAAATACTACCCATTACATTCTGCCCTATGTTGGAATTTCTGGAAATTTTTTGCAGATCTACGGCGATCACAACCCCCAGAACCCAAAACCACCTCCAGTTCAAAACTTTATATATCTATCTATGTCACTTTTTTATGGACACGATAACTTCCATAATTCTGCACAAATCTCTTCCAAATGGATACATAAAATGAAGTGGCATAAAATCTCAGTCAAGTTCGGGAATGTACAAAATTGAACCAAGGGGGAGAAATGGAAGGAGCTTTTTGTGAAAACAGAAAAAAAACAATCACTTCTTAATTAGGATACGTATCGAATCTTTTTAAAGTTATTATGACTTATAGGAAAAGGGCCGAAAATTTATGTAAGACAAATTTTTGATATCATTAAAAATGACCTCAAGAGGAAGGGGAGGAAAGAGGGGTTTCAGAAGAAAAAAATTCATAACTTCGTCCATTCACAAGATATCCAATTCGCTTAAATTTGTTATAAATACTCTTAATATTACCTACAACTATTATAGTGACAAGTTTTTTTTTATAAGACCAACCCTTACAGCAAAAAAAAATTCAAAAAACAAAAAATCTCTGTTTGCTCTGCCGACAGACACAGGCAGATTTCGAAGTGGGCGGTCCCAACTGCCGCATCATGGCAAAAAAGTAATTTCTTCTTCAATTCACAATAAACAGGCGCCCAACAGTCTGCGTCTTTGAAATCTACCAGTGCCTGTAGGCTGAGCTGTCAGGGATTTTTCCAGTTAAAATTTTTTTTCTCTTTAACGAACAGACCGATCTGCCTGAAAATATTTTTGAATATTCCTTAATTCCTCAGAACATAGTTTTCAAAATAAAAATATTTTTATGCATCCGTAAAGTGGACCACTATTATGTATTATCTGAAATGCAATATAAATCTATTTTTCATTAATCTAATTCTTCTTTATTTCCCCTTTACCACCAAAATAACATAATGAATACAAATTTGCAAGTAACATTTTCAAAGAAAAAAAAAATTATTATTAATATTATATTTGATAATGGCTTAATAATGATAGTGAGTCGAAACATGTCAACAATCTAATAAATGTTATTTTACTGTATATTATGTTGTTAGTTTACACATTTTAGCATTTAAAAGAAATTATTATTACAAGGTGTTATAATTTATTATATTTTTATTTCTTACTATGTTAAATAAAATGTTACTTTTCTTTGTTTACTTTAAAACAATCTTTCTTTAGAGAAAATAAGCAATTATTAAATATTTTGCATTACAGGAGCAGAGTGGATTGTGGACCACCGTGCCCCATGTTCAAGTTCAATAAATAATCCTATTAATATTGTTTATAGATTTCGTTCACACATATTAACTTTACAGTTAAATAAAAACAAGTGTCTTACCTTTGCAAAATAGCTGTTTTATCTTATTTATCTACAACCTTTAAATTATTATAAACAAAATATAGGATGATGAAAATTTTTACTTTTAGAAGCTCAAAACAACCCATCAAGATAAAATGGTTTACTCTGAGCTAAACATGTTTGTTCTCTGAAGACTATAAATAATCAATCCAGAGCTGTTGTCTATTAGGATAGAAGAAAAGCTTAATTTTTTTTTTAATAAATAAAATATTAGGGGGTGGTCCAGTGTGAACTGGTTTCCCCTATAGATATTAATTCATTTGTTGGATTTTTAAATGAAGCTAGTTCAACTACAAATGTCAAATGTTTTTTTTCCAAATTGTCTAAGGATGTATAATCTGTGACAGGGCTTAATTTGCACCAGAGCCCAGCTCCGGTACTTCTCTGTTTTTAGTAAAAATTTAAATTTTGTTCAGAATTCACCGGAGATCCTAAAATTTGCACTGCGGAGCCCAGTGCCATAACGCTTCTGAAAAACAAATCTTAAATGACCCTTTCCTTTCCCTCCCATCTCCAATCTTTTGTATCAAAACACTTATTAGTGGCGTAAAGTGTCGCTCACGTAAGAGATGGAGATGAAACAGGTTCGATTTTTATATCAGTCTTCGGATTTGGGCAGGCTCGAGCTCAGTCTTAAATTCAAAATTTTATTTATTTCCATTTCAAATCATTTCAATACTATTTTGATCAGAATAAAGAGTCAACCGAAATCATCTTTTTCAATTTTGCTTAGCTGTGATCTATTCTTTTTTACTTACCCATCGTACGTAGTATAGGGTAAGTCTTGTAATCGCTTTGAAAATCGGAAATTTTTTTTTTGACGGATTGACACGTTTCAGACAGTGGAGATTCCGAAAAACATATTTTTAGAAGAAAAAAATGTTGCCGTCCGTCTGTCTGTCTGAAAACGCTCTATCTCCCGAACCAATTGAGATAGAGACTTGAAATTGGGTGTGTACTGACTACTGAGTATGTCATAATGGGAAGAAGCTTATTGAATTTTAGTCACCTCGATGATCCGGAGCTATTTATTTTGGACTCTCAAAATATTCCTTCTGATAAAATATATATACAAATTTTCGAAATGGTTTATTTTAAGGAGGGACTATAAAAGACAATTAAAAAAAACAAATTTTGCATCAAGCATAAAGTTGATCGAATCATGAGTGGCTGAGATATTGGTAATCCTATTTTCTACACGCTTCGATTTTAGGTAGATTTCGTAAGAAATACTACCTATTACATTCTCACCTAAGTTGGAAATTTTGAAAAATTTTTGCAGATCTACGCCGATTATGACTCCCAGAACCCCAAAACACCCCCAGTTCAAAACTTTATATATCTATCTATGTCACTTTTTTCTGACCACGATAACTGGAAAAATTTTGCATAAATCTCTTCCAAACCCATACATAAAATCAAGGGTCATAAAATCTCGGTCAAGTTCGTTAATGGGCAAAATCGAACCAAGGAGGGGGGGGGGGAATGGGGGGCTTTTTGTGAAAACAGAAAAACCCTCATAATTTCTTTATTATTATACGTATCGAATCCGTTTAAAGTTATTATTACTTCTAGGAAAAGGGCTGAAAATTTATGTACGACAGATTTTTGATATCATTAAAAATGGCCCCAAGGGTGGGAAAAAAGGGGGGTTTTAGAAGAAAAAAAATCATAGCTTCGTCAATTCACAAGATATCAAATCCGCGTAAATTTATTATTAATCCTCTTAGTATTATCTAAAACTTTTATATTGACACGTATGACCAACCGTTATAACAAAAAAAAATTAAAAACAAAAAAAATCCCTGCCACCTCCGCCTGCAAACAAGTTTTTTTTGTTCCAACTCCCGCATCTTTTCGAAACTGATACATAAAATCAAGGGACATAAAATCTCGGTCCAGTTCGTTAATGGGCAAAATCGAACCAAGGAGGGGGGGGGGGGGCTTTTTGTGAAAACAAAAAAAACTCCATAATTTCTTAATTATGATACATATCGAATCCGTTTGAAGTTATTATTACTTCTAGGAGAAGGGCTGAAAATTTATGTATGACAGATTTTTGATATCATTAAAAATTGCCTTAAGGGGGGGGGAGGGAAGGGGGGTTTTAGAGGAAAAAAATTCATAACTTCGTCCATTCCGAAGATTTCAAATCCGCTGAAATTTATTATAAATCCTCTTACTATTATCTAAAACTTTTATATTGACATGTTTTTTATAGGACCAACTCTTATAGAAGAAAAAAAAAAAAAAAAAAAAAAAAAAATCCTTGCTGGCTCCGCCTGCTAACAAGTTAGGTTTCGAAGTATGCGGTTCCAACTGCTGCATCATGTCAAAAAACTCATTTCTTCTGCAATTCCCGACAAACAGGCGCCCCACGGTCTGAGTCTTCGAAATCTACCTGTGCCTGTAGGCTGAGCCGTCAGGGATTTTTGACTCTGTATTTCATTCCAATTTCAATTCAAAGATATATTTTAATTGGAAATGAGACGCTTCCTCAGACGCACTAAACCGTTAGTTAGGATTATCCATTTTGGAGGAACAGAGCCTTTAAAGTTTGTGACGTCATCCAGCCACGATTTTATTCGAATGGCAATGCATTTTATAAGTAGTTTACACATGTTTTATTTTCATACTTTATATTATGCCTATTCATGATGGGTAAGTATTACGGTGGCCCCCAATGACTAGTTTATATCAGTCTTCGAGTTTGGGCAGGCTCCAGCTCCATCTGTCTTAAACTCAAAATTTTATTTATTTCCATTTCAAATCATTTGAATGCTATTTGGATCAGAATAAAGAGTCAACAGAAATATTTTTTTTTTCAATTTTGCATAGCTGTGAACTATTCATTTTTTGTGTGTTAACATCATTCTAAATCATCTGAGCTTATTCAATCGCAGATTTCTGTGATGAATTAACGTTAAGGGGTCCATTCCATGGTAACTTACGTTACATTTAGAATAATTTTCTTTAGTCATTTTCATAACACCAAAAAAATATTGAAAATGTAACGTTGACAGGATTTGTTAATGAAACCTCTCCAAAGCGAAATTTGGATGAAAATGACCTGTACCTTGAGTGCTATTTTTTGAACACATTTATTAGGGTAACTTACGTTCTTTTTGTCAGAAATGTAAGTGACCCTAGTCAATATAATTTTGAGCGTTCAAGAAATAGTACTCCATTTAAGTAATTTTTATCCAAATTTAGCTTTGTATAGGTTTAATGAACAAGTCATATCAACATTACATTTTGAATATTTTTTGGTGTTAATTATATTGCTAAAATGACTGAAATCAATTATTCTAAATGTAACGCAAGTTACCATGGAATGACCCTAAGGTTTCTATTTGGAAGTAGTCATAACTAAAAAGTGGAACAGCTGATAGCTATGTATGCACAGATAGATAGACGTACAGTCAAACCTCGTTAACATGAACACGCTTAACGTGAATTACTTTTAACATGAATTGTTTTCATAGTCCCCTATAAAAACGAGTTCAAAGATTTGATACTGATAACATGAATTACTGTTAACATGAACAAAATTTTGATTCCCTTTGAGGTTCATGTTAACGAGGTTCGACTGTATTTAAAATTGTGATTTTGCTTAATAAAAAAAAAAGCTTTAAATTTTTAATATAATGTATGAAATATAAATAGGCAGACAGCGGAAGGGGGGAAAGAGGATGCGCTACGGGTATTAGTACTGCACCTCGTGGCAGAATGGACGCGATGCTGCGACGGGCTTCGCAGACTTTTTAGGGCACCTGCAAACTGAAAACATACAGTGATGCCGTGGACGTGCTATAGTGAGTAAATTAAGCAAAAAAAGAGCAAACTTTGTCGAAGGATCGCAAAATAAACGGCGAATTTCGTCAAAGAATCGCGAAAAAACCCCCGCAAAATTCATTTAAAGATCGTGAAAAATGGCTAATTTTGTTGGCAGATCGCGAAAAAAAAATGCAAACTCAGTCAAAAAGGCCATGAAAAAACGTGAATTTCGTCAAAAAAAAAAAATCAGTTTTGTTGAAGGATTGCGTAAAAATGCGAATTTTGCCAAAGGGCTACAAAGAAAACACCAACTTTGTCAAAGGATCGTGGAAAAAACTGTTAATTTTGTCGAAGTATCTTGAAAAAATGGCTAATTTCGTCAAAGGATCGCCAAAAAAGGACCAATTTCATCGGAGGATCGCGGAAAAAACGCAAATTTTGTATGATATATTGCATATTGCAGACTATTTTTGAAAACATTATTAGCGTTGCAGACACTTGAAGATAGTTCTGCCACTGGGGTACTGTTTTTTTCTTAGAAATTAAGCCCTGATATCTGAATAATACTATTTGATTCATTATTACAGCTCTCAATTCAATAAAATCCATTATGATCAGGTGATTATTTGTTTGATGTGGGTCTGTTACCAGGTAAAAATTCCTTTTTTTGCATAACTATATTGTGACAACAGTCCAATTTTGAGAGAGACTTATTTGTGCGAGAAAATACATTTTTATAAATTGTATGTTATTTCAAAAGTAATATAGAAAAACATTAAGGTATCTGAAATTCAACAAAATAGGTCCCATCACTCCCCTATATGTGGGTGGGATGGAACAATTTTCTTGCCATTTTAATCTAATACATAAAAATGAAAATTTGTCTGTCTGTTTTTCGCTAGAGCAGCGTTTCTTAAACTGTGGTCTGCAGACCCCTGGGGGTCCGTGAGTTTACAGCCGGGGGTCCTCAAGCCCAATGTTGAATTTAGATTTTTTTTTTTTTTCTTCGGGAGAAATTTCTGTAGCTCCAGAGGAGGGGGATCTAGATCATTAATAAGCATAAAACTTGGGGGAGACTTTTCAATGCTCTGAAGGTGGAATATGTGTGAAAATATTAAGAACCGGTTGATTCTACAAGTAAATAATCAGCCCTTATTACGCATTGCAACTAGATAAGCGTTTAGACAATTCCAACACTGTAAATTTGAGAGTTTTCTTTCATTATGAATTTGGTGGTAAGGTTTTTGTTTTGCAAATCCCTTCCAAATTACACTATTCACATGTTTAAACAGTTTCATAAAAGAAAATTATGAAGAACAACGGTAGAAATCGACAGCATGTTGAACCAGTCTTACTTAAGCATTAGCAAACCCATAGCAAATAGTACTATGTATATTTTAACTGTCTTAAAATGTAAATTATAATTATTTTCCTTGTATATATTGTTATTATTATTTTTCTTGTATTAATGTAGCTGATTTTTCTAACACCTTTAACTAAATATAGAATATGTGCAGACTTGTATAAAACCAAAAACTTTCTGCGCACATAAATATTGAGTCAAAAACTTTCTGCAAATTAATTTAATGTTTAATAAAATTACGTGTTGTATTATTTTGACGATATAAATTAAAAACAGTAGTTTAAAATAATTACCATTTAAAATTAATTAACATTAATTAAAGAATAATTATTTTGGTTAAAAATAATAAAACTAAAAATCCATGATAAGAAGAGCTGAATTATTATCAATTATTTTGTCAATGTATTTAGAAACAACCCAATCCTTAATATTTTGACCTCTTCTGTAATGTCACAACAATGTTTTGCATCTTTAAATTTTGAATTGTGTGCAAACAGTAAATAAATCGTACAGAAAATTTCTGCAAAATTCAGAATTTTGCAGAAATTTTTTTTAAAAATTTAAATTTATTTTTTTAATTTCTAAAAAAATTTTCTGCAAAATTCTGAATTTTGCAGAAATTTTCTGCGCATGCCGTGCGCGCGTGCGTCTATATTATACAACTCTGAATATGTGTAATGAAAAATAAATAAGGTGTATACGTTAAAATAATTTCTTATCTTATATTAAGAAAAATATTGTTGGGGGTCCGCGAGATCACAAAGTTTAAGAAACGCTGCGCTAGAGCAATTGTCAACAATAAAAAATCTACAGTAATTAGTTTTCTACTGAAAGATTTCCACATTAAAAAGGAAAACGCAAAAAAAAAAGCATCAACAATTGAAATAAAGATCAATAGGATGTCCTATGTGTAATAAAACGGAAATTTTCAAACATTTTTCAATAATAAAAGGAGTGCGAGTAGGTAAGTACAGAGAATTGAAAAGTCCTTCCGGCCTGTACCGAGAGGAAAAAGTAGCTTTCCTATATCTTAGTTTTAAAATTTTAGCTAATGTTACACGAAAACAGCAACTTAAAATGCAAATAAAACGTTTACAAAAGATTCGTTAATACTGAATTTGAATAAGAAATTCGCCAAATTATTGAGCAATAGCCAAATTGGCTTCATTTATGAAGACTTATTTTGGTCGCCAAATTGGGCGATATTTCGCAAAATGTCGCCAATTTTGGCGAGAATTTGGCGCTAACAGATATGAATATATAGTTTTATGCGTTTGATTGGGAAAATTATTACAACAATGAAAATTTTTGTAATGTGCTGTCTTGTTTCAAAATGTCAGCCACCCTAGAATTTCAAACGGCTCTATCTCAGCCGTTTTTTAAGATAGAGGTAAAACAAAAAATGCTCTGGAATCCTCGTATCAAGGACTAACACTGAATTAAAAAATAAATTTTAATTTTTAACTTTTTTGTATATTTATTTTAGTTTTAAATTTTTAAATGGCCGCCATCTTGAAACAAAATGGCGGACCAAGCTGGCCAATGAACTCGGTCGAGACATGGGTGAGCTTAATACACACAATTAGTTTCATCAAAATTGATTTATAAATACGAGCGTTATCGTATGACATAGCTCAGATATATATATATATATATATATATACCGTAATTTATGGAAGAAACGCCGCGGCGTTTATGTGTTTAAAAGTTAAAAAAATTAGAAAGCGGCGTTTACGCCATGTGCGGCGTTTACGATTTTTTATTTTAATTTTCACAATCGCGGAAAAAAAAAAAAATCGGCCGTACGACGTATTATCGCAAGTTTTACGAATTACGGCAAGAGATGGCGCTACCTGCTCTCTAATCACCCCTTATGAAAATGGGTTGATCTTGACCCAATTCCGGTCAAACGTGTTTTTCAAACGCGTGCGTGACCGTTTTCACATTTCTTTCCTGCTTTGTTGCAACGTGCTTTGCATTGCGTATAAAATTCTAACTGCTAATATTTTTATCTATTTTTGAAATTTCGTTCTATTACATTACGATATGGCTCCAAAAAGACACATGAGCTACACGGCTGCTTTTAAGCTTCAAGTTGTTGAAAGAGCTGAAGATATAGGTAATAGAGCAGCAGCACGTGAGTTTGGAGTGGATGAGAGATGCATTCGTCGATGGAGGTCGGAGAAAGCGTCACTGGAAAATATGCCGAAATCCAAACGGGCGAGGAGGAGCGGAATTGCGCACTGGCCTCAGCTTGAAGATATATTAGAGAAATGTATTTTAGAAGAACGAGAAAAAGGACTTTCCATATCCACCATAAAACTTCGCATTCAAGCCAGGAAAATCGCAGCCAATATGGAAATTTCAAATTTCAATGCAAATCCAAATTGGTGTCACAGGTTTCTGGCGCGAAAGAAATTATCAGTACGCAGCAAGACAACTGTTGGGCAGAATCTTCCAGATGACTGGAAAGAAAAAAAAGAATCCTTTTTACAGTTTGTAAAGAATTTGATAGCTGAGAAAGGAGTCAAAGAGTCCCAAATTATAAATATGGATGAGGTCCCTTTGACATTCGATTGCCCGCCCAACCGTACTATTGATAAAACTGGGAAAAAATCTATTTCTATTATCACTACTGGCCATGAGAAAACATCTTTTACTTGTGTGCTTTCCTGTGCTGCCAATGGGGAGAAGTTAAAACCGATGCTAATTTTCAAGCGGAAAACGATGCCTAAAGAAAATTTCCCAGATGACGTCGTAATTAAATGTAACGAAAAAGGTTGGATGTGCGAGAAAATAATGCTCGAGTGGATTCAGGAAGTCTGGCGTAAGCGAAAGGGGGCATTTTTCCAACCAAGAGGCATTTTAATTATGGATTCAATGCGGGCACATTTGTTGGATTCAGTCAAATTAGAGGCCAAAAGAGCTGCTGCTTCTTTAGCAGTTATTCCAGGCGGCTTAACAAAAGTCCTCCAACCTCTGGATATAGCTATTAACAAAAGTTTTAAAGGACATGTCCGGAAGCATTGGGAAACATGGATGGCTAGTGAAAACCATTCATACACAAAAAATGGTAATATGAAGAGAGCCTCCTATGTAGAAGTCGCTCGGTGGGTGTCACAAGCATGGAAAGAAGTATCCCCTGACACAATCAAATCTGGTTTTTCCAAGGCGGAAATTATATCAATTCCCATTGAAGAAAATAGCGATGTTTCGAGCGATGAAGATCCTGAATTAGATGAAGAATTTCTTCACTTATTTAATTCGGACAGTGAAGACAGTGAATTTGAAGGCTTTGAGTGAGTCTTTGAATAAAATTTTAAGTGGATGCGACCCACTGATTAAAGCGTGCCAAGTGGATGCCAACCACTTAAAAAAACGTGGAGCGCCATGAGGAGAAGAGTCCGCGTCTCGCGCTCTGGATGGATAAAAAAAATCCAACTGATGTCTCCTCAGATCAAAACAAGGTTTTCATCAGAGAAAACAAAGTGATAATCCAAAGAAAAAGCCTCCTGAGTTAAAGAAATCTTCCAATTTTTGACTGATATTAACAAGGTAAGAGTAAAATTTAAGCTTTAGTAAACATTTTTTAAATTGTACTAATTGTTAATGAAAGTTTAATTTTTTTAATATATATATTAGCCTAATTATTTATAAATGATAGATTCAAAGATCATTTTCCAGCTAATTTCGCTGCATCGCGAGTGCGGCGTTTACGCCATGTGCGGCGTTTACAATATTTTTTATTTTTTTTTTAGCCTTATAATCGCGGGTGCGGCGTTTCTTCCATAAATTACGGTATATATAAATCAACATTTGAACGGAGGATGGTTTTGGGGTCTAGGGGTCATGATCGGTGAAAATAGATCGAAATTTTCCGGAACTGCTTTCCTCCGAACGGCTGCAATAGGTAGCTTTATACTTTTTTGTATTGAAAGCTACCTAAAAGAAAATGTATAGGACATCATAACATAATGGATGTTTACCTGCCTTTTTCAAATATTTGACAATAATACAAAGAAGTATCAATATGACTAAGTACAAAAAGTAAGTGGATAGGATGTTAGCAGGTGAATATAACGTCCTATGAGTTTGAGGAATGTATTGAATCAGGATAAAAACCCGATTATGGAAATAGTATTCACACATTTTGAAATTTGAAATTCATTTTTTCTAAACAAGCATTTTCAAAATCCCAGAGGTAATTCAGCTAGTTACTTTATAAAACTAACATTATGACATTTTTTGCCAGACTTATATTTTTTAAATATGTAAAAATGTTTGGCTATGTATGATTATTGACACTCATGCACAGTTTTTAAATCGGTTATAAAAAGGAAAAAAGTTGCCAAATTTAGAGGATTTTTTCCTTTAATGGCAACCTAGAAATTGTATTAAGTTATTGGTTTGGCGCAAGCTTGAAAATCATGCCAATCAAAAAAATTGCCGAACAATGCTGCGTGAGGGTTCATTACATCTGTTCCAGAAAATTGCACTGTTGTATCAGTAGAAAATAATGGTACTTTTATGGGTACTTCTGTATTATACCGTCGACCCTTTTTCATAACAAAAAACGATCGCCCAACTGTAAGATAAAACGCCCAAAATGCAGTCCCATTGTCTGGATGTCAGAAGCATTGTACGTGTTTGTTATGTCATCCAGTGTTTTTTAATTCGACATTTACGTGTATTTTGCATTCTGTTTCACTGATTCATGAGTTATTTCATTCATTAATATAACCATTGTGTCCTTCAATTCTTCTATTTTATTTATTTTGATATTACAACAGCAACATTCTCCCGTTGATTGGGCGATAGTTTTTTGTTATGATTTCCAGTCGACAGGATAATAGAGAAGTACCCTGATTTTTTTTTTGATTTTGTCCTTCAATATACCAAAGGACAAAAAATATGTTATTTATAAATACCATGAATGGATTTTGTCTTCTCATAAAAATATACAATTATGAAAGTTATGAGTAATAATTCTTTATTAGTAAAGAAATTGTTAATAACAATAATAAAACTACAGGGGTCTGTCCAGACTTTTTTCCCAGGGTCCTGTTTTTGTGAAATTGTGAACAGCTTTTTATATTTGTGAAAAATCTAGTCCTAATTTTGTGAAATTGTGAACAGCTGTTTATATTTGTGAAAAATCTAGTCATAATTTTGTGAATTTGAAAGGATTGTTATATATACATTTTTATGAAGATATATAGATATAAAATGCATATATTTTCTTTATATATGTAAAAGTGATAGGTCAGATATTACTTTTAAATGATTAATTTGCGAAATGTTCGGTTTAAAAGATGGAAAAATTTTGTGAAAAACCTATTTTTAAGACAAAGAAATTTGTGAAGGGTCCTGTTTTAGGGAAAATAAATTTTGTGAAGGGTCCTGTTTTGAAATGAGAAATTTTGTGAAGGGTCCTGTTTTGAAATGAGAAATTTTGTAAAGGGTCCTGTTTTGAAATGAGAAATTTTGTGAAGGGTCCTGTTTTGAAATGAGAAATTTTGTGAAGGGTCCTTTAAAGGACCCAATTTCTTCCTAAACAGATGCCTGAACTATAGATGATGAAGGCATTAAAAAAAAAGTTAATTTACAGTTACCAACGTAAAGTTACAATTCAGCTATTACAGAAAGTAAAATTAATAATGGTATCAAATTTTGCATTTAAGAATGAAAATTTGCTAATAGCAAGAGTTTTACCTTTGACAGTTTTCAAATGAATGCCATGTAACAAAGTCTAGAATGTGAAATGTGATGAAAAAGTCTAAAAAAATGTAGAAAACTTTTGTCCCTATTATGGTTTTTCTGCATTGCATTCGGAAGAATTTCTCGATCTTGAAACCAACATGAATCTAGAGATTTTTCAGAGGCGAGAAATATAGTAACTTTTCTAAAATAAAAGAAATGATTTGAAATTCAAAGACCTTTCCATTGACTTTTCCTATATACTTTTTAATTTCCATGACTTTCCATGAATGGATTTTACCTTCTCATAAAAATATACAATTATGAAAGTTATGAGTAATAATTCTTTATTAATAAAGAAATTGCTAATAACATGATGACGACATTTTTAAAAAATGAATTTAACATAAAGTTACAATTTAGCTATTACAGAAAGTAAAATTAATGGTATCAAATTTTGCATTTAAGAATGAAAATTCGCTAATAGAAAGAGTCGCAAAGTTTTTAAGAGCCATCCTATATAATTGACATGTAGCTTTACGTTGCACTTATTGGCCTTTTTTTACACTAATAATATGTTCAAATTAATTCATTAACTACTACATCACAATAAACTTTTTAACTAAAATATATAATAACTTAAAAAAAACATTCTTTTAAAATTCACCAAACGACTTGTTTATTTTCTACAATTCCATGGAACATTTTTTCTGTTGCCATAACCAGAGCCGTCCCTAGGGGTGTGCGACAGCACAGGGCCTCGCACCTAAAAAGGCCACGCGCTCGGAAAAAAATATTTTTTTTTATTTAATAAAAAAAAAAAATAGAAATTTAGTGTGTTTATATAAATGTTAAAATACTTAGCATTTATTGAGCAATTTACTTTATTTCGCATAATATCCGATAAGACACACGGAAAAGGAAAATTGATTCTTCTCAGCATAGTATATATTTATTTAAAATGCAACAGGTTACAATACTTTTCAGGAATGAAGTTGAAGTAGTTCAATAAAAGCTATAGTCTATACGGGCCGAAATTGCCAGGTCTAAACCAGTCCGACCGTGTGGGACCTTATTGGCCCGGCACATATAAAAAAAACGATGAAATCGGGCGCAAAACAGTATCTCAAACATTATTTTAAAATTAAAAGTATTTTAATAATATTGTAAAAAAATTAAATTACATCATTTTTCAGGTTACATGTTCGCAAGTCATGGGATATGGAATAATAATGCTAATCGTGGGAAAGAATGAACAAAGGCACACCCCACGCTTTTTTATCACCGAATTCTCGCTAAGAGACCCCAGGGGTAACTGGTTCGACTACACCTTTTTTCGGGATGCTTCAATCCAAGGAAATCAAATAAAGTGTGAAAAGTGAATGCTAATCTAGGAAAAATGAAAGTTGGTACAGCTTTTAATATGTAGACCCTCTTTCAAAAATTCCATTCATATATTTGAAATATAGACACGATTTCCAGTTGTGTGGTACCTGTTATATTTCTCTGCGACAATTTGGTGATAAAATATACGTGGACTGGTGCAACATTTTTTTTCAACAACTGTACTTGAACACTTAAAAAAATAATAATGTGGTTTAGAATGAAAAAATATATATATATATGGTTAAATAAAATCATAATTTTAAAGCTCTGCAAATGAAAAAAGTAGATTTTTAAAACTATTTCTTGGTAATTTGTTAAATCAAATTAAATTTCTAAAGATTTTGCTAAACAAAAGTACAATATCATTATTACTCAAAAATGAAACCCGCCAAACCGGCATGGACTTGGGGCAGTTTTCTTTCCTGGAATAGAATAAAGTCCAGGCCCTTACTCAGCATAGATAAAATGAAGTCAGTGCCCAATCCGGTCAGACTCAGCAGAAAAAGAGTGAGGCCAGAGCACTGGCCAACATGAAAATAATGAAGTCCGGAGTTTGCAGAAAAATATAAGCCCGAGTTTGGCTTGGGCTTGTGTTTCCAATGTAGATACGGACCCGTGAAGACCTTTAAGATGAGCTGCTGAGGCATCAAACTGAGCTCCAGATACGGTGCTGATACTGCTCTGTTTAATCAATACTATTAGTCCAGTAGAAATAGCATTTTATCTTACAAAAATTCGGGTAGTTCTGATTTTTGGGTATGTTGTAAAGGTTGACCCTCTAATAAAAAAAAACCAAGTTTTCGACCTTCTAGACCTTGTGCGTTTTTCACAATATTGAAAAAACCAATATTTTTCGGCACTTTTTTCGATTTTTCTTAAATAGCTCAATTTTAGTGCATTTTACAGAAAAAGCACTTTCACCATTTTGTAGAGCATAAAATTTTATACAACATGCAGTATTCAGATTTGTTAATTGTCCAAATAGGGGGTAAGATACGGAGCCGGGAAAATAGGGTAAAATTTGCAAAAATCCACTAAAGACGTTAGTTTTTGCTTAATAACCTACTTTTAGTGCGTTTTAGAGACAAAAGCACTTTCACCATTTTGTAGAGCATAAAGTTCTCTACAACATTCAGTATTCATGTTTGTAAATTGTCCAAATAGGGGGTAACATACGGAGCCGGGAAAATAGGGTTAAATTTAGAAAAAATGTAAAAATCCACAAATGACGTTAGTTTTTGCTTAATAGCCTACTTTTAGTGCATTTTAAACACAAAAGCACTTTTAACATTTTGTAGAGCATAAAATTATCTACAACATGCAGTATTCATGTTTGTAAATTGTCCAAATAGGGGGTAAGATACGGAGCCGGGAAAATAGGGTTAAATTTGGAAAAAATGTAAAAATCCACAAATGACGTTAGTGTTCGCTTAATAGCCCACTTTTAGTGCATTTTAGAAACAAAATTGTCATAATCAACTTTTTAGAGCATGAGATAGTCGATAATTTCATTTATTATAAAATTAATTATTTGTAATAAACCTTTAAAATTACAGCAAAAGTTTCGGCCTTAGATACTCCTTTTCCCTTTTAAAAGTTCTAAATTATAACTTATTTATTTTTCAAGTATTTTTTTACATTATTCCCAGCTATTAATTTTACTTTCGACTTTGAATTCTTGGACCTGCACCTATGTCTACCGACTAGGTTTTTTGGTTAACTTCGCCACCCCCCTCAACTATTCAACAGTTACCTATTATTGTACATATTATAATTAATTAATTGCATCGTTTAATCAATATAAAAAATAAAAGCTCGTTTTTAAATTAATGACTTGTCAGGCGGTATTTTTTTGTTTTAACCAAAAATTGTATTATTCTGATTTTTAGAGTCTAGTATAGACATTTAATGATCTAATAAATGAAACTTATAGACTACTGTATGCTTTACAAACTTTATACTGACACCTTTGTCTCTAAAACGCACTAAAAGTAGGTTATTAAGCAAAAACTAACGTCTTTAGTGGATTTTTGCAAATTTTACCCTATTTTCCCGGCTCCGTGTCTTACCCCCTATTTGGACAATTTACAAATCTGAATACTGCATGTTGTAGAGAATGTTATGCTCTACAAAATTGTGTAAGTGTTTTTTTCTGTAAAATGCAATAAAATTGAGTTATTTAAGAAAAATAAAAAAAAGTGCCGAAAAATATTGTTTTTTTTCAATATTGTGAACAACGCACAAGGTCTAGAAAGTCGAAAACTTGTTTTTTTTTTAGAGGGTCAACCTATAATAAATGAAACTATCGACTATCTCATGCTCTAAAAAGTTGATTATGACAATTTTGTTTCTAAAATGCACCAAAAGTGGGTTATTAAACAAAAACTAACGTCATTTGTGGATTTTTACATTTTTTCCAAATTTAACCCTTTTCCCGGCTCCGTATCTTACCTCCTATTTGGACAATTTACAAACATGAATACTGCATGTTGTAGAGAATTTTATGCTCTACAGAATGGTGAAAGTGCTTTTGTCACTAAAATGCATTAAAAGTAGATTATTAAGCAAAAACTAACGTCTTTAGTGGATTTTTGCAAATTTTACCCTATTTTCCCGGCTCCGTATCTTACCCCATATTTGGACAATTTAAAAATCTGAATACTGCATGTTGTAGAGAATTTTATGCTCTACACAATGGTGAAAGTGCTTTTTCTGTAAAATGCACTAAAATTGGGTTATTTAAGAAAAATCGAAAAAAGTGCCGAAATATATTGGTTTTTTCAATATTGTGAAAAACGCACAAGGTCTAGAAGGTCGAAAACTTGGTTTTTTTATTAGAGTGTCAACCTTTACAGCATACCCAAAAATCAGAACTACCCGAATTTTTGTAAGACAAGGCCCTTTTTTGCGCTATTTCTACTGGACTATATCGCCAGTTCCCTTGTGATTCATTTATTATTTTGAAGTTATAATATCAACTGTTAAAAAGCCAGTGCTGTTGATAATTTTAGATTAATAGCAACTATTATTCAATGATTATTTGTAATGTATGTATGTAATGTGTGTGTGTGTGTGGAGGGAAGGATTAACTATTTTGGAAGGAAAAGGCCTCGCAAAAATTCTTGCACCGGGCCTCGCTTTCACTAAGGACGGCTCTGGCCATAACAACTAGTTAAATTAATATTCAATATAAAATAACGAGTTTTCTCATGACCATGGAGGCTACAGACATGAATTTATATCAAAGATCATTAATAAAACACAGAGAGGAAATACACGTCCGCGGTTTTTCTAGTATATTTAATTGTAAAATAAGAATGAAAAAAAAAATTGTTAGAAAATCAGGGGAATTATGTCAAAAATCAAGGGTATGGAATATCAATCAAAAAATCAGGAGTCTCCTGCCAAAATCAGGAGACTTGGGAAGTCTGTAATTGTATGTCGAAAAGTGTTCCACACCATTTTCGGTTAAAGATTCAAAACAGAACTTACCCCAATCGTGAACGCATTGATTTATTCTAAATGATCTTGGAACAACTTCCTTTCAATCATGCCGATTCCATTGCCGAAATCTTTACAACAAACCACAACATCTTTACAGCAACTTCAAAGTAAGCAATCAATATTACGACAAATCACACCAGATGGTTTTTTAAGCCTAGTTTACGAACACAATGGAACGCCGGTGTTTCTTTATCAGGATCTATTTAAAAAAAATCTCTCAGTTAAAAAAAAAAAAAGACTTCCTTTGTTCGATACGCTCCGACTATAAACAAAACTTTGAGAAAAGAAGGATAGAAAACCATAAACAAACACGATTCCAGAGTCGTTCACGTTGGAGAAGGAAGAATCACGGATTTGGGTTGCTAACGGGAGTTGCGGCAAAAATGACAACAAATCGTCAGCGCCATCTATCGGCGACTAGATCTACTGCGGGGAAAAGAATTTCTCTTCGCCGCGGAGCAGAAATCGAAGCGTGGGAATCAAGAAGAGAAGCGACATTTTTTGAGAGATTTCCAAATGTTGAAAGTGGGACAACTCCATTTTGCGAAAACGAGAGTAAAAAATCATGCTTCAGGCATAGGTTATGAAACACTTTACAACATTGACAGGATATTATGGAAAGTATTCTTCCTTTCGGTTCGAGGCTATGAAAAATAAGCTGCTTGGGAAAACATTGAAAAATCGCTCCATTTGAAAGCAGTATGCTGTTTACGAATTTGCTTAATTTTAGGGTTTCGTTCATCTCACGAAACCTTATTACTCCCGCTTCGTTGTCTGTCCGTCACAGAGCCGTTTGCAGGACCTATATAACTTACAGAATTGAAACTTTGCGTATATATAATTGAATACCTGCTATGAAGCTCAAAATATTAAAATTTGAAAAAATCGCATTATTTTAATAAATAGAGATAAAAAACTAAAATTCTAACAGCTTTTTCCTATTAAATTTAAACATTTTTCGTTATAGCTGTTGCCATCCGTTAAAAATCCAGACTAAAATTCTTTCTACAATAATTAATTTTCAATTGAAAGATTTCCACGTGAAAAATGAAAATGAAATAAAAAGTTTCACCTATTGAAAAAAAAAAAGATTATGACGTCATATGGGTAATGAAACGGAAATTTTCAAAGATTTCTCAATAATACAAGGAGTATGTGTATGTGTCAGAAAGAAGATTAATATGACGTCATTAGAAAAGAAAATTAATCTGACGTCCCATCGGAAGTTTACCGGATTTCTCAAATGTTTGAGAATAATACAAAGCGAGTATCTATGTGAGTCATTCATAGAGAATAGTAAATAGATGAGTTTGAGGAACATATTGAATCATGATAAAATCGCGATTATAAAAACATTCGCCTATTTTAACATTTTAAAGGTGTACAACATGTTTATTTTTGAAATTATTTTTTAAATATTGCATTTAGTCAGTATGACAGATATTATTGTGACAGAATATAATAGCGGGCTTAGCACGTTATCGGGGTGGTTTAGATATACGAAAAAATAGACCGGTAAAGTTTTACTTTATAAAAAACATGACTTTTTTTCTTCCGCTAAATGAAAGTTATTTGAATTTAATAAAGAAAGAAATATTAAAAGAAACCCTTTGAGCGATCTTCGATCACACTTACCCACTTGTTTATTTTGTTACTTAAACGATAGATATGTATGCAGTAGATCTGAATAATACAAGGAATATTCATTCAATTTCAGATTAATTATCGAATTTATTAGAAATATAACGCTAAAACAAATTAGGTTACAGCCAATGTCAACAAGTGGGTAAGTGTGATCGAAGATCGCTCAAAGGGTTTCGTTTAATATTCCTTTCAAAACACTTTATCCTTTCTTTAAGAAATTCAAATAACTTTCATTTAGCGGAAGAAAAAAAGTCATGTTTTTGTATAAAGTAAAAATTTACCGGTCTATTTTTCTCGTTTTTTCGAATATCTGAACGAGCCCGATAACGTGCGAAGCCCGCTATTATATTCTGTCCTAATAATATCTGTCATGTGGACTCAATGCGATATTTAAAAAAAATAATTCAAAATGTTAAAATAGGCGAATATTTCCGTAATCGGGTTTTTATCATGATTCAATACGTTTCTCAAACTCATCTATTTACTATTCTCTATTACTCATATTCGCTTTGTATTATTCTGAAACATTTGAAAAATCCTTTAAACTTCCGATAGGACGTCAGATTTTCTTTTTTAATTCTCTCATGACGTGATATTTATCTGCTTTGTGTACATACACAGACTCATACTCCTTGTATTATTGAGAAATCTTTCCGTTTTATTACCACTACGACGTCAATCCTTTTTATTTCATATTAATCTTTTTTTCAATGGGTGAAACTTTTTATTTCATTTTCATTTTTCACGTGGAAATCTTTCAATAGAAAATTAATTATTGTAGAAAGAATTTCATCGTGGATTTTTAATTTTTGGCATCTGCTATAACGAAAAATGTTTCAATTGAATAGGAAAAAGCTGTTAGAATTTTGGTTTTTTATCTCTTTTTATTAAAATAATACGTATTTTTCAAATTTTAATATTCCGAGCTCTTTATAGTTGATATTCAGATTTATACACAAAGTTTCAACTCTGTAAGTTACATAATTTTTGAGAATGGCTCTGTGACAGACAGACAACAGAGCGGGTTGGGTTGGGTTGATTATTGACGGCCAATTATCTACACTTGGGATATAGGCCCGGGGGGGAATGCCCTTCGTGGGGGTCTTTCTAAGGGAACCTAACCCGTATTTACGCATGGATAAATCCACGGCTCGAAGAAAACCACGAAAACTCCGAACGATTAGGCCGACGCGCGCGATTGGGTTCGAACCCAGCACCTCCCGTCTACCAGCTTCGAGAGCAGAACCTCTCAGCCACTGGTGGGGCGACAACAGAGCGGGAGGAATAGGGTTTCGTGAGATGAACGAAACCCTAAAAAATGAGTGAAATTTCCAGTGTTTAAATTGAGGTTTGTTTATAAAGTATATAAATTAAAACTTATTTTACTTAAATATGCTTTTATTTCATGATTTGAATGTTAGTTTTTATTTTTAGTATTCACAAACTTTTTCATTTAAATTTTGCAAATCATGCTTTTATCAAAATTTTCATTAATTAATAATTAAATAATGAAAGAATATGCGTTTGTTTTCATTCATTCGCTTTCTGAGCTCATAAGTGTGACAATAAAATAACAGGACTAAACAGAAATAGCGAAAAAATCCTTCGTGAATCCAAAGCGCGATCCCAACCGCCATTTTGCCTACTGTGACGTCACAAGAATATTGTCCATTAGGAAATTTCATGTTTTTTATAGAATGAAACAAGACATCTAAATAAAAACAACTTAAACAAGTGGGTACGTGTGATCGAAGATCGCTCAAAGAGTTTCGTTTAATATTCCTTTCAAAACACTTTATCCTTTCTTTAATAAATTCAAACAAATTTCATTTAGCAATAACAACAACAACAAAAAAATTATAAAGTAAAAATTTACCGGTCTATTTTTTTCGTTTTTTCGAATATCTAAAAACCAACCCGATAGCGGGCGAAGCCCGCTATTATACTTTCTCATAATAATATCTGTCACGCGGTCTAAATGCGATATTTAAAAAAATAATTTCAAAATTAAACATGTTGTACCCCTTCAAAATGTTAAAATAGGCGAATATTTCCGTAATCGGGTTTTTATCATGATTCAATACGTTCCTCAAACTCATATATTTACTATTCTCTGTTACTAATATTAATACTCGCTTTGTATTATTCTCAAACATTTGAAAAAATCCGTTAAACTTCCAATAGGACGTCAGATTTTCTTTTTAATTCTCTCATGACGTGATATTAATCCGCTTTGTGTACATACACATACTCATACTCCTTGTATTATTGAGAAATCTTTCCGCTTTATTACCACTATGACGTCAATCAATTTTATTTCATATTAATCTTTTTTTCAATGGGTGAAACATTTTATTTCATTTTTCACGTATCGTTCAATAGAAAATGAATTATTGTAGAAATAATTTCATCGTGGATTTTTAATTTTTGTCAACTGCTATAACGAAAAATGTTTCAATTGAATAGGAAAAGGGTGTTAGAATTTTGTTTTTTTTTATCTCTATTTATTAAAATAACACGATTTTTTCAAATTTTAAAAGTCCTTCCGGCCTGTGCTGGGAGGAAAAGGTAGCTTTCCTATATCTTCGTTTTAAAATTTTAGCTAATGTTACTCGAAAACAGCAAGCTAAAATGCAAAGAAACGGTTACAAAAGATACGTTAATACTGAATTGGAATAAGAAATTCGCCAAATTATTGAGCTATAGCCAAACTGGCTTCATTTACGAAGACTTATTTTGGTCGCCAAATTGGGCGATATTTCAAGAAATGTCGCCAATTTTGGCGAGAATTGGGCGCTAACGGATATGAATATATAGTTTTATGCGTATGATTGGGAAAATTATTACAACAATGAAAGAAAATAATTTGCGAGTAATCGCGTTAATGTGCTGTTTTGTTTCAAAATGTCAGCCACCCTAGAATTTCAAACTGCTTTATCTCAGCCATTTTTTAAGATAGAGGTAAACCAAAAAATGCTCTGGAATCCTCGTATCAAGGCCTAACAGTTAATTAAAAAATAAATTTGAATTTTTAACTTTTTTGTATATTTATTTTAGTTTTAAATTTTTAAGTGGCCGCCATCTTGAAACAAAATGGCGGACCAAGCTGGCCAACGAACTCGGTTGAGACATGGGTGAGCTTAATACACACAATTAGTTTTATCAAAATTGAATATGGAGATATATATATATATATATATATATAAATCAACATTTGAACGGAGGGTGTTTTGGCGTCTGGGGGTCATGATCGATGAAAATATATCGAAATTTTCCGGAACTGCTTTCCTCCGAACGGCTGCAATAGGTAGCTTTATACTTTTTTGTATTGAAAGCTACCTAATATTTTGAGCTTCATAGCTGGTATTCAGCTATATAAACACAAAGTTTCAACTCTGTAAGTTATATAGTTTCTGAGAATGGCTCTGTGGCAGACAGACAACGAAGCGGGACTAATAGGGTTTCGTGAGATGAACGAAACCCTAAAAATTACATGCAACTCAGTAAAAATTCATTTTTAGCAATCGCTCTCCACATCGGTAATGTGTGCGAATTCTTTTCTGTATGCGATCTATACGCTTAATTTAACGACTTTTTAAATAATTTTCAAGCATGAAAAGTTTTTCAATTCCATCTTATCAATGACCACCAGTTTGCTTCAATAATGTAAAATAGCTCCTGGGAAAGTTGCCACAACTGAAAATAGATTTTCCTAACCATCATAAAAAGTGAATAAGAATAATAATAATAATAAAAACAGTGATAAATCATAAGATCAGATTTTCCATAAGATAGAGCATTTTGGCGCTAAATAAAAATCTGCCAATAAAACTATTTTTAATTAATTAACCGACTCAAAAAAGGAGGAGGTTATTAACCGACTCAAAAAAGGAGGAGGTTATCAATTCGACGTGTATGTATTTTTTTTTTTTTTTATGTATGTACACCGATTACTCCGGAACTATGCGTCCTATTTATGTGATTTTTGTTTTATTCGAAAGAGAATACTCTCGGAATGGTCCCATTTAAATTCTATCAAAATTGGTTCAATACTTTTTCAGAAATTCAACAAAAACGAAAAAAAAATAAACATTTTAAAAATAGTTAATTTGTTGGCTTTTGAGTGTTGCCAAATTTGAAAAGCAAAATTACATAAAATTGTGAATTTGATAAATATAATACAACGTACAGATAAAAACTATAAATTATGCTACAACAAATCTACTTTTGAATCTTTAAAAATCTTTTATGTATGTTCACCGATTACTCCGGAACTTTGCGTCCTATTTATGTGATTTTTTTTATTATTCGAAAGAGAATACTCTCGAATTGGTCCCATTTAAATTTTATGAAAATTGGTTCAATACTTTTTCAGTAATTCAATAAAAACGAAAAAAAAATAAGCATTTTAAAAATAGTTAATTTGTTGGGCAGACGACTTTCATTTCATATCATAAAACATTCTATTACGTGAATTTGCAAATAATAAAAAGACTGACATATTTAAATCAGCTTTAACTTGTCGGATTTATTTTCATAGAACAAACTTTTTAAGATCTAAACAAAAAGTTTTGAGTGTTGCTAAATGTGAAAAGCAAAATTACATAAAATTGTGAATTGGATAAATATAATACAACGTACGGATAAAAACTATAAATTATGCCACAACAAATCTACTTTTGAATCTTTTAAAAGTTCCATTGTTGCAGTTTCACAGCGGTTTGGCATATTTTGATGAGCGTTTATTGGCGCATAATTAAATACATTGTTGTTTCAAATCCCATATAAATGTACGAGTTACAGAAAATATTTGGCGATTTATCACCTGTGGCGCACTAGTTGGAAACTGCCTTTAAAATATCCAATATCTATATTATATTATACAATACAGTTGTATATAAATGCAATTGTCTTTTAATATTTCTACTACATAATATTAAATATAGAGTGACAATATAGAAAGAAAGGGGTTACTCCAAATAGTATTATAGGCGACATTGTTGGCGCAGTGTATTTACCTTGTACGGATCGTAAAAATCAGTACACATTAAGCATAAGCACCGAAATCAGTGAGTTACACAGTTATCAAAACTGTAGTATACAGCCCGGTTATGACACAATATCCAAGACGATTAGGTGAGAATAATGATAAAATTTCTAATCTTCCATAATCGAGTCTACTGCCAAGGTTAGCGTGAAATAAAAATATGTTACCAACAATATGGTTTAATGTTAATATATATATCATTAAAGGCTTTAAAGACATTAGATGAGAATAAAGATACTTTTCTAATCTTCCGTACTCGAGTCTACAGTTGTAAATATAGATATCATTAAAGGCTTTAAAGACATTAGATGAGAATAATGATAAATTTTCTAATCTTCGATACTCGAGTCTACAGCCCAGTTAACGTGAAATAAAAAAGATATTAGCAACAATATGGTTTAATGTAAATATGGATATCACTAAAGTAATAAATAAATAAATAAACTTTTTAACCAAAAAAAAAAAAAAAGAACCGACTTCAAAAACTACTAAAAAGCGAAAAATAAATTTTTTAACCAAAAATAGAACCGACTTCAAAAACTACTACAAAGTAAAAAATAATTTTTTTTAGGTAATAGTTAATAAAAAATTAAATTAAGAGCATTGTATTTACCATGCATATTATTATATTTATGTACATTAATTTGATTTTTTGGAGTCGGTGCCAGCCAAGCCAAGTACAAAATTCAAAACGAAATATCCAATATAAATCGTAACACGCGTATAAGTTATGTCTACATAAATACGAGACAATAAAAAAAATACATATAACTCATCAAATGGTAGAAAATACAATGATTTAAATGATTAACTAATTTCCAAAGCAATGTTTGTCGACATATAGTTGCTAATCTCATTTGAAAATACACATTTATAACATCAGGTGAAATGTTTAAAAATGGTAACATGGCTTTAACTTGGCTTGGCTGGCACCGACTCCAAAAAATAAAATTAATGTACATAAATATAATAATATGCATGGTAAATACAATGCTCTTAATTTAATTTTTTATTAACTATTACCTAAAAAAAATTATTTTTTACTTTGTAGTAGTTTTTGAAGTCGGTTCTATTTTTGGTTAAAAAATTTATTAGCTTATGTTGAACATAAAATTGATATGTTGAATTCGTTGATGTATATGTTCCATCAGATATCAGAATATGCTAGGAATTGTATTTTATTTTTATTTTTTTACATTTGCCAACTGTATAAGAGGGAAAATATCCCCGACTGTGATGGAAAAGGGATAATCATCCTGATTATGTCAAGGAACCGAAGAAACCATTCAAATAAATTACACTTCAAAACATTAAAATTCTCCCTCATCTGCAGATTGATTTATCTCTCTATATTAAAAAAAAAGTAACCACCGCTGCCGCCGCTGTCAATTAAGATTTTGTGCCTTGAAGTCTTTCTGGACTAATATCTAGAAAACTATTGCATGTAAAATTTTAAAAATTGGTAGTTTTATAAAGAAATGTTCGATAAACACGCTGAAGCAAACAGTTTTTAAATCGAAGAATTATTTTAAGAGATATTTAAAATCAAAGTTCGTCAAAACAGTTTTTTGAAAAAAGTTTTATAGGAACGAAAACTATCCGCAGGAATTTAACCATAATTTGTAAGGATATAGTTGACAAGTTTGCGGAGTGCAGACTGCAATCACTTTTTTAATTTGAGTAATTTTTTCAGGTTATATTTCAATTTTTTATTCAAAATTTTCATTATTTTAACGAAGATTTATTTCATATTTCATAAATTCCATTATTTGAACCGTTGCCAATTTGTAAAATAGCGCACGTAATAAGATTCCCTTTCAATTAAGAAATGTATTTACACGAGACTATTAAAAACAGAAATAAAACTTTAAAATAATATTTAAATGATCACGTGTTAAAAGCAATAAATGTAGAAAATGACGTAATAAAAATATACTTGCGCGTGAATATTACAAAGAGAAATACGAGTAACTAGGGAAATTCACGTCACATTTAAAATGATAAAAAAAACAATATTTCCAAACAATTTCAATTAATTATTATATTTTCATGAGAGATCAATTTATTTCGACATATCTTTTACCCATTATTGCAAATTTTAAAACAGCGTAAATAATAATATTTCCTTTCCAATGTCAAAATTCTTCTATTTGTTTATTTGGTGTTACAGTTTAACGATAGTTTTTTTTTTTTTTTTTTAATGAAAATTGATTGACGGGGTAATGGAGAAGTATCAGAAGACAAATAAGCGTTGAATTAAAAATTCCCCGATGAAAAAACTAACTCGTGTAACGCATCTGATGTCAACTGAAAGTGACGCGACGCCACGATTATGCACGTTTGGCGCTAAATCATATATTTTGGTGACAGTTACAGTTGTAATCTGTTTCAACAGCAGTTGATTCGACCTTAAAATCCCTCAGTCAAAGGAAAATGAATGGAAACCCTGTTACAGCAGATCGCCACTGGTTGTTTAATTATAATACAATCTTCCGTAATCGTTTTAGAGATGATCAAATCAGAGTGTTTTTAAATCATGCGGTGTCAGAACGGGGGTTGGCGAGCGCAGCTCGTAGGGGGCAGAGCCCCCTAGTAACTATAAAAAATTCTTCATCTTTACATAAAAATTGATTAGCTTAAAACAATGGATGCGTTTTAGAAGATATGGCTTTGAAACAAACAATGATTAAAGAGGACATTTTAAAACTTTTAATTCATAACATTTTGCATAACATTTTAAAACTTTTTTACGTCGAATTTTGACGGTGCTTTTGGGCAGATACAATGCACATGCGCATAGGAGCTCATTCGGTTGAATTATCACAGGGAGGGGGGAGATGTGTGCTTTATTTACTATGTTCTTTTATTTACTGAATATGATATGAACGTAGGAATATACTATTTGTATATACTTCATAGGTCCATGAAATTTTTTTTCTTGCCGTGGGGAATAGGGCAGTAATGTCAAACTGATTTGCATTACACAGTTGTTTACGGATTGTTTGTTTGGAGTTTGCATCGGAAATAGTACTGCATTTGACTGAGGAAAAAAACTTTTTAAAATAAAATATTTGAAAGACTGTTTCATACATACCCCTTCATAAATAATAAACATGCTTATTTTACTGATATTGCTATAGTATTTTTTTTTTCGTCAAGTTTTGACGGGTTCCATCTAGTATATAGGATAAGTCTTGTAATAGTTTTGAAAATCGAAAAAACTTCTATGACGGATTGAAATGTTTTAGACACTGGAGATTCCGAAAAACATATTTTTAGAAGAAAAAAAAATGCCGTCTATCTGTCTGTGTACCTGTAAACGTTCTACCTCCCGAACAAATTGAGATAGAGACTTGAAATTTAAAAGGAACTTAGTACATAACAATGGGGAAGAAGCTTACTGAATTTCAGTCACCTGGATTATTCGGAACTATATTCAAATGGTTGGAGTATCACAGTTGAGATTTTTTCCAACAGAGTGAAAATATGCCGGGACCAGGACTCGAACCTAGGTACTTTGGTTTGGTACGGCAAACCAAAGCACCCAGGTTCGAGTCCTGGTCCCGACACATTTTCACTCTGTTGGAAAAAAATCTCAACTGTGATACTCCAACCATTTGAATATAATTTACCCAGTTGAATATGCTTTCCTCTGTTCATTATTCGGAACTGTTTTTTTTTTTCGGATTCTCAAACTATTCGTTCTGTTAAAATGTATATAAAATTTTTCGAATTTTAATTTTTTTTTTTAATTTTAAGGAATGAATATAAAAAGCAATAAAAAACAAGAACGAAAAATCATGCTGCGTCAAGCATAGATTATGTAACACTTTCCAACGCTTCCAAAATAATTTTACAAATCATACCGTTTAATAAGCTAAAAGATAACATCTAAGTAATCCGAATACTTTTCATCAGCCCTGTATAGTATCTATAGATTTGTATATATACTACATAGGATGCTAAAATTTATTTCAGTTAGGAAACGCGTAGCACAGTTTAAAATTGTCCGTCTGGAGTTAAATAATATGGAAATGTGTTCGCGAACTTTTGTGCTTCCCTGTATAGGATCTACAGAATTTATACATACCACGTAATAGACAAAAAGCGAGTTAAAATTAAAATCGCGATCAGTGACTTAAAATGCACTTCCAGGAATTATTGTTAACTTACAGTAGAGAATTCTTTTGTGTGTCCCTGTAAATGAACGATGACTGCTGTACACACACTATTCTGTAGTAAGCCTCTTGAAATACACCTTAGTGATATATATAAATTTCAATGCGTTTAAAATAGGGAAACATTATTTAAATAAACCGCAGACGATTTTTCTCCATAGACGTGATGTAACAGAATTCTATTCTTTTGACTGTCCCTGTCAAAAAAAACTATAAGTGCTACACACTTCCGTTGAAATAGGGAACATGCTATAGATAACCACAATAACATATAAAATTTGCAGAGTAATCCGAGCCTATTTACGGGAGTTAGAGCACGGCCAGACAAACCGAAGTCATAAACACTTTTCAACTAGGTTGGAAAGTGTTAAAAAGCAATAAAAAAAAAATTGCATACAGAATGAAGTCGATCGTATTATGAGTGGTCGAGATATTGGTAATCACATTTTCCACAACTCTTCGATTTTTCATGACCGTGTATTTCATTCAAGTTTCAATTCAAAGTTATATTTTAATTGGAAGAGAGACACTTCATCCGACGCAGTAAACTATTAGTTAATAGAATTATCCTTCCTGGAGTTATAAGGATGTTTTTTTTTACGCAGAGCATTTAAAGTTTAGGACTTCATCCAGCCATGATTTTATTTTCGAATTTCGATGCATTTTATAAACTAGTGGTTGGGGGGGGGGGGGGGGGGCACCGCAATACTTACCCATCATGGATATGCATACTATAAAATGTAAAAATAAAACATGTGTAAACTATTTATAAAATGCATTGCTCGAATAAAATCGTGGCTGGATGACGTCCTAAACTTTAATTGCTCTATTACTGAAAATGGCTTAAAAGAAACATCCTTATAACTCCAAAATGGATAATCCAATTCACCAACGATTTACTGCGTCGGATGAAGCGTCTAATTTCCAATTAAAATATATATTTGAATTGAAATTTGGATGAAATACAGGGTTACGAAAAATCGAAGCGTGTGGAAAATAGGATGACAAATATCTCGGCAAACTCGTGATCCGATCGACTTCATTCTGTATGCAAAATTTATGTTTTTTTGTTCTCTTTTATAGCAAGAAATGCCCTTTCACCCATTATATATCAATATTTTTTTCGGGAATTTTTCTTTTCAAAATATAAATTCCTACAAAATCGGGTTAAACATATAAATTCATACAAATTTGTGGTTTGTGTAAGGTTATTATCACGGACCTGGGCAACGCCGGGCGGGCCAACTTAGTCAACAAATAAATACCAAACTCAATAAAAGAGAGGATTAGCTTTTTTTTAGCTACGTTCGTAATTATATAAATAAGTTGCAAGTACAGTCGTCGCCTGGTCCGTTCGTCTGTCCGCATTTAACAGCTCAAAAACTACTCAACCGAATGGTTTGAAATCGTCGCAGAATTTTGTCGAGTTATTCCGAATTTTATGCAAATCGAACCCAAACTGAACAAGAACGAAAAATCATGCGTCAAGCATAGATTATGTAACACTTTCCAACGCTTCCAAAATAATTTTACGAATCATACTCTTTAATAAGCTAAAAGATAACATCTAAGTAATCCGAATACTTTTATTCAGCCCTGTATAGGATCTATAGATTTGTATATATACTACATAGGATGCTAAATTTTAGTTCAGTTAAGAAACGCGTAGCACAGTTTAAAATTCTTCGTCTGGAGTTAAATAATACGGAAATGTGTTCGCGAACTTTTGTGCTTCCCTGTATAGGATCTACAGAATTTATACACACCACGTAATAGACAAAAAGCCAGTTAAAATTAAAATCGCGTTCAGTAACTTAAAACGCACTTCCAGGAATTATTGTTAACAGACAGTAGAGAATTCTTTTGTGTGTCCCTGTAAATGAACGATGACTGCTATACACACACTATTCTGTAGTAAGTCTCTTGTAATGAACCTTATATAAATTTCAATGCGTTTAAAATAGGGAAACATTATTTAAATAAACCGCAGACGATTTTTCTCCATAGACGTCATGTAACGGAATTCTTTTGACTGTCCCTGTAAAGTAAGTATAAGTGCTATGCACACCCTATTCCATATTAAGCTTCTTCTAATGCACCTTAGTGATGTATATCAATTACAATGTGTTTGAAATTGTGTAACATCATTAAAATAAACCGCAAATGATTTTTCTCCATAGACCGCAATGTAACGGAATTCTTTTGAGTGTCCCTGTAAAAAAACTATAAGTGCTACACACTTCCGTTGAAATAGGGAACATGCTATAGATAACGATTATAACATATAAAAATTGCAGGGCAATCCGAGCCTATTTACGGGAGTTAGAGCACGGCCAGACGGCCAGACGCCAGACAAACCGAAGTCATAAACACTTTTCAACTAGGTTGGAAAGTGTTAAAAAGATATTCATAAAAATATTTATTAAGTAATTTGAATTTTTTTTTAAAAAAATTGGTACTTTCCTGGCACACCAGCTTTCGGGGATTTATCGTCAAGCGACAGGAGATGTATCGCCAAGTTATCTGACATGTAGGACGTTATCTATATATTTAAAGCGAAAAGCGCATTCTGTCAAATTCACATTCTCTTTTCCACACAAAAATCGTTTCTTTGTACATGCTTCAACGGTTTTACTTTCTTCTATCTTTACAAGAAGATAGTATTGGATTCATGAAAATTTTCGACTTCCAGTTTTCGACGGATTGATACGTTTTAGAAGCTCCGGAACACGATTGGACTGTTTTTAGAAAATGTCTGACTGTGACACAAATTTTGTGGGCGCTCTCTCTCAAGAACTCATGCACGAAATTTAATAAAACTTTAGATTCAGTGAGTCCTTGATATAAATGGGTGCTGATTATTTTTTGGTGAAAATTGCCAGACAGGTGGCGCTGCTAGTCAACATTTTTCGTGATTTACCGCAATAGCTCTATCTCATTAACGAATGCACTTATTTTCATCCAACTTTAGGTTCCGTTAGACCTAGACATACATAGACGCTGATTACGTTTGGGTGTAGCTATCCCAACAGGTGGCGCTGCTATACCACTTTTTTCTGGATTTTTACGATAGGTATATCTCAAGAACTAATGCGTGGAAGTTTATCCAACTGCAGATCCTGTTAGACCTTGACATAAATAGGTGCTGCTTACGTTTTGGCGTCGATTGTCCAACAGGTGGCGCTACTAGGCTACTTTTTTCATTATTATCACGTTAACTACATCTCAAGAACGAATGCACGGATTTTCATCAAACTTCAGATTCAGTTAGACGATAGACGTTGACATAAATTGTTGTGGATTAGGTTTTGGTGTAAATATCCCAACAGGAGGCGCTGCTGTGCTGCATTTGGCAGGATTGACACAAATTTTGTGGGCGCTCTATCTCAAAAACTAATGCACAGAATTGAGTTTCAGTTAGACCTTGATATAAATGGGTGCTGATTCTTTTTACCTGTGTCAGATAGAAGAATGTTCTGGGATTGGCACATCCGACTCGTTTTTTCTCAATTAATTCATAAAAAATTCATTTCTAGTCCGTTTACAGGTCACTCAAAAGAGTTCCGTTCCAATTATGATCTGTGATGGAGCAAAATCGTCTGCATTGTATTTGAATGATGTTACTGACTCTCTTTCGATTTGCATCATTGTGGTGCTCTACTATACACTATACTATAGAATAAGGTGGCATTTACAGGGATAGTCAAAAGAATTCGGTTGTATTTATGACTGTCTCTCCGTACTGTAACTCGCGTCAATAAACTCGTATTTCCATGAAATGGATATGTTTACTATGACACTGTTTTTAGAAAATGTCTGTCTGTATGTGACAAAAATTTTGTGGGCGCTCTATCTCGGAATTGAATCAAACTTTATATTCAGTGAGTCTCTGATATAAAATGGGTGCCGATTCGTTTTGGGTAAAATCGGCCAGCAGGTGGCGCTGCTGCATGTTGCAAGATTGACACGATTTTAACGGTAGTCCTGTCTCAAGAAATAATACACGGAATTGAATAAAACTTTGTATTCAGTTAGACCTTGATATAGATTGGGTTGCTGATTCTTCTGAGTGTGAGAAAAAGAAGAAAGTTTTGGGATTGACACATCCGACTACTTTTTTTAAGGCTTCTCCCTTCAGAAACGGGAAACGTCAAACATGTATAGCCCTCACTTGTTTATCCTAGGGGGATTGAAAAGTGTTGATTGAAAAAGGATGGCATAATATGGCCATTGCATTGAAAGCTTTTTTCTTTTAAGAACTCACGTTTTTACTTACTAAATATACATATTTTTTCGAAAATTTTTAAAGAGAGCTAGGATACAGTTACATTTATAACCCATTGAAATTTTCGAGAGTTCGGAAGATAACTATTTTTTATCGCTATGTTAAAGGAACCGATGCGAAAACAAACAAGCAAACAAACTAGTCGTTGGGGGCCACCGTAATACTTACCCATCATGGATATGCATAATGTAAAATATTAAAATAAAAAATGTGTAAACTACTTATAAAATGCATTGCCATTCGAATAAAATCATGGCTTGATGACGTCACAAACTTTAAAGGCTCGATTACTGAATGGCTTGAAAGAGGGTTTTCCTTATAACTCCAAAAATAATAATCATATTAACTAGCGGTTTATTGCATCTGATGAAGCGTCCAATTTCCAATTAAAATATATCTTTGAAGTGAAATTTGGATGAAATATAGGGTCATGAAAAATCAAAGAGTGTGGAAAATAGGATTCCAAATATCTCGGCAACTCATTATCCGATCGACTTCATGCTTTATTCAAAATTTATGCTTTTCTATTGTCTTTTATATTCATTTCTTAAAATAAACAATTTCGAAAATTTTTATAGACCTTTCATCAGAACGAATATTTCGAGAGTCCGAAAAAAATTGTTCCGGTTAATCGAGGTTATTGAAATGAAATAGGCTTCTTCCCATTATGACATACTAAGTACATACCAAATTGCAAGTCTCTATCTCAATTTTTTCGGGAGATAGAGCGTTTACAGACACACACACAGACACACAGGACGGACGGCAAAATTTGTTTTCTAAAAATATGTTTTTCGGAATCTCCAGTGTCTGAAACGTGTAAATCCGTCAAAAAAAAATTTTTCGATTTTCAAAACGATTACAAGACTTACCCTATACTACGTATGATGGGTAAGTAAAAGGGAGAAGAAAACATTTCTTTTACAACTCGAATAACGATATTGCTTCACGAAATTTTTACACGGGCTGTAAAAACGTTTTATTTATAACCAATAAAAATTTCAAAGAGTTCAGACAAAAATAACCAGAAAATGAGCGTTTTTACCACTAAACATCCATATTTTTTCGCGAATTTTTCATTTTAAAATATAATTTCCGACAAAATCGGGTTAAAGATATAAAATAATAGAAACTTGATGTTTTTATTATTATTATTATTTATTTATTATCACGGGTTCGGGCGGTTCAGCTAAGTAGTCATACATGACATTTTATAACTTCTATGACCAAGTTACAGTCACATTCTTCATTCTATTCAATCATGTCATTCATTCCATGATATCCCAAGATAGGTCATGATTCTAGGTTGTCATAGGGCGATGACGTCCGATTTAAGATGGAGTCCTATTATACCCAATATAACTGAATTTAAAAACCGAATTTGTATACTAAAATTGTTTAATTATAGCAATCCTATAATCTACCGACAGTTTTTTAGGGTTCCGTTCATATCTCACGAAACCCTATTACTCCCGCTCCGTTGTCTGTCCGTCACAGAGCCATTCTCAGAAGCTATATAACTTACAGAGTTGAAACTTTGTGCATATATCTGAATAGCAGTTATGAAGAGCTCAAAATATTAAAATTTGAAAAATTCGTACTATTTTGATAAATAGAGATAAAAAAACCAAATTCTAACAGCCTTTTCCTATTCAATTGAAACATTTTTCGTTATAGCCGTTGCCAACCATTAAAAATCCACACTAAAATTCTTTCTACCATAATTCATTTTCTATTGAAAGATTTCCACGTGAAAAATGAAAATGAAATTAAAAGTTTCACTCATTGGGAAAAAAAAAAAAAAAAAGATTATGACGTCCTACGGGTCATAAAACGGAAATTTGCAAACATTTCTCAATAATACAAGCAGTATGAGTATGTGTATGTACAGAAAGCAGATGAATATCACGTCATTAGAAAATTAAAAAGAAAATTAATCGGACGTCCTATTGAAAGTTTAACGCATTTTAAAAATGTTTGAGAACAATACAAAGCGAGTATCCATAGAAGTCATAGAGAATAGTAAATATAGGAGTTTGAGGAACGTATTGAATCATGATAAAATCCCGATTATGGAAATATTCGCCTATTTTAACATTTTGAAAGTGTACAACATGTTTAATTAGCCACACACAGGGTGGCTTATTCTTTCAATCTCTATCATTTTTCATGTTTATGAAAAGTCACCAGCAATCCATCGTTGCCACAGATTAATTTCGGAAAATGAAACATTTGAAGTTACTTAAAAAATTAATAACTCGAAAAGTATTTGTCACAAAATTGTTTTACAAACTGCGTTAGAATGGTAAAAAATTGTATTTTTCTTGATATAAATTTCAAATCTAATAATTATGTCGTTTTTCAAGTATTAGATTTCAAAAATTACAAAACTTCACAATGGAGTACCGTAGCGAAACTTTTACGCGTAAAAAGATAATGATATAAAGGCATATATAATGATATAAATGTGGCTCGACGTGTATCGTGTAACTGGCCATAGCATGAGTAACGAATTATAGTAAACTTATTATTCTGTTAAAATATAAAAGTGAATTATGTATATACATTTTTAAAAAATAAAGAAAAACATTTTATCACAAACATCAACAAAATTTTTTCTTCTATTTATTCCCTTATTCCAAAGATATCGTTTTATCGTCTGCTGCCATAGCAACATGAATTAAATTTCATTAAGAATAATTGCTCAGTGGTAGAAAAATATTTTTCTAAATCGAATGGTTATTGAACAACTCAACACTTTAACAGGGGAATTTTTATTTGTTATTTAGATATTTTAAAATTGTTTGTTGTCATTGCGTTTTTATTCTGAGTTACAGCTAGTTTATTTATTTTTTAAATAAAAGCCGTGTGTGGCAATCTATATTCGGCCTTATAGCAGAATTTTCCCCTCTTGTTTTGAAATTATTTTTTAAATATCGCATTTAGTCCGCATGATAGATATTATGATAACAGAGTATAATAGCGGGCTGATTTAGGTATTCAGAAAAAACGAAAAAAAATAGAGCGGTAAATTTTTACTTTATAAAAAACATGACTTTTTTTTTTTTTTTTTTTTTTTTTGGAAAATGAAATTTATTTGAATTTATTAAAGAAAGAATAAAGTGTTTTGAAAGGAATATTAAACGAAACCCTTTGAGCGATCTTCGATCACACTTACCCACTTGTTTGGATAGATGTTTCCGGAGAAATAGATATTAAAATGGAAAAAGAGTCTACATATGAATTTCAAGTTCCAAAATTTTCAATGAGAAATTTTTAAATTTCTCATATAAATTTTCAATCAATGTCAACAGAAGATAAAATGTTGCCAACTTAAAATGTCGGAAATGAATCCTGTCTACTTATAATAAAATCCAAAGGCAAGAAAGTGTCTGTAACCATTCCGGGCGGGATCACTCTGGTATGCAAATCGACCGTAGTTAAACGCCATGTTAGGCTTAATGAAAAACCTATGCTAAATGATAATATCTTCTACTTGGAATCATGTCTGCTGAGCCTATTTTTCCTATAAAACATGTATATCATATCCTATTATAATGTTATAAGTTCTTAATTAAAAATCCAGATTAAACATCGGAATCCCAACGAACACTGTTGCGAACACTATTGTTTTGGCGCCATCTACTGGCTTTAAAAAGTACTTTTCTACAATACAAACCTTTCAGTAATAAAATCTTCATGCTGTTTGTTTGTATGAAAATGGAACGCAGATCAACAATCCGTCATTTTTGACGGGGGTTATATAATAACTGACGATACGATTCATTTCACTGAAATAATAACAGTACGAACGCACCTCATTTGTCACGTTTGACCTACAATTTCCAACTTGTTACTCGATTTACTACAATTTACAACTTGTTATGAACTTGCCCATCATACGTAGTATACGATAAGTCTTGTAATCGTTTTGAAAATCGAAATTTTTTTTTTTGACGGATTTACACGTTTCAGATACTGGAGATTCCGAAAAACATATTTTTAGAAGAAAAAAAAAATTGCCGTCCGTCTGTGTGTCTGTAAACGCTCTATCTCTCGAACCAATTGAGGTAGAGACTTCAAATTGGGTATGTACTTAGTATGTCATAATGGGAAGAAGCTTATTGAATGTCAGTCAGCTCGAGGATCCGGAACTCTTTTTCTCGGACTCTCCAAATATGCGTTCTGATAAAAGGTCTATAAAAATTTTCGAAAATGTTTATTTTAAGGAGTGACAATAAAAAACACTAAACAAACATAAATTTTGCGTCAAAAATGAAGTCGATCGGATCATGAGTGGCCGAGATATGGGTCATCCTATTTTCCACACGCTTCGATTTTTCATGACCCTGTATTTCAACCAAATTTCAATTCAAATATATATTTCAATTGGAAATGAGACGCTTCATCCGACGCAATAAACCGTTAGTTAATAATATTATTAGTTTTGGAGTTATAACAATGTTTCTTTTACGAAATTCAGTAATAGAGCAATTAAAGTTTGTGACGTCATCAAGCCACGATTTTATTTGAATTTTATAAGTAGTTAACGCATGTTTTATTTTCCTATTTTATACTATGCATATGGCCCCCAACGACTATAGTTTTTCCTCGCCTCGGATCAACGACCGTCCAATTGAGCAAAAAGTAGCGTTCCAAAATAAACACCGTTATGGCGTTTATTTTTGAGAGAGGTAAAGGGGGATTTGACAGTAAACAGCTGTGCAAGTGCGGAGAAAGGGAGAAATTTCGTTTTATCGCATTTGCTACGACATTTATAAACATTTTAAAAACCAAAACTATTTGACACGCCCGGAGTTTTGGTTTGATAATAACTTTTAATAAACCAAAACAATTTTATTATTTTACATCTTACTAACCCGATTTTGGATACATTTATATTTTTTAATGAAAAATTCGCGAAAAAAAAAAATTATATTTAGCTGTAACAGTTGCTCGTAAGAAAACATTTTCTTCTTTTTTCACGTACGGCCGTTTCATAAATCTAAAAAAAAAAAAAAAAAAATAAATAAATAAATAAAAAAGGTGGGTAAGTGTGATCAAAGATCGCTCAAATGGTTTCGTTTAATATTCCTTTCAAAACACTTTATCCTTTCTTTAATAAATCCACATATATTTCATTTAGCAAGGAAAAAAAAAAGTCATGTTTTTTATAAAGTAAAAATTTACAGGTCTATTTTTCTCGTTTTTTCGAATATCTAAACCAGCCCGCTATTATATTCTGTCATAATAATATCCATCATGCGAAATAAATACGATATTTTAAATAATAATTTCAAAATTAAACATGTTGTACACTTTCAAAATGTTAAAATAGGCGAATATTTCCATAATCGGGTTTTTATCACGATTCAATACGTTTCTCAAACTCATATATTTACCATACCATTCTCTATTACTTATATGGATACTCGCTTTGTATTATTCTCAAACATTTGAAAAATTCGTTCAACTTCCGATAGCACGTCAGATTTTCTTTTTAATTCTCTAACGAGGTGATATTCATCTGCTTTGTGTACATACACATACTCATATTCCTTGTATTATTGAGAAATCTTTGAAAATGTCCGTTTTATTACCACTATGACGTCAATCAATTTTATTTCATATTTATCTTTTTTTCAATGAGTGAAACTTTTTATTTCATTTTCATTTTTCACATGGAAATCGTTCAATAGAAAATTAATTATTGTCGAAAGAATTTCATCGTGGATTTTTAATTTTTGGCATCGGCTATGACGAAACGTGTTTAAATTTAATCGGAAAAGGCTGTTAGAATTTTGGTTTTTTTATCTCTAGTTATTAAAATAATACGAATTTTTCAAATTTTAATATTTTGAGCTCTTTATAGCTGATATTCGACTATATACGGAAAGTTGTTAAAAACTCTGTAAGTTTTATAGTTTTTGAGAATGGCTCTGTGACGGACAGACAACGGAGCGGGAGTATTAGGGTTCCGTGAGATGAACGAAACCCTAAAAATGTTGTCCAAACCCTTTGAAATTATTAAACCAAATTATTATCCAAATATACTAGCTGATGAAAGTTGGCATAGTAAAAATGAAGGGTCTCTCATTTTTATATTTGGATAACGTCCCTCATATTTTTGCTTCCTTCTGGGAACAGCGAATTTCAACCTTATTCTATCGAATATCACTACCAGAATTTTCAAGCTATGTTTTTGAAGCTTTCGCGACACATTTAGCTAATATACTATGCGCAGTATATTTTGATTGCATGCGCAGTGAAACAATATTTAGTGAACCTGCTCATTTTTCATCCAATATTTATTATTTTTTAATTCGGATTGCAGAGTATTGTATATAATGTTGTGTGTCATCGTTTCTGAAAGGAACATACTTTTATATTAAGAACTTTGAACATTATAAGCAAAACACTTGGTGAAATTTGGGACTGTTTTTATAAAAACCTTCATTTCTCCACGAGTATACGTGCTACCCTCATAAAAAAGAACATAGTTTATTAAAAAAACCGTCCTAAGCATGTGCTACCATTTCAACGCTTTTGCGATATTAGTTTTTACAGGGTTATCCAAAAGATATTCGTTTTTCTTCAACTTATTGACGGCCCCCTATGGGATTTCGGGAAAAAATCTTCACCGAAATATATGACGTCGACTATGCTGTTCACACGCCTGAAGTTTCAGGATAATTCCTTATGTATTTTTCTAGATATTTAACAAAACGTCTAAAATCGCAAGTGACCGGTCATCATTGGCCATGTAGTGTATAAAGAAATTCTGCGTTGAATTGGAAAAAAAAGTACGTCGGCGAAAAAAATAAATAAAATGCAAATGCTACAATTGCCAAAATTTTAAATCTTTCTGAAGCAGAATTTTCTTCTAATCCCGTCTTAGCAGGTTTTTTTTTACTGTTCATATTTTTTGTACTCACACTGCTCCTATTTCAGATTACTGTTTGAGCCATGCAAAATTACTAGTTGTGTTATGATGAAGTATTCTTTTCATAATTTTTTTAATTACTTTCTTTTATATATTTTTCTTATATTACATTTTTACTTTCTTCTATCTTTACAAGAAGAAAGCATTGGATACATGAAAACTTCCGGTTTTCGACGGATTTATACGTTTCAGAAGGTCCTGGAACACGACTGGACTGTTTTTAGAAAATGTCTGTCTGTAACAAAAGTGTTGTGGGCGCTCTATCGCAAAAACTAATGTTTCAAATTTAAACAAGAACGAAAAATCATGCATCAAGCATAGATTATGTAACACTTTCCAACGCTTCCAAAATAATTTTACAAATCATACCGTTTAATAAGCTAAAAGATAACATCGAAGTAATCCGAATACTTTTCATCAGCCCTGTATAGGATCTATAGATTTGTATATATACTACATAGGATGCTAAATTTTAATTCAGTTAAGAAACGCGTAGCACAGTTTAAAATTCTCCGTCTGGAGTTAAATAATACGGAAATGTGTTCGCGAACTTTTGTGCTTCCCTGTATAGGATCTACAGAATTTATACACACCACGTAATAGACAAAAAGCCAGTTAAAATTAAAATCGCGTTCAGTAACTTAAAACGCACTTCCAGGAATTATTGTTAACAGACAGTAGAGAATTCTTTTGTGTGTCCCTGTAAATGAACGATGACTGCTATACACACACTATTCTGTAGTAAGCCTCTTGTAATGCACCTTATATAAATTTCAATGCGTTTAAAATAGTGAAACATTATTTAAATAAACCGCAGACGATTTCTCTCCATAGACGTAATGTAACGGAATTCTTTTGACTGTCTCTGTAAAGTAACTATAAGTGCTATGCACACCCTATTCCATATTAAGCTTCTTCTAATGCACCTTAGTGATATATATAAATTTCAATGCGTTTAAAATAGTGAAACATTATTTAAATAAACCTCAAGTGATTTTTCCCCATAGACCGTAATGTAATGGAATTCTTTTGAGTGTCCCTGTAAAAAAAGTATAAGTGCTACACACTTCCGTTGAAATAGGGAACATGCTATAGATAATGGCTATAACATATAAAAATTGCAGAGCAATCCGAGCCTATTTGCGGGAGTTAGAGCACGGACAGACGGCAGACGGCCAGACAAACCGAAGTCATAAACACTTTTCAACTAGGTTGGAAAGTGTTAAAAAAAACTATATTCAGGCGGTCCCTGATATAAATGGGTGCTGATTCGTTTTGGGTGAAAATCGCCCAACAGGTGGCGCTGCAATGCTAATTTTTCATGATTATCACGATAACTGTATACCGCAAGAACTAATGCACAGACAATCCTCAAACTTTTCAGATTCCGTTAGACGTTGACCTAAGTTGCCGATTAGATTTTGGTCTAAATCTCCCAACAGGTGGCACTGCATTTTGCAGGATTCGCACGACTTTCGCAATAGTCGTATCTCAAGAACTAATTGCACGGAATTTAATAAAACTTTAGATTCAGTTTTGGTGCTGATTCGTTTTAGTGTATCCCAAAACCTGTGTGAGATTTGGGATGTGGGCGTGTTTGGGATTGACTAGTTTTTAATTGTAATCATAGGAAAAAGTGCCCGTTCCTGCTAAAAATTCGTTCTACAGAGAAAATTGATGTCTGGAAGTTCGTAATAGAGACTCGACTACATATATATTATGAAATACTTGTATTGTGAAAACTAACTTTGTACTCATTTTATTTTAACCTCTTACGTAATATTCACGTACTTACGTCACGTTACACACGTAATTAATTACGTATTCTAAAATATGAATTTTTAATAAACATTTCCCCTCGTGGCGGAGGGAGAAGTTCCTTATGATGCGGAGAAAGTGATTTCATTTCATTTCAGTTCATTCTATTTATACTTAGGCGTGTCTTTCCACCTTTATTAAACGATGAAGTTTTGTTACAGTACATTGGAAGTATTGGAAAGTGTTTCACAATCTATGTTTGCTGCATGATTTTTTAACCCTTCAGGCTAGATAATGTGTAACGCGATAACTCTTGATGGAAATATCCGATTTGCTTCAAATTTTGTATACAGGTTCACTCTGATAAGGTGCTTCCCTGATTAGTTTTGGGGGTTCATTGGTTAAGTATAAAAAGAGGGAACGGACGGTGATAATGCCCCTCTTAAGCTAGCAAAATGTGTATTTCATGCAGAATTATCAGAATTACTTCAAATTTTGTTTATAGGTTCGTTCTGATAAGGCGCTTCCCTGATTAGTTTTGCGGTCTCATGGGTTTAGTATAAAGGGAGGGTGCTAATCCCCCTCTTAATTTAGTTAAATGGGTATTTCATGCAGAATTATCCGATTGGCTTCAAATTTTGTTAATAGATTCATTTTGATGAGGCGCTTCCTTGATTCGTTTTAGGGTTCATTGGTTAAGTATAAAGGGAGGGAACGGAGGGTGCTAATCCCCCTCTTAATTTAGCTAAATGGGTATTTCAAGCAGAATTATCCGACTGGCTTCAAATTTTGTATATAGGTTCATTCTAAGTAGGCGCTTCCCTGATTCGTTTTAGGGGTTTATTGGTGAAGTATTAGGGAGAAACGGGGAGGGGCGATAAAGGGGAACGGGGGGGCACCTTAATTTAGCTAAATGTGCATTTCATGCAGAATTATCCGATTGGCTTCCAATTTGGTATACAGGTTTATTGTCGTCGATTTCTTTATTTTTCGAGGGGCATTATTCTTTGAAATAAGAGTATATACTATACAATGAGTGAGAATAGCCTGTCAGCTCAATGCCATCAGTTTAACTGGGCAGTTTTATTTTTTAGGGTTTCGTTCATCTCACGAAACCCTAATACTCCCGCTCCGTTGTCTGTCCGTCACAGTGCCGTTCTCAGGAACTATGTAACTTACAGAGTTGAAACTTTGTGCATATATAGCTGAATACCAGCTATGAAGCTCAAAATATTAAAATTTGAAAAAATCCTATTATTTTAATAAATAGAGATCAAAAACCAAAATTCTAACAGCCTTTTTCTATTGAATTTAAATATGTTTCGTTATAGCAGTTGCCAAAAATTAAAAATCCACAATGAAATTCTTTCTACACTAATTAATTTTCTATTGAACGATTTCCACGTGAAAAATTAAAATTAAATAAAAAGTTTCCCCTATTGAAATATCATATATCCTAATACGAGCAAATCTTGTGTGTGGTTATATATATATATATGCAAATTTTATCTCAAAAACGGCTCTAACGATTTTGACGAAATTTTGTATCCTACCGTTTTGGGGCACCAGAAACCCATTGGGGTAGGTCACGTGTTCGAGAAAATTCGATTAGTGGGTCATCAAGGGTCATGGTCTAGCTAATTGTATGTAAAAAACGGTTCAAACGATTTTGACGCAATTTTGTATCCGACCATTTTCGGGCAGGAGAAGACTATTGGGCTGGGTCACATGTTCGAGAACTTTCGATTAGTGGGTCATTTTTGGGTCAAAGTGGGTCAAATTAATTTTACCTAAAAAACGGCTCTAACGATTTTGATTAAATTTTGTATCCTACGAGTTTCGGGCACGCGAAAATCATTGGGCTAGGTTACATGTTCGAGAAAATTCGATTAGTGGGTCATTTCTGGGTCATTGTGGGTCAAGATCTAAAAAGCCGCTAAATTTACACTGAATTTTGCATCCAATGGTTTTCGAGCACGAGAAGACTGTTGGGATAGGTCACATGTTCGAGAAAATTCAATTAGTGGGTCATTTTGGTCATGGGTCATTATGGGTCAAGCTATTTTATCTTAAAAACGATTCAGAGGATTTGAAATAAATTTAGCACCCTACAGGTTTAGGGAACAAGAAGACTATTAGGCTAGGTCAGATGTTCGAGAAATTTCGATTAGCGGGTCATTTTGGTCATATGGGTCATTATAGGTCAAGCTATTTTATCTTAAAAACGGCTTAGACTATTTACACTAAATTTTGCATCCTATGGTTTTCGGGCACGAGAAGACTGTTGGGCTAAGTCACATGTTCGAGAAAATTCAATTAGTGGGTCATTTTGGTAATGGGTCATGATATTTGAACTCAAATTTAATTTTGACCGAGCATAGCTCGGTCTTTCCTGCTCGTAAAGATAAATATGAAATAAAAATGATTGACGTCATAGTGGTAATAAAACTGAAATTATCAAAGATTTCTCAATAATACAAGGAGTATGAGTCTGTGTATGTACACAAAGCAGATTAATATCACGTCATTTGAAGATTTAAAAAGAAAATCTGACGTCCTATTGGAAGTTTAACGAATTTTTCAGATGTTTGAGAATAATACAAAGCGAGTATCAATATAAATAATAGAGAATGGTAAATAGATGAGTTTGAGAAACATATTGAATCGTGATAAAAATCCGAATATGGAAATATTCGCCTATTTTAACATTTTGAAGGTGTACAACATGTTTAACTTTGAAATTATTTTTTTAAATATCGCATTTAGTCTACATGACAGATATTATTATTACATAGTATAATAGCGGGCTTCGCCCGCTATCGGATTGGTTTAGATATTCAAAAAAACGAGAAAAATAGACCGGTAAATTTTTACTTTATAAAAAAACATGACTTTTTTTGTTGCTAAATGAAATTTGTTTGGATGTATTAAAGAAAGGATAAAGTGTTTTGAAAAGAATATTAAACGAAGCCCTTTGTGCGATCCGCGATCACACTTACCCACTTGTTTAAACTTGACAAAAACTTGACCGTACAAAAATTCCATAATTGGTCGAATGAAAAATCTGACAACCTTCGCTGATGTAAATGGTTATGTATCGAAAGTGGAAAAAAAAAAAGAAGGGATAACTCACATCGCGTGTGAGAAGGAATTGGAACTGTGGACTCCAAACTGTTTGGAACACGAACGAACAAAAAATTGAGCTCAGTTAGGAAAACGCAAGCTACATAGATTTCTAAATTTTAGTTCAGTTAGGAAACGCGTAGCACAGTTGTAAAATTCCCCTTCGGCAAATTTTCGGACTCGAGAACTTTTGTGCTGCCCTGTATAACATCTATACAATTTATACACACCCAGTAATAGGCAAAATAATGAGTTAAACGCACTTCCAGCAATTATTATTGTTAACATGACAGTAGAGAATTCTTTTGTGTGTCTCTGTCCATGAACGATGACTGCTCTACACACACTCTTCTGTAGTAAGCCTCTTGTCATGCACCTTAGTGATCTATATAAATTTCAATGCGTTTAAAATAGTGAAACATTTTTTAATTAAACCGCAAACGATTTTTCTTCATAAACGTTCTGTAACGAAATACTTCTGAGTGTCCCTGTAAAAAAACTATAAGTGCTATGCACGTAATATTCTATATAGTAAAGCCTCTTGTACACTGTAAAAAAGTTTGGTAAAAAATTACGGTACATATACTGGCAACTTTGTGACCAGTATATATACCGTAATTTAACGGGACGGTATATGTACCGTAAAATATTTAAAGTATATGTACTGGCTGCACTCCCCCCTCTCTTCAGGCCTGCACGCATTACGTAACAAGGGCCAGAGCATCCCTTCAGGGGTTGCCGTACACCAAGGAGGGGCTACCAGCTTTTTCCTTACTGAAAAATAATTATTTTACGGTATAAATAGGAATTTTTTACTGAAAAACAATCGTTTTACGGTATAAATACCATTTATAATCGAAATGGCACATATACGATTTTTTTTACACTTACTATACCTATACCTTAGAAGTACGGTACTCATACAGTAAAGAGTGAAAACGGTACAAGTACCGTTAATTTACGGTACATTTACTGAAATTTTACGAATTTTTTTTTTTTACAGTGTAGTGAACATCAGTGATATATATCAATTTGTATATGTTTGAAATAACGAAACATCCTTAAAATACAACGCAAACGATTCTTCCCCATATAGACCGTCATGTAACATAATTCTTTTTGAATGTCCCTGTAAATTAACTATAAATGTTCAATAAAGAACCATGTCATAGTAAACATATCCATTTCATGGAAATACGAGTTTATTGACGCGAGTTAGAGTACGGAGAGACAGTCATAAATACAACCGAATTCTTTTGACTATCCCTGTAAATGCCACCTTATTCTATAGTATAGTATAGTAGAGCACCACAATGATGCAAATCGAAAGAGAGTCAGTAACATCATTCAAATACAATGCAGACGATTTTGCTCCATCACAGATCATAATTGGAACGGAACTCTTTTGAGTGACCTGTAAACGGACTAGAAATGAATTTTTTATGAATTAATTGAGAAAAAACGAGTCGGATGTGCCAATCCCAGAACATTCTTCTATCTCACACAGGTAAAAAGAATCAGCACCCATTTATATCAAGGTCTAACTGAAACTCAATTCTGTGCATTAGTTTTTGAGATAGAGCGCCCACAAAATTTGTGTCAATCCTGCCAAATGCAGCACAGCAGCGCCTCCTGTTGGGATATTTACACCAAAACCTAATCCACAACAATTTATGTCAACGTCTATCGTCTAACTGAATCTGAAGTTTGATGAAAATCCGTGCATTCGTTCTTGAGATGTAGTTAACGTGATAATAATGAAAAAACTAGCCTGGCAGCGCCACCTGTTGGACAATCGACGCCAAAACGTAAGCAGCACCTATTTATGTCAAGGTCTAACAGGATATGCAGTTGGATAAACTTCCACGCATTAGTTCTTGAGATATACCTATCGTAAAAATCCAGAAAAAAGTGGTATAGCAGCGCCACCTGTTGGGATAGCTACACCCAAACGTAATCAGCGTCTATGTATGTCAAGGTCTAACGGAACCTAAAGTTTGATGAAAATAAGTGCATTCGTTAATGAGATAGAGCTATTGCGGTAAATCACGAAAAATGTTGACTAGCAGCTCCACCTGTCTGGCAATTTTCACCAAAAAATAATCAGCACCCATTTATATCAAGGACTCACTGAATCTAAAGTTTTATTAAATTTCGTGCATGAGTTCTTGAGAGAGAGCGCCCACAAAATTTGTGTCACAGTCAGACATTTTCTAAAAACAGTCCAATCGTGTTCCGGAGCTTCTAAAACGTATCAATCCGTCGAAAACTGGAAGTCGAAAATTTTCATGAATCCAATACTTTCTTCTTGTAAAGATAGAAGAAAGTAATAACAAGAAGCATAGTTTAGAATTATTAGTTACATAGTTTAGTATAGTGCATAATTTAGAAAGATAATATAAACTATGTCTTCTAATAAAAATTACAATCACCTATATTATGGTGACAACTTATACAATAAACACAAAAATCAGATTTGAAACTTACAAAAAAACTCGAGCCGTTTTTAGCATTGTATCCCATTTTAGATGCCACAGAGGCTGGATGGACACTATTTCTTAGTGTTTTATTGAAATATCCTTTGTCTCCCCCACATTCTAATCACGTAACATACTAGCTGGCTATAACAGAAAAGAATGTTGTTTTCAGTGGATGAGTTGGAAAATGCCTTTTAAATTTTGTTCTTCCATTTAAAGTACGAGAGAAAAGGAAGATCACCGCTTGCGGCGCACGAGTAGGGGTGGGGGGAGAAAAAAAATACCATTTGTTCTTAGGTCAATTTTTTTACAGGAAAAAAAAAAGAAAGAACTAAAAAAGATAAAAAAAACTTGGTCGCCAGTGGCGACCTGGCGACCGTATTTGTCAAGCCCTGGACATGAGTAACAATCTGATAATATTTACGAGAGTTAGAGCACGGACGGAAACTCCTTCAATTTCACTATACAAAATGGTCCAATGTCAGATCGTAACACTATACTCTGCGGTGAATGTCGTTGATTCAATACTATAAAAAAATTTCCGGAAGGTTTTCGAAAAAAGTGGTGGCATTAAGATGCCACGGCTTTTTTGCTTTTATGTTTCACAACAAAATAGTGAAACATTCAAATTTTCAATAATCAATACACCTTTTTTATTCAGTGTCTTATTTAAGCAACTAGCTGTTTAACCCGTTCTATGTACGGGAGTTCATGAATTTAATTCTAAAACCAAAATTAACAACAACGAAAAATTATGCGTCAAGCATAGATTATGTAGCACTTTCCAACGCTTCCAAAATAATTTTACAAATCATACCGTTTCATAAGCTGAAAGATAACATCTAAGTAAACAATTTGGAAAACGCATAACCTATTTAAAAACATAATTTCAGGAATTTTCAACCTATACAATATTCGGAAAAATATCCGAATACTTTTATTAAGCCCTGTATAGGATCTATAGATTTGTATATAGACTACATAGGATGCTCAATTTTAGTTTAGTTAGGAAACGCGTAGCACAGTTTAAAATTTTCCTTCTGGAGTTTCTGTCAATAAACGGAAATGTGTTCGCGAACTTTTGTGCTGCCCTGTATAGGATCTACAGAATTTATACACACCACGTAATAGACAAACAGTGAGTTAAAATTAAAATCGCGTTCAGCAACTTAAAACGCACTTCCAGCAATTATTGTTAACAGACAATAGAGAATTCTTTTGTGTGTCCCTGTAAATGAACGATGACTGCTAATACACAGAATATTCTGTAGTAAGCCTCTTGTAATGCACCTTAGTGATCTATATAAATTTCAATGCGTTTGTAAAACATTATTTAAATAAACCGCAGACGATTTTTCTCCATAGACCGCAATGTAACGGAATTCTTTTGACTGTCCCTGTAAAGTAAGTATAAGTGCTATGCACACCCTATTCCCTATTAAGCTTCTTCTAATGCACCTTAGTGATGTATATAAATTTCAATGCGTTTAAAATAGTGAAACATTATTTAAATAAACCGCAAATGATTTTTCCCCATAGACCGCAATGTAACGGAATTCTTTTGAGTATCCCTGTAAAAATCTATAAGTGCTACACACTTCCGTTGAAATAGGGAGCATGCTATAGATAACGACAATAACATATAAAAATTGCAGAGCAGTCCGAGCCTATTTACGGGAGTTAGAGCACGGCCAGACGGCCAGACGGCAGAAGGCCATACGGCCAGACAAACCGAAGTCATAAGCACTTTTCAACTAGGTTGGGAAAGTGCTAAAAATGACAACAAACAACTTTAAAATATCTAAATAAGAAATAAGAATTCCCCTGATAGTGTTGATTTGTTCAACTATTCGATTTCGAAAAATATTTTTCTACACTACTGTGCATTTTTTAAATAAAATTTAATTTACCAGGTTGCTATGGCAGCAGACGATAAAACGATATATCTCTATCTCTATAAAAGAGTAAGTGTCTGTCTGCCTGCCTGCCCGCGGATTTCTCCGTAATTATAACACCTAGGGCTCTAAAATTTTTGTCATGTGTAGATGTTGTCACCGGACAGTATACCTCGGGGCCGGATTTTTAAATTTTAATTTAGATTTTTTTTTTAAATTAAAACGTGTATATGGAATTTTGGGTTCGAGGCTATTTCAATCTCCTCCCATGAAATAGCCTCGGCAACGCCATCCGTGGCAACGAAGCAGCCAGCCAATGAGAGCAGTGTAACGACCGAAGAAATCTATGGCCTAGCCTGACTCGTGAGTTGCTGGCCTAGAGTTGTCCAGTTTTTGTCGCCTAGCTTCGGAGTGTATGCCGTGTAATCGAATCGAAAGGACAGTTTTCGATATGCAAAGAGACTGCAAGAGATGTTAGCTGGCAGGTCAAAAAGAAGTGAACCGAGCTACGCTAAGAGAGATGCAGTGAGAGTTAAACAGACGATGGTGAGCGGAAAATGATGCGTGCGCGTGAACAGTATATGATGGTTGTGTACGCTGGGGTTTTGATGGCAGAGTGTAATGTTTTTTAATTGTTCATCTTATTTTAACTTGTGTATCAACGATGCCTAATAAAAAGTGCTGGATGTTAATCATCACCTTGGATCACTGGAGTTCGTTAAGTCATTACAGTATGGCTCTTTCCATCCGACATCAATAGAGCTTACTGAATTTAGTTCGGATTTTCACCACAGGGCCGCTTTCGTATCTTTGGTTCTATGGGCTGGATCATGACGGGGTATGCCTCATTCGACTCGACATCGATAACCTTAATGAATTCAGTTATGTTCGTATAGAACATATTGTGCCCCCTGGCGGTGGAAGGTGTAACTAAAGGATTTTGCAGCTAACTCGGTTCTATGGGTCACATCACGACACGGTTTGGCTCATTCGACACAACATCAATAGAGCTTACCTATTTTAGTTCTGAATTTCACCACCAAGGGTTGCTTTCCTATCTCTGTTTCTATGGGCTGGATCACAATGGGGTTCTTTCCACTTGACATCGATAGAGCTGACTGATTTTAGTTCGGATTTTCACCACAAGGGGTGCTTTCCTATATCTGGTTCTATAGGCTGGATCACGACGGGGTATGGCTCATTCGACTCTACATAGATAGAGCTTATCGATTTTCACCACCAGGGGCGCTTTTCTATCTCTGGTTCTATGGGCTGGATCATGAAGGGGTATGGCTCTTTCGACTCGACTTACGGTAATATATGGGAGTGTGTATGGCACGCCCAGTGTTTGCTGTCTAAGGGGCCCCCAACATTAGATTTGTTTAAAAATAAAAAAATGTTCAACACTGATTTCAGGTACATTTAAGGTTGTTGGCACGGGCAACGCCGGGCGGGTAAGCTATTTGGAATAAGGGTATAAACAGAATAAAAAATTTTGTTGATGTTTGTGATAAAATGTTTTTCTTTATTTTTTAAAAAGGGTAATAACTAAGCGAAATTAAATCTGAATTTTTTTTTTTACAGTGAATCAATAAAAGTTATTCCGGTCTGCACCGGGAGGAAAAGGTAACTTTTTGGTCTTTAGGCTGTTCTTAAATCGAAAACGGTTACTGTCAAAATTATTGTTTTGTTCAGTAACGCATGAAACGGGCAGGTGTTCTTATTCAGAAACTATGAAATCGAAACACGCTTTCCATATTTTGGTAAAGGCAGAAATGCTGTCAAAGTCGGCGTTTTGAACCGAATTCCCGAAGTGACAGCGCGAAAAAAAGAAAAAAAAAAGTGTCGTCACGTGACATGAATCGCTTATAAATAATTCGCTCGATAAATAATTTATTTATCTAAAAATGGAAAACTCATTTCGATTCCAAATCGCTTCAATAGTCAGGCTTGCCAATTTTATGCCTTTGCGTTTCAAGATGAGTCAGAAAATGTGTCAGAAAGTTTCGAAAGGAACCCGATTACAGAAGATTCATTCCCAGTTTTCGTCCATACTGAATTTGAGTGGGAACTGCGCCAAATCAGTCAGCTGTAACCAAGTTTTCTTCATTTATGACGATTATTATACTTACCCATCATACGTAGTATATAGGGTAAGTCTTGTTAATAGTTTTGAAAATCGAAAAAATTATTTTGACGGATTGACACTGGAGATTCCAAAAAACATATTTTTAGAAAAAAAAAATTGCCGTCCGTTTGTATGTCTGTAAACGCTGTATCTCCCGAACCAATTGAGATAGAGACTTGAAATTGGGTATGTACGTATTATGTGATAATGGGAAGAAGCTTATTGAATTTCAGTCACCTCGATGATCCGGAACTCTTTTTTTTTCGTACTCTCGAACTATTCGTTCTGATAAAAGGTATATAAAAATTTTCGAAATTGTTTATTTTAAGAAATGAATATAAAAAACAATAAAAACTAGTCGTTGGGGGCCACCGTAAATACTTACCCATCATGGATATGCATAATGTGAAATATTAAATTAAAAATGTGTAAACTACTTATAAAATGCATTGCAATTCAAATAAAATCGTGGCTGGATGACGTCACAAACTTTAAAGGCTCGATGACTGAATGGCTTGAAAGAGGTTTTTCCTTATAACTCCAAAAATAATAATCTTTTTAACTAGCGGTTTATTGCATCTGATTAAGCGTCAAATTTCAAATTAAAATATATCTTTAAAGTGAAATTTGGATAAAATACAGGGTCATGAAAAATCGAAGAAAATGGAAAATAGGATTCCAAATATCTCGGCAACTCATTATCCGATCGACTTCATGCTTTATGCAAAATTTGTTTTTTTATTGTCTTTTATATTCATTTCTCGAAATAACCAATTTCGAAAATTTTTATATACCTTTTATCAGAACGAATAGTTCGAGAGTCCGAAAAAAATAGTTCCGGTTAATCGAGGTTATTGAAATGAAATAGGCTTCTTCCCATTATTACATACTAAGTACATACCCAATTGCAAGTCTCTATCTCAATTTTTTCGGGAGATAGAGCGTTTACAGGCACACAGACACACAGACGGACGGCAAATTTTTTTTTTCTAAAAATATGTTTTTCGGAATCTCCAGTGTCTGAAACGTGTAAATCCGTCAAAAAAAAATTTTCGATTTTCAAAACGATTACAAGACTTACCCTATACTACGTATGATGGGTAAGTAAAACATAAATTTTGCATAAAGCATGAAGTCGATCGGATAATGAGTTGCCGAGATATTTTGAATCCTATTTCCCCCACTCTTCGCTTTTTCATGACCCTGTATTTCATCCAAATTACAATTCAAAGATCTATTTTAATTGGAAATTGGACGCTTCATCCGACGCAGCAAAGCGTTATTTAATAGAATTATAATTTTTGGTGTTCTAAGGATGCTTCTTTTCAGTAATAGAGCCTTCAAAATTTAGGGCGTCATCCAGCCACGATTTTATTCGAAGTGCAATGCATTTCATAAATAGTTTACACATGTTTCATTTTCCTATTTTATAGTATGCATAATCCATGATGGGTCAGTATGACAGTGGCGCCCCCAACGACTAGTTTTTGGTCGCGAAGCTGGGCCAGAATATGACGCTAGCGGATATGACTATGTTAGTTTTGAAATGAACGAGAGTTGGAAAAATGGCGAAATACCACGTTCACTAAAACTCATAAATTAAACCCGTTTTATTGGAGGAAACCTTTATCGTTGTCTAATAATTTGCTGTTTTCTTTCAAAATTCCACCCACCCTATAATTTCAAATTCCTCTATCTCAGTCTTTCAGCCAACCAGCTGCCCTCAGCCACAAACCAACCAAACAATGTGACTTCAAATATATAACATAATCTATATTGTTAAAAGAAAATTTCTCTCTTTCTCTGTTGGTGATGGAGGGTGAAATCTACTGTACTTAGAGGTCTGGACAAGGAAATAGGACTAAGGCAGGTCCTGATGCGCCTGAGACTCACATTTTTAATATTTTGATAATTAGCCGAGATATTAATTAAAAACTCCATGAAAAGCAATATTATTTAATTTTTTTTTCAAAAATCAGCTGATGAACGCGTGCATCCTCAGCCCCTGCTTTCAAGAGCGGTTAAAAAAGAAGAATTCAATGCTGATTTTTAGGTAGATTAGGTAAGAAATACTACCTATTACATTCTCCCCTATTTTGGAATTTCTGGAAAATTTTTGCAGATCTACGCCGATCATGACTCCCAGAACCCAAAACTATCTATCTATCTATGTCACTTTTTTATGGACACGATTAACTTCCATAATTCTGCACAAATCTCTTCCAAACGGATACATAAAATCAAGGGGCATAAGATCTCGGTCAAGTTCGTTAATGGGCAAAATCGAACTAGGGGGGGGGGAGGGGGGTGACAGGGACTTTTTGTGAAAACAGAAAAAAATCCAGAATTTCTTATAATTATGATACGTATCCAATCCGTTTAAAGTTATTATGACTTCAAGGAAAAGGGGCAAAAATGTATGTAGAAAAGTTTTTTGATATCATTAAAAATGTCCCCAAGGGGGGGGGAAGGGGGATTTTCGAAGAAAAAAAATTCATAACTTCGTCCATTAACACGATATCGAATCCGCTTAAATTTATTATAAATCCTCTTAATATTAGCTAAAACTTTTATACTGACAAGTTTTTTATAGCACCAACCTTTACAACAAAATAAATAAATAAATAAATTAATTAATTAATTAATTAAAAACAAATTAAAAACAAAAAAATCCCTGCCGGCTCCGCCTACAGACACAGGTAGATTTCGAAGTGGACAGTCCCAACTGCCGCATCATGGGAAAGAGGTAATTTCTTCTGCAATTCCCAATAAACGGGCGTCTTCGAAATCTACCTGCGCCTGTAGTCCGAGCCGTCAGGGATTTTTTTAAGATACAGGCCAAGCAAAAAATGCTACGGAATCCTTGCAACGAAATTAAACACCTAACGAAAAAAAAATATTTAGTTTTTTTTTTTTTTTTTTTTTTTTAAATCTTTAATGGCCGTTATTTTGAAAGAAGATGGTGGATGAAGATGGCCAACGGACTCGGTCAGGATCTTGGTAAAGTCCTGTACACACTCAAATCAGCATTTCCGGAGAAATAGATATTAAGTGGAAACAAGAACGAAAAATCATGCGTCAAGCATAGATTATGTAACACTTTCCAACGCTTCCAAAATATATATACTTAATAATTATATATATATATATATATATATATATATATATATATATATATATATATAATATATATATACTTACATAGGATGCTAAATTTTAGTTCAGTTAGGAAACGCGTAGCACCGTTTAAAATTCTCCTTCTTGAGTTTCTGTCCATAAACGGAAATGTGTTCGCGAACTTTTGTACTGCCCTGTATATGGAACACAGAATTTATACACAACCAGTAATAGACAAAAAGGGAGTTCGATTTAAAATCGCGTTCAGCAACTTAAAACGCACTTCCAGGAACTATTGTTAACAGACAGTAGAGAATTCTTTTGTGTGTCCCTGTCCATGAACGATGACTGCTCTACACACACTATTCTGTAGTAAGCCTCTTGTCATGCACCTTAGTGATATATATATATATCAATTGCAATGTGTTTGAAATTGTATAACATCATTAAAATAAACCGCAAATGAATTTTCTCCATAGACCGTAATGTAACGGAATTCTTTTGACTGTCCCTGTAAAGTAACTATAAGTGCTATTCACAGCATATTCCATATTAAGCTTCTTGTAATGCAAAATTATTTTCGTATTCTATTGACACAAATAAAGAATTTGTTTTGATATACGTTTATTTTTTTTTTTATCTAAAAAGTTACATGAATAAGAAGAATGTAAAAAAAAAAAAATTAAATTGCGGATTGTAAGATATTATGAAACTAATCGGATGTGTCAAAACTTTCTTCTATCTCGCATAACACTAAAAAGAATCAGCAACCCCATTTATATAACAAGGTCATGGTACTGAATCTAAAGTTTTATTCAATTCCGTGCATTAGTTCTTGAGATATTGCTAAAATTGTGTCAATCCTGCACAGTGCAGCATAGCAGCGCCACCTGTTGGGAGATTTAGGCCAAAACCTTATCAACAATAACTTATGACAACGTCTAACTGAATCTGAAGTAGGATGAAAATCCGTGAATTAGTCCTTGAGATACAGTTATCGTGATAATAAGCAAAAAATTAGCCTAACAGCGCCACCTGTTGGGATATCTACACCAAAACGTAATCAACATCTATTTCTGTCAAGTTCTGACAGAATCTGAAGTTGGATGGAAAATCCCTGCATTCGTTCTTGAGATAAAGCTATTGCAGAAATCTAAAAAAAATGCAGGATAGCAGCGCCACCTGTCGGGCGATTTTCACCCAAAACGTATCAGCACGAACTTATATCATGGACTAACCGAATCTAAAGTTTTATTAAATTCCGAGCATTAGTTCTTGAGATAGAGCGCCCACACAATTTTTGTCACAGACAGACAGAATCACAGACAGACATTTTCTAAAAACAGTCCAATCGTGTTCTAAAACGTATAAATCCGTCGATAACCGGAAGTCGGGAGTTTTCATGAATCCAATACTTTCTTCTTGTAAACATAGAAGAAAGTAAAAACAGTGACTTTTAGAGGTGACGTTGAGGCTCCTGATCTGCAGATTCACATTCATAAATTGAGTGTAGGGAAAGCCCTTTGACCGATTTATTTGTTTTTCCTTCCGTGTCGAGTTGAAAGCACCTTTGCCACTGAACCTGGTTCTAAGCGGTTCGACCTTGACTCTCTCTCTTCTTTGGCAAAGCTGTCTCTTCTCTCCGTCAGGTAAATATAGACGGGGGGGGGTCACGTGACGCGGAGAAACGCTGCTTCCACTCTGTCAAGAAAATGTTTCTCCTCTGTCCTGTCGAAATCGGAGTCCTAATTAGATGCATTTCTAAGCTGAAACAAGTTGGAAATTGTACGTAACAAATCAGGTGGGTTCGTTTCGTGCCATAACTAGTTTTATAATGTAAAAAACAAAAACATTCTTATTATTTCAATGAAATGAATTATAAGGAAAGGGCAGCTGACGTCACTGTTGGTTAATTTACTGTTGGTTAGGGAGAAAAACCTGTTTGTTCTTTATGACTCCTACTGTACACATGAGATGGGGGAAATTTGATTGGTCTACGTTAAACTGGTCTATGATATGATTGGCTGACGCCACCATGATGATTCCTGTAATGATAGCTATGTCAAAAATGTAGTGGTAGATTGGTTGATGGAACTGTTTGTTTGTAAACATGCCCTTTCCTTATATCGTCTGCTACGAACGAAATGAGGATGCCGTTTTTAGCTCACAGGCTATCAAAGCCTGAGAGCTGGTTCTGTATGTACTATGTTTGTATTTACGTAACGTGATAACTCTTGACAGAAATATCCGTTTTACTTCAAATTTTGTTTACAGGTTCCTTGTGATAAGGCGTTTCCCTGATTCGTTTGGGGGGTTCATGGGTTAAGTATAAAGGGGGAAGCGGGTGGCTAACACCCCTCAATCTCGATAAATGGGGTTTTCATGCAGAATTATCCGATTTTCTTCAAATTTATAATATAGGTTCATTGTGATAAGGACTTCCCTGATTAGTTTGGGGAGTTCACTGGTTAAGTATAAAGGGGGGGGGGGTAACCCCTCCCCCTTAATTTGTATAAATGGGTTTTTCATGCAGAATTTTCCGATTTTTTTAAATTTTGTATATAGGTTCATTGTGGTAAGGAACTTTCCTGATTAGTTTTGGGGGTGCATTGGTTAAGTATAAAGAGGGATACGGGGGTGGCTAACCCCCCTTAATTTAGATAAATGAATTTTTCATGCAGACTTATTCGATTTGCTTCAAATTTTGTATATAGGTTCATTGTAATAAGGCGCTTCCTGAATAGTTTTGGGTGTTCATAGGTTATTTATAAGAGTGGATGATCCCCCTTAATATAGTGTCGATTTCTTTATTTTTCGAGGGGCTTATTTCAAATAAGAGTATAATATACAATGAGTGTTAATAGCCTGTGAGCTCAATACCCTCAGTTTAACTGGGCACTTTTCTTTTTAATTACTCTGCCCTGTCGAAATCGGATCGGCTTAATTTCTAAGCTAAAACAAGTTGGAAATTGTACGTTTAAACGTGACAAATGAGGTGCGTTCGTTTCGTGCTGTAACTAGTTTTACAATATTGAAAAAAATAATCGTTATTATTACAGTGAAATAAATTACATCGTCTGCCATGAAAGAAATGTGGATGCCTTTTTTTAGGGTTTCGTTCATCTCACGAAACCCTATTGCTCCCGCTCCTTTGTCTGTCCGTCACAGAGCCGGTTCTCAGAAACTATATAACTTACAGTCATGAAATTTTGTGTACTTATAGCTAAATACCTATTATGAAGCTAAAAATCATAAAATTTGAAAAAATGCATCATTTTAATAGAGAGAGATAAAAACAAAAATTCTAACAGCCTTTTCCTACTCAATTGAAACATTTTTCGTTATAACAGTTGCCAACCATTAAAAATCAACAGTAAAATTCTTTCTACAATCATTCATTTTCTATTGAAAGATTTCCACGTGAAAATGAAATAAAAAGTTTCACCAGCTGAAAAAAAGATTATTAGGTCGTCATACTGGTAATAGAACGCAAATTTTCAAACCTTTCTCAATAACAAAAGGAGTATGAGATACAGAAAGAAGCTGAATAGAACGACATTAGAGAATTAAAAAGAAAATTAATCTGACATCTAACATTTTGAAGGTCTCTATTATGACAGAGTATAATAGCGGTTTTCGCCCGCTATCGGACCAGTTCAGATTTTCGAAAAAACGAGAAAAATAAACCGGTAAATTTTTACTTTACAAAAAACACGACTTTAATGAAATGTATTTGGATTTATTAAAGTAAGGATAGAGTGTTTTGAAAGGAATATTAAACGGAACCCTTTGTGCGATTTTCGATCACACTTACCCCCTTTCTAGGTAGCTTTCAATACAAAAAACTATAAAGCTACCTATTGCAGCCGTTCGGAGGAAAGCAGTTCCGGAAAATTTCGATCTATTTTCACCGATCATGACCCCCAGACCCCGAAACCACCCTCCGTTCAAATGTTGATTTATATATATATATATATATATATATATATGACCTATGTCATACGATAACGCTCGTATTTATAAATCAATTTTGATGAAACTAATTGTGTGTATTAAGCTCACCCATGTCTCGACCGAGTTCGTTGGCCAGCTTGGTCCGCCATTTTGTTTCAAGATGGCGGCCATTTAAAAATTTAAAACTAAAATAAATGTACAAAAAAGTTAAAAATTCAAATTTATTTTTTAATTAAGTGTTAGGTCTTGATAAAAGGATTCCAGAGCATTTTTTGTTTTACCTCTATCTTAAAAAATGGCTGAGATAGAGCCGTTTGAAATTCTAGGGTGGCTGACATTTTGAAACAAGACAGCACATTACAAAAATTTTCGTTGTTGTAATTATTTTCCCAATCATACGCATAAAACTATATATTCATATCCGTTAGCGCCAAATTCCCGCCAAACTTGGCGACATTTGGCGAAATATCGCCCAATTGGGCAACCAAAATAAGTCTTCATAAATGAAGCCAATTTGGCTATGGCTCAATAATTTGGCGAATTTCTTACTTAAATTCAGTATTAACGAATCTTTTTAAACGGTTTCTTTGCATTTTAGCTTGCTGTTTTCGTGTAACATTAGCTAAAATTTTAAAACGAAGATATACGAAAGCTACCTTTTCCTCCCGGTACAAGCCGGAAGGACTTTTTCTTATTACGTATGTCATGTTTACAGATGCGATTTTTTTTTCCGACACCAGACAGCTCTGTAAATTCACACTGGAGATCTTGCTCTATGAAGGATGATCTGCATGGTTTAATATTCTATGACTCACGATGAATGAATCTTGTGTTTATTTACTTTAATGGATTGAGATATTCGGCTGTTAACCTCATGAAACCACTGAAGTTATCTCAGAATCTATACATTTTTCAATGTAACTCCTCAAGCAAACCATTTTTTTTTTAACGATCTTTCAAAAAATGCAACTTTTATGCCATTTTATTCGAAAAAATATTTTTGAATAAAAATGGCCACTTGGCATATGGAAAAAGATGTAGTATTTATTTTCCTCAGACTTGCGCTTTTATTATATACTAGGGTAGGTAACTCGGGATAGAGAATAAATGTGAAAACTTACCCATCATATACGTATAGTATAGGGTAAGTCTTGTAATCGTTTTGAAAATCGAATTTTTTTTTTTTTTTTCGACGAATTGACACGTTTCAGACACTGGAGATTCCGAAAAACATATTTTTAGAAAAAAAAAATAAATTGCCGTCCGTCTGTGTGTCTGTAAACGCTCTATCTCCCGAAAAAATTGAGATAGAGACTTGCAATTGGGTATGTCCTTAGTATGTCATAATGGGAAGAAGCCTATTTCATTTCAATAACCTCGATTATCCGGAACTCTTTTTTCGGACTCTCGAAATATTTGTTCGGATGAAAGGTCTATAAAAATTTTCGAAATTGTTTATTTTAAGAAATGAATATAAAAGACACTAAAAAAAAACATAAATTTTGCATAAAGCATGAAGTCGATCGGATCATGAGTGGCCGAGATAGTTGGAATCCTATTTTCCACACGCTTCGATTTTTCATGACCCTGTATTTTATCCAAATTTCACTTCAAAGCTATATTTTAATTGGAAATTTGACGCTTCATCCGATGCAATAAACCGCTAGTGAATATTGTTTTTGGAGTGATAAGGATGTTTATTTCAAGCCATTCAGTCATCGAGCCTTTAAAGTTCAGAACGTCATCAAGCCACGATTTTATTCGAATTGCAATGCATTTTATAAGTAGTTTACGCATTTTTATTTTAATATTTTACATTATGCATATCCATGATGGGTAAGTATTACGGTGGCCCCCAACGACTAGTTTTATTTTTTGTTACTGAAAACTAATAGATTTTTTACGTTTAATAATTTTTGTTAAATTGCCGGTTAACGACACCAAATAAATCGCTAAAAATTTCGTTATCTCGAGCAGTTTTTTTTTTCTTTAAATTATGGTAATTTCGGCAGTTTTAAACTTCTATTTCAATTACATCTCTGTTAAATCTGTGTTTTATTTATACATTTTTTTATTATTATTGCTTAATAGAAGTTGTAATTTCGTTATTGTTTTTCGTTGCTGGAGAGAAATGCTGAACTTTTTATATGTTTAAAGTACAAACAGATTAATATTTTGTAATCGCGTCTGCAAGCGATATAGATTTTTTAAAAAATCATGCTTGAAATTTAATTTAAATGCTATAATAAATCAGTCAATTAAGATAGTTTCCCCCCCCCCCTATATAAGGGTGTAAAAATTAAAAATGTGCGATGTTTAGAAATTAAATAACTGCAGCAGCAAAAATCGCAAAACGGAAATTTCATCGTCCAGTGTTGCCATTCGCAAAAGGACGTCAGCGTTACGCACGGACACGTTTGTCCTTTATAATATAGATATTGCGTTTGATATAGGATTTAATAGAATAAAGAAAACTTTTATGAATGTCTTTTTAAGTTTTGTTTTGATTTTCATTAAAATTTGGTATAAATTTGAAACCCTTCGGTTGGTTAGTTTTTGCGCTGTTATGGACAGACGGACAACTCTACAGGTGCTACATATTTATATAATTACGAACGCACTTAAAAAGTACCGGAACCCTAACATTGTGCAGTACTAACACCCCTCCACCGTCACTGCAATCAGCCTATTTATAATTTCATACATTATTTTCAAAATTTAAAGCACTTTTTTTTTATTTAACAAAATAAACATTTTAAACACATCTGCGTAATACTTAACTATCCACTATTCCACTTTTCAGTGATGACTACTTCCAAATTAGAAACCCTTTCCTCATCTTAATGTTCATGAATCGCAGAATTCTGCGTTTAAATAATCTCAGGATTAGGATTCGGAGAGAGTGTTAACACAAAAAACGAATAGTTCGCAAAATAGAAAAAGATGATTTCTATGTTCACTCTTTATTCTGATCAAAATGATTTGAAATAAATAAAAATTGAATTTAAGACAAATTGAGCTCGAGCCTGCCCAAACACGAAGACTGATCTAAAAATCGACATCTCTTATACGTGAGCGACACATGACGACATTGTTTTGATACAAAAGATTGCAGATGGCAGGAAAAGGAAAGAGTCTATAGCAGTGGTTCCCAACGGGGGGCAATTTGACTTTTGAGGGGGGCAATTTTAGATTTGTTATTAACCCAGTCCCTGTCAGTTTTTTTTTTTTTTTTTTTTTTTTTTTTTTTGTCGTTGTCTTTTTTGATAAAATTATTTTTGCAGACTAAAAAGATAAATAACACATGAAAATTTTATAAATAACTGAATAAAAATAAATTTTCAAAAAATTTTCATTAAAATTTCAAAACACGACTACTACCGGAATAATTATATACATACATACACACACACACACACACACACACACACACATATATATATATATATATGTATGTATATAAATAATTATTAAATTCTTCTGGTTACAATATTATTTTAGTATTACGCACTTTTTATTTTTACTATTTATTAACAGAAACTTGTATTTCTATTGACAGATCAATATGTCACACGAAGAAACTTTTACTTACGAAATTACTTAAGGGTGTATCTAAAATTGACTATGTTCAATATATTTAACTTAAAAAATGTTTGTAGTATCTAAACGAGGTGCTACTTTTATAAAATTAATTAATCTTCAAATGAGCATCACAGAAAGAAATTCGTGAAAAGTCTTCTTATATCTCTTGTGCAGACAAAATTACACAGATTTAAAATTTTTAAATTGGCTTATATAATGGTGTCCAAATAACCATAATGGGAAAAAGAAAGCCTGATTTAAAATGGATAAAGATGCGAATCCGGAAATGGTACTTGTGAATTATTTTATACATACAAACTTCATATTAAAAAAAATTTCACCTGTTCTAAGTGAAATACTAAAATCAATTATAAAATGTATCATTTCTTCCAAATGTAAGGCAAAATGTGGGATTCTCTTAAAGAAATTTCACGAAGATAAAAATGCAGAGTATGTAACACTTTTGTGTCGGACGTAAGTTGCCAAAGAACAATAAAACTTTTCTAGGTATAAATGTGAAGATGCATGGCCTCACTGCATTCATAGAATTATGTTAAAAATATACTTGTACCGAAAATTTTATTATTTTTATAAGTAAAAGGATGTGAAACAGCTTATCATAGTTAATACCCTGTTAGACTTGCTTTTCAGGAATAAGAGTTCATTTTGTTTATAATAATAATTATATGTTACAGAGGAGAAGAGGGGGGGGGGGGGGCACCATGATTTTAAATGTGCTTAGGTGGGGCGCGGCCAAAAAAAAGGTTGGGAACCACTGGTCTATAGGCTTCGTTTTTCGGAAGCGTGTTGCACTGGGCTTACGGAGCGCAGTGCACCTCCGCTGAATTGTCCAATATTTAAATATTTACTAAAAACGAAGAAGTACCGGAGCTGAACTCTGGTGGGCTCCGGCGCAAATAAAGCCCTGTTTAAACGTTAGCACGGGCCCGGCAAAATGAACACAAACTTACGAATGGGGCGGGCCGATAAAAAAAAATAAAAAACAAAAAAAAAAATGAAAATATCCTGCGTCAAGCATAGATTATGTAACACTTCCAAAATACTTTTACAAATCTTAACCGTTTAATAAGCTGAAATAACATATCTAAGTAAACAGTTTAGAAATGCATAACACATTTACAAACACAAATTCAGGAATTAACAATATTATTCGGAAAAATATCCGAATTACTTTGGGAAGCCCTGTATAGGGTCTATATATTTGTATATAGACTACATAGGATGCTAAATTGTAGTTCAGTTAGGAAACGCGTAGCACAGCTTAAAATTCCACTTCTGGAATTTCTCTAAATAAACGAAAATTTATTCGAGATCTTTTGTGCTGCCCTGTATATGAAGTACAGAATTTTTACACAACAAGTAGTTAAAAAATAAATTAAATTTAAAAACGAGAACTGAAAACGCACATCTAGTAATTATTTTTAACAGACAGAACTTTAACAGTGTGTGTCTCTGTAAATAACACAATATTCTATAGTAAGCCTCTCTTGTAGTGCACCAATTCCAATAGGTTTGAAATAGCGAAACATTATTAAAATAAACCGCAAACGATTTTTCTCCCAGGCACCTTAATCCAACGGAACACTTTTGATTGTCCTTGTAAAGGAACTGTAAGTGCTTACGCACACCCTATTCTATAATATGCCTTTCTTAGTGCACCTCAGTGATATATTACTATCGCCAAAATCATGTAAATCACGAAACAGAGTAGCATAGCAGCGCCACCTGTTGGGCGATTTACACCCAAAAGTAATGAGTGCCAATTTATAATCAAGGTCTAATACAATCTGAAGTTGGATGGAATTCCATGCATTAGTTAATGAGATATAGCTATCTTGGAAATCGTGCAAAAAGTAGCATAGCAGCGCCACCTGTTGGGCGATTTACACCCAAAACTAATGAGTGACAATTTATAATCAAGGTCTAACTTTAGTTCTTGAGATAGAGCGCCCACAAAATTTTTGTCACAGACAAACAGACTCACAGACAGGCAAGTCATCAACAGGGACTAACTGAATCTGAAGTTTAAATTGATTAAATTCCTAGCATTAGTTCTCGAGATAGAGCGCCCACAAAATTTGCGTCACAGACAGACATTTGTCTAAAAACAGTTGAATCGTGTTCAGGACCTTCTGAAACGTATAAATTCTTTCTTAAACCGGGAGTCGAAAATTTTTATGAATACCATACTTTTTTTTCTTGTAAGGATAGAAGGAAGTAAAAATTAATGGACCATGCGGACCGATAAAAAAAAAAAAAATAATAAGAGGGTCAACCGGCACCGATATATCAAATTTAAATAGTCTAAAGAAATATGAACAATTTACAATTGGACCGGGCCGAGTACAAGTTATATAAATGTGTTTAGTTTGAAAACATCAATACTGAAATTTAGCATGCCCAACATAAGGATCTGCATCAGGCATTTACATCGTGTGTGTGGTCCATTCGTCTCGCTTCTCTGTCTGTCTGTCTCTCTGTCTGAGAAACTGTATAAGTTAGACACTTGCAATTTTGTGTACTTATTTCGTGTACATTATTGAGGTTTACTATAGAATGTTCGGTCAGTGTTGAATTCAGATACTTTCTCCGGGAGGGATTTCTGTGGCTCCAGGGGGGGGGGAATGCACTTTTTAACCATTAAAAGCATAAAATCTCAAATCTTCCGGGGGGGGAGGGCCATTTCAGTGCTCCGGGAGGGGGCAATGTCCACCCCCTGAATTCAACACTGTGTTTGGTATTGAAAGTGAAGTCTGTAGCATTTATAGGGACACACAAAATAATTCCATTACATTAGGGCAGCCATACTCAACATGTGGCCCGCGGGCCGCATGTGGCCCGGCGACCTTTTACGTGCGGCCCGAGACACATAATCATTAATCCCTATTTATAAAATTAATTGAGATGTGTACAAAAAATTTCAGTATTTTCACTGCTCTTTTATATATTTTCATGGGAAGACAATTTCTTGTTATTTATAACTAGCATGCTACGCCAGCTGCGCTGGGCCATTTTTCTAAATTTACCTTAAATCATACGAAATGGCTTTTTATTTTAAAGGAATATGGCTCTTCACCTCCGGATGCTACCCTAGTCAAAAATTTCAAACGAATTATATCAATGGTTTGGAGCATGTATTTTAAAGCAATAGGGACGTTCACCTGGTTTTTCCTTCAATATTGCTGTTAACGATGCGAACGACATTGCGTTATATTATATCATACATTGGACAAAATTTGAGCTAATAAGAAGCAACTCATTTAGTTGATCATTTGTAGTAGAGTTTGGTTATGGCAACAGGAACTAAAATGTTACTACTAAAAAGAGAGCATTACAATGATTGCATTAGATTGTCCATTGAACTTAAATAATGATTCATTTTCGTCTGTAAGTTCTTGAACTCCGTTCCTCTTTCTTTTCTCTGTGTAAGGTTCTGGTAACGTAAGTACAATCTCACTCTATGTTACGTTATATTTCGTAATGTACGTCCTCTTCAGGTAAGTCTACTACGGTTTTTCATCTTTCGATTCCAGCAGAGTATAAATACAATCAAAAACGTAATAAATTGTTTGCACATAAAGAACAGTGTTTAACTTTCCTATTTAAAAAAACTTGTGAAACATAAAAAAAGTGTATTTTTTAAGCTGAATAGTTTGAATAAAATTAAAATGACGCCATTTTCACCGTCTTTCCATTTTTTAGACCAGTTGCATTCGTGTAACCGTTAACCTGAAAAAACCCCGATGATTAAATCCGGTAGAAGAGTTAGTTTGCATCCAATAAAATCTTCCATAATCTTGTCGATATCCAAATTTGACGTCAAACATTAGAAGTGCTTGAAACGATATGGTTACTAATATACCAGAGTTACTTACAAAACAAAGTTATTGACACGCCAAACTATGTTCTATTAAATAACATCAAATTACTGTTAATTCAATTATAGATATTTCATTAGCAAAATTCCATACCTTATACAAAACTGACAATGATAAAGTTAGTTATGCAAAATGTGTAGTTATAATCTTTTCGGTGAATATTTAAACCGAATATTTTCTTTGCATTTCACTAAAGAGCATAATAACACGCAGAAATAAATTCATTTGCCACTATGTTTAGCTGCTAGGAATGTGTGTAAGTCGAAAATGTTTTATAATGATCGAAAAATTATCTAATCAGAATTTCAGCTACTCGTTTTTCTTATCCAGGCTGAAATGATAAATCGACAAATATTATTTATTACATTCGCCACCATTGACATTACAAAGTTTTTCCGTATATTGATTGGAAGCATTGCTTTTTTGGTAAAACCTTGCGTCATAATTTAAAAAAAAACCATAAATTTAGCAATCGCTAATTTCAAAAGTCGTCTAATCTTCTGTAATCTGAATCGTCACCGTCGTCCAGAGTAACTTTGAAACATAAACGGAACTTCCAACAATATAGTAAAAATGCCAACTGGCAGGTGACCGGAATACGGACGATTAGTCCAGTATCTTTTAAAAACAATGACGAATCAAAAAGAGCATCGAAAATTTATTTCCGCACGCAATTTTTATTACAAAATGTTGCCTTTTGTGATAGTAATAACGCATAATTGCACACATCCCCTTAAGAATATTCTTTAGTTCCTAACTTTTGACGGAGTGAATATTTCTGTAAGTGAAATTGGCGATATATTAAAAAAACAAAAATAAAGGAATAGACAATATTCGCTGATCTGAATTCGAGGCTATAAAAATCATATGTTTGGTGAAAACAAACCGGCATGTTGCCGTAGTAAATTTTTAAACGTCTAAAATTTAACTATTTTACAATATGTGTTTGGGTGGCAGACATTCACTAAAATTTAAATATTTGTTTGCATATTTATAACAATAACTGCTATTTATAAAATTTGCATTTGAATATAAAAAATTACTCCAAAAAGGATCTTGTATACCCGAAAAAACACTATTGTTGCTAATAAAGCTCAAGCTGATGTCACGCTTATACATTTTTGGCTTAAAATCACATTGTTTGGCGCCAAAGTTAAAATCAAAATCGTAAATAAACAAATAACATGTAACTCATAAATGCATTCATTTTACTTACCCATCATACGTAGTATAGGGTAAGTCTTGTAATCGTTTTGAAAATCGATTTTTTTTTTTCACTCATTGACAACGTTTCAGACACTGGAGATTCCGAAAAACATATTTTTAGAAAAAAAAATTTGCCGTCCGTCTGTGTGTGTGTCTGTAAACGCTCTATCTCCCGAAAAAATTGAGATAGAGACTTGCAATTTGGTGTTTAAATATTAGTATGTAATAATGGGAAGAAGCCTATTTCATTTCAATAACCTCGATTAACCGGAACATTTTTTTTCCGGACTCTCGAACTATTCGTTCTGATGAAAGGTATATAAAAATTTTCGAAATTGTTTATTTTAAGTAGTAAATATAAAAAACAATAAAAAAACATAAATTTTGCATAAAACATGAAGTCGATCGGATAATGAGTTGCCGAGATATTTGGAATCCTATTTTCCACACGCTTCGATTTTTCATGACCCTGTATTTCATCCAAATTTCACTTCAAAGATATATTTTAATTGGAAATTCGACGCTTCATCAGATGCAATAAACCGCTAGTTAATAGGATTATTAGTTTTGGAGTTATAAGCATGTTTCTTTTACGCAATTTAGTAATAGAGCCTTTGAAGTGTATGACGTCATCGAGCAGAGATTTTATTCGAAATGCAATGCATTTTATAAGTAGTTTACACATTTTTTTATTTTAATATTTTACATTATGATGGCCCCCAACGACTAGTTTAGTATCACATCTGCTGCTAGTTCCGCCTGTAAGTCACATGATAGGGGAGTTACATATATAAAAAAAAAAATAACAGAAAGACAAAAAAAGAAAAAAATTCCTTCCGGCTTGTACCGGGAGGAAAAGGTAGCTTTCCTATATCTTCGTTTTAAAATTTTAGGTAATGTTACACGAAAACAGCAAGTTAAAATGCAAAGAAACGTTTACAAAAGATTCGTTAATACTGAATTCGAATAAGAAATTCGCCAAATTATTGACCAATAGCCAAATTGGCTTCATTTATGAAGGCTTATTTTGGTCGCCGAATTTGGTGATATTTCGCCAAACGTCGCCAATTTTGGCGAGAATTTGGTGCTAACGGATATGAATATATAATTTTATGCATATAATTGGGAAAATTATTACAACAATGAAAAAAATAATTTGCGACTAATCGCGTTAATGTGCTGTCTTGTTTCAAAATGTCAGCCACCCTAGAATTTCAAACTGCTCTATCTCAGCCATTTTTTAAGATAGAAGTAAACCAAAAAATGCTCTGGAATCCTCGTATCAAGGCCTAACAGTTAATTAAAAAATAAATTTGAATTTTTAACTTTTTTGTACATTTATTTTAGTTTTAAATTTTTAAATGGCCGCCATCTTGAAACAAAATGGCGGACCAAGCTGGCCAACGAACTCGGTCGAGACATGGGTGAGCTTAATACACACAATTAGTTTCATCCAAATTGATTTATAAATACGAGCGTTATCGTATGACATAGGTCAGATTATATATATATATATATATATGGATATATATCTATATAGATAAATAAACATTTGAACGGAGGGTGGTTTTGGGGTCTGAGGGTCATGATCGGTGAGAGTATATCGAAATTTTCCGGAACTGCTTTCCTCCGAACGGCTGCAATAGGTAGCTTTATACTTTTTTGTATTGAAAGCTACCTAAAAAATTGTCACTCATATGATATCTAATCAAATTATCAGATTTTGTTAACCTGACGCAAGCGATAAATCGACAAATATTGAATATTTTTAAGCATTACAAACATTCCTTTGGGTTTGAATGAAATATTTTCGCTTTATAATATTATCCCTCATTAAAACAGTTTTTTTTTCTTTTTCTTTTTTTGCGGGGGGGGGGGGGGTTAAATAAAATTAATAAGATAATTTTTCTTTTAGGTTTCTATGTGTTTGAATTATTTTCTGATATAGCCGTTTGAATTCTTTCGCCAACGATAACGGTCGCCAAAAAAAAAATGACCTATGGTAACCTTATCGTCCAAAATAACAGAACTTTCCATCATAATTCTATAACTAATCTACGTAGAACGTTGTGTTATATACTAAAACCTTCCCTGAAAAAATATCTATCGAACAGTGAAAGTTCCATCAAAATCCATTCAGCGGAACTTGAGTTATAAAGGAACGGAACGAAATTTCCGTTTGTGTTTTACATATATTAGTAGATTACTAATTTAAAATTACTTTAAAATATCTTAAATGACGTTTCCTTAATCAAAGTTCTTTTTACATGTAGTTTTACTTGTGCTACAGTAGTGTATAGATTTCTTAATCCTGAACACTAAACAAACATTATTCCAAATTAATTTAAGTTGCACTATACATTTCTACACCAAAAAAAAAAAAAAAAAAAAAAAAAGTTTTGCATTGAGAAAAAAACTGATATATTAGAAAAAAGTCCTTCCGGCCTGTACCGGGAGTAAAAGATAGCTCTCCTATATCTTCGTTTTTAAATTTTAGCTAATGTTACTCGAAAACAGCAAGTTAAAATGCAAAAAGTCCTTCCGGCCTGTACCGGGAGGAAAAGGTAGCTTTCCTATATCTTCGTTTTAAAATTTTAGCTAATGTTACACGAAAACAGCAAGTTAAAATGCAAAGAAACGTTTACAAAAGATTCGTTAATACTGAATTTGAATAAGAAATTCGCCAAATTATTGAGCAATAACCAAATTGGCTTCATTTATAAAGACTTATTTTGGTCGCTAAATTTGGCGGTATTTCGCCAAATGTCGACAATTTTGTCGCCAATGTTGCCAATTTTGTCGCCAATGTCGCCAATTTTGGCGCTAACGGATATGAATATATAGTTTTATGCGTATGATTGGGAAAATTATTACAACAATGAAAGAAAATAATTTGCAAGTAATGGCGTTAATGTGCTGTTTTGTTTCAAAATGTCAGCCACCCTATAATTTCAAACTACTCTATATCAGCCATTTTTTAAGATAGAGGTAAACCAAAAAATGATCTGGAATCCTTGTATCAAGGCCTAACACGTAATTAAAAAATAAATTTGAATTTTTAACTTTTTTGCATATTTATTTTAGTTTTAAATTTTTAAGTGGCCGACGAACTCGGTCGACACATGGGTAAGCTTAATACACACAATTACTTTCATCCAAATTGATTTATAAATACGAGCGTTATCGTATGACATATAGGATATAGGTGAGATATATATATGGATATATATCTATACTAGAAGGTCCGTGCGAAGATTTCGCACTGAAATCTAATATTTTTTAGGTACTTCTCTATTATCCCCGTCGACCACTTTTCATAACAAAAAACTATCGCCAAATTGTAAGATTAAACGCCAAAAATGCAGTCCCATTTACTTGATGTCAGAATCATTAGGCGTGTTTGTCACGTCATCTAGTGGTATTACATTCGACATTTGCGTGTATTTTTCATTATGTTTTACTGATTCAGTAGTTATTTTATTAATTAAAATAACAATTGTGTCCTTAAATTCTTATATTTTATTTATTTATTTATTTTATTTTTTTTTTTTTTTGATATTCCAATGGCAACGTTCTCCCGTTTATTTGGCGATAGTTTTAGGTAGATTTCGTAAGAAATACTATCTATTACATTCTCACCTAAGTTGGAAATTTTGAAAAATTTTTGCAGATCTACGCCGATCATGACTCCCAGAACCCAAAAACACCCCCAGTTCAAAACTTTATCTATCTATCTATCTATCTATCTGTCTATCTATCTATCTATCTATGTCACTTTTTTCTGACCACGATAACTGGAAAAATTCTGCATAAATCTTTTACAAACTGATACATAAAATCAAGGGGCATAAATTCTCGGGCAAGTTCGTTAATGGGCAAAATCGAACCAAGGGGGGGGGGAATGGGGGGGCTTTTTGTGAAAACAGAAAAACCCTCATAATTTCTTTATTATTATACGTATCGAATCCATTTAAAGTTATTATGACTTCTAGGAAAAGGGCCGAAAATTTATGTATGACAGATTTTTGATATAATTAAAAATGGCCCCAAGGGGAAAAAAAGGGGGGGGGGTTTAGAAGAAAAAAAATCATAGCTTCGTCAATTCACAAGATATCAAATCCGCGTAAATTTATTATTAATCCTCTTAGTATTATATAAAACTTTTATATTGAAAAGTTTTTTATAGGACCAACCGTTATATAAAAAAAAAAATTAAAAACAAAAAAATCCCTGCCGGCTCCGCCTGCAAACAAGTTATTTTTCGAAGTAGGCGGTTCCAACTCCCGCATCTTTTCGAAACTGATACATAAAATCAAGGGGCATAAAATCTCGGTCAAGTTCGTTAATGGGCAAAATCGAACCAAGGGGGGGGGGAATGGGGGGGGGGGGACTTTTTGTGAAAACAGAAAAAACCCATAATTTCTTAATTATGATACATATCGAATCCGTTTGAAGTTATTATTACTTCTAGGAGAAGGGCCGAAAATTTATGTATGACAGATTTTTGATATAATTAAAAATTGTCTTAAGGGGGGGGGGGAGGGGGGGGTTAGAAGAAAAAGATTCATAACTTCGACAATTCCCAAAATTTCAAACCCGCTAAAATTTATTATAAATCCTCTTAATATTATCTAAAACTTTTATATTGACATGTTTTTTATAGGACCAACTCTTATAGCAAATGAAAAAAAAAAAAAAAAAAAAAAATCCTTGCTGGCTTCGCCTGCAAACAAGTTTGGTTTCGAAGTATGCGGTTCCAACTGCAGCATCATCGCAAAAAGGTCATTTCTTCCGCAATTCCCGACAAACAGGTGGCCCACGGTCTGCGTCTTCGAAATCTACCTGTGCCTGTAGGCCGAGCCGTCAGGGATTTTTTGTTATGAAAAGTGGTCGACGGGATAATAGAAAAGTATCATTTTTTATCAATATGTAATATTTATTAGATGCAGGTTTAAACTTCTAAAGAAAAAGCAAGGATAAAAATATCTGCAAACAACATTTAGTTGTTAGTCAAGCCAGAATATCATCTAATTTATTCCATCAAAGTTAGACTAAAAACTGATCCAAGATTGCTAAAGGCACGCGCGCGAAAAAAAATTAACAATCGTATTTTAACTGCATTAGAGGATGACGTCATCCGCTTCGGGAAAAACATGGGATATAGAAATATAAATCTAAACATTTCAATTTCAATTTCGCTTTTTAATCATAAATATAAAATAAACCCGTGCGGTGTTTTTTATAATAATTGCTATGAGCATCCTATAACGTGGTATTTTATTTTTTTGGCAACAATAATTTCAGGAAAATCTTTCATTTCTTTTATGAAAGCAATGCCGATTTCATTTTTATTTTTCAGCAAATTTTAATCAAAAACATGTTTTAACGAATTGTTAAGTGGGCTATGTCAGAAGCCGATTCTAAAACCTTTCATATGGTATCTCATTCGTTGTTCTGCGTTTCATATTTTCTTAGAAAAAGGGATGTTGACAGGAGAAATAATATATAAGGATATATATATATATCAACATTTGAACGGAGGGTGGTTTTGGGGTCTGGATTGGCGAAAATTTTCCGGACTTGCTTTCCTCCGAACGCTGCAATAGGTAGCTTTATACTTTTTTGTATTGAAAGCTCCCTAAAATTCCTTGAATTTTTTTTTTTTTTTTTTTTTTTTTTTTTGAGAATTTGAAATTGCTGCATTGTTATAGTGTTACGTTTTATACTTATCATATCGCTTATAAAGCTTATTAAGGTTAAATATTTGTCGCAGAAAAAAATTGGCAGCAAAAAGATTTATTACCACTATTTCAAAACAAAAATTTTTGCGGCTTGTGCAATAGAAATCTGTATTTTTTCACATTATTATACAAGTGTGTTGCGGCCCGCTTAAAGTCGCAAATAATTGTTAGTGTATTACGTGTTGTTTACAAATTCTGTAGATCTTATACAGGGCTGCACGGAAGTGTTCGATTATGGGCAGAAAATTTATTTTTACCGAGTTATCTATTTTTTCAATTGCTTATTTGGATATCTCATTTCATCGTATGAAAAAAATGAAATTTCTTAATAATATTCCCACTGTTGGAACACGTTTCATAGTCTATGCCGAATGTAAGAATTTTCGGTACTTCCCTATTATCCGACCCCTTTTCATAACAGAAAACGATCGCCAACTGTAACGCCCAATAAACGGGAGAACGTTGCCATTGGAATATCAAAATAAATAAAATATAAGAATTTAAGGACACAATTGTTATTTTAATGAATGCAATAACTCGTAATAATCAGTAAAACAGAATGAAAAATACACGCACATGGTGAATTAAACTAGTCGTCGGCTCCCACCGTTATACTGACCCATCATGGATATGCATAATGTAAAATATTAAAATAAAAAAATGTGTCAACTACTTATAAAATGCATTGCCATTCGAATCAAATCGTGGCTCGATGACGTCCTAAACTTTAACGGCTCGATGACTGAATGGCTTGAAAGAAACATCCTTATAACTCCAAAGACAATAATACTATTCACTAGCAGTTTATTGCATCGGATGAAGCGTCTCATTTCCAATTAAAATAGATCTTTGAATTGAAATTTGGATGAAATACAGGGTCACGAAAAATCGAAGCGTGTGGCAAATAGGATTTCAAATATCTCGGCATCTCATAATCCGATCGACTTCATGCTTGATGCAAAATTTATGTTTTTTCATTGTCTTTTATAGTCCCTCCTTAAAATAAACCATTTCGAAAATTTTTATAGACGTTTTATCAGAACGACTCTTTCGAGAGTCCGAAAGAAATAGTTCCGGATCATCGAGGTGATTGAAATTCAATAGGCTTCTTCCCATTATGACATACTCAGTATACATACCCAATTTCAAGTCTCTATCTCAATTTTTTCGGGAGATAGAGCTTTTACAGACACACAGACGGACGATTTTTTTTTTCTAAAAACATGTTTTTCGGAATCTCCAGTGTCTAAAACGTGTTAATCCGTCGAAAAAAAAAGAAAAAAAAATTGATTTTCAAAACGATTACAAGAATTACGTATGATGGGCTTTATTGATGACACAACAAACACGTAGAATGCTTCTGACAACCAGTCAATGGGGCTGCATTTTCTTGGCGTTTCATCTTACAGTTTGGGGATTGTTATGAAAAGTGATCGACGGGATAATAGAGAAGTACCGATTTTTCTTTCTTTTTTAACACTTTCCAACCTAGTTGAAAAGTGTTTATGACTTCGGTTTCTCTGGCCGTGCTCTAACTCCCGTAAATAGGCTCGGATTGCCCTGCAATTTTTATATGTTATAATAGTTATCTATAGCATGTTCCCTATTTCAACGGAAGTGTGTAGCACTTATAGTTTTTTTTTACAGGGACACGCAAAAGAATTCCGTTACATTGCGGTCTATGGGGAAAAATCATTTGCGGTTTATTTAAATGATGTTTCACTATTTTAAACGCATTGAAATTTATATATATCACTAAGGTGCATTAGAAGAAGCTTAATATGGAACAGGGTGTGCATAGCACTTATAGTTACTTTACAGGGACAGTCAAAAGAATTCCGTTACATGACGTCTATGGAGAAAAATCGTCTGCGGTTTATTTAAATAATGTTTCACTATTTTAAACGCATTGAAATTTATATAGATCACTAAGGTGCATTAGAAGAAGCTTAATATGGAACAGGGTGTGCATAGCACTTATAGTCACTTTACAGGGACAGTCAAAAGAATTCCGCTACATTACGTCTATGGAGAAAAATCGTCTGCGGTTTATTTAAATAATGTTTCACTATTTTAAACGCATTGAAATTTATATATATCACTAAGGTGCATTAGAAGAAGCTTAATATGGAACAGGGTGTGCATAGCACTTATAGTTACTTTACAGGGACAGTCAAAAGAATTCCGCTACATTACGTCTATGAAGAAAAATCGTCTGCGGTTTAATTAAATAATGTTTCACTATTTTAAACGCATTGAAATTTTTATATATCACTAAGGTGCATGACAAGAGGCTTACTACAGAATAGTGTGTGTAGAGCAGTCATCGTTCATTTACAGGGACACACAAAAGAATTCTCTACTGTCTGTTAACAATAATTCCTGGAAGTGCGTTTTAAGGTGCTGAACGCGACATAAAATTTAACTCACTTTTTGTCTATTACTGGGTGTGTATAAATTCTGTAGATCCTATACAAGGCAGCACAAAAGTTCGCGAACACATTTCCGTTTATGGACAGAGACTCCAGAAGGAGAATTTTAAACTGTGCTACGCGTTTCCTAACTAAACTAAAATGTAGCATCCTATGTAAGTATATATACAAATCTATAGATCCTATACAAGGCTGAATCAAAGTATTCGGGTATTTTTCCGAATATTGTATATATGTTGGAAATTCCTGAAATTACGTTTTTAAATAGGTTATGCGTTTTCTAAATTGTTTACTTAGATGTTATCTTCCAGCTTATTAACCCTTTCCGGCACGGAGTAAGTCTCTTTTTAAAATGATGAAATTATGGACTAACACCAGAATTGTCAAAAGAATTCATTAGAAAAGAAAAACTTGCTTATTTTCCCGTACTTTATAAAAAGAAAAATTTAAATAAATAATCTTGGTGCCGTTTGTCAGTTTTGGAATTAAAATTAGGTGTCCTTTTTTGTGGACACCGCCCGCTAAAGGGTTAAACGGTAATGATTTGTAAAATTACTTTCGAAGCGTTGGAAAGTGTTACATAATCTATGCTTGAAGCATGATTTTTCGTTCTTGTTTTTCTTTCTTTTGGCGCAATTACGACTTCCGAAAGTGAGCCAAACGATATATAAAGAACTATGAAAACAAACCTGGCGAACTTATGCTTGTAATTAATAATAAATTTAAACAAGTTGGAAATTGTATATTAAACGCGACAAATCAGGTGCGTCCGTTTCGTGCTATAACTAGTTTTATAATGTAAAAACTAGTCATCGTTATTATTTCAGTGAAATAAATTATATCGTCTGCTAGGAACGAAATGAGAATGCTTTTTTTTTTTTTTCCCTTATCCACGTTTACTAAGGCGAATTTTTTTTCGACACCAGACAGCGCTGTAAAATTTACCCTGGAGATCTTGCTTTGCGAATGATTACCTCTATGGTTTAATATTTCTATGACTCACGATGAATGAATCTTTTGTTTATTGACGCGAATGGAATGAGATATTCGGCTGTTAACCTCATTTCCCCTGAAGTTATCTCAGAATTTATACATTTTTTAATGTAACTCTTCTCTCAAGCAGACCATTTTTTGGAACGATCTTTCTAAAAAAGTTTGTTCGAAAAAATAATTTTGAATGAAAATGACCGCTTGGCCTATGGAAAAAGATGTGGTTAGCTCGTATTTGTTTTCCTCAGTCACATGACTTTCCGCTTTTATTATATAGATTACGTATGACAGGATTTAATAGAATATAAAGAAAACTTATGACTATCTTATTAAGTTTTGATTCGATGTTCATAAAATTTGAAAGGACTCGACAAAATTCTGCAACGATTCTATAGATTAAATTTCAAACCATTCGGTTGGGTAGTTTTTGCGTTGTTCTATAGGTGCTACGTATTTATATAATTACAAACGCACCTAAAAATTGCCTCTAATTACATGTTTTAGATAAATTATTTCTGTTTGTATATGTAAAAATAGATAAATTGCTTCTAGACCGGGAGGCGGCAGCACAGACAATCACCTCATCGAGTTCACGGCTGAAATTCCAGAATGAGTTAAAACTCGATTCGCCTATTAAAACGCAATCGGTCTGCCAAGTCATATCTTGGTGGAAAACACCTTAAGGCTCCTCTTCAGTAAACTTCCCGATTCCCCTCGCTAATGTTATTCCTATGGGAGTAGGATGCATTCGTATTTTTAAAATATCTCCTCGGAAAATTAATATTTTTAACTTCTGTTTTCTTTATACTATTCTTAAAGAATGTCTCTTTTTTTCTTAGTTGTCAATTTGTTTCTAAAATATATTACTTAATTTTATATGAAACGATAAAATCTTATTCAGTTTCGCTAAGATTTTAACGGATAAAAATATAAATTAAGCATATAATTTAGAAATATTTTGATAACTAAGAAAAAAAGAAACATGCTTTAAGAACGGTACAAAGAAAACAGAAGTTAAAAATATTAATTTTCCAAAGAAATATTTTAAAAATACGAATGCATCCTACTCCCATAGGAATAACATTAGCGAGGGGAATCGGGAAGTTTACTGAAGAGGAGCCTTAAAACCCGATTTTACCATTGTGTTTTCCTGCACCCAAAGGTAGGAAAACATGGAGGACTGTGAGCAGGAACATATAATGGTAAACCTACGAGCCAACCGCTAAAATCGGGTTCTGGGGTGTTTTCCACCAAGATATGACTTGGCAGACCGATTACGTTTAAATATGCGAATCGAGTTTTAACTCATTCTGTAATTTCAGCCGTGAACTGGATGAGGTGATTGTCTGTGCTATTCTTTATATTAAATAAATTGTACAAATATTGAAACCAAAATTGCTTGCGTGTGTGAAACAGTGAAAAGGTTGCCAGAAAATAATATATATGAAAATTTTCCATGTCTTGTCAAGGTATCTCTTTATCTTGTCAAAAACAGATTACAAACAAGCTTCCAAGATCAAAGTTGAATACATTTTACAAAGTACTTTAAAAAAATCGTCTGCTTATGCTATTGAAATAAATGTAATATTTTAATCGAGCAAGGTTCCATAAATCATATCGATTTCCCAATCATTAATATTGCCCATAAAAATAAAAGATCATTCCATATTAGAATTAGCTAATACTCATATACAAAAATAAAAGTTAAAATTCTCCAACGAGTTCAGATAACGGATAAACTACAACAAGGAGAATCCTCTTTTCATAATTCCATGAATTACAAGCAAAATTTCGAAATGTAGTACATATCATTTTCTCTAAATTCTGACAAGAGAAAAACTGTGGACGTCATAGGTATACATATTACGTCATATGGTAGAGAAATAAATCGTCTGAAACTCCAAGATAAATACGTATTACGGAACATTTTTAAAAAATCGTCTGTTAAAATCAAAATGTATACGTCATTATCTCTAATCGATTCTATTCTAGTGACGTCACATTTGGTTAAAATGATAGCACGCCAATTGGATGACTGGTTTATTAGTTTTGGTTATTTTGGTTAATTATGCCGTTTGATTGAATGATATTGATTCGAAAATAACAAAATATATATCCGTTTATTTTTTTTTTCTTTTCTTATAGATGACGAAAAATTTTATGAGAATGGTTTTATTAGAATTGAATGGAATGAGTCTTTAAAGGGGTTCTTAATAACTAACAAAGGATGCCGGCACCAACTTTGAAATACACACACACGCATAGTTGCCAACCTCCCGATTTTTTTAATACCAGTAAAATCTTTAAAATATTTTCGCTTTATTAAATTGTATAAATTGCACGATTAGAGAAAACAAATATTTTTACATAAAAATACTGGTATGAAAAAAATTGGGAAGTTGGCATTGAAGCAAGGGGCCAAAGGGAAAAAAAAAACAAGTGGATAAGTATGATCGAAGATCGCTCAAAGGGTTTCGTTTAATATTCCTTTCAAAACACTTTATTCTTCCTTTAATAAATCCAAATAAATTTCATTTAGTAACAACAACAAAAAAGTCATGTTTTTTATAAAGTAAAATTATTATCGGTCTATTTTTTTTGTTTTTTCGAATCTCTAAACCAGCCTGATATCGGGCGAAACCCGCTATTATACTCTGTCATGCGGACTCAATGCGATATTTAAAAAAATAATAATTTCAAAATTAAACATGTTGTACACTTTCAAAATGTTAAAGTAGGCGAATATTTCCATAATCGGGTTTTTTATCATGATTCAATACGTTCCTCAAACTCATCTATTTACTATTCTCTATGACTCACATGGATACTCGCTTTGTATTATTCTCAAACATTTGATAAATCCGTTAAACTTCCGATAGGGCGTCCGATTAATTTTCTTTTTAATTCTCTAATGACGTGATATTAATCTGCTTTCTGTACATACACATACTCATGCTACTTGTAGTATTGAGAAATCTTTGAAAATTTCCGTTTTATTACTAATATGCGTCAATCATTTTTATTTCATATTAATCTTTTTTTCAATGGGTGAAACTTTTTATTTCATTTTCATTTTTCACGTGGAAATCTTTCAATAGAAAATTATTTATTGTAGAAATAATTTTATTGTGGGATTTTTAATAGTTGGCAACGGCTATAACGAAAAATGTTTAAATTGAATAAGAAAAGGCTGTTAGAATTTTGGTTTTTTATCTCTAATTATTAAAATAATAGGAATTTTTCAAATTTTAATATTTTGAGCTTCATACAGGTATTCAGTTATATATAGACAAAGTTTCAACTTTGTAAGTTATATAGGTTCTGAGAACGGCTCTGTTACAGACAGACAAAGGAGTGGGAGTAATAGGTTTTCGTGAGATGAACGAAACCCTAAAAAAGATTTTCTATTTGTGCCAGCGCCACCTATCGAAAATATTTTTAAATCACAGATTAAGATTATTATTACGATTCCTATTTGTCTGTGAAAGTAATATTAAAAACGAAATCTTTAGAACATAATCTTCGCAACATTGTAGTAAGAAGTATATGAATAAGTAAACAAATAAATTACTGACCGCTGCTTGAATGAATATCATGAATTCTAGAGACTGCTGCACAGCCAATTTCATGCATCCAGAGGGTTTTTTTTTTTTTTTTTTTTTTTTTTTTTTTTTTTTTTTTTTTTTTTTGGTTAATGTACGCGAAGCGTACATATATAAATGTTAATATAAGACTTTAAGTTACTAACCGCCGCTTGAATGAATTTCATGCATTCTAGAGAATGCTGCTCAGCTAGTTTCATACATCCAGGAGTTTTTTATTTTTTCGGTTAATGTACGCGTACATAAGTTACTAACCGCTGCTTGTATGAGTTTCGTGCATTCGAACAATCAGAAATCTCTAGATTCTCCCCAATCATAACCTGTGTGCTTTGTGGCAGAGAACTCACTAACACATGGCCTGATAAGTTCCCGGTCTAATAAAGAAAACACAACTTTTTAACATAATTATTATAACTTGATAACTTTAAAACTTTAATAAATAACATAACTTTAATAATAAATAATAATAATTTAATAATAATAATAATAATTTAATAATAATAATAATTTAATAATAATAATAATTTAATAATAATAATAATTTAATAATAATAATTTAATAAATAAATAATAATTTAATAATAAATAACATAATTTTATAACGAAAAAGTTCCAAACAGTGCTCAGAATCATCGATTCATTGTTGATATTTGTGGTCAAAAGTCAACACGCGCGGCACCCATTTTGACAACAAATGTTCATTCAAAATAAAACCTAACACGTTCCTTGGATATCTTCAGAGTCTCAGCTATCTCCTGCAACTTCATTTTACGGTTCCCCAAAACGATTTTGTGGACTTTTTTGATGTTTTCCGGAGTAACCACCTCTTTTGCGTGGTGCATCACGGGTGTCCGTACGACCACGTTTAAATTCAGCAAACCAGTCAATAATGGTTGATTTACCTGGTGCAGTGTCTGGGTAACGCTTAACATGCCAACCTCTTGTTTGAACGGTGTTTTTTCCCATCCAATAACAATTCTTGAAATTCTTGTTTATCCCTTTTTTTTGTTTATCAACAAAGTCGTTCAACTAAAACCACTCTAACGTTTTATCCACACGGCGAATCGTCATGACATTTTTTCTGCTACCTTTTAAAGGTTAGTATTTACTAAAAAAAGCATCGGTTCGGCGATTGCAACGCCATCTGTGTGCCAGACCGGGAACTTGCCAGCCGATGTGTTACTTACTCAATTCCTATGAGAATTTCTTTCACGAAGTAAACATTGATTTTATTCCGTTTCGTGACAATTTACAAAGTTTAAGCTAGGAGGAAAAAAATAGCTACAAATTTGTAAAAATAGAAGTATCCGGAGGAAAAAATTGCTAAATGTTTGTAAAAATCGAAATATCCGGATTAAATATTGCTAAAAGTTTGTAAAAACTAGTCTTTGGGGGCCACCATAATACATACCCATCATGGATATGCATAATATAAAATATTAAAATAAAACATGTGTAAACTACTTATAAAATGCATTGCCATTCGAATAAAATCTCTGCTCGATGACGTCATACACTTCAACGGCTCTATTACTGAATTGCCTAAAAGAAACATACTTATAACTCCAAAGACAATAATCCTTTTAACTAGCGGTTTATTGCATCGGATGAAGCGTCTCATTTCCAATTAAAATAGATCTTTGAATTGAAATTTGGTTGAAATACAGGGTCCTGAAAAATCGAAGCGTGTGGAAAATAAGATGACAAATATCTCGGCAACTCATGATCCGATCGACTTCATGCTTTATGCAAAATTTGTGTTTTTTTTTTTTATTGTCTTTTATATTCACTCCTTAAAATAAACCATTTCGAAAATTTTTATAGACCTTTTATCAGAATTTCGATTTTGAAAACGATTAAAAGACTTACCCTATACTACGTATGATGGGTAAGTAATAGAAAAATACACAGGAAAATATTGCTAAAAGTTTGTAAAAATCGAGAAGAAAAACTTGCTAAAACTTTATAAATAGTCGTAAAAAGAAACAAAATATCGATGTTTACTTTGTGAAAAAGCTTGCCGTAAGCAGTGTGTCCAAGTTTAGAGAAATCCCCAACTCTTTAACATTGTCGCATTAATCTGTCCCCATTCACTTTTTAGGAACATCCAATTTATAAACAAAATGATGTCAGTTTTTTACTTTCTTCTATCTATAATAGAAGAAAGTATTGCAATCGAAATTTTTTTCGACTTCCGGTTTTCGACGAATTTACACGTTTTAGGGGTCAGAGATTCCGAAAAACATGTTTTTACAAAATGTCTGTCTGTCCGTCCGTCCGTCTGTCTGTGTGTCTTTTCATTGTACCATCGAAAAGTGTATGAAGTTATGCTTCAAATTGAACATAATTTTTTTTCTATGTTTTTGGCTATGGCAAGCAGATTCTATCAGAATTTGGGGATATTTCGACGAAAGGGGGCGCTGTGATCGATATTTTTGTTCCATTTTCACTATCGTACCATCGAAAAGTGTATGAAGTTATGCTTCAAATTGAACCTCACTTTTTTTCTATGGTTTTGACTATGGTAAGCAAATTCTATTAGAATTTGGGGATATTTCGACGAAAGGGGGCGCTGTGATCGATATTTTTGCTCCATTTTCACTATTCTATCATAGAAAAATGTATGAAGTTATGCTTCAAATTGAACCACATTTTTTTTCTATGTTTTTGGCTATGGCAAGCAGGTTCTATTAGAATTTGGGGATATTTCGACGAAAGGGGGCGCTGTGATAGCCATTTAAAAAAATTTCAAATTCAAAAAGATGTGCAAAAAAAATAGAAATCCTAAAAGTTTTTTTCGTTAAATGTTCGGCCTTGATACGGAGAATCCGGAACAATATTTGTTTTGCCTCTATCTTAAAAAAATGGCTGAAATAGAGCGGTTTGAAATTTTAGGGTGGCTGACATTTTCAAACAAGACAGCAGATTTCATCCATAAACGGGTTTAATTTATGAGTTTTACTTAACGTGGTTTCGGCAAATTTTCCTTCATTGTTGTAACCATTAATCCTATTATATACTTATCACTATATATTTATATTCGCCAACGTCAAACTCTCGCCAAACTTGGCGACAGTTGGCGAAATATCGCCAAGTTTGGCGACCAAAATAGTTTGCCATAAATGAAGCCAACTTGGCTGTAGAGGACAAATTTGGCGATATTCTCATTCAAATTCAATGTTGACGAGAACTGGGATTGAATCTTCTTTTATTAGGTTCCATGCGTTTTACCAGCGTGTTTTCCAGTAAAATTAGCTAACATCGTAAAATCAAGGAATAGGGAGGCTATCTGTTCCTGTCGGTTTAGGCCAGAAGGACTTTTCGTAGTTTAGTATACATCAGTGGATCGTATCCCGGTAACCCGACGATTCGCAAGAAGCTGACGTACAACAGAATGACGAAAAATATTGATTTTATTGGCGATGTGATAGCGAATTTTGAAGTATTAACATGACTGAGATAGAAGAAAGTTTCGGGATTGGCAGATCCGACCAGTTTTAGAGACTAATCGATCGACCTTAATGAAGCATCTTGTGTTTTCTACAAACAAAAACAATAACATAGTACAACATCATACTGAATAATTTACCATGTTGCTAAATGCGGTAAAAATCATACCGTCGCTAAAGATTTGATATATTCTTTCATCGAAGATGCTGTTCAATGTCGTGTTGGATGAAAAAAACTAAATTAAGAATATTTCTTTCGCAAACAATATAGTTTGTTGAAGAATTAATGACATGTCTGATGATACAGATTTTTAAAACTCAGTTCCGTGAAACTAGCTCAAGGATAGTCAAGTTTGAAAACTTGTATTTATAAAATTGTATCATAAGTTTGTTAAAATGTTCTTTAATACTGTATTGGTTTATTTTTATGTTAAGCTGATATCATAAAAATAAAATTGATTTTAAGATAAACAAGAACGAAAAATCATGCGTCAAGCATAGATTATGTAGCACTTTCCAACGCTTCTAAAATAATTTTACAAATCATTACCGTTTAATAAGCTGAAAGATCACATCTAAGTAAACAATTTGGAAAACGCATAACCTATTTAAAAACGTAATTTCAGGAATTTTCAATATATACAATATTCGGAAAAATATCCGAATACTTTTATGTAGCCCTGTATAGGATCTATAGATTTGTATATATACATAGGATGCTAAATTTTAGTTTAGTTAGGAAACGCGTAGCACCGTTTAAATGCTCCTTCTGGAGTTTCTGTCAATAAACGGAAATGTGTTCGCGAACTTTTGTGCTGCCCTGTATAGGATCTACAGAATTTATACACACCACGTAATAGACAAAAAGCTAGTTAAGATTAAAATCGCGTTTAGTAACTTAAAACGCACTTCCAGGAATTATTGTTAACAGACAGTAGAGAATTCTTTTGTGTGTCCCTGTAAATGAACGATGACTGCTATACACACACTATTCTGTAGTAAGCCTCTTGTAATGCACCTTAGTAATATATATAAACTTCAATGCGTTTAAAATAGTGGAAAATTATTTAAATAAGCCGCAGACGATTTTTCTCCATAGACGTAATGTAACGGAATTATTTTGACTGTCCCTGTAAAGTAACTCTAAGTGCTATACACCTACTATTCCATATTAAGCTTCTTGTAATGCATCTTAGTGATCTATATAAATTTCAATGCGTTTACAATAGTGAAACATTTTTAAAATAAACCGCAAATGATTTTTCCCCATAGACCGCAATGTAACGGAATTCTTTTGAGTGTCCCTGTAAGAAAACTATAAGTGCTACACACTTCAGTTGAAATAGGGAACGTGCCATAGATAACGACAATAACATATAAAAATTGCAGAGCAATCCGAGCATATTTACGGGAGTTAGAGCACGGACAGACGGCCAGACAAACCGAAGTCATAAGCACTTTTCAACTAGGTTGGAAAGTGCTAAAAATGAAAGGTTAGAAATGCAATACAATTTTATTCGATTTATTATTTAGCTATGTTAAAACAATTCCTAATAAAAAAACAAGCATTTTTACGTTATCGGGGTGAATGAGGACGTGTTTTTCAGAAATAGGCGTACTCCTAAATGAAAACACTAATCAAGGGGTACGTTAAATAAAAAAAGGTTGGGAACCGTTGGTTTACATAACCAAAATTAAACACGATTTCTGAAATGGTTTGTCAGTCGCGCAAATCATTGACATTTTGTTAATTTAAACCCAACAGACAATATTCTCGCGACGTCACAGTCAATATGAATTTTTATTCATTTGCGGAAACCTGAAAATCTCTATAATAAAACCGTAAAGTCATGTGACTGTCATCAACAGTTCCGGGATGCCCGGTTCACTTTTTCATATGCCAGGCGGCCATTTTTATTCAAAATTAGTTTTTCGAATAAAATTGCATAAAAGTTACATTTTTAGAAAGATCGTTCAAAATAAATTAATATTTGAGTGATGACTTACTTTCAATTGTGTATACATTCTGCAATAACTTCAGTTTAAATTAGGTTCTCAGTTCAAATTCTCTATCCATGAAAGTAAACAAAACAGAAAAAAGATTCATTCGTTGTGAACGTTTAAAATATTAAACCATGAATTTTTGGACCGCTGCCTGGTGTAAAAAAAAAAATAATCAGCACCAGTGAGACAGTCAAAGTTTACCATAATTCTGTTCTATACAACTCATCTTCTTTCTGGATTTTTTCTTGACGTAAATTGAACTCATGTAATAATATTTAATGGATCAAATTTCGAAACGAATTGTCAGCTTTTATTTTTCACGTGTGCAAATTAGAAACGATACTTTAATGTTGAAATCAAATGTTTCGATTTATGATATTATTTCTTATTTATCTATTTTCTATTTTAAATGAAAAATGTGAACGTCGTGTCGTGTATTTTAAATTGGAACAGCTGTGACAGACGCACCGGGGTTGGCGCGATTTTTGTTTTGCGCCATTTTGGCGAGAAAATATCATTTTCAGGTACACGGGTAAATTAAGAAAATATATTTAATATGTTTAAGAATACTTAAGAATATTAGCGAACATATTGCAACTGATAAGCAAACGGACATGAAGCATAAATGCTTAAGTAGGTTAAGCGGTTTTTACCAAGAAAGATGAAATACATAACAAAAAATATGAGAAATGCTACCACGATTGCATAAGTTCTTGATTTGTCTATTAGATTTTTCGGGTTTGGCGAAGGATTAAGGGGAAAAAAATTATGAATAAAAATAATTTGTTACAATGCTTAACATGCATTTAAGGGCGACCAAACTGGTCGCCAGTGGCGGCTAGTTAAAAAATATACGTCCAAAAAAGCCAAGTGTCTGAATATTTATACCCGCCCGGCGTTGCCCGGACAAACTGTCATTGAAAAATATAACAAAAATTTAAATAAGATCTAAAATTTCAAAAGTATAACAGTTATGTTTAAAAAATGAAACGGTCAGGGAAAATTAGGTACTTCTCTATTATCCCGTCGACCCCTTTTCATAACAAAAATCCATCCCCAAACTGTAAGAGTAAACGCCAAGAAATGCAGTCCCATTGACTGAATGTCAGAAGCGTTCTACGTGTTTGTTAGGTCATCAACTGGTTTTTAATTCGACATTTAACTGTATTTTTCATTCTGTTTTACTGATTTATGAGTTATTTCATTCATTCAAATAACAATGGGAGCCTTAAATTCTCACATTTTATTGATTTATTTATTTTGATAATCCAATGGCAACGTTCTCCCGTTTATTGGGCGTTACAGTTGGGCGATCGTTTTTTGTTATGAAAAGAGGTCGACGGGATAGTACCGAAAATTATGACACTTACTTTTACAGAATGAAAAGGTCAGGTAAGTTCTTGGGTTGAACCTAAATAACATATCGGTATAAGATCGAGACTTGATATATGGCAAATTAAGATTTGTAAAATACTAATGGGATGCATTTCATAAAACTTCATTATTGCCATTAAACGATTAACAAATAATCTCGATTTCTGTAAGAACCGTCTTGGCAGAAATTCGACGTTTCACTCATTAAAAATTCAAAAACCGTGGAGGGATGAATTTGCTATATTAATTGTCGCGAATCCAATTGAATTCTTGGCTCTACTAACAGGAGATGTTTTCCTAAAGCTGTGTGAGAAAGATGTTTTTGTTTTTGTAGATGTATCTTTGTAAGCTGTGTGAAAAAATGTTGTTGTCGAAAAATGGTTTTGTGGAATGTTTTGTCGGGACGGAAGTGAGATAATAAAGATATTCGTTATGTTTTTTAAAAGGACTGTTTTCCACGTATTAAAGTATTATTTTCTTTTGCTTTAAAAAAGACGAAAGTATTGAAACGGGTCGTTTTAATATTTCGAAAATCGCTATGTATGTATTTGCGATATTAGGCAACCATTGAAAATTTGCTATTGAAACCGGATTCCTTATTTTTAACAACATGTATTTCAAAAAATGTCAGACAGAGGGCGCCACATACCCGAACAGAGATTTCCAAACGAACCTGTGGCTTGAATCTCCTCAATATATTCATTTATTCTGAATAAAAGTGATAGAAGTCATTATAGTATAGTCATTATTTTTATATCTATCTATAAATAGGTTGAAAATTTAATTTATTTAAACTAAATACGTAGCCAAATTTGTATTCCAAAATGTCTGAATCGAAAAGGAATTTACCTCGGCCTAAATCCTGCCAAAGGACTTTTACACAATAACCAATGAGATGTGTTTCATTCGGACGTTGCCATTAAGCAATTAACAAAGAATCGCGATTTCTGTGCCACGTACGATAGAGTAATATATATTTATAGATAGATTTTTTTTTTCTCAGCAACAATGGATGGAAGTACTAATCCATTGTTGTAATGTGGATGTGTTCGTACTGGAATCAACACACTGTGTTTTATTATATTTAGATGGTTCAGAATACAATCTGCGTATGTTAGGATATCTCTATAAGGGAGTGGCGACGCATGCTCAGATTGTGCTCCGACCGGGGCTTAAATTGCGCCAGAGCTTCTCTGCTTTTAGTAAATATTTAAACATGGGTCGGAATTCACCGGAGCCCATAAATACTGGGCTCTGGAGCAAGCGCTTCCGAAAAACCGAAGTCTAAATGACCTTTTCCTATTCCTCCCCTATCGAAGCTTTTGTTCATTCTTTTCTATCAAAACACTCAATGTGACATCATGTATTGCACGCGGAGGAAATGCAGATGAAATGGGCTCCATTTTTATACCACTCTTCGGGCTTGTGCGTGCTCGAACTCAATCTGTCTGTAAATTAACAAGAACGAAAAATCATGCGTCAAGCATAGATTATATAGCACTTTCCAACGCTTCCAAAATAATTTTACAAATCATACCGTTTAATAAGCTAAAAGCTAACACCTAAGTAAACAATTTAGAAAACGCATAACCTATTTAAAAACATAATTTCAGGAATTTCCAACCAAAATATCCGAATACTTTTATTCAGCTCTGTATAGGATCTATAGATTTGTATATATACTACATAGGATGCTAACTTTTAGTTCAGTTAGGAAACGCGTAGCACAGTTTAAAATTCTCCGTCTGGAGTTTGTCAATAAACAGAAATGTGTTCGCGAACTTTTGTGCTGAATTATACACACCACGTAATAGACAAAAAGCAAGTTAAAATTAAAATCGCGTTCAATAACTTAAAACGCACTTCCAGGAATTATTGTTAACAGACAGTAGAGAATTCTTTTGCGTGTCCCTGTAAATGAACGATGACTGCTATACACACACTATTCCGTAGTAAGTCTCTTGTAATGCACCTTAGTGATCTAAATAAATTTCAATGCGTTTAAAATAGTGAAACATTATTTAAATAAACCGCAGACGATTTTTCTCCATAGACGTCATGTAACGGAATTCTTTTGACTGTCCCTGTAAAGTAAGTATAAGTGCTATGCACACCCTATTCCATATTAAGCTTCTTCTAATGCACCTTAGTGATGTATATCAATTACAATGTGTTTGAAATTGTGTAACATCATTAAAATAAACCGCAAATGATTTTTCCCCATAGACCGCAATGTAACGGAATTCTTTTGAGTGTCCCTGTAAAAAAACTATAAGTGCTACACACTTCCGTTGAAATAGGGAACATGCTATAGATAACGACAATAACATATAAAAATTGCAGAGCAATCCGAGCCTATTTACGGGAGTTAGAGCACGGACAGACGGCAGACGGCCAGACAAACCGAAGTCATAAGGTTGGAAAGTGCTAAAAATTGTATTTATTCATCTCTCTATTAAAAAAAAAACTAACAATTTGGAAATGGACCCATGAAAATCTGCGTAGATATTCCGGGTCATTCTCATCGTTTTTACTTACCCATCATACGTAGTATAGGGTAAGTCTTGTAATCGTTTTGAAAATCGAAAAAAAATTTTTGACGGATTTACACGTTTCAGACACTGGAGATTCCGAAAAACATATTTTTAGAAAAAAAATTTTGCCGTCCGTCTGTGTGTGTGTCTGTAAACGCTCTATCTCCCGAAAAAATTGAGATAGAGACTTGCAATTTGGTATGTACTTAGTATGTAATAATGGGAAGAAGCCTATTTCATTTCAATAACCTCGATTAACCGGAACAATTTTTTTCGGACTCTCGAAATATTCGTTCTGATGAAAGGTATATAAAAATTTTCGAAATTGTTTATTTTAAGAAATGAATATAAAAGACAATAAAAAAACATAAATTTTGAATAAAGCATGAAGTCGATCGGATCATGAGTTGCCGAGATATTTGGAATCCTATTTCCCACACTCTTCGATTTTTCATGACCCTGTATTTCATCCAAATTTCACTTCAAAGATATATTTTAATTGGAAATTTGACGCTTCATCCGATGCAATAAACCGCTAGTGAATATTGTTTTTGGAGTGATAAGGATGTTTATTTCAAGCCATTCAGTAATCGAGCCTTTAAAGTTTGTGACGTCATCAAGCCACGATTTTATTTGAATTGCAATGCATTTTATAAGTAGTTGACACATGTTTTATTTTAATATTTTACATTATGCATATCCATGATGGGTAAGTATTACGGTGGCCCCCAACGACTAGTTTTACTAGGTACTTTTTTGAGGAGTGAATACTTTTTTTCTAGTCATCCTACGGATTCGAAAATCATTCCACCAGACGCGAACTATAACGAGCTTCCAGAAATTCAAAAAATGATCACGGTCAGACAATAAAAACTCAAAAAATCCTTAAAAATCGAGTAAAAAATCTTTTATTGAAAAAGTCATTTTTACTTACCCATCCTACGTAGTATAGGGTAAGTCTTGTAATCGTTTTGAAAATCGAAAAAAAATTTTTGACGGATTTACACGTTTCAGACACTGGAGATTCCGAAAAACATATTTTTAGAAAGAAAAAAAAATTGCCGTCCGTCTGTGTGTCTGTAAACGCTCTATCTACCGAAAAAATTGAGATAGAGACTTGCAATTGGGTATGTACTTAGCATGTAATAATGGGAAGAAGCCTATTTCATTTCAATAACCTCGATTAACCGGAACTCTTTTTTTCGGACTCTCGAAATATTCGTTCTGATAAAAGGTCTATAAAAATTTTCGAATTTGGTTATTTTAAGAAATGAATATAAAAGACAATAAATAAACATAAATTTTGCATACAGGATGAAGGCGATCGGATCATGAGTGGCCGAGATATTTGGAATTCTATTTTCCACACGCTTCGATTTTTCATGACCCTGTATTTCATCCAAATTTCACTTCAAAGATATATTTTAATTGGAAATTGGACGTTTCATCCGATGCAATAAACCGCTAGTGAATGGGATTATTATTTTTGGAGTTTTAAGGATGTTTATTTCAAGCCATTCAGTCATCGAGCCTTTAAAGTTTGTGACGTCATCAAGCCTCGATTTTATTTGAATGGCAATGCATATTATAAGTAGTTTACACATTTTTTTATTTTAATATTTTACGTTATGCATATCCATGATGGGTAAGTATTACGGTGGCCCCCAACGACTAGTTTTGTTAGAAATTAAGCCCTGGCTCCGACCGAAGTTTTTGTCCAAAACTATGGCAAACTTGCATTCCGCAACTTGGCGATACTCGACCTAGGAGATTTAGTTTAGAAGAAAGAGTTAGCCAAGTTAACAAACATTAGCTTGGCGATTCCTTTCTGTTTACTCAACCAATCAAATTTTATAGCCTGTATTTCGCGAATCTAATGTATGTCAACAAATATTGCAACTCATGTATTTAAAATTTAAAAATGTCAACTAAATATCTACCCTATATATATAAAATCCTAATGAAACAAATTTGTGAAACGATTTTATGAAACGAATTTATGAAACGATTTTATGAAACGATTTTATGAAACGACTGATTAAACGACTGATTATGTTTCAGGGCTATTTTTAATAAAATATTAAACGCTTGATGGTGAAATTAATACCAATTGTCCATAAAAATCCGCGGATGTCAAAACTGGTAATAGAATTTTGAAATTGGAATTAGTTTTCGAGATATTAATTTTTTTCTAATTTTAATGACATTTCTGTAATGATGGCAACTAATTACTCTGTTTTTTGGGACAAAAAGGAAAAAAATGAAAAGGATCCCGATAGGGATTATTGATTTCTTTTTATTTGTCATTTTCAAATTGAAATTGAATTTATCTTTTATTTCAATCGATAATGAAGACAAGATTGTGATTAAATTATGTTTTCAGGAAAATTTGAAAAAAAAAAATCCCATTTCTATCGTCAGGATTCAATCGTCTGTCAGCATTTAATTTAATTTATAAACTGAAAATATTTTGAATAAATTCGTCCAAATGACGTCATTTATGTAAAAAAATATTTATACAATTTGTTTAGCGTAAAATGTCATTTATCCTATTTTATATATAATCAGAAGTAATTTGTATAGAAAAACAATAATAATATACGTATAATTAAAATACGCATATAAACAAAAAAAATCGTCGAATTTGTTTCCATTGCTGTTTATGTCATTTGGCACCAAATCTCACTTTCTGATGCCCGAATTGCGCCAAGCTTTTTAAAAAAGCGTCAAGACCCCTATAATAGAAAAGCACCAAAAGCTCATTGGGTTTGTTTTCATAACTTTTGGCAACAAATCTATGTATATTAACGAATCTATCCCTTTTTGAAGCTCGAATTACGCCAAACCTAAAAGCAAAGGATCCTATACTGGAAAAGTACCCGATTTTCTTATGGACAATATTCAAGTGACATAACAAGGTGTAAAATTATCGCGGATAGCAAATTTGTTTAAATATGTCATCAATTGATGCCGAATAAATGCATGCATGCATGCACAAAATATTTAGGTCATTTTGTATGATAAATAATTATTAGAAAATTTGTATATACATATTAATTAAAATAAATAATTTACATATTTAAAATAACATGAAAATGTGCATGATGGTGCACTAAAATAGAGAGAAAATTAAAACCTGTTACTGAAAATGTCTTTAACAGTACTTTTCAATACCGTAGTTCTTAATGTTATTCACAAGCAGATGGAATTTTTCTCATCCTTAAACACAAAGGAAGAATAGAATACAGGATCGTTGTTATAAAAGTCCGAGAGGTAGCCACAATTTAAACCTAAGCATTTTATACAAGCTGGTTTTCAAGTTGTAATTGATTTTACTTATCAATCCCGAAAACAGTCGTCAGTTGTCGCAACAGCTGTGTATGAGGCCATGGTAATCAAAAAATGCCCCATTAAAACGTTAAAAGCATGGCAACCCAATTACAGATTTACCAATATTTTTAAAACAAAGCACGCTGTCATGTTTTTAGAGGCTTCGAAGTCTGAGCGGGGGTTGGCGAGCGTAGCTCGCAGGTGGTAGGCCCCCTAGTATATACATATTAATGCACAAATTACAAAAAACTTGTACGAATTCTTTTGTGTGTCCCTGAAATGAGCTATGAATGCTATACCCATCCTATTCTATAGTCAGCCTCTTGAAGTGCACCTTAGTGATATACTATGTCAATTTCAATATGTTTGAAATAGTGTAACATCATTGAAACACACCGCGAACGATTATTCCCATAGACTGTCATGTAACGGAATTCTTTTGAGTGTCCCTGTAAAGAAACTATAAATGCTACACGCTTCGTTTTCAATTCCGAACATGCCATAGTAAACCTCATTAACCTATATCAATTCCATGACAATCCGAGTATATATATATACGTGGGTTAGAGCACGGACAGATGACAGACAGACAGACAGACCGAATTCATGAACACTTTTCAAGTACGCTGGAAGGTGTTAAAAAGGAAATTTGAAATAGAAATGTTTGCAAGAAAAATACACCATCCATCGATCGTAGCAGTGGCATTTCACATGTAGTCTAAAAGGTACATTTTGTTGTATTAGATTAAACTGCATTTTACAAGTTTTCAATTCATTTTTCTTTGTCCCGTGTTTTTAACGAAGCGAATGACGTCATCCTCTAATGCAGTTAAAATACGATTGTTATTTTTTTTTTCCCTCGCGCGTGCATTTTGCTAGCTTCGATCATTTTTTGACTTGTCACTTTAATGGAGTAAAAGAGACGCTATTCTGGTTTCACTTGTTTGTAGTTGTTTTGCCAAATTAGTGCGTGTTAGAGGTATATATGCATGTCAGTTTCGTAATGTTTGAAATACTGTAACATCATTAAATTATATTGCAAAAGATTTTCGCCTATAGACTATAATGCATCAAAATTCTTTTGAGTGTCCCTGTATCCTACATACTTCCATTTTCAATACCGAACATGCCATAGCAAAACTCAATAACCTATATCAATTGCATGTCAATCCGAATATATATTTATGCGAGTTAGAGCACGGACAGGCAGATAAACAGAAGTTTACAAGACATTTCTGCACATCTCAGGAACCCAAAAACAAGGTCAGGCACTGCAGAACTCAAAGCCAATCTGCCTATTCATGGCAAAAAACTCTATCCTCTTCCCCTGTGCCTAATTCACTGATCCTCCTTGATTGACACACCCTTCTTCCATCCTCCTACCCCTTGGTATCCAGGGTTCTTCGAGATACCTTTCTTTAGTTATGCCATTCATATGAATACCTTCCTGACACATTTTAAACCCCTTCAGCCAACTCTATTTAAGCTAGTTAGAGTACGGATAGAACGCAGACAGACTGAATTCATAAATACTTTTCAACTGTTCGATTCTATAGTTTCTGAACAAGAGCACGTGCCCATCTGATGATGCGGAACCAGTGGCGTAGCCAAGGGCGTCCGGACCCCTCTCGAACGGAGGACTGGTTTACTGAATCATGGATACAAAACAGTAAAAGCTACTAACACGGAATCGCTACGAACCTTGCATGAGACAGGTGTCCGCAGAGACGGATCTAGACAAAAATTTAGCCGGGGCAAGCTTGTACATTTGCGCCCCCCCCCCCCTCCCTACTTCCAAGGCTTTTAAACATTTCAACTCATTCATCGCTTTTAATTAAAAATACATTCCTCAACCCCTCCCCTTCATTTTTCTTTTAATTCCTTTAATGAACGGGTACTATGTAAAGTAAGTGAATTCAAGTCACTTGGATTTGTCAAACTCTGTGTACAGGAGCTTCTTTTTTCATTTTATATGTTACAATTTTTTTCAAAAATATACACTATATTCTTATTTATACAAATAATGTACGATAAATATAAATACATCAGTTAGAAACAGTAACCTTATCTATGTATCACAATGGTGGATTCAAAGGAGCGGCGATGTGGCGATCGCCCCAACCTTGGGCGCTGATAAAAGGTCTCCAAGTCAACATGTGTTGTGCAGACTTGTTTTAAAGTCTTAAAACAGAATTGCGGTAATGGGTCTTTGAGGAGAGTCATTACCAAATAAATACACGTCAATTCGTATCAGAAAACTCTTTATAAAATAAGTATAAGTTAAATATATGCTTCCCAGGTTCAGCTAGGTGAGGAGGCCTACCCAAGAGCTAAAGTTTAATAAGCCCCAACCATGTATGCTTTACAAAAATAAATTCAATATGCAAGTTAAATGGTTTTAAATAAAAATTCTGATATAAAATATTTTTATAAAACTTTAGTAAAATTTCCCGCGGTTCTAATAATAATCTTTAAATGCTAAAAGGGATACTTTGGTCTTTCTCATTTATTACGGTATAAACAATTCTAAAATTTTACTAATACTACAAAAGTTTAAAAATAAATATTTAATATACAAAAATCTGAAAACACGCACCAAATATTCTGTTACAACTTTCACGGTTATATAACGAATTAAAATTAGAGTGATGACCATGAATCTCAACTGCCAAAGATTACCTTTTAAAAAGGGTAATAATATTCAGTTTTTCGTCAGCTATACTTGGTTGCTGAGTAAATGCTCCATTAATAAGTTTCAAAATATTTGTTTCTGAACTACATTAGAAATAAAGGAGCAAGCAATTTTTTTAAGCAGGAAACATTTTTTCATATAACTATAACTTTTTAAAAATTATAGTAGAACTGTTATAAACTTTATTTGTTATTGTACGTAAAAAGAAACAGGAGATTTGAAGCGAAAATATAAACATTGCAACATTGCAAGATATGTAAACAATCATGACGATCTCGATTAAAAGTAACGTTTAAATTTATTGCTATATTAACCTACGCCGTTTAAATTTAATTATGTACTTTTTTTGCTTCAAAATTAGTACAAGTGGGGTAACTGTGAAGCACAACTTAAGTTAACATATTTTATTAGATAAACATTTCTAATGCAAGATTTGATTAATTTTTAAAAAGTATAGGTGCGATATTTTGGATATCCAAATGTAAAAGGCTTATTAACAACTGATATACATAAATAAAGACATAAAACTGATTCCCATGGATAGAAAACCTTTTTAACTACATAAATAAAATGCCTTTAAAGGGCCAGAACACGGTGAATTCTCAACAGAGTATAAGTTTCGTTTTCATTTTTTAGACAAAAATATCTGTTAATTACAAGAATATCTAAATTTAGAAGAAATTAATAAAAAATCGAGTTATAATTCTTTTTTTACATATCAACTCAGTTATTGCATAGAAAAGGAGATTTTTAGAACAGAAATAATACATATAAATTATTATATGGTGAAGCACGTATAAAAAAAACAAGTAACTTAGTTGCTTACCTCAGAGATCTGCATGGACCGGAATTTCCAGGCCCGAGCCCGGTCCGATCCATACAAAAAAAATATTGGCCCGTCCCATGCAAAAAAAGTGATTGGCCCGGCCCGGTATAAAAGTTAAAAGTTTGGCCCGAGCCCGGCTCGACCCGTGTAAAACAAGTGATTGGCCCAACCTAGCCCGGTATAACATCTGAAAATTCGGGCCGAGCCTGGCCCGGTATAAAAGTTAAAAGTATGTTTTATTAATTTTAATTGGCAAAATCCTTCTAAAATTTATTAAATGATTATGTAAATCCTCTAACGTAGTTTCAAAAATTCACGAAAAATACTTTAGAAGATGAAATTTTCATGAATTCATATTTTGGGACATAAAGGGTTGAAAATAGTTTCAAATGATCATTATTCTACGAATAAAATTATCTGTACTTTTTACAAAGATTGTTGCTAACGGCTGTTCCAAAGAAGAGGTCATGTGGTTCATAATGGCACCCCTGAACGAAGAAAATTTCTAAAGAATATTTTAAAAATATATATTAAATTCTTTTAAATTTTCCCCTTGATCAACAAAGAGAAACTTTTTGACTGTCTGAAGCTCTACTCAAATCCAAATTAGGTAATTTCTGAAAGATCCATGAAGTCAATTTTAATCTCAGATGCAAGACAATTGAAAGTGCACTTATTCAGAACAAATATGATTGAATAGCATTTTCCATTTTTCGATAAAGGCAAAGAAACCTTCGGGGAAATCTCAGTAAAATAGGTGTTTTAATCTGAATTTCAGGCCACAGCAGCCAGTTGCTTCTTCATGAAGGCATTTCTATAACTGCCAAATCTTAAAAATTGGCTTAAAAGGCTCATTTTCTGGATGATAAAGGCAAAGCCTTTTCTTTGCCTTTATAAAAAAATGGGAAATTCTTCAATTTCTTGGTATCTGAATAAAATGTGTAAATTTTATATTTTTATAAATATTAATACAATATTTTTGTATTTACGAATAGAAATGACTATCTAAAAGTTTCGGAAAAGTAGCCATTTTGGATATGGCAACAGCCTTTAATATAAAAGTTACTTATTAAGATATGTGACACCCCCACTCAAAAAAAAAGGAGCCATGTCTTCCCGTTTAATGGAGGGCTGAATACGCCCTTGATTGTTGAGTCAGTACTCGGGACACATTTTACTGATTTTTGCATGGATGAAGTCCGGCCAATAATGATCTTCATGCGACTTCGATCGTAAGTGGAAATTTCGGCCTTTGCACCTCTAAGAAGAATGAAGTTTAGGCTAGGTTCGGCCCAGAAAAACGAAGTCTAGCCCAACCAAACAGAGTCTGCAGAAAAAAAGTAAAGACCGGAAAGAGTAAACACCAGGCTCGACCGGGTCCGAATATGCAGAATTAAGAAAGGCACAAGTCCGGTCGGGCCCGGAAGAAGTAAAGACCAGGCCTGGCCCGGAAGTATTGTAAACTAAGCCCGGCCTGGCCCGAGTTTTCAAAATAAAGTAAAGTCCGAGCCCTGCCCAGAAAGAGTAAAGACTAGGCCCGGCCGAGCTTCCTAAATAAAAATCGGCCAGAGACCTTGCAGACGTCTAGCTTACCTTCATGAATATCGTTCAGCTTAAGCCACGATGACGTACTAAATGATAGCTGTGAAGCCTCCTCTTCTCTTTTTATAGTCTTCTTTCTGTAATAATCACCCGAATGTCTTTTAGACATAACCAAATAAAATATTGCGCACGCTGTAAAACAACATAGAACGATGTCTGAAAAGAGATGACGCAAAATCCTTGAATTTTTAATAAATAAAAATGTCTTAAAAATACTGGTGGCAATGTGATATTTTATATAATGCAATAGAAATTAATTTATTTTTTATTTCTGATCCTTATGCAACGAAAGTAAACCGCCGTTGAACGAAATAAAATTGATTATCTTTTCATTTTTTTGAAATTTTGAAAACATTGAATTTTTGATTTTCTTTTATTCTTAATCTTTTATGATTCCTCATTTTTGCGCCCTTCCAAGTCTTGCACCCGGGGCAGCTGCCCCGGCTAACCCCCCCTTAGATCCGTCACTGGGTGTCCGTCTTAGCAGGTATAATTTAAAGGTATGTATTTCGTAGGGGCTAGGAAGGTTTTCCGTTTAAGACAGGTGTCCCTTTACAGAAGTGTAATTAATTGTACCTATAAGGTAACACTATTTCAATAAGATGTATTTCGAGATACTCAAACATTTCCGTTTAAGACAGGATTCCGCAATCGAAAAGTTCCGCTTTTATAGGTTTTAATGTATTATAATGCGTGTTTATAAGTACAATAAAACTTATTAAGACGTAATACTGCTGCGAAAAATTCCGTTTCAGACAGGTTTTCATCGGACTGAATTGTTTGTTAATCCATATTCAGGACCCTGTAATGTTATAGTCAGATTCCTTTTTCACAGGTTTTATTATCCTTATAAAAAGATATATTCATATAAATACAGCAGCACTTAGGAAAACAGAACCTACCGATAACGGAATTCTGATTTAAACGGAAATATTCCTTGGCCCCATTTAAAAGAATACCATACAATTGCACCGGCTAAGACGAAAACCTGTCTAAAGAGAAATATTTACGACTCTCTGCGATTTTATCTTGGTAGGTTTTACTAGATAGATTACCCAAAACAAATCCTGGCTACGAAACAATATAGTTCTACGAAACAATATACGGTTTACTGCGTCGAATGAGGGGTCACATTTCCAATTAAGATATAGCTTTGAATTGAAATTGGAATGAAATACAAGGTCACGAAAAATCGAATAGGATTCCAAATATCTCGGTAACTCATTATTCGATCGACTTCATTTTTTATGTAAAATTTGTATTTTTTTAGTGTCTTTTATAGTCAGTCACCCCTTAAAATAAATAATTTCGAAAATGTTTATATACCTTTTATCAGAACGGCTATTTCGAGAGACCGAAAAAAAAAAAAAATTGTTCCGGATCATCGAGGTTATTGAAATTCAATAGGCTTCTTCCCATGATGACCTAACTAAGTACATACCCAATTTCAAATCTCTATCTCAATCTGTTCGGGAGATAGAGCGTTCACAGACACACAGACGGACGGCAATTTTTTTTTTCTTCTAAAAATATGTTTTTCGGAATCTCCAGTGTCTGAAACGTGTGAATCCGTTAAAAAAAAAAAAATTCGCTTTTCAAAACGATTACAAGACTTACCCTATACTACGTATGATGGTTAAATAAAATGGATTTCGGAATCTAACCCTAATTTGTATTTGAGAAGAAACAACCTTCAAATATCCCACGCTCGAATTCACAGAGATATCGTCGATTATCGATCTATACATTACACAGCTTTTTTTTTTCTGTCCGATGAAATCGATACAAACGATTGTTAAAAAAATAAAAGGTTTGTTCCCGTAGCAGAAAACTATTATATTTAAAGCTACCACCCCTTTCCCCTCCCCTTCCCCTGATGAGAGAGAGTATTTAGTAAGTGGGGGAGGGGCGGGGACTGAAGGCCATCTGTCACCTTTTTACTTACCCATCATACGTAGTGGAGGGTAAGTCTTGTAATCGTTTCGAAAATCGGAAAAAAAAAAAATGACGGATTGACACGTTTCAGACACTGGAGATTTCGAAAAACATTTTTAGAAGAAAAAATTTTGCCGTCCGTCTATGTGTCTGTGAACGCTCTATCTCCCGAAAAAATTGAGATAGAGACTTGCAATTTGGTATGTACTTAGTATGTCATAATGGGAAGAAGCCTATTTCATTTCAATAACCTCGATGAACCGGAACTATTTTTTTTCGGACTCTCGAAAGAGTCGTTCTGATAGAAGGTCTATAAAAAATTTCGAAATTTTTCATTTTAAGGAGTGAATATAAAAGACAATAAAAAAAAACATAAATTTTGCATAAAGCATGAAGTCGATCGGATAATGAGTTGCCGAGCTATTTGGAATCCTATTTTCCACACGCTTCGATTTTTCGTGACCCTGTATTTCATCCCAATTTCACTTCAAAGATCTATTTCAATTGGAAATGAGACGCTTCATCCGATGCAATAAACCGCTATAGTTAAGAGGATTATTGTTTTTGGAGTCATAAGGAGGTTTCTTTGACGCCATTCAGTCATCGAGCCTTTAAAGTGACGTCATCAAGCCAAGATTTTATTCGAATGGCAATGCATTTTATAAGTAGTTTACGCATTTTTAACACTTTCCAACCTAGTTGTAAAGTGTTTATGACTTCGGTTTGTCTGGCCGTCTGTCCGTGCTCTAACTCCCGCAAATAGGCTCGGATTGCCCTGCAATTTTTATATGTTATAATCGTTATCTATAGCATGTTCCCTATTTCAACGGAAGTGTGTAGCACTTATAGTTTTTTTACAGGGACACTCAAAAGAATTCCGTTACATTGCGGTCTATGGGGAAAAATCATCTGCGGTTTATTTAAGGCTCCTCTTCAGTAAACTTCCCGATTCCCCTCGCTAATGTTATTCCTATGGGAGTAGGATGCATTCGTATTTTTAAAATATCTCCTCGGAAAATTAATATTTTTAACTTCTGTTTTCTTTATACTATTCTTAAAGAATGTCTCTTTTTTTCTTCGTTGTCAATTTGTTTCTAAAATATATTACTTAATTTTATATGAAACGATAAAATCTTATTCAGTTTCGCTAAGATTTTAACGGATAAAAATATAAATTAAGCATATAATTTAGAAATATTTTGATAACTAAGAAAAAAAGAAACATGCTTTAAGAACGGTACAAAGAAAACAGAAGTTAAAAATATTAATTTTCCAAAGAAATATTTTAAAAATACGAATGCATCCTACTCCCATAGGAATAACATTAGCGAGGGGAATCGGGAAGTTTACTGAAGAGGAGCCTTAAATAATGTTTCACTATTTTAAACGCATTGAAATTTATATAAGGTTCATTACAAGAGACTTACTACAGAATAGTGTGTGTATAGCAGTCATCGTTCATTGACAGGGACACACAAAAGAATTCTCTACTGTATGTTAACAATAATTCCTGGAAGTGCGTTTTAAGTTACTGAATGCGATTTTAATTTTAAATCGCTTTTTGTATATTACGTGGTGTGTATAAATTCTGTAGATCCTATACAGGGAAGCACAAAAGTTCGGGAACACATTTCCGTATTATTTAACTCCAGACGGAGAATTTTAAACTGTGCTACGTGTTTCCTAACTGAACTAAAATTTAGCATCCTATGTAGTATATATACAAATCTATAGATCCTATACATATTATTATGACAGACTATCATAGCGGGCTGGTTTAGATATTCGAAGAAACCAAAAAAAAGAAAACATAGACCGGTAATTTTTTACTTTATAAAAAACATGACTTTTTTTTTTTTTTTTTTTTGGATTTATTAAAGAAAGGATAAAGTGTTTCGAAAGGAATATTAAACGAAACCCACTTACCCACACTTACCCACTTTTTTTTACTTCGTTGTTTATTTTCATATCTATGACCCTGGAGTCATCCGAGCCCCAGTTTCGGTAAATTAAAAGAGGCCGCATCGTTACCTATTGTATATTTGCGTGTTAGTATCTCTATGGTTTCTCTTATTATGGATGGATAGTATAGACTGGAGGGAAATATTATTTTACTTTCATTGAAATTTATTTGGATGGTTTCTTCTTGATATAATCTTGCCAGGGCTGTAGTTTTTCTATTATATTTAATATCAGCTATAGGCTCTTTTTTTCTGTAATTAAATTTCCTGCTGGTCATGCCTATATAGTAATTCTTGGATCCGTCTTCTTCAATAAAAGTTATTATATAGCTAATATTAAGTATAATAGAAAAACTACAGCCCTGGCAAGATTATATCTCAAGAAGAAACCATCCAAATAAATTTCAATGAAAGTAAAATAATATTTCCCTCCAGTCTAATCCATCCATAATAAGAGAACCCATAGAGATAGTAACGTGCAAAAATACAATAGGTAACGATGCGGCCTCTTTTAATTTATCGAAACTGTGGCTTGAGTGACTCCATGGTCATGAAAATAAACAACTAAGTAAAAATAAAAGATAACGTGCGTATAATTTCAAAAAAAGTACATGAAAATAATAACTTCAAAGCCCGTGCCATTATAGAATAGTCTTATTTGTTTTTGAAAATGACTCTGAGTGAGTCGAAACATGTCAAACAACCTAATAAAAGTTATTTTATGTTGTATTATGTTGTTAATTTACACATTTTAGCATTAAAAATATATATATTAGTACAAGGTGTTATAATTTATTATATTGTTAGAGATATCATTTCGGAGGGGGCTGAGATACAGTAAAAGTTTCTAAGAAGGAATTGCAAGAAACGGGAAAAATTCCGCTTTAAACAGGTTTTTAGCAGGTGGGTCATTCCATGCTAACTTGTGTTACATTTAGAATAATTGACTTCAGTCATTTGAGTAATATAACACTAAAACTATTCAAAATGTAATGCTGATATGATTTGTTAATTAAACCTATCCAAAGCTAAATTTGGATAAAAATTACTTAAATGGAGTACTATTTCTTGAACGCTCAAAATTATATTGACTACGGTAACTTACGTTTCTGACAAAAAGAACGTAAGTTACCATAATAAGTGTTAAAAAAAAAAGCCCTAAAAAAGGTAGGTCATTTTCATCCAAATTTCGCTTTGGATACGTTTAATTAACAAATCATATCAACACTACATTTTCAGTATTTTTTGGTGTTGTATTATGAAAATTACTAAAGAAAATTATTCTAAATGTAACGCAAGTTGCCATGGAATGACCCACCTGCTAATAAGATAAAAACCTGTTTAAAGCGGAATTTATTCCGTTTCTTGCAATTCCTTCTTAGAAACTTTTACTGTATCTCAGCCCCCTCCAAAATGATATGTCTAGATACGCCACTGTATGTATCACCGAATCCTGGCAGGGTAGATGTGCCAGTAATGGACCGCTTTCCAGTAATGGGCCACCTGCAACGTTTTTGATTTATAAAAAAATAACCAATAAAAATTCAGCCTTTTTTATTTCATTAATATGCGTTCTTTAAAAATTCTAGTTTTAAATACAAATATAATATCAATTATCTATTACTTTTTGTGGGGTGTCCATTACTGGAATTGAGGGTGTTTTGATTTATTTCTGTTATTGACAATTCAATTTCGATTCACATTGGGAAATGGGACTATGAGCATGGTTAAATAGTGTTGGTAGATTAATATAATATTAAAAAAATGTGGAATATAACAATTATAACTATTAATTAAAAAATAATTTTTAAAGAAATTCCTTAAGGGTGTCCATTACACACAGGGCACATCTACCCTAGAGTACAAATGTGAGGGGAAAATTTAATAGCTATAATTTAGAAAGAAAAAAAAATTACCCTAAAAATTTGTTTTGAAAAGTAAATTTGGGGGCCCCTTTGTATTTCAGTGAGGTAATCTCCTGGTATGTGACAGGATCATCACACTTTTATGTTTAAGACAGGATTCCACCTTAGAGAGGTTTTACATCATGTTTCCCTAGCCTAAGATACTTAAATCGTGTTATTATTGTCTCTGTTTGACAGCAGTGAGTAACCAAAATAAATCTCACCTTGGGAGCAGCATCGTCAGGGCTGTGCTTCTTCTCTGCTTGTTTCTGCTTCCCCTCTGCCGGTGTGACCCGGATCTGTTGCAGAGGCATGATCAGCATCAATCCCGATCCTAATCCTAATCCTAGGCATCATGTAATCCGACAACACATCACACAGATCCGCAACACTGCGTAGTCCGATAGATCCAACACAGCACAACAATGTCGGCCCCGCACAAAAACCAAAACAAGCACTTTCGCTTTCGCGTCTTCCTTCCTTCCACAGCTGTGGGGCAGAGAGGAAGTGCGCATGCGTCACACGATCAGCTGACTGCGTGACGTCAGGAGGCGACATCTGACGGAGAAGCGAAAGAGCTTCGTTTCGGATGCCAGGGACCACTAGAGCTTAGAAGCTGGGAAGATCGGCTCGAGAGCAACCAATCGGAGTCTTGCTAAATGTAAATCTTTGCCAACGTAGAATTTTAAAAAAAATGGTTCTATTGTAAAATAATTTAGGAAAATGTAATAATAATTAGTCAATCTAGTATATATATATAAAGGTTCTATTGTAAAACAATTTAGGAAAATGTAATAATTAGTCAGCATTTTTTTTCTCTTTTTTTAAATTAAATTAATCCATTGAAAACTTCGAGATGCGCTTAAAAGAGTTTCGTTTCCGATGCAAGGGACGACTAGAGCTTAACAGCTGGGAAGCTCGGTTTGCAAGCAACCAATCAAAGTCTTGCTAAATATAAATCTTTGCCAAGTTTCGCCAACATAGAATACATACAAAAAAAAAATGAAAAAATAGTTCTATAGACAAATAATTTATTTAAGTTAGCAATTTAGTTTTTTCTTTTAATTGCTCACTGTTGAGGCCCGAAAAGTTTTTGGTTTCTGTCTGTTTGTTTCTCTGTCTGTTTGTCTGTCTGTCTGTCTGTTCCGCGATCACTGCCGCAAAAATGATCCGATTAGTTTGATTTTTGGCAGGTATGTTGGTGAGGTATCCGGAATGAGCTGTATAGTTTTTTGTTACATTGGGTTCATTCGTTCGGAAAATAGAGAACATTTCTTTTTAGGTCATAATGCTTTCCTAAGGGAAGACAATTTTGAAATTTTTCATTCGTTGAAAATAAAATGGCGCATTTGATTAATGTATTTAAACGGTAAGTTATGAAGGCTAAAATTTATGAAGATAGTTCTTAAATTATTCAAATTAATTTGAAATTTTGTTAATACATTCGTAAGATTTTTTAAATTAGGTGTATAAGTTTTGGTGAAATTTTATACATCCGTTCTAATAATATAATACATTTTATTTTATCATTTTTTGCAAATTTTAAAATGCATTTATTTTAATTTTCCTCTTTAATTTAGCCGTAACCTACCAACTATATTTCAAAGAATATCAAAAGAATAAAATTGAAATAACTTTTTGAAATAATTGAAATATTTTTGGGTGATTTTAATATTTTATTGAAATAAATGAGAATTTATTTTGATACAAGTTACCTTTTAACTACTACAGAATGATAACGGAAACATTTTTACAAGAGATATTATTCATTTTCTGGAAGAGATGTGGATTTTTCGTGGTTGAAAATTTGTATTATTTTTAAAATAGGATATAATATCTCGTACAACGAGATGGTAATTGGAATCTAAAGAAATTGGCGTAGCAAAACGCATCCATACAGCCTGAAATAGCACAATTACTGGAAACTGAGATCATAAATAGTTATCACAAAAAATACTTTATAGCGCCAAATCACGGTTGCTATTTACTGAATTGGCAGTGGGCACGATTATGAATGATTACCCAATAGGTTTAAAAGTTTCCAAATAAGCCTATTTTGGGAAAATTTTAGTGGTGCTATTGCAATCGAGTTAGATCAGCATGTACATAGGTAAAATAAATATTATAGAATGACCATCAAAACTGTTTTTCGAAACAAAAATTGTAATAACACTAGATTTCTGAAATAGATGTAAGTGAAATATAGTAGATTTAGTTTATATTTCCATAAGTTGCTTTTGTACACGAAATATTATTCAACTTATATAACAGAGGCGAGTGTTTCGGGGTTGGCAGGTAAGTAAATATATTGCAATTTAGGTATTAGGATAACATGAAATTATTTTCGAAATTTTTGCTTATTCTAATAAAACCACTGTGTAGAATGAAATCCAAGATTATACTAGAATCATTCACACAAACAATAAGAAATCAGGAATATAAATTTAATAAGATTCCAGAGGGTTCAGGGGGGCAGAGCCCCATGAAGAAATGTATTTTTTTAATCTAAAAAATAGAATAAGAGATTCACAAGAATGTCATAATATTACTGCGTAAACCGTGTTTAATTTAACATTTCTAATTTCTGAAACCTTCGAATTCATTTATATGCCTATAAATATATATGTGGTAATTTAACAAATTTAATTTGCGGATTGTAAGATGTTAAATATTATGAAAAGAGAGATTAAAAAACATTGACTTTCAGAGCTGACGTTGAGGCTCCTGATCTGTAGATTTACTAGTTAATTTAACCCATTGAAAACTTTGTTTCAGATGTAAGGGTGGGATAGAGGTCTGTCTGCATCTGCACTGCACGGCCCGAAATTTCCAGGCCTTGGCCGGGTCACGATACGTAGAATTCTTTTGGCTGGGCCAGGTATAAAATTTAAAAGTTCGTCCTAAGCCGGGGTCTCCGAGATGACGCTGTGTGCTTTTTTACCGTATTTATTTAAAAATCTTCGAAAGATGTGTTGTCATTGTTGCACCATTTTTTAAACTGTTTATCGTCTGCTCCTTTTATTTTTTTCAAAAGATAATTTGGCTCTTTTCGTTTTGGAAGGACACATTCATTCAAATATGCCGGAATATTTTCATTACAGTAGGATAGACATTCGTTGTTAGGGTTAATTTTTTTTTTCTCGCACAAGAAGTTCAGTACCATCCTATTAATTCTAGCTTCACGAATTATAAAACGTATATCGAAACGTTTAATGCAGTTCACTGCTGTTGAAACATGAGTAAAATTATCACAATGTAATTTTCGTAGCTAAAATTTCTTCTTGTCATTATCAGTTAGAAATTTGGCGAGATCCCTAGAATTAGCTGTATAGTTTTTGGTTAAATTTGATTCATTCGTTCGAAAAATACAGAACATTTCTTTTTAGGTCATAATGCTTTCCTATGGGATTGCAGACGATTTTCAAATTTCATTTTTAACTGAAATGAAAATCGCCTATTTGAATAATGGATTTAAACGTAATATTACGGAGATTAAATTTTCGATACGGAGGTCCTTGCAATCGTTTTGAAAATTTGCTGATACATCTATTAGAATTTAAAAATTAGATGTTTAATTTATTGGAAACATTTTTGCAACTGTTCGGGAAATATAAAACATTTTATTTTCCTATTTTTTTTATAAATTTTAAAATGCATTTCTCTTTCTTTCCTCTATATTTTATGAGTTACTTAGCAACCCTATTTCAAAGAATATTAAAATAAGAAATGCATTTTTTTTATCTAAAAAATTACAAGAATAAGAATTTCAGAATACCATTGCGTAAACCGCGTGTTTAATGGAACGTTTCTAATTTCTGAAACCTCCGAAGTATTTTATAGGCCTATAAATATGTATGTAATTTATAAAAAAAATTAAATTGCCGATTGTAAGATGATAAACAATATGAAAAGGGAGATTAAAAAACAATGAAAGTTTCAGAGCTGACGTTGAGGTACCTGATCTGCAGATTTACTAGTATGGATATAATCTACACTTTCTTTAATAGTTTATAATCTATAATTATTGATAGCGTTACAATCTAAATACACTAAAAAATGTTATTAAATACTAAATAAAACAATAAATAATATCAAAATACTTTCGTAAACAATCCGTATAAACGAACAAAGTACGTGGAAAATTTTAAGTAGTATGGATCTCGCTTGTGACGTCACGCAAGTGAATTTGTTCTTTGTGATAGGCCCGGTAGAAAAGGCAAACAGCGCCATCTCGGAGGCCCCGAATAAGCCCGGTCCGGTATAAAAGCTAAAAGTTCGTCCCGACCCGGCCCGTAACAGCGTCGTACTGACCCACCAGGCAATGAGGCAAATTACTAAATGTGCCCCTTGCAAATTTTCTTTTCTTTTTTTCTTTCTTCCTTTTTCTTTGAGAATCACAATTAAAACTGTTTTTTCGAAACGGCATAAAAATTTAAATATATACACATACACCCAGAAAGTTTTGTTAAATCAACAAAAATTTGGTTGACCCAACAAAACTTTTTGCTTAAATATAGGTCAATGGAAATTTTGTTTAAATCAACAAAAAAAATTTTTTTTTTTTTTTTTTTTTTTTTCAATTCAAAAAAAAAAAAAAAAAAAAAATGTATCGTCAGCAAAAAATGTTTTGTTAATTCAAGTAAAATGGTTCAATTTTACTTGAATTTTGCTAAAACAACCTTTGTAGTTTTAATCAATTCCTTTTTCTGGAAGTATTATTATTTGAGAATTTTAAAAATTATGTACTGGGTTAGATTTTTGTTTTCAGCGGTTCTATGACTGATAATTTCTAAGAAAGGCCGTGCAAAAATTTAATTGCTCCGGTCCGACAAGATTTCTACAAAAACTAAATTTGTACGCGGATATGGTTAAAGAAAATGTACGAGGAGTTCTGACAATAAATACTTAGTGTAGCTTTTTTTAGGTAAGAAATACTTACCTATTACATTCTCCCCTAGTTGAAAATTCTGGAAAATTTTTGCACATCTACACAGATCATGACTCCCAAAACCAGAAAACACCCCCAGTTCAAAACTATCTATCTTTTTTATGGACACGATAACTTCAATAATTCTGCACAAATCTCTTCCTAACAGATACATAAAATCAAGGGGCATAAAATCTCGGTAAAGTTCGTGAATGGGCAAAATCGAACCAAGGGCTTGGGGGCTGGGGGGCAACTGGGGAGGCTTTTTGTGAAAACAGAAAAAAAACCCATAACTTCTTAATTATGATACGTATTGAATCCGTTTAAAGGTATTGTTACTTCTAGGAAAAGGACCGAAAATTTATGTAAGACAGATTTTTGATAGCATTAAAAGGCCCCACGTATGGGGGGAGGGGGGGATAGGGATTTCAGAAGAAAATAAATCATAACTTCGTCCATTCCCAAGATATCAAATCTGCTTAGATTTATTATAAATCCACTTAATATTATCTAATATACTTTTATACTGACAATGTTTTTATAGGACCAACTCTTACGGAAAAAAATAAAAAAATAAAAACAAAAACAAATAAATAAATAAAAACGAAAAAATCCCTACCGGTTCCGTCTATAGACACAGGTAGATTTCGAAGTGGGCGGTCCCAACTGCCGCATCATGGCAAAACGGCATTCCCAATAAACAGGCGCCCTACGGTCTGCGTCTTCGAAATCTACCTGAGCCTGTAGGCCGAGCCGTCAAGGATTTTTTTTATGTTCACATTCTTAATTTATTTATTTATTTTTTTTAAGCACCTTGGCTGAGATATTTATTATTTTTTTAATGAATCTCTATTTGTATGTAAATGTCGTTAATCCATATTCCATGGATTGAATACTTGAAAATATTAAAAATGCTATACAGTAAAATCTTCTAAGACGGGATCGCAATAGGAAAGAAGAAAAATCCTTTATAGACAGGTTTCCTTCTTAACTGGTACATCGTCTGTTGTAAATGTATTATATTCATTTCGCACTGATAAAGACATTTTCCCGTTTAAGACAGGATTCCGTCATAGACAGGTTCTTTTTCACTTGTTTTATTGTACTTTAATTTTATTTAACAGAAATGTATGTACTTACTTATTCTTTAACAAATTGGAAACAAATCACTGTTTCATCTTTCCTACATCTAACCTTATTATTATTTTTTTTTTTTTTAACGATCTTTCTAAAAATGTAACTTTTACCCAATTTAATTAGAAAAAATAATTTTGAATAAAAATGGCCGCTTGGTATATGGAAAAATATGTGATTTCCTCAGTCACATGACTTGCGCTTTTATTATATAGATTACGTATGATTTAACAGAATGAAGAAAAATTTTACTAACTTTTTAAGTTTTGATTCCATTTTTCATAAAATTTGAAAGGACTCGACAAAATTCTGCAGTGATTCTATATATATTCAATTTCAAATCTGGGTAGTTTTTTTCGCTGCTATATGCGGATAGACGGACGGACCAGACAAGGACTATAAGTGCTACGTATTTATATAATTACGAACGCACCTGAACAGAATAAATTTAAAATTTTAACGTCCAGATTCATTTCGGGTGCGGGACTAGAGCTTAGTAGCTGGGAAGATCGGTTCACGAGCAACCAATCAAAGTCTTGCTAAGTATAAATCTTTGCCAAAGTTACGTCAACGTAGGATATATACAAAAAAAGAAAAAATAGTTCTATAGAAAAATAATTGGGAAAAATTAATTAAGTTAGCAAATTTTTTTTTAATTAATTTAGTCCATTGAAAACTTCGCCTCAGATGTACGGGTGCGACAGAGGTCTGTGTGCACTGCACGGCCCGAAATTTCCAGGCCCTGGCCGGGTCACGATACGTAGAAATTTTTTGGCTAGGTCCGGTATAAAATTTAAAAGTTCCTCCTAAGTGTGGCCCGGTATAAAAACTATAAGTTTTCCTAAGCCCGGTCCGGTATAAAAGCTAAAAATTCGGCCCGACCCAGACTGTAACAGCGTCGTACTGGTTCACCGCTGCGCCCCTTGTCAATTTTACTTTTCCTCCTCTCTCTTTTTTACTTTCTTCTATCTTTACCAGAAGAAAGTATCGGATTCATGAAAATTTTCGACTTCCAGTTTTCGACGGATTTATACGTTTTAGAAGGTCCTGAACACGATTGGACTCTTTTTAGAAAATGTCTGTCTGTGACTCTGTCTGTCTGTCTGTATGTGACAAAATTTTTGTATGGGCGCTGTATCTCAAGAACTAATGAGCAACATTTAATAAAACTTTAGATTCAGTGAGTCCCTGATATAAGTGGGTGTTGATTTGTTTTTGGTGAAAATCGCCCAACAGGTGGCACTGCTAGGCTGCATTTTTCACGATTTCTGCAATAGCTCTTTCGCAAGAACGAATGCACTCATTTTCATGAAACTTCAGATTCAATTAGAACTTGACATCAATAGACTTTTATTACGTTTTGGTGTAGATATTCCAACAGGTGGCGCTGCTATACCACTTTTTTCGTGATTTCTACGACAGCTCTATCTCGAGAACTAATGCACGAGATTTCATAAAACTTCATAGACCGGGAGGCGGCAGCACAGACAATCACCTCATCGAGTTCACGGCTGAAATTCCAGAATGAGTAAAAACTCGATTCGCATATTAAAACACAATCGGTCTGCCAAGTCATATCTTGGTGAAAAACACCCGAAAACCCGATTTTAACGGTTGACTCGTAGGTTTACCATTGTGTGTTCCTGCTCCCAGTCCTCCATGTTTTCATACCTTTGGGTGCAGGAAAACACAATGGTAAACCTACGAGTCAACCGCTAAAATCGGTTTTTAAGGTGTTTTCCACCAAGACATGACTTGGCAGACCGATTGCGTTTTAATATGCGAATCGAGTTTTAACTCATTCTGGAATTTCAGCCGTGAACTCGATGAGGTGATTGTCTGTGCTGCCGCCTCCCGGTCTATCATATTCTGTTAGACCTTGACATAAATAGTATGCTGCTTAAGTTTTGATGTCAATAGGTCAACAGGTTGCGCTGCTATACTACTTTTTTCATGATTAACGCGATAACTCTCTCTCAAGAATTAATGCACGGATTTTCATCCAGTTAGACCTTGACATTAGTTGTTGTTGATGAGGTTTTGGTCTAAATCTCCCAACAGGTGGTGCTACTAGCCTGTATTTTGTTGCACTACCTTGTTATATCAATGGGTGCTGATTCTTTTGAGTGTATATGCGAAACCTGTGTGAGATAAAAGAAAGTTTTCCGACTAGTTATTTTATGTTCACTTTCTTATTATTATTATTTTTTTTTAAAGCACCGGGGCTGCGATATTTATTTTTTTTATTTAAGCTCTGTTTGTATGTAAATGTCATTAATATCCTTAATCCATATTTCATGGATTGGAGACCTGAAAATCTGAAAAATGCTATACAGTAAAATCTTCTAAGACGGAATCTCATAGGAAAAGAAAATATAATCTGTTATAGACAAGTTCCCTTCTTAGCTGGTACATCGTCTGTTGTAAATGTATTATATATTTTTTTCGCACTGATCAAGACATTTTTCCGTTTAAGACAGGATTCCGTCATAGACAGGTTCTTTTTCACTTGTTTTATTGTACTTTAATTTTATTTAACAGAAATGTATGTACTTACTTATTCTTTATCAAATTGGAAATTGTACGTTAAAAGTGTCATATGAGGTGCGTTCGTTTTATAACAGTTTCACAATGTAAAAAAAATCCTCATAATTTCAGTGAAATGAATTATGTCGTCTGTTAGTTTTTATTTTTATTTTTTTCCTTATTACGTATGCCACGTTTAAAAATGCGAATTTTTTTTTTTAACATGGAGATCTTGCTTTGCGAATGATGACCTCCATGGTTTAATATTTTTCTTTATGACTCATAATGAACGAATCTGCTATGTTTATTGACTCTAATGGCAATATCCATTAGAGTCATGAGATATCAACCTCATTTCCACTGAAGTTATCTCAGAATCTATACCTATTTGAATGTAAAACTATTTGGAACGATCTTTCTAAAAATGGAACTTTTGCGCCATTTTATTCGAAAAAATAATTTTGAATAAAACTGGCCGCTTGGTATGTGAAAAAAAGATGGGATTTCCTCAGTCACATGACGTGCGCTTTTAATATATAGATTACGTACGACAGGATTTAATAGAATATGAAGAAAACTTTTGTGACTATCTTTTTCAAGTTTTGATTCGATTTTTGATAAAATTTTAAAGGTCTCGAACAAATTCTGCAACGATTATAGTATATATTAAATTTCAAACCATTCGGTTGCGTAGTTTTTGCGCTGTTAAGGTAAAATATGCAATTTCTATTGGTTCTATAGTAAAAAATAGAAAATAAAACTGACCAGTAAAACTGAGGGCATTGAGCTCACAGGCTATTCACACTATTTGTATACTATATACTCTTATTTCAAATGGATAATGTCCCTAAGAAAATAAAGAAATCGGCAATAAATTAAAGGTGTCATCATCTCCCCTTCCCCCCTTATAATTAACCAATGAACTCCCATAGAAGCGCCTTATCACACTGAACCTATATACAAAAATTTGAAGAAAATCGGATATTTCTGCATGAAAAATCCATTTATCTAAAATAAAGGGGGGTTATCCCCCCCCTCCTTTACACTTAACCAATCAACCCCCAAAACGAATCAGGGAAGCGCCTTATCACAATGAACCTATAAACAAAGTTTGAAGCAAAACGGATAATTCTATCACGAGTTATCGCGTTACGTACATACATACATACATACGTACATAGAGAACGGGCGGGCACATTAGCTCTCAGACTTTGATAGCCTGTGAGCTAATAATTGGAAAATTTAATAATTAGTTGCCAATTTTCTTTTCTTTTTTCTAATTTATTTAAAGCATTTACAAAATTTAACTAATTTTTCTTTTCATCTGATGAGTTGGAGAAAGGGGAACTAAAAATTTTGCGTCAGGACGGGCGAGGGTTTGCAGACTGCCCCTTGGAAGTCAGCTTTTAGGTAGCTTTCAATACAAAAAAAGTATAAAGCTACCTATTGCAGCCGTTCGGAGGAAAGCAGTTCCGGAAAATTTCGATCTATTTTCACCTATCATGACCCCCAGACCCCAAAACCACCCTCCGTTCAAATGTTGATTTATATATATATATATATATATATATATATAACATATTGTTGTGAGCTCGGGGTTCGAAAGGACTGATGCCAATATATAAGAACAATCAAAAGGCTTTATTCACTATAAACAGTGCAATACGAACACCAATATCTTCTGAAAATTACAAGATATTTAGTAATCTTCAAATCCAATAAAAGCACAGCAAAATTTCACACAGAAACAATGCGTTCAATACGACGTATCAACGACAAAATCGATCCGGGTAACACAGTTCTCAATGCAAAGCCTCTCGTATGAATTCAATCGCAGTTGACAGACAACTAACTGAACTGAACTGATGGAGGTCCTTATATAGGTTTCAGAGATCTTTCCAGATTATTCCAGAGCCTTCAGATGCTAGAAATTACCAGAAAGTGCTTTAACTTTCGATAGAGAACCTAAGCGAGAAAGGATCCCAATGTACAGGTATAAGGGGGGGGGGTTGCACAAAAAGTAGCCAAATCCGTCGCCAACTTGGCGACATTTGGCGATATATCGCCAACTTGGCGATAAACCCATTCCTTGGCGATTTTTCCATAGACTTCTTATAAAGATGAGGGTGTAAGGTTGTTTTTCTTGCAAAGCATCTGAGGCCTTTAGCATTGAGTTACATGATGCTCAATAGGAAATACATTAATAATACTGCAATTTTCACAATAATAAAATAAAATTAATTTAAACAAATGAAATATTTACAGATATATACAAAATTCATAACAATATATATATATATATATATATATATATATATATATATATATATATATATATATATAAGTTTTATATATATATATATATATATATAAGTTTTATATATATATATATATATATATATATATATATATATATATATATATAAGTTTTATATATATATATATATATATATATATATAAAGTTAAAAATTCAAATTTATTTTTTAATTAGGTGTTAGGCCTTGATACGAGGATTCCAGAGCATTTTTTTGGTTTACCTCTATCTTAAAAAATGGCTGTGGTAGAGCAGTTTGAAATTCTAGGGTGGCTGACATTTTGAAACAAAACAGCACATTAACGCGATTACTCGCAAATTATTTTCTTTCATTGTTGTAATAATTTTCCCAATCATACGCATAAAACTATATATTCCTATCCATTGGCGCCAAATTCTCGCCAAAATTGGCGACATTTGGCGAAATATTGCCCAATTTGGCGACCAAAATAAGTCTTCATAAATGAAGCCAATTTGGCTATTGCTCAATAATTTGGCGAATTTCTTATTCAAATTCAGTATTAACGAATCTTTTGTAAACGTTTCTTTGCATTTTAACTTGCTGTTTTCGTGTAACATTAGCTAAAATTTTAAAACGAAGATATAGGAAAGCTACCTTTTCCTCCCGGTACAGGCCGGAAGGACTTTTCTTTTTACGTTCATCCGTTTAAAATACTTCAGAAATTAATAATTACCTAAAAGTAAGTCTCCAGTCGCTAGTGACATCGATATTCCTGTTAGTTCTGTTTCTACTGCTAGTTAAGATTTTAACTGTTTTAGAATGTACTGGGTGGTTATAATAGAAGTATCTCTATTTGGAGGAAATAACCCGAAAGCAGAGCCGTCCTTAGCGAAAGCGAGGCCGGGTGCAAGAACTTTTGCGAGGCCCTTCCCTTCCAATCTCCTCCCATCCTCACCAATGTTGTCAATTTAGCTTTTTTTTTTTAAATTCATCTACCAGAAATTTCGAATAGTAATTTTTGCTTTAGTTAATGACATACATTTGGTAAATTCTGGTAAGTATTTTGAAGTTAAAAAAAAATATGCTAAACTGGCAACACCACAACACAATCAACTTTTGAAAAAAGCTCTCATGACATAAACAGGTTTACGCTTTTTTTATACAGATGGGCCAATTTCCTTTCAAAATCTCGGACTATTTTTTTTTTTTCCTGGCCTGGAATTTATATTTTCCTTATCAGATTTTTCTTCTTTGGTTTTGGTTAGGTCGTTAAAATATACATTTCAATCTCTAAATTGCCACCCCAGAGAGAGGAGACTGGCATTTGTGTCAAGTTTTCACATTTGAATTTTGAAATAGGATTTCGTTTATATTTAACTACATATTAAAAATTGCATCTGATTTCAATTTTACAATGGTAACACCCACTGTTGACACCATTTTATGTTTCCTTTGATAAATGTAGTTCGGTAAAAAGCATCGATTATATGATTTTTCTTAAATCATCGTTGAGTTAGATAAGTTCAAAGTTTGAGTATGCTAATGTTAATTAACGTGACAACCTTTTATTTATATATTCTGAAAAATCATCCTATTTTTTTTTTTTTTTAATGTGATACAATAAACCTTAGACCTAATATAATAAAAATATTTCAAAAAAAAAATTTAATTCAAAAACAAATTTTTAATTCTAAAAATTATTAGTTACATAATTTTTTTACAGAAAGAAAGCTACGATTGTAAAAAACATTGATATATAACTGTACAGCTCATTCCAATCATTGGCTTTTTAGATATAGATAACATTTAATTTTTGAAGGACTAAAAGGACCGTCTCCTATTATATCAAAGCATCCAGAGAAAAAAAAATCTTTTAACCGGAAAAAAAGGTATTTTTTTATATATATATAAAGTGAGTTTGTTTTACACTAAAAAATTCTGTATAATTTTTCTGCTAACTAATTGAATGTCACCGATACATCTCCTCGTAATGTATAAATTTTCGGATAAACCCCTAACACATTTTCTTTTATATCTCTATGTAAATTGTAAAATAAGTATATAAACAATCATTTTTCCCCCGGGCTGCCTTGATTCAAGGAACTCAAGTATGGTGTCAAAAGTGGGTGTTACCATTTAAAAATTTAAAGTTAGCACTATTTTTAATATGTAGATGAGTTTTATTGTAAAATTTATATTCCTAATAGGAAAGCAGACAAAATTCTGAGTCGTAAGGTGCCTCGCTGCGACAATTTGAAAATTAAAAAGGATGGGGTGTTCTCTTTCTTATTTTTTTCTATTTTGAGACTGTTAACGGAATTTTTAGATATTCATTTTTGCTTAATAAATAAAAGAGAAACATTTTTGAGAATCTACTTTTTTTTTCTTTAGAGCTTCAAAATTGTGACTGTGTTATTCATCTTATCTATTATTTAATTTTTAGCGAGTCTGCATTTGAATGTAATTTTCTTATGTGATCATCAATATTGTATATATTCCGCACATCATGGCTTGCAAACTTTGTAACTGAAAAATGTTGTACTTTAAAATGTTTGCTTAAATATGCATCCAATATTCTTTTAAAAATTTTCAACTGTAGCATAATAGTGGCTTGAAATTTAGTAGAGTCGGGCTTGTTTTTAATGAGTTTTGCTCGATTCAGGCCGGAATCGGGCATTTAGCTTTTATAACTTTCACTGGCGCGGTCTGGATCTCAGTCTGAAATTTTCGGCCTCTGCCCACTTCTAATATATTTTGGCGACATTCAGTGATCAGACAAGATTCAATTAAAATTATGCAAAATGAAGCAAACTTTAAAACAATTTGGTGGTGAAATTGGTTAATTCCTTTCTGATAATTTAAATAGAAACATAAACCAAAGATAATGGTTAATATGGCTGAACGTATACGTCCTACAGACCAATAGCAAGACTGCCGCTAACGAATATTGTTTATATTCTAATCGTACTGCTATTTACAAAAATTTTAAAATTGTCATAGAATTGTAGGACAAAGACTATTATTATTATTATTATAAAGTATTCGAATGGAAGAAAAAATGCAGTCGCTAGTTGCAGCAATTTCTAATAAAATAAATAAATTTGTAGTCAAAGGGTAAATCGATTAAATTACTTCCTATTACGACAGTAATGAATCTGATAAAGATGGAAATTTTAAACTACAAACTCTATTCTTTCTTTAATTGTAACATGTTAAAAGTTTTTGATTTAATTAACAATTATTAAACAAGTTAATATTTTTAATTTAATAAGATAATTTAAAAATAGGGAAAAATCTAAGTCAAAATCAATATTTTCCAAATTTCTCTCTCCTCCCTCAAGAACCTTTCAAAATTTTTGGAATCTTCGGTTTAGTCTCGAGGCCTGGTGACGGGGGTTTCCGTTCCCTTGTCTCATACGCATGCGTGTAGACAGGAATATCGACATCCGTATAATAAAAAGAGAAACTTGATTTCACGACGAGGAAAGCAAATCGGTATTGTTAAATTAAAATTAATCATAAAAATAATAGTGAACATTTTGTCAGAATCATCATCAGCGCATAACAACCCATATTCTGTTCATGTACCTGTCCAGATTTGTTGCGAGCCTATTGTAGAGTCTATAACAATGCCTAATATAAGCTACAAACAAATATTCTCTTTTAAAGCGACCACAACTTCTATTGAATATTTTATTGATAAAACATTTTACATTATAAATAAGCACGTTCATACATATAACTTTTATTATGAAATAAATAATTCAGAGCAAAATGAATAATAAATATTTAGCTATTCAGTATTCATTTTTTTTTTTTTTTTTTTTTTCGGGCGCGAGGCCCTGTGCGGCAGCACCTGTCGCACACCCCTAAGGACAGCTCTGCCTGAAAGAAGCCAAAATCGGTACACTTACTAATCAAGAAGGGGGAAGAAGGTTGGAACAATATAAAAAAAAAATAATTGCAATAATTCCGTTTACAATGTTTTAGCGCAACTGCAGTCAATTATGTTTTCTGCGATTTTTACATTTTTTTATAAGTTTCGCCGTGAGATTTCGACATTTGTAAAAGAGAACCCTGTTTTAATCATTTAGTCCAATAGAGTAAATTTTATCTTCTACGATTTTTGAAATAAATTTTAGAGATTTTTCCGCTTTATTATTTTTAATCCATTTTCAATCTTCTTGTCATCCACTATTATAAATTTTCTCCTCCAAGATTATTCGGAAATCGTGCTGTGATTTTAAATATTTCGTAAATTTTTTATTGCGTTTTCAGGTGCGTTCGTATTTATATAAAAAATCCCTAACGGCTCGGCCTACAGGCACAGGTAGATTTCGAAGACGCAGACCGCGGGGCGCCTGTTTGTTGGGAATGGCGGAAGAAATGACCTTTTTGCCATGATGTGGCAGTTGGAACTGCCCCCTTCGAAACCTAACTTGTTTGCAGGCGGAAACGGCAGGGATTTTTTATTTTTTATTTTGCTATAATGGTTGGTCCTATCAAAAACTTGTCAATATAAAAGTTTTAGATAATTTTAAGAGGATTTATAATAAATTTAAGCGGATTGGATATCTTGGGAATAGACGAAGTTATGAATTTTTTTCTTCTACCCCCCTGCTTGAGGCCATTTTTAATGATATCAAACATCTGTCCTACATAAATTTTCGGCCCTTTTCCTAGAAGCAATAATAACTTTAAACGGATTCGATACGTATCGAAATTAAGAAATTATGGGGTTTTTTTCTGTTTTTACAAAAACGTACCATTTCCAACTAGTTCAGAGTTTGACCGGAAAATGCCGGGTGGGTCAGCTTTAATAAATGTGGGGGAACGACCACCCTTCCCACGCGCTTTCGTTTTCCCACATGTTCATTGCCACCTTGCGTCCCCAAAGCACGGGTCGTAACAATGCCACGATTATCCAGATTTTTTTTTTTTTTTAAATATATATTTCAACCCTTTTTTATTAAAAAATAAAATGGAATAAAATAAAATAGCATTTGGTAGAGGGAGCTACATCCCTAACCAGATCCAGTTCGGAAAGTCGAATAATGGGGGGAAAAAATAAAACTATTGTGAAAGGAGGGGGGAGGGGTTGCTTTTAAACTCCCACGTTGGGTTACAAGATCAAAGACCTCCTATAACGTTTAAAACTCACAATGTTTCTCTAAGCGGTACTTGTCATGTGGTCATTCGCTCCCTTTGATGTCTAAGGCTGCGTTTGGTGCACGAACTTGCAAGTCAGGTTGAGATATCAACCTTCCCATTCTTCTCGAATCCATTTGTGGTCAAGGACAAAAGAAAGGGACGATTGAACAAAAGAAAGAGTTAGTGTCAATTTTAGACATCCTGAGAAAGTCATAAAACATCAAAGAGTCCGAAAAACCACAAAAGAGAACACGCGCGTAAATCTACGCACTGTTTGAACCTTAAAGGTCAGCGGTCAGCGGGGGAGGGGCATTGCTGTCAGGTTTACCATCGCCTCCTACTTTTGTTGAGTTTAGACTCTCCTTTCTTTTGTTGATGACCACACAACCTATGGAAAAGAAAGGCAAGTCAAATGATTTACGAGATTTAGGGGAAGATTTTTGTAAAAAGCATATAAACACAGTCATAACCCTTAGACTCCCAATGGGACACTATGTCCCAGTGCAACTTCAAAAATTACCACTGGACACAGCAGTCCCTGAAACGCTTGGAAAAACATGTCTGCTTGTCCCACTGGTCTTTTACGTTCATTTAGGATCGTAGTTGATTTTAGACCACTGTGCTAAATATTTGATTTAAAATATCCCCCCCCCCCCCGAAAAAAAAAGGTAGTTGAGGAGTTAAGGAGTGTTGTGTGTGAGAGAGGGGGGGGGGGGGAATTGCGAAGGCTTTGGTGAAAAATGAATATTTTCGTGAGAAAGTAGTTACTATTTGGAAATGAAGCCCAACTAAACGTTTATTGTTAACAAGTGATATTTTAGATAAAATAAAATAAAACCGACTTGGGATTGTTTCTTTACTTATTGTACGCTAATGGGCATATTTTAGCAAGAGTGTTTTAGCACAACAGAGTGTTTTGTGGCAACATTCTGTTGCTATCCCTAATGAACTTTAAGTCTCACTGTTCCCGATATCGCTCATTTTGACGTGGAATAAACGATCCCGTATTAATTTCCACGTTCTTTCAGCATGCGTTCAGTCAGGTGTAAAACTTTGTGATGTACATAGACTGGTTTAATCGAGTTGAAGCAAGAAAGAAAAACCCTGCGTCAAGCATAGATTATGAACACTTTCTAACACTTCCAGAACACTTTCCAACACTTCGAGAATACTGTAACAAAACTTCATAAAGTGAAAGTCGATGTCTAAATAATCGATTTGGAAAATGAATAACACATTTAAAAACTCAATTCTAGGAATTATCATCTATATAGTCTGGAAAATATCCGAATTATTTTGTGAAGCCCTGTATAGGATCTATATATTTGGACATAGACTTCATAGAATGTAAAAATTTAAATCGGTGAGGAAACGTATAACACTGTTGAAAATTCCACTACAGCAATTTGCATCAATAACAGGAAATGTACTCGAATTCATTCGTGCAGCTCTGTATATCATCTACATATATATATTATGCTATCGTACGTGGCACAGAAATCGCGATTATTTGTTATTTGTTTAATGGCAACACCCGAATGAAACGCATCTCATTGGTTATTTTGTAAAAGTCCTTTGACAAGATTTATGCCAGGTTTTTTTTACATTTAACTGTTCGGTGCTGCCATCTACAGGAATAAAAGCGAAACAAACAATGTTTTATTGATTGTAGTGCAAACAAATTGTAATTATAATTTGTCAACATTACCAATTAAATAGATGTATTTTTACACATTTTCATTTGAAATATTGATTTTTGTAAGCATTTAATATTTATCATTAAAAAATACAATTAGCAATATAAAATTTAAAATGTAAACAAAGCAATGATTTTTAAAAAGGGATTTTTAGTAAAAAGGGAAAAGTAAGTGTAGTAATTTACCCTGACCGTTTCGTTTTTTAAACGCAACTGTTATACTTTTGAAATTTTTGCTCTTATTTATATTTTTTAGAAGCTTTTAGTATAAATAAATATTATTAAGTCTTAGTCTACTCCACTGTAATATTTTCAATGACACTTGGCCCAGGCAACGCTGGGCGGGTCAGCTAGTCTATAAAATTTAGACACCACCAAGTAATATAAAAAATAATTAGTTAAATGTAAGATACGCACACCAGAATTGAAAACGAATTTCCACCAATTATTGCTCCTGGAGACCGAATACTTTTGTGTGTCCCTGTAAATGCTATGTATACCATATTCTACTGTAAACCATATTCTCCTGTAGCGCTCTTTAGTTATCCATGTCAATTTGAAATAGTATAACATTCGAATGTAGTTCGGACTTTTTCAACAATTGTGGTAAATTTAATCTAGTAGTATAGCATTGTTAAAATACACTGCAAAAATTTTTCCCCCATAGACCATAATGTAATGCATTTCTTTTGTTTGACCCTGTAAATGTGTGTTCTTTGCACTCCATATTCTACAGAAAGAGAGTGTGGTGCACCTAAATATCAGTTATCTATAACAATATGTATATGTTTGAAATAGTGTAACATCATTAAAATACAACGCAAATGATTTTTTTCTATAGACCATCATGTAACCGAATTCTTCTGAGTGTACCTGTTAAGGAACAATAAGTGCTATAAACACCTCTTTTAGGTAGCTTTCAATACAAAAAAGTATAAAGCTACCTATTGCAGCCGTTTGGAGGAAAGCAGTTCCGGAAAATTTCGATATATTTTCACCGATCATGACCCCCAGACCCCAAAACCACCCTCCGTTCAAATGTTGATTTATATATATATATATATATATATATATATATCTGACCTATGTCATACGATAACGCTCGTATTTATAAATCAATTTTGATGAAACTAATTGTGTGTATTAAGCTCACCCATGTCTCGACCGAGTTCGTTGGCCAGCTTGGTCCGCCATTTTGTTTCAAGACGGCGGCCATTTAAAAATTTAAAACTAAAATAAATATACAAAAAAGTTAAAAATTCAAATTTATTTTTTAATTAAATGTTAGGCCTTGATACGAGGATTCCAGAGCATTTTTTGGTTTACCTCTATCTTAAAAAATTGCTGAGATAGAGCAGTTTGAAATTCTAGGGTAGCTGGCATTTTGAAACAAGAAAATTTTCATTGTTGTAATAATTTTCCCAATCATACGCATAAAACTATATATTCATATCCGTTAGCGCCAAATTCTCGCCAAACTTGGCGACATTTGGCGAAATATCGCCCAATTTGGCGACCAAAATAAGTCTTCATAAATGAAGTCAATTTGACTATTGCTCAATAATTTGGCGAATTTCTTATTCAGATTCAGTATTAACGGATCCTTTGTAAACGTTTTCTTTGCATTTTAACTTGCTGTTTTCGTGTAACATGAGCTAAAATTTTAAAACGAAGATATAGGAAAGCTACCTTTTCCTCCCGGTACAGGCCGGAAGGACTTTTTCAATAGCAAACATGCCGTAGTAAACCCCAATAACATATCAATTGCGTGGCAATCCGAGCGTACTGACTCGAGTTAGACAAACCGAATTCATAAGCACTTTTTAACTATAAGAGCAGGGAAGCTCGGTCAAAATTGACTTGATTAGATTCAAAGAGTATGTTTTATCATAACTCAGATTCAAATGCGTTTTCCATCTATAATAAATAAAACGGTGTTACAGTATATCTGTGGAAGTATTGGAAAGTGTTCCACAATCTATGCTTGACGTATGATTTTTCATTCTTGTTTACGTCACGATCGAAGAATGGAATCATTTACGTCGAGCCAAGCGGCCAACAGCTACGCCAAACAACCCTACCTGCGTCCCCTCTCTTGCGCGAAGCCCAAAAGAACTACAAAAAGTCCTTCCGGCCTGCACCGGGAGGAAAAGGTAGCTTTCCTATATCTTCGTTTTAAAATTTTAGCTAATGTTACACGAAAACAGCAACTTAAAATGCAAAGAAGATTCGTTAATACTGAATTTGAATAAGAAATTCGCCAAATTATTGAGCCATAGCCAAATTGGCTTCATTTATGAAGACTCATTTTGGTCGCCAAATTGGGCGATATTTCGCCAAATGTCACCAATTTTGGGGCTAACGGATATAAATATATAGTTTTATGCGTATGATTGGGAAAATTATTACAACAATGAAAGAAAATAATCTGCGAGTAATCGCGTTAATGTGCTGTTTTGTTTCAAAATGTCAGCCACCCTAGAATTTCAAACGGCTCTATCTCAGCCATTTTTTAAGATAGAGGTAAAACAAAAAATGCTCTGGAATCCTTGTATCAAGGCCTAACACGTAATTAAAAAATAAATTTGAATTTTTAACTTTTTTGTGTATTTATTTTAGTTTTAAATTTTTAAATGGCCGCCATCTTGAAACAAAATGGCGGACCAAGCTGGCCAACGAACTCGGTCGAGACATGGGTGAGCTTAATACACACAATTAGTTTCATCAAAATTGATTTATAAATAAGAGCGTTATCGTATGACATAGGTCAGATATATATATATGGATATATCTATATATATAAATCAACATTTGAACGGAGGTTGGTTTTGGGGTCTGGGGGTCATGATCGGTGAAAATAGATCGAAAATTTCCGGAACTGCTTTCCTCCGAACGGCTGCAATAGGTAGCTTTATACTTTTTTTGTATTGAAAGCTACCTAAAATTGATTTATACCGGACAAATTTCAAACTAAAAATGCATAAATTAAAGTGATGATTACAAAGTGGCTCTTTTTTTTTCCGCAAAGCAGACCATTATAATTTTACAGCACAAACAATTGGTTACGAAAGTGAAAGTACCTTTATTATAAAACAAAAAAAAAATCCCTGACGACTCGGCAAACAGACACAGGTAGATTTCGAAGACGCAGACCGTGGGGCGCCTGTTTGTTGGGAATGGCGGAAGAAATGACCTTTTTGCCATGATGCCGCAGTTTTGGACCGCCCACTTCGACACCTAACTTGTTTCCAGGCGGAGCCGGCTGGGAATTATTATTATTATTATTATTATTTTTTGCTATAAGGGTTGGTTCTGTAAAAAACTTGTCAATATAAAAGTTTTTGATAATATTAAGAGGATTCATAATAAATTTAAGCGGATTTGATATCTTGTGAATGGACGAAGTTATGAATTTTTTTCCTCTAACCCCCCCTTGGGGCCATTTTTAATTATATCAAAAATCTGTTATACATAAATTTTCGGCCCTTTTCCTAGAAGTAATGATAACTTGAAATGGATTCGATACGTATCATAATTAAGAAATTATGGGTTTTTTTTTTTTTTTCACAACCCCCCCCCCCCCCCCCTCCCTCCATCTTGGTTCGATTTTGCCCATTAACGAAGTGGATCGAGATTTGATGCCCCTTGATTTTATATGAGTTTGGAAGAGATTTGTGCAGAATTATTCACGTTATCGTGTCCATAAAAAAGTGACATAGATAGATAAAGTTTTGAGCTGGGGGTGGGTTCGGGTTCATGGAGTCAGGATCAACATAGATCTGCAAAAATTTTTCAAAAATTCGAACTTAGGGGAGTATGCAACAGGTAGTATTTCTTACGAAATCTACCTAAAAATAGGCAACCAAAATCGAAAAAGTAGGAAATGACCCTATTAGAGATCGACCTGAGATATCCTATGCAAAAAAATAAATAAATGAAATAAAAAAAATACGTATATAGTTTAAAAGTATTCAAATTCGAAAAGAACTCACCTGTAAGGAGCAAGTGTTTTCACGTGACTAGATACATCTTTATTGGGAGTGCATTTTGATTTCTCGTGGTGCTGCCCTCTCTTGATGAATAATGAAAGTAAACTACTTTTTCTCCTCTGTATCTTTTAAATCTAGGGTGCATACGCATTTTTCTCAGAAAATAAAAATATTTAACTTTCTTTTCTCTTTCTTTTTTATTAGTTGACAAAATATTTCTAAAATGTGTACTTAATTTGATAAAACCGGAAGTGGAAAATTTTCATGAATCCAATACTTTCTTCTCGTAAAGATGGAAGAAAGTAAAAAGGCATTTCTATTTTTACTTTACCCATCATACGGAGTATAGGGTAAGTCTTGTAATCGTTTTGAAAATCGAAATTTTTTTTTGCACGGATTTACACGTTTCAGACACTGGAGATTCCGAAAAACATATTTTTAGAAAAAAAAAATTGCCGTCCGTCTGTGTGTGTGTCTGTAAACGCTCTATCTCCCGAAAAAAATGAGATAGAGACTTGCAATTGGGTATGTACTTAGTATGTAATAATGGGAAGAAGCCTATTTCATTTCAATAACCTCGATGAACCGGAACTATTTTTTTCGTACTCTCGAAATATTCGTTCTGATAAAAGGTATATAAAAATTTTCGAAATTGTTTATTTTAAGAAATGAATATAAAAGACAATAAAAAAACTAGTCGTTGGGGGCCACCGTAATACTTACCCATCATGGATATGCATAATGTAAAATATTAAAATAAAAATGTGTAAACTACTTATAAAATGCATTGAAATTCAAATAAAATTGTGGCTTGATGACGTCACAAACTTTAAAGGATCGATTACTGAATTGCTTGAAAGAGGTTTTTCCTTATAACTCCAAAAATAATAATCCTATTAACTAGCGGTTTATTGCATCTCATTAAGCGTCAAATTTCCAATTAAATAATATCTTTGAAGTGAAATTTGGATGAAATACAGGGTCATGAAAAATCGAAGAGTGTGGAAAATAGGATTCCAAATATCTCGGCAACTAATTATCCGATCGACTTCATGCTTTATTCAAAATTTATGTTTTTTTATTGTCTTTTATATTCATTTCTTAAAATAAACAATTTCGAAAATTTTTATATACCTTTCATCAGAACGAATATTTCGAGAGTCCGAAAAAAATTGTTCCGATTAATCGAGGTTATTGAAATGAAATAGGCTTCTTCCCATTATTACATACTAAGTACATACCAAATTGCAAGTCTCTATCTCAATTTTTTCGGGAGATAGAGCGTTTACAGACACACACACACACAGACACACAGACGGACGGCAAAATTTTTTTTCTAAAAATATGTTTTTCGGAATCTCCAGTGTCTGAAACGTGTAAATCCGTCAAAAATTTTTTTTCGATTTCCAAAACGATTACAAGACTTACCCTATACTACGTATGATGGGTAAGTAACATAAATTTTGCATAAAGCATGAAGTCGATCAGATAATGAGTTGCCGAGATATTTTGAATCCAATTTACCACACTCTTCGATTTTTCATGACCCTGTATTTCATTCCAATTTCAATTCAAAGATCTATTTTAATTGGAAATTTAACGCTTCATCCGATGCAATAAACCGCTAGTTAATAGGATTATAATTTTTGGAGTTATAAGGAAAAACCTCTTTCAAGCAATTCAGTAACCGAGCCTTTAAAGTTTATGACGTCATCAAGCCACGATTTTATTTGAATTGCAATGCATTTTATAAGTAGTTTAAACATTTTTATTTTAATATTTTACATTATGCCTATCCATGATGGGTAAGTATATTACGGTGGCCCCCAACGACTAGTTTAATTATAACTCAGAAAGTTCTTCCAATTTTAAAATGGAAAAATAATGTAATAAATTAAATAATTAGCGTTTTTCTCTACTAAACTCAAGCATGCATGCATGGTGGCGCCATCTATGATCTCCAATAGAAAAAAAATTATAATAAAAATTCCGAAATGTCTGGATGTTCGAATTAAATATGTTACTTTGTTTAGAAACACTGTAAGAAAATAGTTGGAAAATAAGGACACAATTTTCACTATTTAATGCTTTTTGCACGCAACAACTTAATTATAGTAGTTTTTCTTTATCTCACGAAACCCTATTACTCCCGCTCCGTTGTCTGTCTCTCACAGAGCCATTCTCAGAAACTATATAACTTACAGAGTTGAAACTTTGTGTGTATATAGCTGAATACTTGCTGTGAAGCTCTATTAAAATTTGAAAAAATCGTATTATTTTAATAGAGAGAGATAAAAAACCAAAATTCTAACAGCCTTTTCCTATTCAATTGAAACATTTTTCGTTAGAGCAGTTGCCAACCATTCAAAATCCACACTAAAATTCTTCCTACAATAATTTATTTTCTATTGAAAGATTTCCACGTGGTAAATGAAAATGAAATAAAAAGTTTCAAAAATTGAAAAAAAGATTATGACGTCATATCTACTATATATAAAACACAAACGGAAATTTCGTTCCGTTCCTTTATAACTCGAGTTCCTCGGAATGGATTTTGATGGAACTTGCGCTGTTCGATAGATAATTTTTCAGGGAAGGTTTTAGTATATAACATATTGTTCTACGTACATTAGTTATAGAATTATGATGGAAAGTTCTGTTATTTTGGCCGAAAAGGTTACCGTTGCTCATTTTTTGGCGACCATTATCGTAGGTGAGATAATTGAAACGGCTATACATCTCGAAAAATAAAAGAATAAACTGTTACTAATTTTATTTTTTTTTAAAGTAAGGAAAGGAAAAAAAAAATAAAAACAGTTTTTATGATAGATGATATTATAAAACGAAAATGTTTAATTTAAACATGATTGGGAATGTTCGTAATGTTTAAAAATTATTCAATGTGGAAGATTACTAATGAGACAATATTTGACGATTTATCTTTTGTTTTTGGCGATTTTGATTTTACTTTTGACGCCAAATAATTTGATTTTAAGCCAAAGGGTGTTTTTTTTTTTTTTTTTTTTTTTTTTTGCAGAAAGAATTAAAATGGCTATACATCTAGAAATATAAAAGAAAAAACTGTTACTAATTTTATTTTTTTTAAAAAGAAAGAAAAGAAAAAAAAAGAAAAACAGTTTTGATGAGAGATTTTAAGCCAAAAGATGTTTTTTCAAGTGTACGACATCATTTTTGCAGTATTTATTATATATATTTTTTTTTTTTGGTACTTTTCGGTTAGCCGGGCACCAGTGATAGATATACATGTATATACACACACACACATATATATACACATATATCTACACATATACATACATTTATATGTATGAAGATATATATACATATGCATTTATATATGTACATATATCACTGGCGCCCGGCTAACCGAAAAGTACCTTTTTTTAAAATTCAAATGTAAACTATATTAACAGCAATTACTACAGCAGCTATTACTTCTACCTTATATATGAAATTTCATTCCGGCTGCTTATAACTCGAGTTCTGCTTCATGGATTTATCGTAGAACTTAAAATGTAAGATACATAATTTTTCAGGGAAGGTTTTATTGTATAACATATCGTTCTACGTTACGTAGCTTAGTTATAGACTTATTATGGGAAGTTCTATAATCAGATCAATCCGATTATGAAAGATTAGCCTTTTTAAAAGATTCTGCCGAATGGCTTTCGATGAAACCTAGTTAGATAATTTTGTAGGGAAAGTTTTATTATATAACATGTCATTCTATGTTGCTTAGTTCTAGAATTATAGGGGGAAATTCGAAAATTGGGTGACCTTTTTTTATTAAATGTTAACCTTTTAGGTAGATTTCGTAAGAAATACTACTTATTACATTTTCTCCTAAGTTGGAGCTTTTGAAAAATGTTTGCAGATCTACGCCGATTATGACTCCCAGAACCCAAAACCACGCCCAGTTCAAAACTTTATATCTATCTATGTCACTTTTTTATGGACACGGTAACTGAAATAATTCTGCACAAATCTCTTCCAAACGGATACATAAAATCAAGAGGCATAAAATCGCGGTCAAGTTCGTTAAGGGGCAAAATCGAACCAAGGGGGGGGGGCTTTTCTGAAAACAGAACAACCCTCATAATTTCTTAATTATGATGCGTATCGAATTCGTTTAAAGTTATTATTATTTCTAGGAAAAGGGCCGAAAATTTATGTAGGACAGATTTTCGATATCATTAAAAATTACCCCAAGGGAGGGGGAGGGGGGTTTTAGAAGAAAAAAAATCATAACTTCGTCCATTCCCAAGATATCAAATTCGCTTAGATTTATTCTAAATCTTCTTAAAATTATCTACAACTTTTATACTGACAAGTTTTTTATAGGACCAACTCTTACGGTAAAAAAAAAAAAAATTAAAAAAAAAAAATCCCTGCTGGCTCCGTTTACAAGCAGACGTGAAAACAGAAAAAAAAACCATAACTTCCTAATTTTTATACATATCGAATCCGTTTAAAGTTATTACTTCTAGGAAAAGGGCCAAAAATTTATGTATGACAGATTCTTGATTTCATTAAAAATGCCCCCAAGGAGGGGGGGGGGGGGGGGATAGGGGTTTCAGAAGAAAAAATTTCGTAACTTCGTCCATTCCCAAGATATCAAATCCGCTTGAATTTATTATAAATCTTCTTAATATTATCTACAACTTTTATACTGGCAAATTTTTTATAGGACCAACTCTTAAGGTAAAAAAAAATTAAAAACAAAAAAATCTCTGTTGGCTACCCCTACAGGCGGATGTATATTTTGAAGTGGGTCCCAAGTGCCACATCATGGCAGATAGGTCTTTCTTCTGCAATTTCCAATAAACAGGTGCCTCACGGTCTGCGTCTTCGAAATCTACCTGTGCCTGTAAATGACCAAAGCGCAATGGCGTAGACCGAGACGTCAGGGATTTTTTAATATTTGATTCCGATTATGAAAGATTAGCCTGCTGAAAAAGTTCTACTGGGCGGATTTTGGTGATAATTGCATTGTGAGTTAGATGCTATTTCAGGAATGGTTTTAGTGTACTACATATTGTTCTACGTTGCTTAGTCAAACAGTTAGTTATGTGTGAAGGTTATATAGTCAGGTGAACCCGATTCCGAAAGATTAGCCTTTTAGAAAGTTTTTACTGGGCGTATCTTTTGCAACTTGCATTGATAATTTTTAAGCATGGTTTTAGTATATTTCATATCGTTCTATGTTAGTTTTAGAATTATCTGGGAAAATTCTATAATCAGATGAACCAGATTATCAAAGATTAGCCTTTATAAAAACTTCTACTGGATGGCTTTTGTTAGTTAACTTGTTTGCATTGTTAGTTCGATAATTTTTAGTGATTGTTTTAATATAATGCATATAGTTTTATCGTTCTTTAGCAAACCCTAACTGTAAATGACAAAATAAAAGAGTTGGTCTTTAACAGCTAAAATTTTGACTGCACATTAGAAAATATAAAAGCGCAATGGCGTCATTTTTCAGTAGTGTGATGGAAGGATATTCCAGGTAAATATACACATTGCTTTCAAACACAAGGTCAAATTAAACGATATATTTCGTTTGATTCAAGGTTCATTTGTAGAAGTCGACCAGCGCAGCTTGCTAGTTTGTAATAAAACGGAAATTTTCAAAGATTTCTGAATAATACAAGGAGTATGAGTATGTGTATGTACAGAAGGCAGATTCATATCACGTCATTAAAGAATTAAAAAGAAAATGAATATGACGTCCTATTGGAAGTTTAACGGATTTTTCAAATGTTCAAGAATAATACAAAGTGAGTATCCATAGAGTAATAGAGAATAGTATATACAGTCAACTTCCTCTAATCCGCACACTGTTTCAGATATAAACAGGGAAAATTTGGTTACCATTAACTTTGCGAGATATTCAAAATGGCGAAAATTTGATCAATGATCAGCAGTCAGTTTCCCCCCCCCCCTTTAATTTTTGCATTTCAATAAAGTAAAAAAAAAAAAAAAAAAAAAAAAAATCAAAAATACATAAGACATTTTTCTGCCTGTTACATATTGCAACAAAAAAAAGCAAATTTTCACAGAATAGTTTGAAAGCCATTTTGTAAAAGAAGCCTATAAATTGTAAAATATTATTGCTCTTAGACAATTGTGCATCTAAAATTAGAACATAAAGACAATGTCTCTACATTAGTTTTAGCTGCAAATACAAATACTCTTATTCAGCCAATGGATCAGGGTATTATTCGTAGCATGAAGTGCTAATACGAAATGAAATTATAACCTCTGGCTAATATAGAAGGCGATTTACAATTAATGGCTGTATTTCTCTCTTGGGTGATGCATGGGACTCTGCAAAGACATTTACTTTAGTAGGTGCAAAGCATAATTTGTTACCAGCATCTTCAGTTATAGACAGTAATAGTGAAGTTGTTGACTTTAGTAGTTTCAGTTAGAATAGTGTTAACAGAAATCTGCAGAAAAATTCCCTAACACAAAACTAAAACAAAAAACTTCACTGTGCCCGATTTCTTGAATGGAGAACATATAATTGAATGGATATCCTCCTAAGATAAAGCTCCAATTACAGAGAGTTTCAGAAATGATGAGATTATAAGTACTACTCAGTTAAACTCTACTGAAAACAGGATAATTCTGACACAGAGTATGATGATGATGGTGAAAAGGTAACTCTTGAGCAGACCTTGGATATTGGTTACAAATATCTGATATTTCTTCAGAAACAGAGTTTTGTCTCGGAACAAGAAATAAAGACTATACACATAGACTCCAAGAAAAAATGCTAGACCAAAAGTTCTCAAACAAATAACAATTCATACTATGTTTGAAAGTTATGTTGTACGAACAAAACAAATTACAAAATAAAATTGAAATAATTTTTTCCTTAAATATAATGATTTTTTTAATCAAATAACCCAATATTTTACCATATCTTTCGTTTTTACCAATTAATTAATTTATTAATAATTAATTTACTGTAAAATTACAGGAGAAAAAAATGTAAACAAAGTAATGACCTATAATCCGCAAAATTCTATAATCTGCACAACCTTTGGTCCCAAGTTGTGCGAATTAGAGGGAGTTGACTGTATATATATATGAGTTTGAGGAACATATTGAATCATGATAAAAACCAGATTATGGAAATATTCGCCTATTTTAACATTTTAAAGGTGTACAACATGTTTAATTTTGAAATAATTTTTTTTTAAAAATATCGCATTGAGTCTACATGACAGATATTTTTATGACAGAATATAATAGCGGGCTTTGCCCGCTATTGGGACAGTTTTAGATATTCGAAAACACAAAAAAATAAACCGGTAAATTTTTACTTTATAAAAAAACATGCCTTTTTTTGGTTGCTAAATGAAATTTGTTAGGATTTATTAAAGAAAGGATAAAGTGTTTTGAAAGGAATATTAAACGAAACCCTTTTAGCGATCTTCGATCACACTTACCCACTTGTTTAAAATTTACGTGAAAAAATATTTTTTTAAATTGAAAAATTGTTTGTAAATTTTTTACTATTACTTGGGTTTTTAAAAATCTGCAAAGCATGAATTAAATCCCTATTCAAATAAACAAGTTGGAAATTGTACGTTAAACGTGACAAATCAGGTGGGTTCGTTTAGTGCCATAACTAGTTTTACAATATAAAAAAAAAATCATCATTATTTCAGTGAAATGAATTATATCATCTGCTACGAACGAAATGAGCATGCCCCTTTTTTATTTCTTATTACGTATGCCACGTTTACAGATGCACATTTTTTTCTCCACACCAAACAGCGCTGCGAAATTTACTGGAGATCTTGCTTTGCAAATGATGACCTCCATGGTTTTGTTGAATTATTAGAGCGTTTCCAGACATTGCAATGGTAACAATTCTCACTGCATTTTACTGGAGATCCCACATATATCTTATGTAGGACCTCTACATTTTACTCGATTACAGCGCCATCTACGATGTTTCGAAGAAAATGTTAAATACAAAAGTTACGTAATTTTTTTCCCATAGAATCCGAAACTGGAATATAAGAAGGGGGGGAGGGTGTAGTTGATATCATTTAAGATTTCAAAGTTGCCCCCCTTTCTCTCTAGTAAAGGCAACTTTGATATCGTTAAAATGATTTTTCAAAATTATTCAGCATGCAGTTTTCTATTTTTCAATCCGATCTATATTTCTAGAGTTATTCGACCGTTTCCAGACACCCTGTATAGGATTACGCACTGCACATCACAGTCTAGTCAAGTATATGCTTGCAAAAGATGGTTAAATGGCTACGCATAGTTTTGGATCCTCCAATCTTTTTAAACTGAACTATCTGGACCTATTATAAGATTAAAATAATTATTTGATTAAATTAGTCGTTGGGGGCCACCATAATACTTACCCATCATGGATAGACATAATGTAAAATATTAAAATAAAAATGTGTAAACTATGTTTAAAATGCATTGCAATTCAAATAAAATCGTGGCTGGATGATGTCCTAAACTTTAAAGGCTCGATGACTGAATTGCTTAAAAGAGGTTTTCCCTTATAACTCCAAAAATAATAATCCTATTAACTAGCAGTTTATTACATCTGATGAAGCATCAAATTTCCAATTAAAATATATCTTTGAAGTGAAATTGGGATGAAATACAGGGTCCTGAAAAATCAAAGCGTGTGGCAAATAGGATTCCAAATATCTTGGCCACTCATGATCCGATCAACTTCATGCTTTATGCAAAATTTACGTTTTTTTATTGCCTTTCATATTCACTCCTTAAAATAAACCATTTCGGAAATTTTTATATACCTTTCATCAGAACGAATATTTTGAGAGTCCGAAAAAAATAGTTCCGGTTAATCGAGGTTATTGAAATGAAATAGGCTTCTTCCCATTATGACATACTAAGTACATACTCAATTGCAAGTCTCTACCTCAATTTTTTCGGGAGATAGAGCGTTTACAGACACACAGACGGACGGCAAAATTTTTTTTTTCTAAAAGTATGTTTTTCGGAATCTCCAGTGTCTGAAACGTGGCAATCCGTCAAAAAAATTTTTTCGATTTTCAAAACAATTACAAGACTTACCCTATACTACGTATGATGGGTAAGTAAAAACTGTTTGCTTATCATTTCTCGATAAAACTACGAGTTTTCATATTTTATTATTATGAGCCAAGAAAGTGAAAAGGTACCGATGGAAATCAATTGGATTACAGCAGCAGCATTAGTCACTTTATTTATTTATTTTTTCAGAATAGAGATGGATAAATTTTATAGATCCTGCACAAAATAATTTGAATACATTTCCTTTTATTGATGAAAGGGACTGTGTTCAGAGGCAGATTTCTTACTTGCATTTTAGTATTTTGAAATGTTTTTTTTTTTTTTTTTTTTTTTTTTTTTGCATAGGATAGCTGAGGTCAATCTCTAACATTGTTAGTTTTTACTTTTTTGATTTTGTTTCCGGTTTTTTTATATAAGGGTACTTCCACTTTCAGAATCTGTTCCAAAATTGAAAATATCCGCTTATAAAAAAAAACTAACTAAAATCAAAAAAGTAAAAACTAACAACACTAGAGATCGACCTCAGCTATCCTATGCAAAAGAAAAAAATCATTTAAAAATATTAAAATGCGAGCAAGAAATCGTGCCAGAACCTTCCCATAGACTTAACATTAGCTTGAGCGTTTTTTTGCATGACTGATGTAGGCTCTTAACTGAAATATGCGATTGATATGGAATGATGTCCTAGAGCCAGAGGAACATCAGTAATCAGGTTCCCATTCCTTTCGCATTGCGGCGAGGCTGACTGGCTTTTCCATAATCGGTATCATCTAATCTACCACACATACCAAAATCATCGATGCTATCATTGGTTGCAAAATTCGGATGCCGCTTCAAGGAATGGGTTCACTGTTTAATTCAGGCATTTTTCCCAGGATCAGGAACTGCACTTTTAGAGCATTACTAAGCACGAGCTATGCTCGGTCAGAATTAGCTTAGAGTTCAAATATGACCAAATTGACGCACTCATCAAATTTTCTCGAACATGTGACCTAGCCCAATGGATTTCTGGTGCCCCAAAATGGTAGGATACAAAATTTCGTTAAAATCGCTGCAGCCGTTTTTAAGATAATATTTGCATATATATAATCTCCACCCCCCCCCCCCCCCCCCAAACACGAGATTTGTTATATTAGAATATATGATAAAATTATAAATTTTCAGGAGGGGGGGGACACACATCCTGATGCTCAAAGTGGGAAATCTCCCCCCTCCCTAAGCCCTGAATTTATCACCAAGCATATCTTATTTAACCACTTAACATTTTGGCCCAGACACTGCTGGAACAAGAAGAGTTTGTTGACTTCGTTGCTAAAAGCTTTCCAATACCACTAGTTTTCGACGGTAATCTTAGCCTCATTAATTGGAAGACATTTTTCATTTATATATCGGGCAAATAATATATTTTTGTACGGAAAAGGTGGTGTTAGGCCTTTCTTTTTAGTTTAATATGTCAAAAAGAATCTCTGAAGTAGGTTAAAGTGCCTGTATTTTTCTAATTCAGATTGCTACCACGTTTATTGCAACAGTAATATTTGTCTTTACTTAAAAATGTTGCAATAAAAGCGGCAGCAATGAAGCTATCTGAATAACAAAAACTGATCCCACCCAACTAACAACACTAGTTAAACATATGCAGTCAGTCTTTTATATATATATATGAAATGATAAAAAAATAAAACCCTTTTTAAAATTCAAAATTTAAAATAAATTATTTGCAGCTCCTACTCCAACTCTTCTATTCAAAAAACCATTTTTACCCCTGTTAACATGTAGGTCTTGTTTAAAAGGAGGTTAAATATGATGAGTGGGTCATTTTAAAAGAAGTTAAACATGTGGAGTTTAAAGGAGGTTAAATGTATTGGGTAGGTTTTGTTTAAAAGAAGTTAAACATATGGAGTAGGTCTTGTTTAAAAACGGGACTAAACATATGGAGTAGGTCTTGTTTAAAAAGGAGGTTAAACATGTGGAATAGGTCTTGTTTAAAAACTAGGCTAAACATATGGAGTAGATTTTTTTAAAAATAGGTTAAACATATGAAGTAGATCATATTAAAATAGGTTTAACAAATGGAGTGGATCATATTAAAATAGGTTAAACATATGGAGTAGATTTTTTTAAAAATAGGTTAAACATATGAAGTAGATCATATTAAAATAGGTTTAACAAATGGAGTGGATCATATTAAAATAGGTTAAACATATGGAGTAGATCATATTAAAATAGGTTAAATGTATTAAGTAGATCATTTAAAAAGAGGTTAAACAAATGGAGTGGATCTCATTAAAATAGGTTAAACATATGTAGTGTGTGTTAATAAATATATTGAATATGACTTTGTAGCCAATAATGAGAAAGATTAAAATAGTAAAACAATTTATTTAGATTTCTTCTACAAGCACTTTTTTTTTCATATCTGAATTCAATTTCAACAGTCATTCACAGTCTAAATTTTTTTCAATAATTTCTTCTCCGTTTAAAAAACTCTGTCCAACAGTTCGATAGAACACTTGAGTCGTCCTGTAAAATAAGTTAAATGCAGTTGGTTTTAAAAATATCCTCACTCCTCCTCCACTTCTTCTGCTTCGGCTTTACGTCAGCTACACTAAAATGAACAAGAATGAAAAACCATGCATCAAGCATATATAGGTTATGTAACATTTCCAAAATACTTTTACAAATCTTTACCATTAAATAAGGCGAAAGTGGAAAAAGCGTAACAGATTTAAAAACCCAATTTCAGGAGTTACCAACGATATTCAGAAATATATTTGAATTCTTTTGTGCAGCCCTGTATACGATAAATAGATAGAATGCTCAGATTTAGTTCAGTTAAAATTATCCCTCAGGAATTTCCTTGAACGTCACAATCCCTGTTTGCCCTTAAGTGAAAGTAGTCGGATCTGCCAATCCCAAAACTTTCTTCTATCTCAGTCATGTTAATGCTTCAAACTTCGCTATCACATCGCCAATAAAATCAATATTTTTCCTCATTCTGTTCTACGTCAGCTGCGTACCAATTGTCAGGTTACCAGGATGAGATCAACTGATGTATACTAAACTACGAAAAGTCCTTCTGGCCTCAACCGACAGGAACAGATAGCCTCCCTACTCCTTGGTTTTAAGATTTTAGCTAATTTTACTGGAAAACACGAATGCATGGAACCCAATTAAAGAAGATTCATTCCCAGTTTTCGTCAACATTGAATTTGAATGAGAATATCGCTAAATTAGTCCTCTACAGCCAAGTTGGCTTCATTTATGGCAACCTATTTTGGTCGCCAAATTTGGCGATATTTTGCCAACTGTCACCAAGAATTTGACGTTGGCGAATATAAATATATAGTGATAAGCATATAATAAGAACAATGGTTACAACAATGAAAGAAAATTTGCCGAAACCATGTTCACTAAAACTCATAAATTAAACCCGTTTATGGATGAATTCTGCTATCTTGTTTGAAAATGTCAGCCACCCTAAAATTTCAAACCGCTATATCTTAGCCATTTTTTAGGATATGATCTAAGATATGGTCTTAAGATAGAGGCAAAACAAAAATTGTTCCGGATTCTCCGGATCAAGGCCGAAAACTTTAAGGATTTCTAATTTTTTTGTACATTTTTTTGAATTTGAAATCTTTAAATGGCTATCACAGCGCCCCCTTTTGTTGAAATATCCCCAAATTCTAATAGAACCTGCTTGCCATAGCCAAAAACATAGAAAAAAAATGTGGTTCAATTTGAAGCATAACTTCATACACTTTTCGATGATACAATGAGGACGGACAGACAGACATTTTGTAAAAACATGTTTTTCGGAATATCTGACCCCTAAAACGTGTAAATCCGTCGAAAAAAATTTCGATTACAATACTTTCTTCTATTATAGAAAGTAAAAAAAAAAAAAAAAAAAAAGCTAGTTTCAACCCTTTTTCAAGGAAGCGGACAAAAGTGTGGACATTAAAATTATTTTTTTTTTTCATCATAGATATATGAAAAATTTTGGGATCACGAGAAATTACTCGTGACGTTATCAGTGAACATTATTATCATCTTTTACTTTTGTTTTAAATAAAACAAATTTAGTTAATAGCTTGAATATAGTAGAAGGACCCGTGTGAAGCTATCAGATTATTTCCTAGTATGTTTTAGCGCTTATTTTTAATTAACTCATTCTTTTTTTAAAAATCAAACAATGCATTTTAACGAAATGTGGGTGTACTATCTCAGAAACTTGTTCAAACACTTTTCAAATGATACCTCATTCATAGTTGTATGTGTATAGAAAAAAGGAGGTTGACAACAGAAATAATATATACAGGGCTCCCAACACATTTTAGTCCTCAAAAAGGGGGAAAGGGGACCATTTTTATTTAAAAAGGGGACTTTGGGGAGCCATTTATACTAAAAAAGGGAACTTTGGGGGACCAGTTATATTTAAAAAGGCGACTGAAAAGGGAATACATGTCTAAAAATACAGCATCAAGTTTCCCTAAATATGCAATTTTTTAAAATATACTTCAGAAAATATGTTAATTGATTATCCTTACAAAGGAAAGGTATCATTAAACAATTGATTATCTTGTCACTAAACAATATACATAGCTTTATTTAACACACTCAAATATCCTACGCCAAGATGGGTTATATTTAGAACAGCAAAAAATGATTTGGAATAAAATATAAATAGTAAAAATTAATGGATCTAAGAAAATATTAAAGAATCAATTGTTAGCAGTATTATACATTAACAATTACAAAAGAACAGTGCTTTTCTTGGAATTTAACTTGTAGTAACAGCAATCAGTGAATAAAAAAAGCACAGCATAACAGCGCCTTCTGTTAACTAATAAAATTTAAAATTAGATTAACATAAATATATGTTGTTAATTTTCAACTCAAACATAAAATTCAGTTCCTTTCTATACAATAGAAACTGAGATGCTATAATGTTCATTCGAAAAAACATAGTATGGCAACTCCTCTTAGGTTAAGTCTTGGTAGTGGTCAAAATCAATATTCGTAATCATCGTACATATTAAATTTGGTGAAATTCTATCCCAAACATGCCGAGATCTGGCTATCATGGAAATAGTTAAAAATGCGACCCAGTAGCGCCACCTGTTGGGTGAAATACACCAAAATCTAATCAGCATCGATTTATGTTAAGAGTTAACTTAATGTGAAGTTTGATGAAATTTTACCCAGATTGTTTTATTAAAATACGTCATGTAAAAAGTAAAAAAAATCCCTGATGGCTCGGCCTACAGGCACACATAGATTTCAAAGATGCAGACCGTGGGGTGCCTGTTTCTTGGGAATTGCAGAAGAAAGACCTTTTTGCCATGATGCAGCAGTTGGGACCGCCCACTTCGAAATATACCTGTGCCTGTATGTGGAGCCAGCAGGGATTTTTTTGTTTTTTTTTTTTGCTATAAGAGTTGGTCCTATAAAAAACTTGTCAATATAACAGTTGTAGATAATATAAAAGAGATTTATAATAAATTTAAGCGGATTTGATATCTTGTGAATTGATGAAGTTATGAATTTTTTTCTTCTTAAGCCCCTATTTCCCCCCCACCCCCCTTGAAGGCATTTTTAATGAAATCAAAAATCTGTCATACATACATTTTTGGCCCTTTTCCTAGAAGTAATAACTTTAAACAGATTTGATACGTATCATAATTAAAAAGTTATGGTTTTTTTCTGTTTTCACAAAAAGCCCCCCTCCCCTTTCCACTCCCCCTGGTTCGATTTTGCTCATTAACGAACTTGACCGAGATTTTATGTATCTGTTTGGAAAAGATTTGTGCAGAATTATTGAAGTTATCGTGCCCATAAAAAAGTGATATAGATAGATAGATAAAGTTTTGAACTGGGGGGGGGGGGGGGGGGGGTTGGGTTCTAGGAGTCATGATCAGTGTAGATCTGCAAAAAATTTTCAGAAATTCCAACTCAGGGGAGAATGTAATAGGTAGTATTTCTAACAAAATCTAAAAATGCAGCATAACAGTGCCACCTGTAGGGCCATATACGCCAAAACATAATCAGCCATTTGATGAAATTCCTTGCTTCAGATTTTGATATAGAATGGCTACAAAATGTGTATCACATACAGAGAGAGATTTTTAAAAATAATCAAACCGTATTCAGGTCAACCTAAAATGTGTAAATCAAAAAAAAGAAAAGGAAATTATTTTCATGATTCCAATATTTTCTTCTGATAAATATCTATTAAAGAAAACATTATAAAAAAGAAGAAATTTTAATTACGATTTCCTTTAATAGCTGAGATAATACTTCTCCATCAAAACTGAAAACAAAACTATATCTATAATTTATCTGTGTGATGAAGAGACTGTTGCGCATAGAGCTACAAGATTTGGCAGGAAAGTACCTGCATGTCTAAAGTTAGTTTTTAAATTTTTTGATTAAATTTTTTTTTCTTTATTTAATTTTTCAGGCAATTTTTACCCCCTTTTTTTCCGTGTTTCATGGTGATTTCTTTCACATTAATAAAAGGAATTCATTTTAAGAATTTTTAGCCCAGTAGTAATTTTTTTCTTTTTTTCAATAGTTTATTCAAAATTTGTATAGTGATTTTTAAATTTTTCATGAATTTTTTATGAAAATTACAGGGTTTTTTTTGTGACTTGTGCTAATTTTTTGACATTCGTAAAAAGAATTCACTTGCAAACTTTTATATTTTTGTTCTTCTGCAATTATGTTTTTTGATTTGAATTTTTAGCAATTTCTAGCTTTTTTTCTTTTTTTTTTTCTCCACATTCTGCGGTGCTTTTTGACATTTGTGAAACAATTCCGTTTACATCGTTAAAAATTTTTTTTTCTGCAATTTTTATACATCTTGTAGGGGTTTTTTGCAAAGTAGTAAAAGGAATCTGGTTTCAATTTTTTTAGCCCAATACAGTAAATGTTGCCTCTTTTTAATAAAAATTATTCGGAATTCGTGCAGCAATTTTTAAATTTTGCACAGTTTATATGAGTTTTAGATTTTTTTTTTCGTTTTGGAATGATTTTTTGACATTATGAAAAAGAATCCGGTTTCAATAGCCCAGTTTAATAAATTTTGTCTTCTACAATTTTTTAACTTTTAGCAATTTTTTAAGTTTTTTGCATTTTGCGGCAATTTTTCTTTTCTTTCCAGTCATAAAAGGGGACTAAGGGGACCAAAATGCACAAAAGGGGACTAAAGGGGACCTTTTTCTAAAAAGGGGACTTTAGGGGGAAAAAGGGGACCATTTGGGAGCCCTGTATATATGATGATTGTTTGTGTATAAGAAAATGAGAATAGATTGCCAGAAAATTTTTTGCCAAATTTTTTTCTCTCGCCAAGGTCATTTTGCTAGGTTGTCAAGATCCCTATACTGGGGAAAAAAAAAAAAAAGAATTGCCTATGGGAATTTAAACATGGGATGTTCAAACTTTGTGGTCCAGCAGCCATTTAAGTAACGTCAGAAATATTAACAGCTTAATGAAATATTAAAAAATAAATACTTACAATTTTTGTGAATCCTAATGATCAGTATATCTAAATGGAAGATAATCCTTAAATTACATAATCTACTGGTGCTCCGATACAGTACGCATATACACAGCCATGATTAAACAAATAAACAATAGGTGACGCACACGTAAAAATTAAATAAAAACGGATTAAAAGATTGATAGTTTTGCAAAAAGTACGAGCAAGAAATAAATTAACAATCGTATTTTAATTGCATTATAGGATGACGTCATCTGATAATGCAGTATTTTATTTTCGTGGCAACACTGATTTGAGGAAAATCTTTCATTTCATTTATGAAAACAATGCCGATTTAATTTTTAATTAACTGCAATTTTTAATCAAAAAACATGTTTTAACGAAATGTTAAGTGTGCTATGTCAGAAGCCTGTTCAAAATCCTTTCATATACTACCTCATTCGTCGTTCTGCGTTTCGTATTTTCTTAAAAAGAAAGGGATGTTGACAGGAGAAATAATATATATGATATATGGGAGAAAACATATCGAGAGCCACGGCATGTTGTATACTCACTGTTATACCGTCACGGGTGATGCATGTAAGGCGGCGTGTTCGACGTCGTCATGGCGGCACTTGTGGGTATAATTGTCATCTGCGACAGCATGGGATGAGCACTGTGTGCCGCCTGGGAGTGGAGCATGTGGAGGTGAGGGTGGTGGTGGTGGTGGTGGCCCGGTTGACCTGGTTGCTGCATCAGCACGAACGGCTGGGGTGGTCCGGTCGGGAAGGCTCCATGATGCATGATCGGTTGAGAGTGGTGGCCAGTTGCTGCCTGGTGCAGGTGGTGCATTCCGCCGGGATACATGACTGCCGTAGAAGTAGGGGGTTGGGAGTGCGGAGGGGGAGGTACCTGTGTGGAACAACAGTTCAAAGACATTTTTTTATTGAGAAGATCTGTATGAATTTCAAAATACATTTGTGTGGTTAGAATGGATTATTTTAAGACCACACTTCGTCAAACATCTCTGTCCTATTTACCTGATGTACCGGGGAGGGTGAGGGGTGGAGGACCGGCGTCTGACACTGTGGAGGGTGGTGGTTGGAGTGCTGCCCTCCCGCCTGGTGGAGCGTGTGTGGGGTGGTGGAAGCACCTGGGTGTGCTGACACTGTGAAAGGAGAAAACAAAACAAGACAAGGGGAGTTAGATGTCGGTCATATACACAGGGTTGAAAAAAACCCACCTACTTTCCCCCTCCCAAAAAATGCCTGTTTTTTTTGGGGGGGGGATAAAACCCACTCTAAAAAACCCATATTAAAGTGGGTTTTTTACCATTTACTATATTATTTCTTAATATTCAGCAGCTTTTATATTAATTTTTTAACCTTTGTGTTTAAAGAGTTACATTATCCTCTTAAAACATATTGTGGATGTATTGCCAAATGTGCCCAAGTCAAAATTGTCAAAATGAAATAATAAGCTGAAAAAAAAAAACAAATCTGCTAATATTATGGCGGAAAAAAAAGCCAAAATCAATATACATAGCTAATCAACAAAATTGTCAAAATGAAATAATAAGCTAAAAAGAAAAGGTACTTTTTGGTTAGCCGGGGGCCAGTGATATATATACACGTATATATATACACACACACACATATATACACATACCTGCATATACATATATATACATATATGTATGCATATATATACAAATATATGTATATACATATGTATTTATATATGCACATATATCACTGGCACCCGGCTAACCGAAAAGTACCAAAAAAAAAAATCTGCTAATATTATGGGGAAAAAAAAAAGCCAAAATCAATATACATAGCTAATCAACATTTTCACATAAGTCAAAAATGACCAGGTCTTTCATATCAAGATTCAACAATATAAAGCTTTATAATATAAGTTCCCAACCAGGTACAAATATGACTTATTCACTTTTGGCAGTAGCAATATACACGGTGTCTACAAAGTATTTCAAGAAAACCTGTCAAGAAAATACACAAGTCATATGCAAGTGTAGAATAAGAAATATACAAGTCAAGAAAAATAAAACCCCACAGATAGGAATGAAGTATTATGTGGTTGCATTCATTTTAAAAAAAAAAGGTACGTTAATTTTTTACAGAGTCCCTCGCTCTTAAAAGTTATATTTTGAAACCTTTTCTACGAGCACAACAGTAAAAAAAAAAATCTGAGGAGATTTTTTTTCTATAACCAAAACGTACCAAGTTATGATAGGTTAGAATTTTGTGAAGCTGTGTGGTAAAGATGAGTTTGGGCTCTTTATTCAGAGCCCAGGCCCGCCTGAGCGTAACGATTTTAAATCTGAGCTCACCTGAGCCCAATACCAGAAAAAAATGCATAATACTTAAAAATTGTTTAAAAAAACTTTTTACATGAAAATAACTGTTAATCCCGTGCACATAATTAAATTTACGGAAATTTACATTCAATCTTATCAAAAGATAAGTTTGGTATCCAATAAAAATATACTTCCTTAAAAGGATGTTCATATTTTTATCTCTGAACAAGCAAATCTGATGGACACATTAACAAAGTGCGTTTTTTATGAATAAATGCATGAAATTTACCGAAATTACTTTTTCTACGCCGAAGAATCGAACAAAGTTTTCTATAAATTATAATTGATTCCTTAATTAAAACAATATTTCGTGTTCCTGAAAATTAGTTAAAATTAAAAATTACATATTACGTCGTTAGTCGCATCTGGGATGAAAATTGAGCCCAGGCTCGGGCTGAGCCCGTCTCATCTCTACTGTGTGGCAACATCTATAACACCATCGATACATAGACCGGGAGGCGGCAGCACAGACAATCACCTCATCGAGTTCACGGCTGAAATTCCAGAATGAGTTAAAACTCGATTGGCATATTAAAACGCAATCGGTCTGCCAAGTCATATCTTGGTGGAAAACACCTTAAAACCCGATTTTAGCAGTTGACTCGTAGGTTTACCATTGTGCTTTCCTGCACCCAAAAGTACGAAAACATGGAGAACTGGGTGCAGGAAAACACAATGGTAAACCTACGAGCCAACCACAAATATCGGGTTTTCACGTGTTTTCCACCAAGATATGACTTGGCAGACCGATTGCGTTTTAATATGCGAATCGAGTTTTAACTCATTCTGGAATTTCAGCCGTGAACTTGATGAGGTGATTGTCTGTACTACCGCCACACAGTCTAACAGGGATTTTTATGAAGGGGCCCTAAATAGGCCCCAAATTTTACCTGGATTGACCCTTAAAAACTTACCAAGTTATGATAGATTTGAGTTTTGTGAAAACAGACAAGCAAATTTTTAGTATCAGAAAGCTCTGAAATTTCGTAAACTTTACAGCATCATAAGTTTGGTCATAGAAGTAGGGAATTCTTTACTGTTGCACTTGTCACAGCAAGCAGATAAAGACCCTATACAAAATTCAAAAAGTGTTTCTTTTCAAAAACGAATATCAGGACACTTTCATCCTTCTATACATACCTGGCCAACTTTTCAAAATGGCAAAGTGTAAAATAAGTACATTTCATGCAATTTTTTCTTTCATGTGAGCATATAACACATATAAAACATTATATAAAAAAACACAAACAGCATTTAAGCATGTAACATGTTACGCATCTAATTCAGAATGCATCTTTAATAAATCCTTAATTTAGAGTTTTCTTTAAATAAGTTTTGCATCGATGCATTTCTGTTTTTCAACATCTCTTGAATAAGCATACTTACGTGTCTGAAACAGCCAGCGCTAATGTTTCGTTCGCGATCTTCAATTGAAAATACATTACTTGGTCACAGTAAGTAACTGTGATTTCAGGATCGCGTTATTCACTGTGGTCAGCTAGTCGCAACTTCCTGTGTGAGTAGCCAATGGCGCTTCAGATAAGAATTTGTGTACCTTTAAATGGCAACATGTTTATACAAATCATTGGCTGATGGTTTGCTTAAAAGGCTGGACTTTCTAAGGATGTATTTGTCCTTACGCATAATGTTTTAACTTATGTTTTTAATGTAGCTGCATGGTTTTTAAGTTCTTTGAGTTAACAGCTAAGTTATGCTGTCTTTTTGTGAAAGACGTCAGCCAATAAAATGATGTTTATTTGACGAGCTGTGTTGTCTATAAAGTCTTCCACACTGCTCTAATAATCATAATGGCCAACATAACAGATGAATATTGTTAAATAATGCACGGATATTTAAATGTGAAACATAAACAGACAGCTTCATTCTTGTTGTTTTTTTACGAAAGTCTAAGTAAAACCTTTACTCAAAACACGACTTCCGTTTAAATACAATGAAAATGAAAAGATTTCGAATGGTATATTATATTTTGAATGGTACATTATATTTTCGTATGGTATATTTTGAAACCTTTTGTTCATGCTTTTAACAATATAAAATATTCCTTTACATTAAGCAACTATCATTAATAAAAGAAATTAAAAAGTGTTTCCCAATTTTACGGAGTAAAATAACTTAGAAGAAACATTGCAAGAAAGTGTACAAATAAACATCTAAGTTTAAAAGTATAAAAAAGGGTCAAAAAGTGTAAATTTTACACCTAAAGTGTAAAAGTTGGAAAGTATGTTGTAATCTTAAGAGCCTACGCTAGTCACGCTAATGTTAAGTCTATGGGAAGGTTCTTGCGCGATTTCTCGCTCGCATTTTAATATTTTTAAAGGATTTTTTCGCATAGGACAACTGAGGCCGATCCCTAACGTTGTTAGTTTTTTTTATTTTGGTTACAGTTTTTTAATAAGCGGACATTTCCAATTCCGGAATCGGTTCCGAAAGTGAAAGTACCCTTATATAAAAAAGCTGGAACCAAAATCGAAAAAGTAAAAACTAACAGCGTTAAGGATCGACCTCAGCTATCCTATGCAAAAAAAAAAAAAATCATTTAAAAATATTAAAATGCGAGCGAGAAATCACGCAAGAACCTTCCCATAGACTTAACATTAGCTTGTGCATTTTTTCGCATGACTGATGTAGGCTTTTAATTCCCACTTAATTTTTAAAACACTTTTGCAATGTGTAAAAAAGTAAAAAATGAAAGCTTGTTACAACACTTTTTTTTTTTGAGGGGGGGGGGAGGGTTGTTACGCCCTCAGTATGGAGATACTTACTTATCAGGTGTGTGGTGGCCATGTGGTGGGAAGTATCACAGTAAGATATCGAATGAGACGTCGGAATCACACCCACCGGTTGAGGAGACACCACCCTCGGTCCAACCACAAAGTTCATCTGCAGAAAGAGAGAGAGAGAGAATTAATCCATCATGGAAGACGGACAGACATATTTAGCACATCTCAGGTTTTAAAACATTAAATATATTATATACAGTAGACTCCCTCAAATCCATGTAGCTTAAAACCAGAGATTGTGCAGATTTTAGAATTTTGCGCATTTATGGTCACTGTTTTGTTTACATTCTTTAAACAGTCAATTGAACTCAATAATGCACCTGAAATTATAACTAGTAAATCTGCAGATCAGGAGCCTCAATGTCCGCTCTAAAAGTCATTGTTTTTAACTCTTACTTTTTATACTATTTTAGCATCTTACAATCCATAATTTAATTTTTTTATATATTACGTACATATTTATAGGCATATAAAATACTTCGAAGGTTTCAGAACACGATTTAAGCAACGATATGCTGAAATTCTTATAAACTTATTATTCATGTAATTTTTTTAGATAAAAAAAAAAAAATAAACGTATTAAAATAAATTCTTCATTTATGTCAATAGAATACAAAAATAATTTATTTTGCTAATAAAATATTGCAGCAATATAGTGCCAGTCACTTGAATTTTATTATTTGGATATTCTTTGAAATAGGGTTGCTAAGCAACTCATAAATTACAGAGCAATGTAAAAAAGAAATGCATTTTAAAATTTTGAAAGATAGGAAAATGAAATGTTTTATATTTTCCGAACCGCTACAAAAGTTTTTCCAATAATCTAAACAATTAATTTCTAAATTCTAATAGATGTATCGGCACATTTTCAAAGCTGTTGGATATACCATAGCTTTGATCATAGACCTCCATTTTACCATAGACCTCCATATGGAAAATTTAGCATAATTTTACATTTAAATCCATTAATCAAATAGGCGATTTTCATTTCAGGTAAAAGTGAAATTTGAAAATTGTCTGCATTCCCTGGGTCCTGTTTTGGGGAAAATAATTTTGTGAAGTGTTCTGTTTCAGGGAAAAAATTTTTGTGAAGGGTCCTTTTTTTTTAAATGAAAAATTTTGTGAACAGTCCTTTAAAGGACCCAATTTCTTCCTAAACAGATCCCTGAAAAATCAACCTAATCAGACGTTTTTTGTGGCAGTTATTGAGGAACAGACCGACAGACAAACCAAAAACTTTTCACGTTTCGGCAATTAGCAATAGTTATTAGACAAAGTGATAAAACCGAAACTAGTGATTGTCACTAAAAACCTTGGCAAACCTAAGAAGTCCTACCACTTTTCGCATGAGAGTGAACAGATCTTGGAAGACAACTAAAAGTCAATCTAAATCATAAATCACCATGTGTGCATTAGTAATGCTGAAGGCAGGGGTGATTATGAGTAAAAAAAAAAATTCTGAAATTCACAACAAATTTTCTCAAATGGGGGGGTGGGGGGGGAATCCACTCCCTGCACTAACTATGTGTTTTTTTCCACACCCCTTTGACGATATATGCGATTTTTTCGTGATCTTTTGACGAAATTTGCAGTATTTCTGTGATCTTTTGGCAAAATTTGTAGTTCTTCTGCGATCTTTTGACGAAATTTGTGTTTTCTCCGCGACCTTTTGACGAAATTTGCCATTTTGCCGCGATCTTTGGAGGAAATTTGCCTTTTCCCGTAATCTTTTGACAAAATATGTCTTTTTCGGCGATCTTTTGAGGAAATTTGTCAGTTTTTTTGCGATTCTTTCACGAAATTTGCCCTTTTTTCCCCCCGTGATCTTTTGACGAAATTTGCCGTTTATCGCAATCTTTTGATGAAATTTGCTGTTTTTCGCGATCCTTTGATGAAAACGAAATTCATGTTATTTTTTTTTTTTTTTTTTTTTTTTTTTTGTGTAATCCCTGGATGAAATTCGCGATACTTTGATGAAATTTGCTGTTTTTCGCGATCCTTTGATGAAATTCATGTTTTTTTTTGACGAAATTCATGTTTTTTTTTTTTTTTTTTTTTTTTTTTTAAATCCCTGGATGAAATTTGCGATACTTTGATGAAATTTGCGTTTTACGCGATCATTTGACAAAATTGTCGGTTTCTCTTCGAACGATTGACAAAATTTATTTTTTTCGGCGACCATTTGTTGAAAAACGCGATATATTTTATGTCCGAATTTTCGAATTATAACCGATTTTTTTTAATTTTCGGAAATGACTGCCTTAATATTTCAGAATTTTCAAAAAATTCAGAACAGAATCACCCCTGGCTGACGGTGCAGACAACAATGATGTTAAAATGCAATACATTTAATTAATAATTCAAACAATCGCAGCGGTATCTCTATAGGAAAAATTTTTTAAATTTCAGTCGCCTTTTCGTTTGACAGATATTTTTAAAATCTAGCCAGAGATTTAAATCCCTGTCTAGATTTTGGCACTGTCGACTTCCAGTCCAATTTTGGTGTCAACATGACTCCTATTTTTTGTGTGGGTGTGTTCAAAACAGTGCAATTTTTCACAGGCAGCTGGAAATATGCTTCGACAATAGTTCTATTAATCAGTTTTTAACCGTTTTAAGGAAATTTCGGTACTTCTCTATTATTCCGTTGATCCCTTTTCATAACAAAAAACTATCACCCAACTGTAACGTCCAATAAACGGGAGAATGTTGCCATTGGAATATCAAAATCAATAAATCAATAAAATATAAGAATTGAAGGACACAATTGTTATTTTAATGAATGAAATAACTCATAAATCAGTAAAACAGAATGAAAACTATACGCCAATGTCACGTTAAAAACGACTGGATGACGTAACAAACACGTAAAATGCTTCTGACATCCAGTCAATGGGACTGCATTTTGAGTGTTTCATCTTACAGTTGGGCGATAGCTTTTAGTTATGAAAAGTGGTCGACAGGATAATAGAGAAGTACTGTTTTCTGTTATGAAAAGTGGTCGACAAGATAATAGAGAAGTACCGCATTTTGTTATGAAAAGTGGTCGACAAGATAATAGAGAAGTACCGCATTTTGTTATGAAAAGTGGTCGACAAGATAATAGAGAAGTACCGCATTTTGTTATGAAAAGTGGTCGACAAGATAATAGAGAAGTACCGCATTTTGTTATGAAAAGTGGTCGACAAGATAATAGAGAAGTACCGCATTTTGTTATGAAAAGTGGTCGACGGGATAATAGAGAAGTACCGCATTTTGTTATGAAAAGTGGTCAACAAGATAATAGAGAAGTACAGCATTTTGTTATGAAAAGTGGTCGACAAGATAATAGAGAAGTACCGCATTTTGTTATGAAAAGTGGTCGACAAGATAATAGAGAAGTACCGCATTTTGTTATGAAAAGTGGTCGACGGGATAATAGAGAAGTACTGTTTTTTGTTATGAAAAGTGGTCGACAAGATAATAGAGAAGTACCGCATTTTGTTATGAAAAGTGGTCGACAAGATAATAGAGAAGTACCACATTTTGTTATGAAAAGTGGTCGACGGGATAATAGAGAAGTACTGTTTTTTGTTATGAAAAGTGGTTGACGGGATAACAGAGAAGTACTGTTTTCTGTTATGAAAAGTGGTCGACAAGATAATAGAGAAGTACCGCATTTTGTTATGAAAAGTGGTCGACAAGATAATAGAGAAGTACCGCATTTTGTTATGAAAAGTGGTCGACAAGATAAGAGAAGTACCGCATTTTGTTATGAAAAGTGGTCGACGGGATAACAGAGAAGTACCGCATTTTGTTATGAAAAGTGGTCGACAAGATAATAGAGAAGTACCGCATTTTGTTATGAAAAGTGGTCGACAAGATAATAGAGAAGTACCACATTTTGTTATGAAAAGTGGTCGACAAGATAATAGAGAAGTACCGCATTTTGTTATGAAAAGTGGTTGACGGGATAACAGAGAAGTACCGCATTTTGTTATGAAAAGTGGTTGACGGGATAACAGAGAAGTACCACATTTTGTTATGAAAAGTGGTCGACAAGATAATAGAGAAGTACCGCATTTTGTTATGAAAAGTGGTCGACAAGATAATAGAGAAGTACCGCATTTTGTTATGAAAAGTGGTCGACAAGATAATAGAGAAGTACCGCAATTTGTTATGAAAAATGGTCGACAAGATAATAGAGAAGTACCACATTTTGTTATGAAAAGTGGTCGACAAGATAATAGAGAAGTACCGCATTTTGTTATGAAAAGTGGTCGACAAGATAATAGAGAAGTACCGCATTTTGTTATGAAAAGTTATCAACGGGATAATAGAGAAGTACCGAAATTTCTTTAAAGAAGACATATTTCTGGTATAGTTTAGCAGGAATTAGCTATATAGAGCAGTAAAAACAAAACAAATTCTTTGAGAAAAAAAATTTCACAACCTTTAAAAAAATGTATTCACTTTCGGTGCATGAGTGAGAGCAGATCTTGTAAGACAATAAAGCACACTCACCTGAGGATATCCGGATAGAGTCTGCTGCGCGTGGGTGGCCGATGCGTGGAGGACCCCCGGAGGCGCTGAAGAGTACTGTACCGTCAGCTGGGAAGGAGTGGGCGGAGCCAACAGAGGCTGACCTGAAGCTGAGAATAAAATTAAATTTAAATAAAACAGACTCGATACACACATCAGGGGTAAATGCAGGTTTTTTTTTTCTTGGGGCCCATTTGGTGAAAAATAAAGGTTATTTTTGTGAAATGTATTATATTTTTGAGAAAAATAACATTTTGTGATAAAAGTTGAAATCCAGTGACTCAAATTCGAACCAAGCATTTATAAACAAAAACTTTTTTAAATCCTTTCTGGTGAACTTGTTTGTTTACAAATGACACATTTTAAAACATCACAAAATAATAATTAATTAATAAATTGTAAGTTTTTATGGAATAGAATTTTGTGAAAGGAACTATTTTATTCAAAGGAATTTTGTGAAGGGATCTGTTTTATTATAAAGAATTTTTTGAAGGGTCTATTTTATCAAATACATTTTTGTGAAGGGATTTGTTTTATCAAATGGATTTTTGTGAATGGAACCTGTTTTATTACATAGGATTTTTGTGAAGGGGCCCCTAAATAGGCCTCAAATTTTCCTTGGATTGACCCTTGCACATACAAAAGTCTACAGGATGGAAAACTTTAGGTGAAATCAATTAAACACTGCATTTAAAATGTTTCACTGAATGTAGTTTGAAAAAAAAAAAAAAAAAAAAAAATGTGGAGAGAACCAACATAAAAAAAAAAAAAATTTATATCTCAAAAACAACTTGATTCTAGTTGTTTCATTCATCCCCCCCCCCCCCCCCACATCAGATATGTCTAAACCAGGGCTGTGAAGTTGGAGTCAGGCCTATTTTTTAGGCAACAGTCAGAGTCACTAAAAAACAGGCCGACTCCGACTCCAGCTTGTTTTTTAGACAGTTTGAAGTGAAATTAAACCAATTCTATGTAATTTTAAATTTATAAAATGAATTATTATTTTTATATTTGGACTATATATATATACAAGGAAACCCAGGTTAAACAGTTCCAATATAGTGTCCATGGTTCAGCATATATGAAAACTGTTTTTAATTCAAATCTCTAGTTTATATTTTTATATATAGTTTGTTACAAGATGTTATTTTTCACAAAAATATAATAATTTCAGAAAAATAACCTTTATTTTTCACAAAATGGGCACTAAGAAAAAAAAATCTGCATCGAACTCCTGGGTTGATATGTACATCCTATGCGTCAAAGTCAAACAGGAATGTAACAACAGCAGGTTGCAGGGTTGCCAGTTGAGGTTTTTTTTTTTTATTCCGATTGCTTGATTGTTGCCACTTTAAAAAAAAATAGTAATATTTATTTCTTTTATTTAATGAAATAATTTCCTAAATTTAATAACTAAATTTCAAAACAAATAACAGCAATGAAATAATCTGAATAACAGGAACCAACAGGCAATACTAGTAGTTTAGCCCTACCGGAGTCGGAGTCGGTTCCTTTAAATTTCAGGGGTCAGTGTCCGAGTCAGTCATTTTTCCCACCGACTCCACAGCCCTGGTCTAAACAGTTCAAATGGACAAAATAACGATTGTTAATTTTTTTTTTTTCTAGCGTGTGCCTTTTGCTATATTCAATCACTTCTTACTGTAACTTTGAAGGAATCGATGAGATGCTATATTCTGGCATTACTCATGTGGTTCGCAGATATTTTTAATACTTAATTTTCTTTTAGACGTTTAAACCTGTTTCTAAGAAATATTAGATATTGGTAAAAAATATCAGATTGCAGTGCGAAATCTTCACACGACTCCACTGCTCTTAATATATTTAAGCAAGTTAGAGCACAGACAGGCAAACAAACCGAATTCATAAACACTTTTCAACTATGTTGGAAAATATTTAAAAAATATATAGTGATGATGTACATTTGTTCAACAAAATCTTTAGAAATTGAATTTAGTTTAATAAATCAGAGATATACTTTTTTAAATCTAACTTTTTTTTTTTCTTTATAGAACTTTAAAATTATGATTTTCTTTCACAATCTTTTTAACACTTTCCAACCTAGTTGAAAAGTGTTTATGATTTCGGTTTGTCTGGCCGTATGACCGTCTGTCCGTGCTTTAACTCCTGTAAATAGGCTCGGATTGCTCTGCAATTTTTATATGTTATTGTCGTTATCTACAGCATGTTCCCTATTTCAACGGAAGTGTGCAGCACTTATAGTTTTTTTACAGGGACACTCAAAAGAATTCCATTACATTACGGTTTATGGAGAAAAATTGTTTGCGGTTTATTTTAAGAATGTTTAAATATTTCAAACAAATTGAAATACAGTAGAGCGCCACAAATCCGCCGACCTAAAATCCGCCAGAGTCCGAAATCCGCACAAGCTTGCAGATGTCATCTTCATCTTTCTTCTGTGGCACTAAAGGAACGAAGTTGAAGAAATGATGATGTCATTCCAAAGCGAATGATCGATTCAGAACATTCTCATCGATGACGGGAAACCAGACAGATTTTCCAGAGTATAAAAAACATTTCAATATCATGGACTGTGTCAATCTGGTGGCTGAATCATGGAATCTTGTTTCTCAATAAACATTAACTAATGCATGGCATAATATATGGCCAAACTTCCTGTTTATTGATAATGAAATTGATAAGGAATTTGCTGGATTTAATCTCGATCCAATAAAAGAAAAAGCAAAAGAACTGTTGTTGTTTGCAAAAGCTGTTACAAAAAATGACAACATATTTGATGAAAATGAGATTATAGACTGGATGTCTAATTCGGATGAACTTAAAGAACAGTATCAAATGACTGATGATGAAATTGTTGACAGTGTTTTAAATCCACCCAAAAGTAATTCTGATGATGATGAAGATGAGTTGGATAATTCCGAAAAAGTTCAATTTGAAGAGGGTTTTTGAATTTGGGGGGAAAATATCTTAATTTCTTAAAACAACAAAAATGTGTTACTGAATAGGAATTAATGACTGTTTATAACTTGCAAGAAAAACTTAAATTAAAATAATCTAAAATGTTGAAACAGACAACTAGTATTGATCAAATGTTTTCAAAGTTCAAAAAATAAGCTGTTTTGTTTATATTGTTTTCAATTTTTTTTTCATTCATAATAAAATAACTTAATAATCTAATATTTTATTGCTATTAATGTTTTTATTTATTTATTTATTTTTAATCTTTATTATTATTATTTTTTTTTTTTTCAATGGCCTAAAATCCGCAAAATCCCGAAATCTGCACAATGTCCTCTCCCAAACAGTGCGGATTTCTGGCCCTCTACTGTATATATATGTGACTAAGGTGCATTACAAGAGACTTAATATGGAATATTTAAAATATAGCAGACATCGTTCATTTACAGGGACATACAAAAGAATTTGGTACAGTCGACTCTGTGAAATCCGCCGATGTATAATCCACAAATCTCTATAATCCGCCATCCATTTTCAAATGTAAACAATGGAAATCATACTTTCATAGAAATTACATATGGTTGTTTTTATGAATTATCAATTTTTTAAATGTTTTAAATTGTGATTTAACAAGTTTTATGAGATTTGCAGGATGTATATTAAAATAATAACTTTAGGTAAGCAAAAGGAACAACAGAATGCAAATATCAGTGGAGTCATTTACATTTTAAAACTAATACATTCATGTAACAGCTGACTAAAGAAATATCTGCAGAAATCAGCAAGTGATTTGGTCGTATTTGAAAGGCACTTTTGCTAAATACACCTTTAAACAACTTGGATATAAATATATATATATATTCAGATTTAAGCCAAAACTTAAATTCCCATTGAGTAAATGTTCAAAAAATTAAATAACAGCTAATGAAATTTAAATTTTATAATAATTCCAACATACTTAGAATTAAGAGCTAAAAGATCTCCTTAAGAAGATTGTGTTGTGAGCTCGGGGTTCGAAAGGACTGATGCCAATATATAAGAACAATCAAAAGGCTTTATTCACTATAAACAGTGCAATACGATCACAAATATCTTCTGAAAATTACAAGATATTCAGTAATCTTCAAATCCAATAAAAGCGCAGCAAAATTTCACACAGAAACAATGCGTTCAATACGACGTATCAACGGCAAAATCGATCCGGGTAACACAGTTCTCAATGCAAAGCCTCTAGCATGAATTCAATCGCAGTTGACAGACAACTAACTGAACTGAACTGGTCGGAGGTCCCTTATATAGGCTTTAAAGATAACTGTAGAATTTTCAGAGCTTTCAGATGCTAGAAATTACCAGAAAGTGCTTTAACTCTCGATAGAGTACCCCAAACGAGAAAGGATCCCAATGTAAAGGTATAAGGGGGGGTTGCACAAAAAGTCGCCAACTTGGCGACATTTGGCGATATATCGCCAAATTTGGCGACAAAAATAAGTCGCCAAAACCATCGCCAACTTGGCGATAAACCCATTCCTTGTCAATTTTTCCATAGACTTCCATTATAAAGATGAGGGTGTAAGGTTGTTTTCCTTGCAAACCATCTGAGGCATTTAGCATTGAGTTACATGATGCTCAATAGGAAATACATTAATAATACTGCAATTTTCACAATAATAAAATAAAATAAATTTAAACAAATGGAATATTTACAGATATATACAAAATTCATAACAATTGTTTAGCTCTTATTGTTTCACACCAGTTATTTTCTATACTTAGAATTATTAAATTACTTTTGAATTCTAGTGTTCCTTTTTATATTGTTATTTTTGTACAAATATTAGTAATTTACAGTTCAGTTTAAAAAGAAAACAAAGGAATGTTCTGTAATCTGCAAAACTCTTGGTCCCAAACTGTGCAGATTTAACAGAGTTGACTGTATTTAAAAAATGAATAATATAAATAAAATTTGCATTGTATAATTGTTTTTTCTTTAAATTAACTTAGTTATTAAATAATTTAAACCACTTATGCATTATATTTTCCTTTTCTATTGTAATTTATGTTTAAATATTTCTAATTAATAGTCCGACTATAAAAAAATAAAATGTAAACAAAGAAATGATCTATAATCCGCCAAACCCTTGATCCCTAAGTGTGCAGATTTCACAGAGTTGACTACTGTCTGTTAACAATAATTGCTGGAAGTGCTTTTTCAGTTGCTGAATGCGATTTTAAATTTAACTCCCTTTCTGTCTATTACTGGGCGTGTATAAATTCTGTATTTCATATACAGGGCAGCACAAATGTCCACAAACACATTTCCGTTTATGGACAGAATCTCCAGAAGGAGAATTTTAAACTGTGCTACGTGTTTCCTAACTGAACTAAAATTGAGCATCCTATGTAGTCTATATACAAATCTATAGATCCTATACAGGGCTGAATAAAAGTATTCGGATATTTTTCCGAATATTGTATAGGTTGGAAATTCCTGAAATTATGTTTTTAAATAGGTTATGTGTTTTCCAAATTGTTTACTTAAATGTTATCTTTCAGCTTATTAAACGGTAATGATTTGTAAAATTATTTTGGAAGTGTTGGAAAGTGTTACATAATCTATGCTTGACGCATGATTTTTTTTTTTTTCATTCTAAAAAAACATTGATTTTATTTACATGTAAATCAAATTGAAAAGTGTTTATGAATTCAGTTTGTCTGCCTGTCTGTGTTCTAACTTGCGTAAATATATTTGGTTTGACATGCAATGGATATATGTTATTCAGGTTTACTATGGCATGTTTAATATTGAAAGTGGAAGTGTGTAGCATTTATAGTTGATTTACAGGGACACTTAAAAGAATTCTGTTACATTACGGGGAAAAAATCGTTTGCACCGTATTTTAATGATATTACACTATTTCAAACATAAATATATATCACTGAGGTGCAGTGAGGACACTTACTATTGAATAGTGTATGTACAGCATTCGTCGTTCATCTACAGGGACACACAAAAGAATTCTCTACTGTCTGTTAACATTAATTGCTGGAAGTGCTTTTTCAGTTGCTGAATAGGTTTTTAAATTGAACTTACTTTTTGTCTATTACTTGGTGTGTATGAATTCTATACATACTATACAGGGCAGCGTAAAAGTTCTCCAGTCCATTTATGTTTATTGAGGGAAATTTTTAAACTGTGCTACGTGTTTTCTATCTGAACTAAAATTAAGCGTTCTAGTAACATATATACAAATCTATAGATCCTATACACGGCTGCACAAAAGAATTCGGATTTTTTTTTCTCGAATAGTGTTAATAATTCCTGAAATTGTGTTTTTAAATAGGTTATGCCTTTTCCAAATTGTTTACTTAGATGTTATCTTTCAGCTTATTAAACGATCATGATTTGTAAAATTATTTTGGAAGCGTTGGAAAGTGTTACATAATCTATGCTTGAAGCATGATTTTTCATTCTTGATTTTTTTTTTTTTTTTTTTTTTTTTTTGTTGTTTGCTACTTTCAGTCAGTTTTTTCTGTAACTTTGATGCAATAAGTGAGATGCTATTTTTTCTTTTCTCTCGCGTGTGCCTCTTGCTATCTTTGATCCGTTTTTACTTTAACTTTGAAAGACTAAATGAGATGATATTATGCCTTGACTCATGTTGTTTTCAGATATTTTTAGTCCTTGATGTTTCTTTAGAAGTTTAAACCTGCAACTAAAAAATAATTGGGTATTGCTAAAAAATATTAGACTGCAGTGCGAAATTGTACCACACGTTGACTGGTACTATTTCAGTTGTAAACATTCCCAGTGTTCATACAGACTTGAAAAGAAACGAGTCGTTGGGGGCCACCATAATACTCATCCATAAACACCATACTCATCATAAATACCCATCATGGATATGAATATTAAAACATGTGTAATAAAATGCATTGTCATTCGAATAAAATCCTGGCTGGATGACATCCTAAACTTTAAATGCTCTATTACTGAATTAAGTAAAAGAAACATCCTTATAACCCCAAAACTATTAATCATATTAACTAACAGTTTACTGCGTTGGATGAAGCGTCTCATTTCCAATTGAAATAGATCTTTGAATTGAAATTGGAATGAAATACAGGGTTACGAAAAATCGAAGTGCGTGGAAAATAGGATGACACATATCTCGGCCACTCATTATCTGATCGACTTCATACTTTATGCCAAAATGTATGTTTTATTATTGTTTTTTATATTCAGTCATTAAAATAAACAAATTTGAAAATTGTTATATACCTTGTATCAGAACGACTATTTAGAGAGTCCGAAAAAAATTGTTCCAGATCATCGAGGTGACTGAAATTGAATAAGCTTCTTCTCGTCCAATTAAAGGTAAATGTGTGAATTAAGAGCCTACGCTAGTCACGCGAAGAAACGCTCCAGCTAATGTTAAGTCTATGGGAAGGTTATCGCTCGCATTTTAATATTTTTAAATGATTTTTTTTTTTTTCATAGGATATAGGATAGCTGAGGTCGATCTCTAACGTTATTAGTTTTTACTTTTTCGATTTTGGTTACGGTTTTTTTTATAAGCGGACATTTTCAATTTTGGAACCGGTTCTGAAAGTGAAATTACCCTTATATAAAAACACTGGAACCAAAATCAAAAAAGTAAAAACTAATAACGTTAGAGATCGACCTCAGCTATCCTATGAAAAAAAAAAAATCATTTAAAAATATTAAAATGCGAGCGATAACCTTCCCATAGACTTAACATTAGCTGGAGCGTTTTTTCGCGTGACTGATGTAGGCTCTAAAGTACATACCCAATTGCAAGTCTCTATCTCAATTTGTTCGGGAGATACAGGCACACAGACAGGCGGCAATATATATATTTTTTTAATGTGTTTTTCGGAATCTACAGTGCCTGAAACATGTCAATCCGTCAAATTTTTTTTTTTCAAAACGATTACAAGACTTACCCTATACTACGTGTGATGGGTAAGTATATAAAATAAAATAAAAAATACAATGTTTTAACTTTACCTTTGTAAACATGAGAATGTTATTATTTTACTTCTTTAAAGGTGATTATTCACAGTGTAATATTTCTTGTAGAGTTTAGCACTTTGCTTATTTAAGGAGTTCTAAGTACTCCTTGGAAGCTTTTTCATTTCTAAGGAGTCTGTATGAACGCTGCATTCCTTTTTAGGTGCATTCGTAATTATATAAATATGTACCACCTAGAGTTGTCGTCTGGTCCGTCCGTCCGCATATAACAGTACAAAAACGACCCAACCGATTGGTTTGAAATTTAATATATATTATCTTTGCAGAATTTTATCGAGACATTTCAAATTTTACGAAAATTGAATCAAAACTTTAGAAGATATTAAAAAAAAATATTTATTACGAAATTAATTTTTTTTTTTTCTTAAATCTGTGCTTCCTTGTTATAGGAGCTTCCTTGGTTGAATCGGTCAAGCGACCGAGATACTTATTTTATGACAGAAATGAATCTGCAGACGATAGAATTCATTTCACAGAATTTAAAATCATCAAGATCTGATTATGTATATAACTAGCTATAGTACGAACGTACCTCATTTGTCACGTTTGACGCACTATTTCCAACTTCTTTTTTTTTTTTTTTTTTTTTTTTTTTTTGTACCACAAATTCTAGACCATCCTGTATACACACACAAACAAATTGCATTGCGTGTTAGTTAAAAAAGCCCCTCTTTTTTTTTTTTTTTTAAATCTTTCGGCTATGATGTCAAACACTCATGCACAGTTTTTTTTTTGTTTTTTTAAATCGGTTATAAAAAGGAAAAAAATCGCTAAGTTTAGAGGATTTTTTCCTTTAATGGCAACCTAGCCATTCTATTAAGTTATTCAGTTGGCGCTGGCTTGAAAATCGCGCCAACCAAAAAGTCACCAAAGTTATGTTTATATGTTTGGTTGAGTGTAAAGCATCTGTTCCATTCTTTCAAACAACATTCAACGGAACAAGTCGGATGTCAGAAAAAACAACTCACCTTTCCTGAACCTGGGTGGTGGCTGAGGCACGGGGGTGGCAGTCGTGAAAGGTGACGTGAGGGTGGCGAGGCTGACGGGTGTCGCCTGCATCAGGTGGTACTGTGGAGCAGCCGTGAACAGGTGTTGTGGGGGCAGCATCTGGGCTGAAGGGGGCATCACGGGAGCCTGCTGCTGCTCCTGCAGGGGAGGAGGAGGAGGGGGAGGCTGCACAGGAGGAGTGACCACAGACATCGATCGCTGGAACAAAACACAAGAGATATTTACATCAGTCAGAAATGGAAAAACTATTATTAGTCGAATCTTGTTAACACGATATAGCTTAATGCAAAATTTCCCTTAACACGAAATAATACTGAGGTCATGTCAGATGAGTCTGAAAATTAATGTTAATTAGTTCATTTAACACGAAATAGAATTTCAGAAAATCCCGATTAAGGGGAGTCCTTCACTCACTTGAAAACACCCGCTCACTAATGTTAAACCTATAGCTAGGTTGTTTTCGAATTGCTCGCTTAAATTTGAATATTTTTAAACAATTTTTTTTTTTTGCATAAAGATAGCTGAAGTCGATCCCTAATATGGCTATTTTTTACTTTTTCAATTTCAGTTACAGATTTTTTTTAATAAGGTACTTTCATTTTCGGAACCGGTTTCTTAAGTGAAAGTATCCTCAATAAAAAAAACTGCAACAAAAATCGAAAAAGTACAAAGGAGCGTGCATGACCTCAGCTATCCAATGCAAAAAACATTTAAAAATATGGAAATGCGAATGAGATATCTTAAAATATTTCCTCCGTAGGAATAACATTAGTGAGCGGGTTTTCGTCTGAGTAAAAAAAAAAAAATTCTCCCAGGTTAAAACATGATTCTTTACGCAAAGTTTCCGATATTTCAAACTTCAGAAATTCTTCAGAAAACTTCAAAATTTTCAGGTTCAGATCGGGTTGGATGTTGACAGAATTGATTTTGTCCTTTTCAGAACAGGTTGTGGTTTGATGAAATTTTTTTTGTCAACTTCTGTTTGGTTTCTGGGTTGACTTCAAATAGAAATTTCAGGTTCGTGTCAACAGAAATTATTTTGTTCTGTTCAGAACGTGTTGCGGTTCGATGGAATTTTTTTTGTAATGTTTCAGGTTGCGTGTCGATTTAATATATTTTTTCGTGTTCGGATCAGGTTACAGTTCAATGGATTTTCTTTGCCAGGTTCGGGTTGGGTACAACACAATATCTGGAGAAATAGCTGGTTAAAATCAATCTGATTGAGAAACATGTGGTCATTTTCCAATTAACCTAACGCTTGCTAGGTTCTTTTGCAATTAGTCTGAAAAACATCAGGCTGATTGGAGAAAGGGAGATGATTCTCCAATTAGACCGGCTCTTTTCAAACATTCTAGGCTCTTTGGAAAAGAATTGGATTTTAGAATTATCCTACGACATATATCAGGGGTCTGTCTAGACTTTTTCCCAGGGTCCCCAATTATCCTATGACATTATATATATATATATATTAATATGACTTATTTGGGAATTTGATATATAAACCTTAAATTAAGGGTGTACTCAAATCCAAACTGCTTATTTTCTGACTCATTTTTAAATTCATTTTTGCTCTAAAATGCATCCAATGGGCAGGTTCTTTTATTCAGAAACTTTATAATGTCCATACTGGCTCAATTTTTTGATAAAGGCAGAATATATTTCAAAAAATGCTGTCAAAGTGGACATTTTGAACCGAATTTTCCAAAGCGACAGCACTGGAAACAAAAAAATCCCTGACGGCTCGGCCTACAGGCACAGGTAGATTTCGAAGACGCAGACCGTGGGGCGCCTGTTTGTCGGGATTGCGGAAGAAATGACCTTTTTTACGATGATGCGGCAGTTTGAACCGCCTACTTCGAAACCTAACTTGTTTGCAGGCGGATTCGGCAGGGATTTTTTTGTTTTTAATTTTTTTTTTTGGTATAACGGTTGGTCCTATAAAAAACTTGTCAATATAAAAGTTTTAGATAATATTAAGAGGATTTATAATAGATTTAAGCGGATTTGAAATCTTGGGAATGGACGAAGTTATGCATTTTTTTCTTCTAACCCCCCCCCCCTCCCCCCCTCTTAAGGCAATTTTTAATTATATCAAAAATCTGTCATACATAAATTTTCGGCCCTTCTGCTAGAAGTAATAATAACTTTAAATGGATTCGATATGTATAATAATTAAGAAATTATGGGGTTTTTTCTGTTTTCACAAAAAGCCACCCCACCCTCCCCCCCTTGGTTCGATTTTGCCCATTAACGAACTTGACCGAGATTTTATGCCCCTTGATTTTATGTATCAGTTTGTAAAAGATTAATACAGAATTTTTCCAGTTATCGTGGTCAGAAAAAAGTGACATAGATAGATATAGATAGATAGATATATAAACTTTTGAACTGGGGGTGGTTTTGGGTTCTGGGAGTCATGATCGGCGTAGATCTGCAAAAATTTTTCAAAATTTCCAACTTAGGTGAGAATGTAATAGGTAGTATTTCTTACGAAATCTACCTAAAAATGATCGTACTGTGAAAATAATTGTTTGTAAATCAATTTCTAACTAGCTGAACGAAAAATGAAAACGTAGGTCCCTTATAAATCTCTTCATAAATCACGCCGCCAAGTTTCATGTTTTTACTTTTAAAAATGAGTCTGAAAATGTGTCAGAAAATTTTGAGTTGTTGAGAGTGGAAAAATATATATTTTTTAAATACTGCCTTAAAATCACTGTAGTAAGTTAAAATTTGGTTATGAAAGTTGGAATCCAAGATTTAAATTGCCTAGGAACCACTCGACCGCTTAATCCAACCCTGTGTTTCACTGTAGTGCAGCAATACATTAAAGAGAGAGGAAAACAAAAAAAACGAGCAAGAGAAGAGAGAGAAAAAAAGTCGCTACTCACCGGAGTGAAAGCCTTTGCATTGGGATTGAAAACAAACTCTTTCGCGTTGGGATTGAGTGTGGAGAATTTGACGACGTTGCTCGCCACTGTCGAGTTGTCCTCGATCTTGGCCCTTTCGATTTGGCTCACGAGCACCTCCTCCACCCTGGATTCTGTTGGTTCGCTCGCGTCCTGAAGATCTTTGTCTTCGGTCAACTGAAATTCATGTATTAAATCTTATACTATTACATAATATAAAGTTTTTCTCTAAAAATACTTTTCTAATATATTCTGAGATATGGGTGAGCTTGATACACACACTTAAGAGGCGACTTCACTCAGACGAAAACACCCGCTTGCAAATGTTAATCCTACAGAGGAAATATTTTAAGCTACCCTGTACGCATTTCAATATATATTTTTTTTTGGTATTGGATAGCGGAGGTCCATCTCTATGCACGCTCTTTTCTATTTTTTCGATTTTGATTAAAAGTTTTTTTTTAATTAAGGTACTTTCACTCTCGGAACTGGTTTTGAAAGTGAAAGTATCTTAATAAAAAAAACTTTTAATCAAAATCGAAAAAATAGAAAAGAGCGTGCATAGAGATGGACCTCTGATATCCAATGCAAAAAAAAACAATTTAAAAATATTGAAATGCGAACGAGGTATCTAAAAATATTTCCTCCATAGGATTAACATAAGCAAGCGGGTGTTTTCGTCTGAGTGAAATAGCCTCTTAAGTTACATCCAAATCGGTTCATAAATACGAGTGCTATCATATGACATAGATCTCGCACATATATATCCTTCTATATTAAAAAAAAGTAATCTGGAACTGAGCCAAAAACAAAATGGACCAATCAAATTCTGCATAGATATTCTCGGTTATTCTCATCGCTTTTATACTAGGGACTTTTTTGAGGAGCTATTACTTTTTTTATAGCCATCCTACGGATTCGAAAATCATACCACCTGACGCGAAATGAACCTGAACGCTTTCAGAAAATCAAAAAATTATCACCGTCGGACAATAAAAACTCAAACAATCCTTAAAAATCGAGTAAAAAATCTTTTATTGAAAAAGTCATTTTTTTATAGTGTTGCCCATTTCAAAATAAGCACAATGGAGTATTGTTTTATCTCAATTAAAAAATGTATTTGCGCGAGACTCTTAAAAACAATAATGAAAGTTTAAAATAATAATTAAATGATCACGTGTTGAAAGCAGGAAATAAAGAAAATTACGTCATAAAAATTGTGTTTACACATGAATATTAAAAATAAAAAAGATGAATTAATTGAAAAAGCATTATAACCTGATTACAGAAGAAAGTCATTGTTCATGATATCACTATCATCTTTTTAAAACGGGATACATTACCAGGTTTTAAGAGGCTGTGAAATCAGAACGGGGGTTGGTGAGCATAGTGAGCAGGGGGCAGAGTCCCCTAGTGTATGTGTATATATATATATATATCGGATGGTTTTAATATAAGTATCTGTATTTGTAGCTGTCTGTAGCTCAAAGGAATAACCAGTATGGAACCAAAATCGGCACACTTACTATTCGAGCAGGGGGAAGAAGAATGGAAAAATAAAAATTAATTGCCATAATCACCGACAGATGGCACTTTTGAGTGTGAAATGTAATGTGTAATACTGTGTACTGTGGAGGTGTCGCCAACCTCAATGACTTTACCGCATATCACAACATGTGCGAAACGTCACTTCTGATGCATTACATTTCGCAGTTGAGCACCGCCTGGATTGTGTCCTCCAACACAATGGCCATGTGGAAGCTAAACATGATTGGCACTGCCAAACAAAAGCGTAACCACATTCACTGTGACATTTCCCAATAAATTAGGTATGTCATCCGGTTTGACACCTTAATTTTTTGTTCTTGTATTACACATGACATTTCCCACTCAATAGCGCCATCTGACGGTCATTATTGCAATTATTTTTTTTTATTATTCCATTCTTCTTCCCCCTTCTCAAATAGTAAGTGTGCCGATTTTGGTTTCATTTGGGTTATTCCTTCGAACTACAGACAGCTCCAAATACAGATACTTATATTATAACCACTCTCTCTCTCTCTCTCTCTCTCTATATATATATACATATATATATATATACATATATGAACTTAAAATAAAAGTACACACAAAACCATGCGATTCCATTAGATCAATAAAACTTTATTTAGATCTTAAAACATTAAAACAAATCAAGAACCTTCAGCTCTGAACACAGGATTTACAATTAAAACGGGTGTTAAAAACAAATGTTCAGATCACATTCTTGTGAACAGTATGTCTCTGTACTGTGAGCCTACGGGATTATCCACATTCGTGTAACAGCTGGTACCACTGAATAGCAAAGATGTGAGGGAGGAAGGAAAAGAAGTGGGTAAGTGTGATCGAAGATCGCTCAAACAGTTTCGTTTAATATTCCTTTCAAAACACTTTATGCTTTCTTTAATACATCCAAACAGATTTCATTTTTTATAAAGTAAAAATTTACCGGTCTATTTTTTTGTTTTTTCGAATATCTAAACCAGCCAGATAGTGGGCCAAGCCGGCTATTATATTCTGTCATAATAATATCCATCATACGGACTAAATGCGATATTTAAAAAAATAATTTCAAAATGAAACAAATTGTACACCTTCAAAATGTTAAAATAGGCGAATATTTCCATAATCGGATTTTTATCACGATTCAATATGTTTTTCAAACTCATCTATTTATTATTCTCTATTACTTATATGGATACTCGCTTTGTATGATTCTCAAACATTTGAAAAATTCGTTAAACTTCTAACAGGACGTCAGATTAATTTTCTTTTAAATTCTCTAATGACGTGATATTAATCTGCTTTGTGTACATCCACATACTCCTTGTATTATTGAGAAATCTCAGACATTTTCCATTTTATTACGACTATGACGTCAATCAATTTTATTTCATATTTATCTTTTTTTCAATGGGTGAAACTTTTTATTTCATTTTCCACATGGAAGTCGTTCAATGGAAAATTAATTATTGTAGAAAGAATTTCATTGTGGATTTTTAATTTTTGGCATCGGCTATAACGATAAATGTTTCAATTGAATGGGAAAAGACTTAAAATTTTGGTTTTTTATCTCTATTTATTAAATACAAATTTTTCAAATTTTAATATTTTGAGCTCTTTATAGCTGGTATTCAGATTTGTACACAAAGTTTCAACTCTGTAAGTTACATAGTTTTTGAGAATAACTCTGTAACGAACAAACAACGGAGCGGGAGTAATAAGGTTTCGTGAGATGAACGAAACCCTAAAAAAAGGGGGAGGGGATCACATTTTACTGTTTCTTGATTAAATTAAGCCAATTATTATTTAAAACAACACAAATATCACAAACACATATGCATCATTTAATAAAACTTTACTTAAGGTGTTTTTCAAACATACATAACTGTATTTCACAATGATAAAAACCTTCCGAGCAACCTTAGCTCATCATCAGGGTTATAAAACTAACACGCAGACATACACAAAACAAATAGTCTAAAACAAGTAAAAACATTGTTTTCTGCTGAAAAATGGTCAAACCATTACAAACAGGTCAGTGGGGGTGGGAAGCATTGGGGGGGGGGGGGGGGGGGGATGTGCTAATCTTATTCAGTCTTGAACCATCTGCAAAAGTTTATATCACAATTTAGCGATGTTGTAAGATAACGAATCATTGCATGTCTTATCTTTTCTGGTTAAAATTTCTATGGATTCATTTGTTATTGCTTGATGATAGCTTTTTAGGTGTGTTCGCAATTATATAAATACATAGCACCTATTGTAATCGTCTGGTCCGTCCGTCTGCATATAACAACCCAAAAACTATCCAACCGCATGGTTTGAAATTTAAGATATATTATCTTTGCAGAATTTTGTCGAGACATTTCAAATTTTAAGAAATTCGAATCAAAACTTTAGAAAATATTAATAAAAATATTTATTAAGTAATTTGAATTTTTTTAAAAGAAATCGGTGCTTTCTTGTTCTAGCAGCTTCCGAGGTTTAACCCTCTCAGGGGCAAGCAATTGTGTTCCTGTAACGTCGAATTCACACCAGTATTTACGAAAGAATTTAGTTCAAAATAAGGAAAAGCAATTTTTCAACTTTTTACCGTCAAACTTAAAACAGTAAAATTGAATTAAAAGTTTCTGGTTTGAATCGGATTAAAATTAGGTGGTATATAATATATACCACCGCACCTCGAAGGGTTAACTGTCAAGTGATCGAGAAATTTATTTTATTACAGAAATTAATCTGCAGATGATATCATTCATTTTACAGAATTAAAAATCCCCAAGATCTGAATTTTTTTATATAACTAGCTAGAGTACGAACGCACCTTATTTGTCACGTTTGATATACAATTTCCAACTTTTTTTTTTTTTTCATGGCTCAAGTTTATTTTAAATTAAGCCATATACTCAAAATATTGTAACTATCCAAAAGTATGCAGTTTTCTTATTGTCATTCCGAACTTGTTTTATAGATGTAAATCAACATCTGAACAGATGGGGGGTCGGTCATGATCGGTGAAAATAAGACCGAAATTTTGTGGAATTGCTTTCCTCCGAACAGCTGCAATACAAGGTAGTAATGACACCTACCTAACAAGAAAAATGAACAAGTTGGAAATTGTACATCAAACGTGACAAATGAGGTGCGTTCGTACTATAGCTAGTTATATACATATTCAGATCTTGATGATTTTTAATTCTGTGACATGAATTCTATCATCTGCAGATTCATTTCTGCAATAAAATAAGTATCTCGGTCGCTTGAAGATTAAACCTCGGAAACTCCTATAACAAGAAAGCACTGATTTAAATATTTTTTTTTTTCAAATTTCTTAATAAATATTTTTATTAATATCTCCTAAAGTTTTGATTCGATTGTCATAAAATTTGAAATGTCTCGACAACATTCTGCAAAGATAATATAGCTTAAATTTCAAACCATTCGGTTGGGTCGTTTTAGCATTGTTATATGCAGACGGACAGAGGGACAGACAGAAAGACGGATGGACGGACCATACGACGACACTAGGTACTACGTATTTATATAATTACGAACGTACCTAAAAAAATTGTGTTATAAAACCAGGAGACTTGTCAAGTCTGGAAATGGCAAGGACTTGGCAAGTCTGTATTTTTACTCCATTCATCTCCTGTTGAGATCTCCCCTGCTACTCATCCGAAGAAACTCGAACGCTAATTTTAAGTCTATGGGAAGGTTCTTGACAGATTTCTCGCTCGCATTTTAATATTTTTAAGTGACTTTTTTTGCATAGAAAAGATGAAGCTGATCCCTAACGTTGTTAGTCTTTAATTTTTCGATTTTGGTTGCAGTTTTCTTTTATATAAGGGTACTTTCAATTTCAGAACCAGTTACCAGAGCCGTGCAAAGGAGACTTTCGCCCCAGGCGCGGAAATTGAGGGGGCGCTAAAATTATACTACCAACCACAGTTTTATTTATTTATTTATTCATTCATTTTTTAGCCGTCAATCATTTTACAGGGAATTTTTAAAACATCATGCATGATTTCTCTAAGAAATAAGTGCAATTTTCTCATATTATTTAGTTACTTGGAATTTCTGAATTAAAATAAAACCTTTTAAACTTCCAAATTAAACGCGAAATATTTATTCAATAGAATTTATTTCTGTTACTGCACTTTATCACTTTTTTTTTTTTTACATCTGTCACAAAGAGGAGAAATGAAGGGGAGGGGGGGGGGGGGCAAATTGAAACTTTTGTTAGCATATATAAAGCTTTCCTTGATCACTTATACAATAATCAAATGCTTTCATTTCCTTTTCTTTAAAAACTAGTCTAAACAGCTGTTCTCTTATTTTCCATTCAAACCTTAATGTTTATTTAGATCTATCTTTTCAGAGATCACCATTACCTCACTTTGTTTTTCATTTTTCAAAACGTCATATCAGCTTACACCTTTTTTTTTTTAGTACTACAACTTTAATTCAGCTGTTAGTTTTGGAGGGTGGTATAAAGGTGAGAACACCACGTTATCATTATCTGTTTTTTTTTTTTTTTTTTTAATGAGTTAAAGAAACCATTTTGCCTTGTCAGCATAATGGAGTTTCACTTTATTGGACCAGATGTTTATTTTATTCCAACGGCATGCCAGCTGTAGTTATTATTCATTTTCTTTTTGTTTGGTTGAAAGTAGAAGATGTTTTTACAAATAGTGAAAGATGTTTGTGCTACGTATGTTATGTAGAGTTATCAAGTGTACTACAAGTTTATTCAAACATCTTGTCCTGAATTAGATGTTGATAATGGATATTATGAAAATGAGACTGAATATTTTTGCCACGTTGTCATTGTCAGCTATTTAAAATATTTCTTTATGTAAGTTTATTTTTCATACTTTAAGTTTATTTATATTCTGTTTGAATTTATTTTTAAATGTTTTTGTTAATAAACGTTTAGTTTATTTAAAACTTAACTTGCTTTATCATTGTTTATTTTACACTCTGCCATTTATTTTTCAGCTTCCAATACTCTGCTTATAATTTAATTAAATTTTAGAAGCCAGCATTCTTGGTGTATGCACCGGCTGTCCCGATATACCGGGACTATCAATTTTGCCCGGCGCAATTTTCTCTTTGCACGGTCCTGCTGGTTCCAACCTGTTCTGAAATTGAAAATGTCTGCTTTAAAAAAACTAACTAAAATCCAAAAAGTAAAAACTAACAACGTTAGTTTACGTTAGGCCTCAGCTTAGCAGCTGAAGGTTTAACAATGCTTAAGGTTTAACAGCTTAAGGTTTATCTTAACAGCTTAAGGTTTAACAGCTTAAGGCCTCAGCTTAAGGATTAACTTAACAGCTTAAGGCCTCAGCTATCCTATGCAAAAATATCAAAATATTAAAATGCGAGCGAGAAATCGCGCAAGAACCTTCCCATAGACTTAACATTAGCGTTCGAGTTTCTTCGGATGACTAGTGTAGGTTATTAAATGATTGAGAGTTGTGATCGTTAAATTTATTTTTTAACCATTAGGAAAATGGTTTTTGTTTTCAGTCGAAAATGGACCTCTTGGCATTGTCATTTTAGTTTTTTAAGCGTTTTTAACAAAATTCTGTAACTTTAGAAGATTTTTTTTTTTTTTTTTTTTTTTTTTTTTTGCGTTTTTAACAAAATTCTGTAATTTTAGAAGATTTTTTTTTAAAGCATTTTTAACAAAATTTTGTAACTTTAGAAGAATTTTTTTTTTTTAAGTGTTTTTAACAAAATTCTGTAACTTTAGAAGAATTTTTTTTCTTTTAAAGCGTTACCGAAATTTTGTAACGTTAGAAGAATTTTTCTTTGAATAGGCAATAGAAATGCATAAAATCGTTACAAAAAGGGTAGATGCAAACTGTCAGATATGAGAAAAAGTCAAATTAAAAAATAGACGTTGGATGAGAAATTGTCTTACAAAGCAAAAAACGTGGTCTTCCACTATAATATCCTCAAAACACCTTATTTAGCTCAGACATCCATCTCAACAAGAGTTGTTAAAGTTATTGTAAGAAGGACCCGACAAAATATTAAGGTACATATATACATTAAGTATAAGGTATAGTAATGGAAAATGCATTTCAATAGCTGTGGCGATGGTTCAAACGAATAATTTTGCAAGGACAGACAATGCCAAGATATCTTCAACTGTAGTAATGGAAAATGCGTTCATTTGTAGATGGTTTCAATGAATATTTTTGAACAATTAATATTTTTAATTAAATTTAAAAAAAAAATCACAATAATTGTTGTAATTTGTTAAATTGCAATTTTTTTTCTTCTTATTTTGTGTTTATTGTCTCCACTTAATACAATGTTTCCCTCCCTTCAGATTGATCTTTTTTCTCTCTTTTTGGCAGCATCGCAAGGGCCGTCTTTAAAGAATGGTCAAGCAGTATTTCCGTAGTAACTACGAGTTCAGCTTGAAAATTTGAAGTTTAACTGAACTAAGATGGAAAGCTTCATCGAACAACAAAAAGCATTAACACTCAGCACTTGTATGAGAAATAGAAATACTTATACTCACTTTAAAATTTGTACTAAATTTCTTAAATTCTTCTATTTCATCTGTTCGACCTGAAATGAGGGGGAAGAGGAATTATATATATATATATCCATTAATGAAACATTACCGAAACACCAACAAAAATTATGAAATTATGAATTAGAATGTAATAATTAATTGAGAACAATAGTGTTCCCCCAACACTCTGAATTCTATATACATAGTAAAAAGAAAAAAAAAGAGAAGAAATTAAATTAAAAAATGAAATTTGTGGAATTTAGACCGAATCTTCAAGTCCCAAATGCCTAAATACCACACATAAAATGTGTGGTTTTCATCATCCTATTAGCCATAGCATTGCTAAAGAGTATGACTTTGGGACTACCATACCAAAATAGAGAAATAATCTGTGAAAAAATCATAACGTTCAAAAAATAAAAACAATAATAAAAAGAAAAGAAACCTTACCTATAAAAAAGAGAAAAAAAAATGAAATATAGTCATAAAGTTCCAATTACAACAAGATTAAAAAAGGAAAAGAAAACAACAGTTACCAGACAGAATACATGATCCAAACAGGAGTCAACACATAACACAGTCAATGAATTGCAGAAAATCATTACATGTTGCCAAAATAAGTTTTAAAAGACCAAGGAATATTATTAAACAGCATAGCCAAACACAATCAGCTCCCTCTTTAGAAAATTTAAAATAGAACACCAAACATGTTTTCAAATGAATTAATAAGGTGCTGCCATCTATGAGAAAATTAGGGAATATTCTATCTCTTTCTCTCTATATATACAATAAATAATTTTCAACTTAAGGCTGATGGCAAATGTTTTATGACATTCAATTGTTTAAAACACATTTTTAGTCTCAAATTCAAAAATATTATTTCCTTAAATATATAAAAAAGAAGAAAAATTTCAAACATTAAATTCACCTTTCTATACAAATTAAAAATGTCAAAAAATTTAAAACGAATCGTAATTTATTACTAAAACAGGTGTCAAGTGAAATAAAGGTTTACCCTTCTATAGATGTTAACCTTTTTAGATAGATAAAATGAAATAGATAGAAAATTTGAACAGGGTGTTTATTCCAGATCAGCAGCAAATTTCCCTGACTTTTCCAGGTTTTCCATGCCAATGAAAAAAAATTTGAGGTATCCAGATTTTGTGATATTACACACAAAAAAATCTTAAAAGTTGTGAATTTGCGAGTGGAACTTTCACAACTGATTCTGAGGCACACATTACTGATTTGTTACATAATTTTTTGCAAAATTTACAAATTGTTGAACATTTTGCAGATACACACTTTTAGCATCTGGCTCTATCCATTTTGTCTAATCAAGATGAAATTCTTTATCACATCCGTCACAGTTAAATACAGATAGATTACTTTGACCTATTTTAACACAAAGAATAAATATTCAATAAATTAAGCTAACAGATGTTCAGTTCCCCAATCCTATAACATTCAGTAGAAAGTTTCGGTGAAGTTCGAACGGAGTTACAAAGAAAAACGGAAAGGGGGTAGACAAAATGATTTGCACGAGAGGTGAGATACACTTTGCCGTACTTACGAAGAGCAAATTTACACCTGTTTTAGTAATAAATTGTGATTCATTTTAAATGTGTTCATATTATTTCCTATTCAGGTATAGTAATGACTCGTTAAATTCATTTCTTAATTTGTCTGGAGGATATATCTTCGGACACCCATAACACGAAGGTCTGCACACAATGCCTAACAGCAGATGAATAGATTGTTTTAATGTTACAAAATAAGCATACAAACTAAGTAAAGTAGCAAACTAAATTCTTAACCTCACAATTCTAAAATTGTTTCTCATAAAACATATAAGATGACCATTACAAACGCAACAATAATTTTTAAGTCTGAATTTTCAAGATGCAAATTAAAAATTGCTGTAAATAATTTTAAAAAGATATACAAAAGAATAAATAATAATAATAAAACTAGTCGGATGTGCCAACCCAAAACTTTCTTCTCTCTCAGTCATGTTAATACTTCAAAATTCGTTATCACATCGCCAATAAAATCAATATTTTTCGTCATTCTGTTGTACGTCAGCTCCTTGCGAATCGTCGGGTTACCGGGATGTGATCCACTGATGTATACTAAACTACGAAAAGTCCTTCTGGCCTGAACCGACAGGAACAGATAGCCGCCCTATTCCTTGGTTTTACGATTTTAGCTAATTTTACTGGAAAACACGAAGCTAAAATGCGTGGAACCTAATTAAAGAAGATTCAATCTCAGTTCTCGTCAACATTGAATTTGATTGAAAATATCGCCAAATTAGTCCTTTACAGCCAAGTTGGCTTCATTCATGGCAACCTATTTTGGTCGCCAAATTTGGCGATATTTTGCCAACTGTTGCCAAGTTTGGCGAGAATTTGACGTTGGCGTATATAAATATATAGTGATAAGCATATAATAGGAACAATGGTTACAATAATGAAAGAAAATTTGCCGAAACCATCTTAACTAAAACTCATAAATTAAACCCGTTTATGGATGAATTCTGCTGTCTTGTTTGAAAATGTCAGCCACCCTAAAATTTCAAACCGCTATATTTCAGCCATCTTTTAAGATAGAGGCAAAACAAAAATTGTTCCGGATTCTCCGGATCAAGGCCGAACATTTAACGAAAACTTTTAGGATTTCTAATTTTTTTTGTACATCTTTTTGAATTTGAAATCTTTAAATGGCTATCACAGTGCCCCCTTTCGTCGAAATATCCCCTAATTCTAAGAGAACCTACTTGCCATAGCCAAAAATATAGAAAAAAAATGTGGTTCAATTTGAAGCATAACTTCATACACTTTTCGATGATACAATGAGGACAGACAGACGTACATTTTGTACAAACATGTTTTTCGGAATATCTCACCCCTAAAACGTGTAAATCCGTCGAAAACCGGAAGTAAAAAATAAAAAATTCGATTACAATACTTTCTTCTATTATAGAATATAAAAGATATACAAAAGAGTAAATAATAATAAAACTTTCTATTATTCCCATAGTGAGTTGTTGCTTACTTTTATTTCTTCAACCTATATATTTATTAAACAACATTATGGAAAATTTCTCGAGAATGTATGTGTTGCAAAATGAGTAAGTATTAATAAAATAAAATAAAAATAAATTTCATTTAAAAGTAATTAGTTCAAAAATTTCAGTTTAGCATCAAAGTGCAGTATCTTATGGTTAATCTTTCATAATCGAGTCCATAGCCAAATGGCATATTTGACAGGATGCACCCAAGAAAAACCCAGGTAGTTTTTAAAAAAACTGTCCAACCTTGCAATGATTTAATGCACAGTGATCTGAAGTTTTACATGTTTTTAGAATCTGCAAAAGCAACGCTTTAGTATGTCATGGCAGCAGGGTTGGCAAGTTTTTGCCACAGGCGGAAAAAACCATAGAAAAAACCTGGTTAAAACCGTCCTGGCAAAAATAGGTTTTTGCCAAAGTGGTAGCAAAAAAAGGTGTGTGCCAAAAATTGTGTCAAAAATACACTATGTTTTTTTCCACAGAAAAAGAGAAAAAAATATTTCATGAAAGAAAAAAGAAACTTAATACGTAGTTAATTAAAAGTCAATATTCTAAATTTATTTTTTAACTCTAAGCACTATTTTTGAAGTTAAATAACTATAATTATCTTTTTTATGAAAGAATACTAACTTATAACAAAAATTATAAATGAACAAACAAAACATTAAACACAAACAAAATTATAACAAAATTATAAATGAAAAAAATACTAATTTTATATAAATAAATAAAAAACTTAATTATTTATTCATGTTTATTTGATAATTATTATTGATTATACACATATTATTGATTATTCCCATTGTGCAGGCTCTAAATGTGTAAAGCATTTATGTTTATATATGTTAAAAATTCAAATAAACAATTATATTCTAAATTCAATTTACATAAAATTATATTTAAAGCAGAATTTTTAATTAACCACAATTTTTAATACGGAAACATGTTTTAACAAAATGTAAGTGTTCTATGTCAGAGGCCTGTTCAAAATCCTTTTATATGGCATATAATTTATTGTTCTGAGTTTTGTATTTGCTTAAATAAAAGAATGTCGGCAGCAGAAATAAATATGACTGACAAAATGCTGTAGTTAAGAAAAAAAAAAAGATAGATATCTGGTTTTAAATTTAGTTCTTAAGTTCCTATTAGACTGAATCCCACCTATTTTATAAACATTTAAAATACACAAAATTGTTTTAATTATGTTTATTAATTAGTAAATTAAATTAAAAATATTAAATGGTATGTTATTAAATCTAATTATTTATACCACTGTGATCCTTTTTAATTTATAAATCACACATTAAAGACCAATAAGAATTTGCCATTTTTGCCAGTTTTTTCCATTTTTGCCCTGGTTTTTTCCAGTTTTTGCCACTTTCCTGGCAAAAATACCAACCCTGCATGGCAGTGACGCCATTTCAGTCTACCTCTAGTGGATTGGAAGGAAAAATCATGCATACGGATTAGATTATGAAACACTTTCCAAGACCAAGGCTGTGGAGTTTGAGTCGGGCCTATTTTTGGGCAAAAGAGTCGGAGTCACTAAAAATCAGGCCGACTCCGACCAGCTTGTTTTTTAGACAGTTTGAAGTGAAATTAAACCAGATCTATGTCATTTTAAATATATAAACTGAATTATTATTTTATATTTGGATTATATATACAAGGAAACCCAGGTTAAACAGGCCCAGTATACTGTCCAGTGTACAGCATATATATGAAAACTCTTTTTAATTGAAATCTCTAGTTCATATTTTATATTTAGTATATAGTCCTTTCTCTCGGTTAAAAAAAACAATTCTGCATTTAAAAAAGGTGAAACTTCTTATGCTAAAATACTGTCGAAAGTTTGCTGCTGCAGTAAATGAGTCCTAGTCTTGACTACCTATCACAGCTTACACCCATAATTCATAAAAAAAAAAAAAAAAAAAAAAATTCGGTTGATATGCACATCCTACGCTTCAAGGTGAAACCGGAATGTGCCAGCAGGTTGCAGTGTTGCCAGTTGTTTTATTTATTATTATTGTGATTGCTTGATTGTTGCCACTTTTTTAAAATAGTAATATTTCCTTTTATTTAATGACAAATTTAATAAAGTGACTATTACTATTTGAAAACAAATGACAGCAATGAAGCAATCTGAATAATAGGAATCAACAGGCAATACCAGTACTTTAGCCATCCCGGAGTCAGAGTTAGAGTCGGTTCCTTTAAAATTTCAGGTGTCAGAGTCTGAGTCGGTCACTTTTCCCACCGACTCTGCAGCCCTGTACCAAGACTAACAGAATATTTTTTTAATATTTCGATACGATGAAATGAGATACCTAAATAAGCCATTTAAAAGATACATAACTCGGTAAGAATCCATTTCCAATTCCTGTATAGGATTTGAAGAATTTGTAAACAACACACAAATGCACTAAAAATCACATAAAATGGCATATCACAGAAGAAAGCACACTCCTAGCAATTATAGATCCATTAACCGATTTCTCTTGTGCATATCTCTGCACATGAAGGATAAATCCTACGCATTCCATAATCTATAGAAAGTAAGTTGTAGTGAACCTGAGTGATGTTTTTAAATTTCACTCTGTTTCCAGTAATCATAACCTATTCAAAATGCACCTCAAATGATTTTTCTCCTCTAGATCAGCGCAGGGGTGATTCTGAGTAAAAAAAAAAATTTCTGAAATTCACAGCAAATTTTCTGAAATCTTACAACAGGGGGAGGGGGGGGGGGTGTCCACCCTTTTTTTTTTTGCGTCCCTTTGACGAAATTTGCGTTTTTTCCCGTTCTTTTGATAAAATTTGCTGTTTATTCAAGATTTTTTGACGAAATTTGTCGTTTTTCGCGATTTTTTGACGAAATTTGCCGTTTTTTTTCAATGTTTTGACGAAATTCGCCGTTTTTTGCAATGTTTTTGACGAAATTTGCCGTTTTTTGCAATGTTTTTGACGAAATTTGCCGTTTTTTCGCTATCTTTTTTACGAAATTTGCCATTTTTTGTGCGATCTATTGACGAAATTTGCCGTTTTTTCGCAATGTTTTTGACAAAATGTGCTGTTTTTTCGCGATCTTTTGACGAAATTTGCCGTTTTTTTTCGCGATCTTTTGACGAAATTTGCCGTTTTTCGCAATGTTTTTGACGAAATTTGTCGTTTTTTCGCTATCTTTTTGACGAAATTTGCCGTTTTTTCGCGATTTTTTGACGAAATTTGCCGTTTTTCGCAAGCTATTGATGAAGTTTGCCGTTTTTCGCAATGTTTTTTACAAAATTTGCCGTTTTTTTCGCGATCTTTTGACGAAATTTGCCGTTTTTCGCAATGTTTTTGACTAAATTTGTTGTGTTTTCGCGATTTTCTGACGGAAGTCCCGTTTTTCCCGCGATCCTTTGGCGAAATTGGTGATTTTTCTTCGAACGAATGAGAAGATTGATTTTTTTCGGCGATCAATTGCCAAAATACTGATACATTTTATGTCCGAATTTTCGGATTTATGACCGATATTTTTTAATTTTCGGAAATCATTGCCTTAATTTTTCGGAATCTTCGGAAAATTCGGACCAGAATCACCCCTGGATCAGCACTTCCCAACCTTTTTTCTATCACATACCCTTGCTTATACTTTTCATTTCAGAGTAGCCCCCCCCCCCCCGTTTATCATAAACACCCACCACCCCCTCCTTCCCCCACGTATTAATTAAATTCTCATCTCTCGTGAACGAAAACCTATATTTCAGGAATTATTCATTATATATTTTTTCTATTCATTAAGGATGTTTTCAGTTTATATTTATCAGTCGTCAGAATGGGCCGATTAACATCTACGCTCAGGTTCTCTTGCAGTTTTAAATAATCAGATTGTTTCGAAAAACTTTCTGTTCCCGAATCATCAGTCGCAGTTCTCTTAAGAATTACGGATTCCAACGTATCCATTTTAAACATAAAACCAAATGATTCCAATAATAATTAAACACTTCTAATTATATATTCATTAAAAGGGAGGAAACTTTCCAATTAATATACATTAGTGTTATAACTACGCCTATTCGAAAACGGAAATAAGGTTCCTACTTTTCAACACATTTTAAAATAAAACATTAAAACCAGAAGCTCTGGTGTAATTTAGGCGGTTTGCAATTATTATTAAAAACGGAACAATAAGGAAAAAGAATATTGTATCATGATCAATGGCAGTTTTCGTGAAGATTGGGGAAAACATATAAGTACTCATGCAATGCATTGAATTATCAGGTCAAGTGGGCATTAACCCTCATTTGAGTGTAAACATATAGGAGAGATAACACATGAGACTAATTTCGTAATCCAAAACTATAAACTTTATGTGTTTTCAGTTAAACCATGTTTGTGAATTTCGCCATTACCAATATTATTTTCACGTACCCCCAGCAGGCCTGCCACTTACCCCCAGGGGTACACATACCCCAGGTTGGGAACCGCTGATATAGATCATACAGGGTTCATACAGAGTTTGCTAAATAAAAAATAAGGACTTTCTAAAATTTATAAAAAAAACAGTATATATGCTTACTCACATTAAAATTGAATCACAAGGCTGAAATTTTACATAATAAAACAGAATTACCCTTTCTAACTAATTAATTTTTTTTAATGAGCTACAAAATGAAAATAAATACAAAAAATATATAAAATCAACATTTTATTAGCTGGCTACCAGTTGTTTTTTAGCATCCATTTCTTTGGACAGGGAGGAAATTTCCTCATTTTTTTTTTCTTTAGCAGATTTCCTACAATTGTTTGACTTGATAAATAATTCAATGTCTTTAGGTGTTTCAGCTTTATCGGCTCATTCATTGGCCATACTTTCCAACTGCAATACCTCCTTTTCAAGACACCCTATTTTTTGCATTATAAAACTAATTTTTGAGCTGCCATACTTGGCAAGTTATGAATGTTTGGTGATTTTTTTAAAAATATTTTACAGACACGTTCAAAAATAAGGACTTCCAATTAAAAATAAGGATCTTTATTAAGGACTATCAAAATGTAAGGAGTTTTTAAGGATTTTTAAGGTCCGTATGAACCCTGTCATAATGTAAAAGAATTATTTTGTACATCCCTGTCACTAAATAATAAATGCCAATAATTATATACTCCAGTGAAAGCATGCTCTAGTCCACCTCACATTAATCTCATTTTGTGTTTGGAATAGCGTAACATCCATAAAATGTGTCGCAAACGATTTCCACCCCCCCCCCCCCCCATAGACCTTCATGTAACAGAATTCTTTTGAGTGTCCCTGTAAAAGAACCATGAATGCTACACTTTTTTTTTTTCAATTCCTACTATTAGCTCACACCCTCTCTATATTTATATATCTTGTTCAAATTTTCAATCGTTAATAAAATACTTTCTATTCATCCACTCAACTTCAAATATATATTTTTAAAACTTGTACTGGATGACACTGGATGTTAAGACAGTTTTTTCAAATATTAATTCATTCATTCAATTTAATTAATTAATTTTAGTTTTATATTTCATTTCTGTTCAAAAGTATAGACTCGCTCCATATATATATAGTCTCCTTCGCCTGCACGCCGCCTGATCTTTGTCTGTGAACAGCCCCATTATCTTTTTACGCGTGAAGGTTTCGCTAGGGTACTTCATTGTGAAGTTTGGTCATTTTTTAAATTCAATATTTTAAAAACGGCATAATTATTAGATTTGAAATTTATATCAGGATAAATACAATTTTTTACCTTTCTAACGCAGTTTGTCTTACAATTTTGTGAGAAATACTTCAAGCTATTCATTTTTGGTATTTTAGCTATTTATTTTTTATTCAATTTTTAAAAAACATTTCAAAAATTTCTCTTCTCTAAGATATTGAGCAGGATATAAATTTAGGAACAGATACCGTCAGTGGCGAAGCATGTAGATCGCTGGAGAAAATAATTTCTTTTTGACCTAAGTAGGAACTGACTTTAAAAAAAAATTCTATTACTTGTTCAATACTGAACATTCCATAGAAAACCTCAATAACATTACATGCTAGATTACATGAATGATTGCATGGCAATCTGAGTAGATTTACGAGAGTTAGAGCACAGACAGATGGACAAAGAAGGTGAATTCATAAACACATTTCAACTAGTTTGGAAAGTATTAAAACAGGAGAGCATTGTTCCATGCAAAGTTTGGAAGAGACAAACAAAACAGAAGAATGGGCAGGACCATACAGAGAGACTGCAGGGCCCAGGTGTAATTTAAATGCACTTCTGTTTTACTTACCCATCATACGTAGTATAGGGTAAGTCTTGTAATCGTTTTGAAAATCGAAAAATTTCTTTTGACGGATTTACACGTTTCAGACACTGGAGATTCCGAAAACATATTTTTAGAAAAAAAATTTTGCCGTCCGTCTGTGTGTCTGTGTCTGTAAACGCTCTATCTCCCGAAAAAATTGAGATAGAGACTTGCAATTGGGTATGTACTTAGTATGTAATAATGGGAAGAAGCCTATTTAATTTCAATAACCTCGATGAACCGGAACAATTTTTTTCAGACTCTCGAACTATTCGTTCTGATGAAAGGTATATAAAAATTTTTGAAATTGTTTATTTTAAGAAATGAATATAAAAGACAATAAAAAAACATAAATTTTGAATAAAGCATGAAGTCGATCGGATAATGAGTTGCCGAGATATTTGGAATCCTATTTGCCCCACTCTTCGATTTTTCATGACCCTGTATTTCATCCAAATTTCACTTCAAAGATATATTTTAATTCGACATTTGACGCTTAATCAGATGCAATAAACCGCTAGTTAATAGGATTATTATTTTTGGAGTTATAAGGAAAAACCTCTTTCAAGCCATTCAGTCATCGAGCCTTTAAAGTTTGTGACGTCATCAAGCCACGATTTTATTTGAATTGCAATGCATTTTATAAGTAGTTTACACATTTTTATTTTAATATTTTACATTATGCATATCCATGATGGGTAAGTATTACGGTGGCCTCCAACGACTAGTTTTGGTTTTTTCTTGCTTGATTTTTTAGGGTTTCGTTCATCTTACGAAACCTTATTACTCCCGCTCCGTTGTCTGTCCGCCACAGAGCCATTCTCAGAAACTATATAACTTACAGAGTTGAAACTTTGTGTATATCTAACTGAATACCTGCTATGAAGCTTAAAATATTAAAATTTGAAAAATTCATATTATTTTAATAAATAGAGATAAAAAACCAAAATTCTAATAGCCTTTTCCTAGTCAATTTAAACATTTTTCATTAGAGCAGTTACCAACCATTAAAAATCCACAATGAAATTCTTTCTACAATAATTAATTTTCTATTGAAAGATTTTCACGTGAAAAATGAAAATGAAATAAAAAGTTTCACCTATTGGAAAAAAAAAAAAAAAAAGATTATGATGTCCTATGGGTCATAAAACGGAAATTTCCAAAGATTTCTCAATAATACAAGGAGTATGAGTATGTACACAAAGCAGATGAATATCACGTCATTAGAGAATTAAAAAGAAAATTAATCGGACGTCCTGTTAGAAGTTTAACAAATTTTTCAAATGTTTGAGAATAATACAAACCGAGTATCCACAGAGAAGTAAATATATGAGAAACATATTGAATCATGATAAAAATCCGATTATGGAAATATTCGCATATTTTAACATTTTGAAAGTGTACAACATGTTTAATTTTGAAATTATTTTTTTAAATATCGCTTTTAGTCTGCATGACAGAATATAATAGTGGGCTGGTTTAGATATTCGAAAAAACAAAAAAATAGACTGGTATTTTTTTATACATACAGAGAGACCGCGGGCACCATAAGTAGAATACAAGAAAACTTTCTTAGACAAAAACGCAAACCACTGAAAAATTCTGTTTCAGACAGAATGTTTCCATCTTAGAAAGTGTAATTGCATGGGTTATTATTATTTTTTTTTAACCATTGGGAAAATGGTTATTGCTTTGGGTCGAGAATAGACCAAATGATGTTCACATTTTACTATTTTAAGCGTTTTTAACAAAATTCTGTCACTTTAGAAGAATTTATCTTTGAATAGGCAATAGAAATGCATAAAACCGTTACAAAAATCTTAAAGTTACAAAAAGGATAGGTGCAAATTATCAGATATGAAAAATAAAGTAGAAATTGGGTACTTTCGTGTTATAGCGGCCCTTCAAGGTTGAATCGTCAAGCGACCAAGATTTATTTCCAAATTATAAAGCATGTATGACATTATAATAATATATGATAGATATATATAACATTTCTTGACGTATGTTTCCAAGTTATAGTCCTATAAGATGCATATAGGATGTGTATAGGATGTATATACGACAGATAAGACGTAAATAATATGTGTATCATGATGTATAGGGCACCTATAGGAGAGTTTGGAATATATATTGCGATGATCTTGGCCAAATCATAACTGTAGGGGCCACTTAACACAAAAGTACAGTAATTTTTTTTTTTTTTTTTTTTTTTTTAAGCTATTGGATTAAGCTATTGGTTATTGTAATTTGTTAAATTACAATTTATTTTTTTGCTGGACTACGATTTTTTACATTTATAGCAATATTCCATTATAAATGGTATTTACTGCATTAGAGTACTTTTTAGAAAATCGATAGAGTGTTTGCTTACAATTTTATTAGTATTTTTCTTTTAGAGTATTACAGTTTATGGTACATTTGCAACATTTTTTGCATCTAAAGATTTTAATAAATAGAAATTGAAAATATTGGAAATATTAATAAAGTTTCATTGAATCCATCAACAATTGCAGATGCTTGTGTCTTTACTATGTGCATCCCACTGCTGTTTAATAAAAGATGGACAGTTTTTCACACTTAAAACGCCTAATTGTCAAGTATTTGGTACATACGCAGGAGTCCCCCCCCCCCTCCCCTCAACTCTTAAAGATGTTCTAGCAAATTCAGACTTTTGAGTTTTAATATTTGTTTGCTATTTTAATTTTAAAATGTTATGTAAAAAAAGTATGCGTCTACTTTTTCTCATATTTTATTTAAAAACAAGGTGTGAGGTCGGGTCCCGGTAATTTGTATCTATCTGCTGTACCACCTCTGTCCCAGGCCTGAGAATGGAAGAACAAGTGGGTAAGTGTGATCGAAGATCGAACAAAGGGTTTCGTTTAACATATCTTTCAAAACACTTTATTCTTTCTTTAATAAATCAAAATAAATTTCATTTAGCAAGAAAAAAAAGTCATTTTTTTTTATAAAGTAAAAATGCACCCGTCTATTTTTCTTATTTTTTTTTTAAATATCTGAACCGGTCCGATAGCAGGCCAAGCCCGTTATTGTACTCTGTCTTAATAATATCTGTCATATGGACTAAATGCAATGTTAAAAAAAAAATCAATTTTAAAATTAAACGTGTTGTATACACACCTTCAAAATGTTAAAATAGGCCAATATTTCCATAATCAGGTTCTTATCATGATTCAATATGTTCCTCAAACTCATAGGGCATTACAGTCACTTGCTAAGATCCTATGTACTTGTTTTCTCTATGACTCATACTGATACTCTCTTTGTATGATTCTCAAACATTTGAAAAAGTCTGTTAAACTTCCAACAGGACGTCCGATTAATTTTCTTTTTAATTCTCTAATGACATCCTGTTAACTTGCTTTCTGTACCTACACGTACTCGTATTCCTTGTATTATTGGGAAATGTTTGAAAATTTCCGTTTTACTACCAATCTATTAATCTTTTTTTTTCAATTGGTGAAACTTTTGGTACTTACGTATTACCCGTGCCCGTTTTAAGCCAACTGCGCCAGGCATTGAGCCAATATTACTAATTATAGTAACCATTTATGTATTTTTTTCTTGCTTCATGGTACATGCCTGGGAATAATCTATAATATTATTCTTTCTTATTTACTACTAGCCGCCACTGGCGACCAGTTTGGTCGCCCTTAAATGTATGTTAAGCATTGTAACAAATTATTTTTATTCATAATTTATTTTTTTCCTTAATCCCTCGCATAACTGGAAAAATCTAATAGATAAATCAAGAACTTTTGCGATCGCGGTAGCATTTCGCATATTTTTTGTTATGTATTTCATCTTTCTTGACAAAAACCGCTTAACCCACTTAAGAATTTATGCTTCATGTCCGTTTGCTTATCACTTGCAATATGTTCGCTAATGCAGAGATTCTTAAACATATTTGGCGCAAAACAAAAATCGCGCCAGCCCCGGTGCGTCCGTGACAGCTGTTTCAATTTAAAATACATGACGTTCACATTTTTCATTTAAAATAGAAAATAGAAAAATAATAATTATCATAAATCAAAACATTTGATTTCAAATTAAAGTATCGTTTCTAATTTGCACGCGCAAAAAGTAAAAGCTGACAATTATTTTCGAAATTTGATCCATTAAATATTATTACATGAGTTCAACTTACGTCAAAAAAGATCCGGAAGTTGAGTTGTATGGAACAGAATTAAGGTAAACTTTGACTGTCTCATTGGTGCGGATTATTTTTTTTACGCCAGGCAGCGATCCAAAAATTCATGGTTTAATATTTTAAACATTCACAACGAATGAATCTTTTTTCTTTGTTTACTTTCATATATAGAGAATTTTAACTGCGGACCTAATTTAAACTGAAGTTATTGCAGAATGTATACATAATTGAATGTAAGTCATCTCTCAAATATTAATTTATTTTGAACGATCTTTCTAAAAATGTAATTTTTATGCAGTTTTATTTGCAAAAATAATTTTGAATAAAAATGGCCGCCTGGCATATGAAAAAGTGAAACGGACATCCCGGAACTGTTGATGACAGTCACATGACTTACGGTTTTATTATATAGATGCTATTTACCATTTATTAATTTTACTAAAATAGTGTTATTTCCTATTTTTAACAATGTTATAAATTTAATAAACATATGTTACATTTTATTTATTTTACATTAATTACTATTTTTAACAATGTTATTGGATAATGTTAAATGACTGCGTTTGAAAACATGATTGGCAACGATAAACAAGATTGGTACTTGGCAGTCATTTTTGGTGATCCATCTCCTGGCACGGATAATACGTAAGTATCAAACTTTTTATTTCATTTTTCATGTGGAAATCTTTCAAAGAAAATTAACTATTATAGAACGAATTTTGCTGGCGAACGGCACCTGCTGTAACGAAAAATGTTTAAATTGAATAGGAAAAGGCTGTTAGATTTTTTGGGGGGTTTTCTCTCTCTCTATTAAAATAAAAAGATTTTTTTAATTTTTATGATTTTCAGCTTCATAGTAGGTATTCAGTTATATATACACAACATTTCAAGTCTGTAAGTTATATAGTTTCTGAGAACGGGCTCTGTGACAGACAGACAATGTAGTGGGACGAATAGGGTTTTGTGAGGTAAACGAAACCCTAAAAAACTGACCAGAGTTTTGTAGCAGACATTTATTCCTTTCCCCCCTTTTAAAGGCAGCAAGATTAAAATATTTAATGAATACATAAAGCATACAAGATGTCAATTAATTAAAAAAATCTCTCTCTCTCTCTATATATATATATATATGCTAGTATATATAACCCCTGTCAAAAATGACAGATTGTTGATCTGCGTTCCATTTTCATAAGACTTCATACAAACAAACAGCATGAAGATTTTATTATTGAAATGTCTGTATTGTAGAAAAGTACTTTTTAAAAATGACAAAGGATTTCTATAAACGATTGGACAAAACATTCAATATTAAAAAATAATCCATGTGCAAAAGTTTTTGTTAAAAGTGTTATCAATAAGTTTCTAAACAGCTTGAGTCACCACATAACTCCTTATTTAATTACATAAGCAAAATTAAATGCAAATTACGCTATACTATGTATTTCTTATATTTAACTGATTTTTTTTTTTTTAAATCATTGAATTAAATCAACTTTTATTTTTTAAATCATAAATTTACTAAATGTTTAAAATGACAAAATCTAAGTATAACATAATCAACAAAAAAAAAGCTTTGAATAATTGTTTCTTTACGTAATTCCTTATGCTTGTAAAAAATTAAGTACATTAAGTTTGTAAAAAGCTAGTATATAACCACCGTCAAAAATGACGGATTGTTGATCTGCGTTCCATTTTCATAAGACTTCATTCAAACAGCATGACAGGTTAGTATTGTAGAAAAGTACATTTTAAAGCCAGTAGATGGTGCGAAAACAATATTCTTCGCAACAGTGTTTGTTTGTTTATATCTGGGATTCCGATGTTTAATCTGGATTTTTAATTAAGAACCTAAAACATTGGATATGATATACATTTTTCATAGGAAAAATATGCTGAACAGACATGATTAAAAGTAGAAGATATTATCATTTAGCTAAACATAAATTAGCACAGGTTCTTCATTAAGCCTAACATGGCGTTTCACTAAGATCGATTCGCAGACCAGAGTGGTCCCGCCCGGAATGGTTACAGACACTTTCTCGCCTTCGGATGTTATTATAAGTAGATACGTACCTTTGTGTTTTGAGTATTTCTTTTCGTTCTCTCTCCTCCTCTCTATCCTGGGTGGCAACGTCTGCGTGGAGTAGACGCTCATCGGAACATGCACGGGAGGGGGAACCTCCGGAACATTCGGACATTCTAGGGGAGAGGGATGACCACTTTCGTTGACCAACGGAACAATGTCTGCGAAATAGAGAGAGAGTTACAAATCAAGATGGAAACAAAAACAAAACAGAAAAAAATCATGCGTCAAGCATAGAGTTTGTAACACTTTCCAACACTTTTTTTTATACATAATTATAAATTTTTTATTTCACATAATTTTACAAATCTTTACCGTTTAATATGGTGAAAGAGGATATCTAAGTAAGAAATTTGAAAAAATGCATAACATATTTAAAAACACAATTTCAGCAGTGACCAACACTATACCGAAAAATATTCGTAAAATTTACAAAATGTTGAACATTTCACAAGCTAAACATTTCGCAGAAACACACACTTTTGGCATCCGGTTCTATCCATTTTGTCAAATCAGTTATGAAATTCTTTAATCACATCAACCAAAGTTAAATACAGATTTTCTTCGACATATTTTGATACAAATAATAAATATTCAATAAATTAAGCTAACAAACAAAGATAAGTAAGCAGAGTGAAACACCTACAACATTCAGTAGAAAGTTTCAGCTGAAGCTGGAACTGAAAATTTCCAAGTTACAAAGAAGGGTAGTCAAAATGATTTGCACGATAGGTTGAAATACTCTTTACAATATTTATGAAGAGCAAAGTTTGATTGTAATGACGTTGAAATTTCAAATCCTTAGTTTCATAAATTTTCCTTTCAAGTTCAAAATTTTCTAACTTTTTCTCAGAATTTTCAAATTTCCCTGACTTTTCCTTAGAAATGGTAAATTTCCCTGACATTTCCATTCCATATAAATTTCCCTGACTTTTCCAGGTGGCTAGACACCATGTTTAAAGTAGGAATGCACAACCTGTGGCCCGCGATGGGTTAACTGGGCCAATTAGTCGTGGAAAAAAATTGCAAATTTTGTCCAGAGGTTGCAGAAAAACCATGAATTTCGTTGATCAAACACGTAAAAATCCCAAATTTCCCAAACTGGGGGCGTAAAGATTGTGAATTTCACATACCAAGTGCATAAAAATCATGAATTTCACCAATCAGGCACATAAAGATCGCAAATTTTGCTGACCAGGCACGTAAAAATGATGAATTTCACCGACCAGGCGCATACAGATTGCGAATTTTGTGACCAGCCGTGTAAAAATCTCAATTTCACTGCCCGGGCATATAAAAATTGTGAATTTTGTTGAATGGGTGCAGAAAACAGGGTGTCTATTCCAGATCAGCAACAAATTTACCTAACTTTTCCATAAAAAATCCAGGTATCGAAATTTTATGATGTTACACACAAAATATCTGAAAAGTCATGAATTTGAGAGTGGAACTTTCACAACTGATTCTGAGGCACAAACTGCTGATTTGTTACTTTTGTTTGCAAAATTTACAAATTGTTGAACATTTTTATCAGGATGAAATTCTGATTTGACATCTGTATCACATCACAGTTAAAATACAGATTGCTTTCACATACTTTGATACAAATAATAAATATTCAATAAATTAAGCTAACAAACAAAGATAAGTAAGCAGAGTGAAACACCTTAATCCATCCTACAACATTCAGTCGAAAGTTTCAGCTGAAGTTGGAACTGAAAATCTCTGAGTTACAAGGGAAGGACAAACGGGATAGACAAAATGATTTGCACACGAGAGGTTGAAATACTCTTTACAGTATTTATGAAGAGCAAAGTTTGATTTTAATGGCACTGCAATTTTAAATCCTTAGTTTCATAACAAACATTTTCCTATTTTTTTCTTGAAAGCTTCAAAATTTTTAAACTCTTTTCAGAATTTTCAAGACTTTTCCTCAGAAATGGTAAATTTCCTTACTTTTCCAGTCCATATAAATTTTTCTGACTATTCAGGTTATCCAGGTGGCTAGACACCCTGGGAAAAATCACAAATTTCATCATTTTGTTGCGAGAAAAAAAAAATGCAAATTTCATTAATTTGCCAACTGAGACCATAGATGTCAAAATCGGAAATTCCAGAGTTGCGAATTTTGCCTCCCCCTTCGTCTTTTCCCTAAACAAAATTTTGTCCACTGTATGGATGTTGACCCTCGACAATCTAGTCATTTTTTGAACTGGCCATCCTCTTATAAAGGTTGTGCACCCTTACTTTAAAGGAGCCAATTTTATAGGTGCACATTCATGGTCACCAGTTGCCATGTGGCGACTAAATTTTTTGCTGTGGCCATTAACTTTCGGTGTTTAAGTCGCCATGTGATTTAAAAGTGATCCATTTCTGGTATTCCCAGTCATTATCGTGAAATTTTGATTGTTTTTTTAAAGATTAAGAGCAAAACACATAACAAACTTTATTATTATATTTTAATAACATTTCAGAATTAACTGTTTAAAACAACAATTAAATATATTCAAATAGCTATGTTATTTGTAAAAGTTTGAGTCAGATAATTTTACATAGTCTGTAATTAAAAAATAAATAAATATATATATTTATATTTAAATAGAAAAACAAATGTTGGAAGTGTATTCCGATTTGGCTTAGATGTACCATTCGCCCTCAGTCCGCCCTGTTGTTTTTTTCTTTTTTCTTTTATTAAACTTTCATAATTACACATAAATAAATTAGTCAATTAAATTAAATAACGTGTTTATAATAAGTAAATATGGATGAAAATTATTTTAGAAATGAGAAACAAAACAAATGAGTTTTGATTTAAAAAACAAGATGACAGACTGAGGGCGAATGGTACATCTGTTCCATAAGAAATATTGTTTTTTTAATATTCCCCGCTATCATGATTGCTTAGCTCATACAAATTTTTACAAAACCGTATCTTTCCCAAAATTATCTTCTGACTGTAGATGATTTAAAATTTATATTATACTTAATTAATATTGAAATTTTGTTGTGTGTGTGTGTGTGTTTATTAAATAAATTACTTTAAACTTTGAATTCCAGAGTTTTTTTGCTTAGCTTATTACTCCATATAAACACTATTGTTTTTATGCATTTGCTCCACAATTGTGGCCACTGGATTTTTTAGGTTTAGGAGCCACTGGCTCCTTCCAAATTTTGAGAATCTGCACCTATAGCCAATTTCTACCTAAACAGATCCTTTGCATTGATATGTTGGCAAGTATATTTTGAAATAAGATATAATCTCACGTGCATTACCACTTTTGAAGGCCGCTCCTCCCATCTTTGGCACATTCGGACAACAGTCGGTCGCCATGACCGGAAGGGGAGGGGCAGCAGACTCTTCGAGGACAGGAAGGGAAGAGTACTGCACGCCCTGGTTTGGAATGGAGGCAGAGTACACCCTCGACGAGGAGCCAGGGTTGTGGGGCTGCCTCTTGATTGTGGAAGAGCTGCGCCTTTTCTGGGGCAACACATACCTGGAAGGGAATTTCACATTAATGGGATTACTCACAACATAGTTATGAATACACACACACATACATACAGGGTGTCCGAAAAGTCTGGAAACGGTCAAATAACTCGAGAAATATACATCGGATTGAAAAATGGAAAAATGCATGCTCAATAGTTTTGAAAAATCTATTGAGGGATATCAAAGTTGCCCCCCCTTCCTCCCCACAGGGGGAAAACTTTGAAATCTTAAATGATGACCCCCCATGTTTTATTGCAGATTTGGATTCTACAGGAAAAAATACGTCACTTTTGTATGGAACATTTTCTTCGAAACATTGTAGGTGGCGCTGTAATCAAGTGCAATGTACAGAGACATAAGAGAGATATTGGACATTGAACTGAAATGGCGGACATTTCTTATTCATTAAAGTGAAAATACACTTATATTTATGTTCTGCAAGGCTCTCTGAAGGTATATAAAACGAATTTTTGATGATTTTAATAAAATTAAAAGTGTTAAATGCTGAAGAAAATAGATTGCGTTCTACTGTGTTCCATCCTCTTGGAACTTACATGGCGGACATTTCACCAATGTCCAATCTCTCTCTAATGTAGAATCTCTAGTGCAATGCTGTGAAGATTGTCACCATTGCAATGTCTGGAAACACTCCAATAACTCCAGAAATATACATCGTATTGAAAAATGGAAAAATACGTGTTCAATATTTTAGAAAAATGGCAACTTTGATATCCCTAAATAGATTTTTCAAAAATATTGAACATGCATTTTTCCGTTTTTCAATACGATGTATATTTCTCGAGTTATTTGAGCATTTCCAGACATTGCAATGGTAACGATTCTCACAGCATTGCACTAGGGATCCTACATTAGAGAGAGATTGGACATTGACGAAAAATCCGCCATATTAGTTACAAAGAAGATGGAACGCTGTAGAACGCAATGCATTTTCATCTGCGTCCAACACTTTTTATTCTATTAAAATCACCAGAAATTCATTTCATATGCCTTCACAGAGTCATTCAGAACATAAACATAAGCACAATTCCATTTTAATGAATAAGAATTCTCAGAAAATGCTTTTTCTTTTATTCGGCTGAATTGCAGGGTTAACATTTCGGGACTTTACATTATGCTTAAAATAATCGAATTTGATTATAAACAAATATTCAAGATTTTGGGTTTTTTTTTCACTTAAAATAAACATTTTAATTTATGCATAACACAAGAAATGCTACATAATGTAATTTTTTGTAGTGTGGGTATTTATTTTTTACTTTCCTCTGTTTAAATGGTCATGACTCATGACATAGATTAGTTAGGTTACTTTTTTAAGTAAATAAATAAAATTTCTTAGAGGGAACTCTTTTAATTTCATAAGGTTAAAAATATATCATTTAACAGTAATAAGAAATTTAAAAAAAAAAAATACTGAAATATTCAGAAAAGTATAAATTTTTGAAAATTATTCCTAATATACCTTCTTTATTCAGTATTTATTCAGAATATATTTATTTTTTTATTCAGTATTTACATTAATAAATTTAGATAGTTTTAAAGAAACTAACTGGTTGTATGAAATTAAAAAGGTTTAATTCTCTAGAATAATACACTTTATAATACTAAGTATATCTAAATATGCAAAAAACATTCTGAGAAACTGAATAAAAAAATTTACACACATATGCTTAGTAATGTTTATTAATATAGAGGTTTATATATTGTGAATTTATATATTTTTGCAATTGTCAGAGTCAGCGCTTTTATATATAGATTTTTTTTTATGCGGAAAATTTAAATGCTTATGTCTTGTGCTCGCAAATTCCGCGGATATTTAAAAAAGAAATTATTAAAAAATGAACAGTTTAACAATTTATTCAATTATTCCTTATAATTTATAAACAATTTCATATTTTAAAAAGAGTGCACTATATACAATTTTATTCTGTATTACGTTCTTAAAATAAATGTTTCAAAATGTAAACAGAAATTCATCGCCAACAACGTTTGCCAGTTACCGCCAACTGTGTCAAACTTCGAAACTCCAAATTATTTACACGTTTTGCTCACTCACTACAAAAAGATTTAAATCAAAATCAGTTTTAAAATGTAAAACAAGAGACACAGAAACGAAATTGCTTTGTTTGTGTTACTCATTTCGATAGTTATTATTTAATGAAACTGTTTAAAGTTCACCGCATATACACAACAATTGAACTCTGACAATTTAAAATATGTTACAAAATAAATAAACTTTACTAAATATTAAAAAGTAACTATAAACAACAAAAGAAAATTATCTATTGATAGTGTAATAAGTCTTGATACAATATTTAAAACGTTGAATCTTTAAAATCCAAATTTTCTGCAGAAAGCAATACCAGCGTATACATACGACGTAACTAAAATGGCGGATTTGTCAAATCTGACGGCGACGCAATGTCCAATCTCTCTCTAATGTAGGATCCCTACATTGCACTCGATGACAGCGCCCTCTACAATGTTTCATAGAAAATGTTCAATACAAAAGTTACGTATTTTTTCCCGTAGAATCCAAATCTGCAATAAAAAATGGAGGTCATCCTTTAAGATTTCAAAGTTGCCCCCCTTTCCCCCATGGTGGGGCAACTTTCATATCCCTAAATAGATTTTTCAAATATATTGAACATGCATTTTGCCGCTTTTCAATCTGATGTATATTTCTCGCGTTATTGGACCGTTTCCAGACTTTTCGGACACCCTGTATAGATTACCAAATTCAAAATTCTGCACTTATTTAAGTTTATTCCATAAAAATTTCGCCTTCTAAATTTGTCCTACAACCCTAGTTTATGAAATTATTTCCCATCTTAAACAATACTAGATGGAACCCATCAAAACTTGACAGCAAACAACTTGATAGTACTATAAAAATAAAATTCACAGCTGTTTTAAAAAGTTCGAAATTTTCAAAGAATAATTCGAATAAAATAAGAAAAATTATTCTGTCTACAGCAAGGATCGATTCCACATGATAATCAGAACAGAAAAGAAATGCACCTTATACCACTTGACTGGTTAGGTTCCAGATTTAAGTTTACGCATGCGTATTGGGCACGCATGTGTGTGGGCATTATGTGGATTTGACAAAAAAAGCCTTTGCTTTTAAATATATAGAATATAGTTCATATATGGGTATTTTTCCTTCTTTCTTTTTCTCTTCTTTTTTTTTCATCTTTTTAAGGAGAATAATCATCCCACAATCTTATTTTATTTACCACAGTCCTAATATTGCAAAAAAATTACAATATTTAGCATTTTTAAAAAACTTTCATTATTTTTTATCAGCCTGATTCTAAAACCCCGAATTTAAAATTTGTTGTTTGCAGCTAACGATTAATAATACATATTTTTTATTTAGTAATTAAAACAAAATAGACCGGGAGGCGGCAGCACAGACAATCACCTCATCGAGTTCACGGCTGAAATTTCAAAATTAGATAAAACTTGATTCGCATATTAAAATGCAATCGGTCTGCCAAGTCATATCTTGGTGGAAAACACCCGAAAAGCCAATTTTAGCGGTTGGCTCGTAACTTTACCATTGTGTGTTCCTGCTCCCAGTTCTCCATGTTTTAATACCTTTGGGTGCAGGAAAAGACAATGGTAAACCTACGAGTCTACCACTAAAATCGGGTTTTAAGGCGTTTTCCACCAAGATATGACTTGGCAGACCGATTGCATTTTAATATGTGAATCGAGTTTTAACTCATTCTGGAATTTCAGCCGTGAACTCGATGAGGTGATTGTATGTGCTGCCGCCTCCCGGTCTAAAATATTCTTGGGTGTTAAATTTTACTTAATTATAAAGCATTCTAATAATTAAAAAAATATATATATAAGTTATATAACTCTTCCTCCAGAATTAAATATGGCATTATTAAAATGAAGTAATAGCAATAAAGTAAGAAAAATCATTCTGTCTATAAGCGGGGATAGAACCCAGACGATAATCAGAACAGAAAAGAAACAAGCCTTATACCACTCGATCACCATTTTTGCATTTCAGTGTGCTCTAAAACTGATTAGGTTCTAGATTTAAGTTTATGCATGCGTATTGGGCACGATTTCATGTGAATTTGACAAAAACAGCCTTTGCTTTTAAATATACTAGGGCATCTAGCCCGGGCTTTCCGGGATAAAGAATATAGGTGAAAACCTTTTTTTTTTTTTTTTGGTTATTGAAAACTCTAATAGATTTTTTACATTTAATATATATATATATATATATATATATATATATATATATATATATATATTTTTTTTTTTAATTGCCCGCTATGCCCGCTATTTGGAATGCACCAAAAAGCATTTTTATTCAAATAAAATTTTGAAATTTATTAAAATCAGTAATTTGGTATTGGCCTCCAGCCATAAGTTAATAGCCAAAGAAATCTCTAAAAATTTCATTATCTACAGCAGTTTTTTTTAATTCTAATAATTTCAGCAGTTTTAAGTGCTTATTTCAATTGCATGTCTGTTAAATCTGTGTCTTATTTATACTATTTTATTTATTGCTTAATAAAGTTTTAATTTGTTTATTGAATATTAGCTGAAAACAAATGCTGAATTTTTTATATTGTTTAAAGTGCAAACGGATTAATATTTTGCAATCGTCTGCAAACAATAGATGGATTAAAAAAAAAAAAAAAAAAAAATTATGCTTGAAATTTATTTTCAATGCTATAATAAATCAGTCAATTACGATACCATTTTAAATAGATACTGAATTAACCCTTTAAGACCTGAAGAGTTTTGGTAGAAATTAAAAGCTTGGTTTATAACCCTAATTAATGGATCATATTTGATTGAAAAATATACGTTGTCAGGTTATGTCAAGGAGGATCTATACAATTGTGTGGTGCTGGCTCAGATTCAAATCACGGGGAAAGAGGAAATTTTTTTTTCCTTAGGATCACCTACACAATTGTGTAGGTTAGGTCTTAAAGGGTTAAGGTACCGTTTTCAAACAAATTGCATTTGAAAGTAGATCTTTTTTCCCTATATAACAGTGTAAAAATTAAAAATGTGTGATGTTTAGAAATTAAAAAAATTGCAGTAGCAAAAATCGCAAAACCGAAATTTCATCGTTAACTGTTGCCATTCGCAAAATGACGTCAGCGTTACGCACGGACACGTTTGTCCTTTATAATATAGATAGATTCCTTTTATTTTATTTATCTAAATCTCTTTTTATTTAAAATGTGTAATTTAATATTTTATTCTCCTTCAAAATATCCTAAAAAACACTTCTCATAATTATTTTTCTTCAAAAACCTCTTTATTTCTCATTTCTTAAAAAGCCAAATTAGTTTTATTTAAAATTATCACCTGTACCATTTTCTTTTTCCTATCTATATCATAAAGGACAAACGTGTCTGTGCGTAACACTGACGACATTTTGCTATTGACAACACTTGAAAATGAAATTTCAGTTTAGCAATTTTTGCTACTGCAGTTACTTAATTTCTAAACATTGCACATTTTTTATTTTACACTGTTATATAGGGGGAAAAAATCTACTTTCAAATGCAATTTGTTTGAAAACTGTATCTTAATTGACTGATTTATTATAGTATTTAAATTAAATTTTAAGTTTGATTTTTTTTTTCAATCTCTATCGCTTGCAGACGATTACAAAATACTAGGGGGCTCAGCCCCCTACTCGCTAACGCTCGCCAACCACCCGTGAATTGCTTTACAATTCACATTGAAACCGCTACGCGGTCGCAGCTCGCTCGCCCCTTTTTATTTTTCTAATAATTCTAGCCGGAATAAGTACTACAATAAATCATTTGAACATATGAAATTGACAATTTTTTTAATGTAAAAAAGTAATCGAAAATTCCGTTGAAAACACAACTAAAAATGCATTTAGTAGAGTTTAATCTAGGAAAAAGAGATTTGTAGCTTTCTGGCTAATTGCAGCCAATAACTGTTAGCCAAATAAAAATAGCTTTAGCCAAGAAAGAAAAAACTTTTATTTATACAAATTTTCTATATAAATGAGTATTATTTTTAATTATACAATATACAAACAGTACATCACTCTGTAAGATTGACCCTCTTGAGATTTGGCCATATATCACACATCAAATGCTTTTTTAAATGGAAATTCTTTTCAAACTTCCCCTTCCAAATTAATCACCATTAAGTTACTTAAATTTTTGATTTTCAGTCTATTTCTCAAGTCAGTTTTTGTTATATTCACGAGACTCAACCCCCTTTCACAATCTGCTGTAGACAACAGAATTGTTGCTACAAATTCATACAAAGAAGTCACATTGGGAAACATGTCAGTAATGCCATTTTTATGGAAAAAAAAATACAATCAGCTGGTTTCATTTCTTTACCCTTTGTAGCTAGAACCTGCCTGAACAACTTCCATTCATGAACCGTTTTGGTTTTATTTCTTAAGTTGGGATCATCAACAAAAAATAAACAAACCCTTTTAATTTCCTCAATACTTGTTTAATGCAAATGACGTCATACTATTTGTAAGATGCTTGTACAGAGAGGACGAGACAAATTTGAAGTGACTTGCCGAGACAGAGGTGGTTTGAGATTTTTTTTCACGCTGCAGGTTTATGAAAGGCAGGAACAACAAAATGGAAATTATATATATTTTTTTGGCTGTTGCTATTTGGCTAATCCACTAACTGCTTTGGGGGCAAAAGGTGCTTTCAGTTAGCTTTTTGGCTATTTGGCTAGCTCTAGATTAAACCCTAATTTAGTTGATGCTACTAATGGACATATAAATCATTTAAATACTATGAAAAAAGGATCTTGGAAACATAATTAGTTTAAAACTTATTGCACCTATAATATTCTACAGCACGGCTTAAATTCACTAAAAAAAAAAAAAAAAAACACTACGTGGTACAAAGATAGTTTATCATCAATGATTGTTTAAATTTCGTTCAACATTTTACTATTCTAATTGATTATAGATTTCTGCAAAAGAAATTTTTACTTCATTGAAATTGAAGAAAAATCATTTTTACTTCAATAAAACATCAACAGATGGCAGCAGGGGATTCTAGAAAGTTTATATTTTATTATCTCCGATTTTTTGTGTGAGTGAAATTCGTAAATAAATTCTAAATAAGAGTTGAGAATTCAATATTACTCATAATTAAATGACAATATTACTCATAATTAAAATGAGGAATCATCTCAGACGCTTTTGATTACGTTCATATTATTTTATTTTTAATAATTGCTATCTTGAGTTTCAGTGCTCTGACACTGACCGCCATATTGGAGGTGGAGCTAACACAATCTTGTCTGTTCATTGGTCTGAGCTCTGGCAACTACGGTTGTTGCCAACGATAAGGTAGAAATTCAGCCCTATTTCCGCGCCACGTAAGACAAATATATATATAGATTAATCTGTTTGCACTTGAAACAATATAAAAAGTCCAGCAGTTTTCAGCTAATATACTATAACGAAATTAAAACTTCATTAATCAATAAATAAAATAGTATAAATAAAAGACAAATTTAACAGACATGTAACTGAAAGTGCTTAAAACCGCTAAAATTATCAGAATTTAAAAAAAAACTGCTGTAGATAATGAAATTTTTAACAATTTCTTGGGTTATTAACTTCTGACACGAGGCCAATATGAAATTATTGCTTTTATTAATTTTCAAAAATGTAACCGCCATATTGGAGGTGGAGCTAACACAATCTTGTCTGTTCATTGGTCTGAGCTCTGGCAACTACGGTTGTTGCCAACGATAAGGTAGAAATTCAGCCCTATTTCCGCGCCACGTAAGACAAATATATATATAGATTAATCTGTTTGCACTTGAAACAATATAAAAAGTCCAGCAGTTTTCAGCTAATATACTATAACGAAATTAAAACTTCATTAATCAATAAATAAAATAGTATAAATAAAAGACAAATTTAACAGACATGTAACTGAAAGTGCTTAAAACCGCTAAAATTATCAGAATTTAAAAAAAAACTGCTGTAGATAATGAAATTTTTAACAATTTCTTGGGTTATTAACTTCTGACACGAGGCCAATATGAAATTATTGCTTTTATTAATTTTCAAAAATGTATTTGAATATATAATTGAGATATCTATATTAATAAAAGAAAGTTTTGCTCTGTGTGTGCGTTTGTCTGCGATGGCTACTAACTCTAGCCCACCTAGAAGTCTGAAAATTTAGGTGTGGATAGTCCAAGGTCTGGCCACGTGCACCTGAGTCTCAGAATTTTAATATTTTGATAATTACCCAAGATATTAATTAGATTCTCATTAACCATCGCTTCTAAAATGACATCTTTTAAATCAAAATGGCTAAAGAAACGAACAGGCGCATTGGATTTGCAAGCGGAAATGAACAAATTCGAAATTATTTTACTAATGAGCGAATTTATTTTTCTTAAAACTGCCAAAAATCTGCCGGCGCCAGTGAAAACAATCCGAGAAAGTTTCAGACAGGGATCTGCTTTCATTAAAAACTGAACTACAAAGAGATCTGTTTCTCTGGCCGATCCCTCCATTTAGTTTGCGAAAATGAAAGGAAATAATTGCCAATTTTTACTAATGAACAAAAATTTAGGTAACTCATTAAGATATAGATTTGAAATTGAGGTCGGGAAGGTGTGTCATCTGCCGGCTATTTTAGCATAGCGTCTTCATTATGTTCTAATAATCAGAAAAATGTAATTCTTTTTTTAATGATCGCGTTAATGTAGGTGACGCTGATTTTCTTGAACAAATTATTCATTATATTTGCGGGTATGAGGAGGAAGGGGGTTAACGTTTTTCTCGGAGATTATAATTATCTCGGGCCCGGGCAACACCAGACGGGTTAGCTAGTTTTATATAAAAATGCTCTTTGATGTTGTTAGGGGTCAATCTAAAATAACTAAATTTAAAAAATCTATTAAGAGTTTTTAATAAAAAAAATAAATAAATGGTTTTCACATATATTCTCTATTCTGGGTTGTATGCCACCTTTTTTTTAATTCCAAAAACACATTCAAATGCTTTATTATTCATGTCCTTTTTGTCTCAAAATTCTGTTTCTTTCAGTATAGAGTTCACGTTCACACATTACCTAGCTCTCTCATTGGTTGGTTAGTATTACTGCAATGCTGCTTTTAACTTTGTACAACCTCGTATAAAACATAAAACTTGAGTTCTGGAGCTAAATTTTCTGTGATATCGGTTACTAAGATAATGTATTTTTTTATCTAAAAAATTACAAGAAGTTTATAAGAATTTCAGAATATTATTGCATAAACCGTGTTTAATTGAACCAAGGGTGATTCTGAGTAAAAAAAAAAATTCTGAAATTTGCAACAAATTTTCTGAAAGGTTACAACAAGGGGGGAGGAGGGGGGGGGGGATCCACTCCTGGCACTAACTATGTGTTTTTTTTCCACCCTCGATTGATGATATTTGCATTTTTTTGCGATCTTTTGATGAAATTTGCAGTTTTTCGACAAAAATTGTAGTTTTTTCGCGATCCTTTGACGAAATTTGCCTTTTTTTCACAATCTTTTGATGAAATTTGTTGTTTTTTCATGATCCTTTTTTGAAGTATGCATTTTTTTGCAATCCTTTGATGACATTTATGGTTTTCTCGTGATCTTTTGATGAAATTTATGTATTTTCAATGTTTCTTTGACGAAATTCCCGTTTTTTCTGCAATCCCTGGACAAAATTTGCGTTTTTTTGTGATCCTATGACTAAATTTGTGTTTTTTGCTATCTTCTGACAAAATTTGCATTTTTCCCACGATCCTTTGATGAAATTGGTGATTTCTCTTCAAACGATTGACGAAATTGATTTTTTTTTTTTTGCAACCATTTGTCGAAAAATGTGACATTTTATGTCCGAATTTTAAGTATTTATGACAGATTTTTTAAAATTTTCGGAACAGAATCAAACCCTGAATTGAACGCTTCTCATTTCTGAAAACCTTCGAATTATTTTATATGCCTCTAAATGTATACGTAATTAAAAATATTAAATTTCGGATTGTAAGATGCTCAATAATATGAAAAGTAAGATTAAAAAACAATGATTTTCAGAGCAGACATTGAGCTCCTCTGATCTGCAGATTTACTAGTAATAGTATGGGTGAATAGTAGGACTCAAAAAATAGCGTTTCCAGGATCCCGGGGAACCTAGAAATCATTTCTGGGAACGTATTTTTTCCACTCAGGTTCCCGGCCAGGAACCTAAACAGAAGCGCTCTGAAGTCGCTATGGCCGCTGCCTTCAGCGTTAAATTTTTATTCTCTTATGGAGTGCGATGATTTTTGGAAAGGGGAGGTGGGACAAAGAACGTGTGGAGTGCGCAGCACACACAAGAGTTACATTTCCGTTATATAAATACAGTCAAACCTTGTTAACACGAACACGCTTAACGCAAATTACTTTTAGCACGAACTGTTTCTGATTTTCCCATCCAGTTGTATGTAACGTATTTAAGTTCGGATAACACGAACAAAAAAAGTTTTCCCTTGAGTGTTCACGTTAACGAGGTTCAACTGTATATATATATATATATATATGTCAATTATTTGTTCTGTATTAATGCTTAATTTTAGTGTAGTGGGCAAATAAATGCAACATTTCCCTTTTAAGTTATACATGTACTAGAGAATAGAACCCGCGCTTCCAGGGTTACAGAACGTTGCAGAAAACTATTTTTTATTTAAAATTCTAACAACATTTAATAAATATATATATATATATATATATATACTAAAAAGAAATGACGCATTTAGTATTTGTCGAGAATTTAATAAAAATCCTGCATCGTGACATAATTCAGTTGTATATTTTAACAGAATAATAAGGCTACTAAAATTTGTCTCATGCTATAGCTAGTATATCATTATCGTGAAGGTTTCGCTATGGTACTCCATTGTGAAATTTGATAATTTTTTAAATTCAATATTTGAAAAACGGTATAATCATTAAACTTGAAATTTATATAAAAAAAATACAATTTTTTACCTTTCTAACGCAGTTTGTCTAACAATTTTCTGACAAACACTTTTTGAGGTATTAATTTTTTTCAGCAACTTCAAATGTTTCATTTTCCGAGATTAACCTGTGGCAACGATCAGCAAAAAACCCATTTGTCAGCTCTTTTTATTAAAGAGGATAAGAATATGCAGGGAGGGAGGGGAAGTGCTTTTGACAAAACATTAATTGGTAAACCACAAAGCTAAAATTTTTCTTTATTATTCAAAACTGTGCGTCTATGTGACACAATATCTTCATTCATTAAGCTCTGAATTTATTAAAAAACTGGGAACACATAACTTTTTCTGGGAACGTACACTTTTCATGTAGGTTCCCAGCTGGAAACTATAGGTGAAAATTAGTGGTTGCCACTCGCCATGTGGTGATTAAAGTTTAAAAAGCGGCAATTAAAAAATCAGCCATCAATCGCCACGTTAGTCACCATTCGCCAAGTGGCAATTAAAAAATCTGCTATTGATCGCTAAGTGAAATACACAATTTTTCATGGAAATAGGCATCTCTACACTGATTACTACTAATTAGAGAACTGGTTCATTCTTTTTCCTACCAGGTGCAAACAGATTTCAATAACTTAGCTGTATTTTCAATATTTCGGCTTTTTCTCGTGTGCTCACTCTTTAGTCGGATTATTTTTTCAAAAAATGCAGTTATATTCTGCAAAATATATTCATCCGCTTTGATTCCACATGCTCACCAGATGGATTATTTTTCTTCAAGAGATACTGTCTAATCATGCGAAATACACTCATACTCATACAATTGGTATAAAACTTATAGAAAAATATATTTATATACAAATACAACGATTATAATTTATGTAGATGTCAAGAAACTTTGAAACATAATAGTGGCCACTCATGAAACTGAGTCTACCGGCTACTAACTAAATTTCCCAGTTTTCACCTATACTGGAAACCTTAATTTTTTTAGAATTTTCGAACCCTGGTGAATAGGTTAAAAGCCAGTCTTAAACTTACTTGGACGGGACGGTATCTTCTGATCGGATGACGGCGCTGAACCTGTCCTCCTCGTCGCCGTTCTCCAGCTGCACCCTCGACTGGTACGTGTTGGTCGTCTCTATCTCGTGCGCGATCTTGAGCGCCTTCGCCTCCTGCAGCTTGTACTCCTCCGTGTCCTTCTTCGTCAGTGGCACCGTGTAGTCCTGCAGGGAGTTGTCGTAACTCGACTTGACGCCGTACTTCTCTGCGTTCGTACGAAACATGTCGTTGGCATCCCAACCATTCTGGGAAAAGAGAAAATCCAATCAGTACAAAATTGAAGATATATATATATATATATACAGGGTTTAACATTACAATTACATAAAACATTAAAAACATATTAAAATTGGACGTTTCAGATTTATATGAAAATCCCTCATCAACAAACATTTTTCTTAACGTAAGTCACAGTGCAAGGACATTTTGATACGTTGCATTTTCTATGGGTTGATATTTTTTAACTGTGACTTACGTTAAGAAAAATGTTTCTTGATGAGGGATTTTCATGTAAATATAAAACGTCCTATTTAATTATGTTTTTAATGTTTTATATAATTGTAATGTAATGTCTGTAATTTTAATGATTTTAATATAAATATGTTCAGACGTAATATTTTTGTTTACTTCAAATATATACAGGGTGTCCATAATTAAACAACCCTACTTTAAAGTTGTCTACAGACAAAACTATGGGTCTAAAAGTTGTGAAATTTTGTGAAGGAATGGGAATTTGTTTAAGCAAAAAAAAAAAAAGTTTAAAATTTCACCACCAGATGGCGTTTATAATAAATTAGAAATTACACATTTATCATACACTTACGATAAGTTTACAAATTTTTATTTCAACAAAACTTTTTTCACGACATGTTCTTAACATTTTCCAGAACACACTACAGGTAACTGTGGAACATGCTATCTTACGATTCCAGATGGTCGGTGAAAATGATGGCCGCCATGTAAACTGTCGTAAATGTATGCTAAATGTGTAATTAATTCATTAAAAACGCCATCTGGTGACGAAATTTTAAACTAATTTTTTTTCGCTAAAACAAATTCCCATTCCTTCATTTTGTTTTTCACAAAATTTCAGAACTTTCTGACCAATAGTGTCGTCTATAGAAAACTTTAAAGTAGGGTCGGGTCGTACAGAGCTGTCAACCTTAGCAAGAGAAAAAACAGGAGATTCTTCGCAGTTTAAAGGGAGATTTTTTTTTTTTAAGTGAATTTACGTAAGAATAAAAAGTTATTTTATAATTCATTTAGAATAGATTAAGGATTGACTCAATAACTTAAATATAATCAAAATATATATATATATATATATATATATATATATATATATATATATATATATGAATAAATAAAAAATTTAAAAACAACACTTACTTTCATATATTATAAATTACACAAAAAAACCTTAAGATAAACAAATGAAACAATTTCTTTTCAAATAAAAATAAAATATTTATTAACTTAATTTATGTTTTTTTTCGTGATCTTTTGACGAAATTTGTGGGGTTTTTTTCGCGATCTTTTGAAGAAATTTCTGTTTTTTTTTTCGACCTTTTGATGAATTTTGTGTGCTTTTTCGCGATTTTTTTGACAAAATTTGTGTCTTTTCGCAATTTTTTGAAGAAAGTTGCAGTTTTTTCGCCATTTTTTGACGACATTTGAGGGGTTTTTTTGGCAATTCTTTGACAAAATTTACGTTTTTTCCGGGATCTTTTGACGAAATTCGTGTTTTTTAGCGATCCTATGGCGAAATTCTGACGAGATCGGAAATTTTCCATTTTTCAGAAGTGTGTTTCTAGGAATTTTAAAGTACGCTTGAAAAACGGGTGAAAATCATACTTAAACATAAAAACGGGAGATTGGACTAAAAAACGGGAGAGTTGGCAGCTTTGGGTCATATATATATATATTTTCTTTTAAAACACACTCAGTAATTGTCTATTATCCCGTCAAAAATAAGTACAGTGTTGCCAATTTCTAAATAAGCACAAATGATTATATTTTATCTCAAATAAAAAATGTATTTGCGCAAGACTATTAAAAACAATAATGAAAGTTTAAAATAATAATTAAATGATCATGTGTAGAAAGCAGGAAATAAAGAAAATTACATCATAAAATTACATCATGTTTACACATGAATATTAAAAATAAAAAAGATGAATTAAATGAAAAGCATTATAACCTGATTGCAGAAGATAGTCGCCGTTCGTCATATCATCATCATCATATTTTTAAAACAGAATACATTGCATTTACCAGGTTTTAAGACGCTGTGAAATGAGAACGGGGGCTGATGAGCGTAGCGAGTGGGGGACAGAGCCCCCTAGTTTAAAAAAGAAAAAAAATTATCTCATCATCATTATGCATATATTTAATTATGCAATAATATTATTTATTTCCTTTGAATATTAAAAAAAAAATAATAATAATAATTAAAATTTTTATTATTTTACTTTATTGTAAGCATTCATTATAATTTTGAGTGCATTATTAAATTCAAATTATTGTTTAAAAAATCCCTAATGGCGCTCGACCTACAGGCACAGGTAGATTTTGAAGACGCAAACTGTGGGGCGCTTGTTTATTGGGAATGGCAGAAGAAAGATTTATTAGCCATGATGCTGTAATGACTGTAATGAAGTATACTGAATAGTTATTGAGGTATATTAGAGAAATGAAGAATACTGAAATGTTAAAGTACTGAAGTGTACGGAAAAATATATTAAAGTGGGGAAGGGGATATGAGAGTATGGCGATAAGAAGTGGCCTATACAGGGTGTCCCAGGATTATTGGGACAAACTTTAAGGGGAGGTAGGGGACATCACATGGATTCAGATTTGCATAGCAACCCATGGTCGGAAACGTCATGGGAAAGTAGCATTACAGATTACAGGTACAGTCGTTCCCACTTAATCGGGTAACGGATAATCGAATACCCCGCTTATACGAATAAAATTCGCTAGAACCAAAATCAGTCTTATAGGAGTAATGTTAAATTTCCCCACTTTATCAAATATTTTTTATTTGCCTACCCGGTTATTCGAATAAAGTCTGAACAATCTTTCTTACTGAAAATGCGTACTTTACCGAAAAATACTAGATTTCCCTTTCTAAAAATAAAATTATTGTTTTCCTACAAAAATACGTGTTCATTTTTCCCTCTTCGGCATATTTTGGATAAAGGCATGGTGGTCCCCCTTTCCTCTGGAACTGGAAATGGTCAGTTCTCTTCTGATACTAAGCTGTTGCAATATATTTCTGAGAACTGATTAGAAAAGAGGTGGCTTACCCGAACAGGTTTAGTTCGAACTTCATGTCTGTGAATTGTTCTGTGAACATATGCTTACATTCTGGGACGTATTCTTTCTCTAATAATTGACTAGTAAGTACGATGAATAAAAAACGAAAGGATTTGAGTTTATGCGATAAAATAAAAGTGTTAGATTCACTAAAAAATAAAAAAACACAAATTGAAATTGCAAAAGAATTTCAAATTTCTCAAACGCAAGTTTCTAATATTAAAAGAAATGCTGAAAAGATTGAAGAAGAGTGGAGGAGAAATGGAAATTTAGACAGAGAGAGAAAACGTAAATCAAATTTTGACAATGTTGATCAGGCTGTACTGGAGTGGTTTTCCAGTAAAAGAGCAAAAGGTGCAATGATCAATGGGCCTATGATCATGGAAAAAGCTAAGTCAATAGCGAAGACTGTTGAAAACGGTGAAAATTTCTGTGCATCCAAAGGTTGGCTTTATAGGTGGCAACAAAGGAATAATTTAACTTTTGAGACTGGACATGGTGAAGCAGGAACAGTTGATGCTTCATGCATTGACACCTGGTGTAAAGGAACTCTGGAGCCTATCCTTGAAAAATACAGTCCAGATGACATATTTACTTGCGACGAGACTGCACTCTTTTATCGAGCTTTACCGACAGGCACTTTAGCTGAGAAAAAAGAAAAGGTTGCTGGATTAAAAAAGAACAAAGATCGGGTGCCTTTATTATTGTGCGTAAATCAAACCAGAACAGAAAAACTCCAGCCTCTAATGATAGGGAAAAGTAAAGGTCCAAGGTGTCTAAAGAACGTCAAAAATTATCCCGTGAACTATACTCATTCTCGAAACGCATGGATGACAGGACAAATTTTTAAAAACTGGCTGATGAAACTAGATATGGATTTCAAAAAACGAAACAGAAAAATTGTGTTATTTTTGGATAATGTCAGTCATAGTTGGCAGTCATAAAATCGATGACAGTTCTGCACGCCTCACTAATATTAAACTACAATTTCTGCCTCCCAATACAACATGCAAAATTCATCCCTTAGATCAAGGCATAATTAAACCTTGCCCTTTACCGAAGACAAATAATCAAAAGATCTTTTGCATCATTTGGATGATATCGAATCCTTTGCTGGCATTCATAAGAAAATAAACCTTTTAACAGGCATGCACTTTTCTAAAAAAGCATGGGACAGTGTGCCTGTAAAAGTCATTGAAAATTACTTCAGAAAAGTGAAATTTATGAAATTGGAAAATTTCGAAAGTGAAATACAAGATGATGAAACCATAATTTATGATTTTGAGGACAGTATAATTCAGGATCTCGAGGAATTCGAGACAGGAGATTTCGGACAGCTAAAATTTACTCAGACGGAGCTTGTGCAATTTATTGAATTGGATGAAAATGAGACGACAGAAGACGATGAAGAAATGACCATATCTTCCTCGCAAGAAAAAGATGAGAGTGATGATGAGACAATCGAGCCACCACCTTCTCTGAAAGAAGTAAATACATCTTATGCTGTAATTCGCCGACACTTTGAGGCTTGTGGAGGTGACTATAATGTACTTTATAAATTAGAAAAAGAAATACAGAAATGCTAGACTTCCGTGAAAAAGCAGTCATTTATCACAGCTTTCTTTCAACCAAAGTAATATGTACATAATTTTTTTTTTTTTTTTGAAATATTAAAAATCCATAGGTATGTAATAACATTTGTCTTTTATGCTATCTATTTTTGTCTTTTTTTATTTTTAATGTTATTTCCTTCTGATTTTGTTACATATGTGTTATTCTACCATAGCGCAATAGATTAATGTGATGTATATGTTTCCCCGGATATTCGAATACCCCGCTTAATCGAATACAACTTGTCGGAACCGTCAATATTCGTTTAAGCGGGGACGACTGTATTAGAAACGAAGAGACACAAGACGGAGATCATCTGAAATAATTTATTGGTCAAAGATATTACATGTGCTGTGGTAGATGATATGTGAAAATGTCACAAAAGATGTTCAAAGTTTCCGCCATTGCTAGCGATGCATGCATTGCACCGTCGGACCATGGATTCGTAGACTCACTCAAATACACCTGGATTTTGTTGAATATCCGCAGCACGACAGATGAGTCTTGCAACCAGATCCATATCGGAATCCACAGGCGTTGCGTACACAGAACTTTTCAGTGCACCCCAAAGAAAGAAATGTATGCCGTTTAAATCAGGAGAGCGTGGTAGCCAGAGAACTGGTCCACCACGGCCAATCCATCGGTGACCAAACACCTGATTCAAATGTTCACGAACACATCTGCCATAATGGGGAGGTACCCCATCATGTTGAAACCACATATGGCGTATGACATGTTGTGGCATAGTGTCAAATAAGCTTAGTAGCACTTCTTACACAAAGATGCGATAATCTGCCGATGCTAATCCTCCAATGCTCTTGTGAACACCACCACCTAACGGCGAACGAAGCCGTTTCCGACCATGGGTTCCTATGCAAATCTGAATCCTTGTGATATCCCCTACCTCCCCTTAAAGTTTGTCCCAATAATCCTGGGACACCCTGTACAGTGATTATTCTAGAGAGTTTCAGAGGGGCGGCCTACCCTCATGCCCTTTTTAGATAAAATCCCACTCTCCTTGCCCTTTTTCTAGGTAGATTTCTACCTTCCTTTTATTCCTGGCTAGAATCCTGCCTTGTTTGCATTGTACTTTCAAAAATTCTTTACCTATCTTTTATTTTTAGAATGCTAGTACAGTACGTCAGGCAAAGTACTCCTCTTTCTCTCTTTATTTCTTTGTGAAATGCCCTGGTATGTCTAACCTTTGAGTGATTCGTCTTTCCATTTATCATTTTTTTTCCCATTGAACAAGACATAAAGGGTAACTAAGGGTCATTGATTAATTTCACCTTCTCTAGTGAAATATAATATTAGATCAGGCATTCTGGCTCTTTGACCACATGATAACTAACATAAGTTCTATAAAAAATTTGAGAAGTAGCTTTAGAACTTTTCTTTTGTTGCTTTTTCAAAACCAGTTTTGCTAAAACCGGGAAAAAGTTATCTTTTGAATAAAAGTTTTAGAGAGAGAGGTTTTTGAATATCGTAGGAAAAGTTATGGATATTAGAAATGTTATTGGATTTTTTAAATTAAGCCGTACTTTAATCTGTTGCCAGACTTCTCTCCCCACCAGTATATTGGCATATGCACTTATTACAAAAATGCCCTTTTTATGAAATGATGTGCCCTTTTCAACAAAATTGCCCTTATTATGTAATGTGCACCCTGCCCTTTTTTATGTTCTAGAATGATCCCTGACCCTGTATATTTATCAGATTCCAAAAATTGCTTTCTTCTTCTTGAGATCACCTGGTCCATTTCAGTGTGTGTTTATCGCTCTGTTGGTGCCAGTGCACAGCAGTTTCTCTAGCAACCACTGATTTCTCAGACCACTGGTTCGGTTGTCAATCAGCGTTCATTCCATGCAAGGCTTTTTCAGTCTGTTGCATAAAAATCACCAGAATAGGTATTACGTGTGCCTTCTTTGGAACCGTGGTTACCACACGGTTCTTCTAGTGTCACAAAATCTATAGGTCTGTAATTTTTTTTTTAAAGTGTGAGATGTCATGTCACTAGTTCTTTCCCAAGATGAATTTCAGTCGCCCTTCTAATAAAAAGTTTGCCAGTAAAATGGCTGTTTGTCATTTTACTTACCCATCCTACGTAGTATAGGGTAAGTCTTGTAAGAGTTTTGAAAATCGGAAAAAAAATTTTGACGGATTTACACGTTTCAGACACTGGAGAGTCCGAAAAACATATTTTTGGAAAAAAAAAAATTTGCTGTCCGCCTGTGTGTCTGTAAACGCTCTATTTCCCGAACAAATTGAGAGAGAGACTTGAAATTGGATATGTACGTAGTATGTCATCATGGGAAGAAGCCTATTTCATTTCAATAACCACGATTATCCAGAACTACTTTTTTCGGAATCTCGAAAGAGTCGTTCTGATAAAAGGTGTATAAAAAATTTCGAAATGGTTTATTTTAAGAAATGAATATAAAAGACAATAAAAAAACATAAATTTTGCATAAAGCAGATCGCTTAATGAGTTGCCGAGATATGGGTCATCCTATTTCCCACACTCTTCGTATTTTCATGACCCTGTATTTCATCCCAATTTCAATTCAAAGATCTATTTCAACTGGAAATGAGACGCTTCATCCGATGCAATAAACCTCTAGTGAATAGGATTATTAGTTTTGGAGTTTTAAGGATGTTTCTTTTAAGCCATTGTCTTCAAAGTTTGTGACGTCATCCAACCATGATTTTATTCGAATTGCAATGCATTTTTTATAAGTAGTGTTTATCCATTTTAGGTAGATTTCGTAAGAAATACTACCTGTTACATTCTCACCTAAGTTGGAAATTTTGAAAAATTTTTACAGATCTACGCCGATCATGACTCCCAGAACCCAAAACCACCCTAGTTCAAAACTTTATCTATCTATCTATCTATCTATCTATCTATCTATGTCACTTTTTTCTGACCACGATAACTGGAAAAATTCTGCATAAATCTCTTCCAAACTGCTACATAAAATCAAGGATCATAAAATCCCGGTCAAGTTCGTTAATGAGCAAAATCGAACCAAAGGGGGGGAAATGGGGGGGGCTTTTTGTGAAAACAGAAAAAGCCTCATAATTTCTTTATTTTTATACGTATCGAATCCGTTTAAAGTTATTATTACTTCTAGGAAAAGGGCCGAAAATGTATGTATGACAGATTTTTGATATAATTAAAAATGGCCCCAAGGGGGGGAAAAAAAAGGGGGGGGGGGGGGGTTAGAAGAAAAAAATTCATAGCTTCGTCAATTCCCAAGATATCAAATCCGCGTAAATTTATTATTAATCCTCTTACTATTATCTAAAACTTTTATATTGACAAGTTTTTTATAGGACCAACCGTTATAGCAAAAAAAAATTAAAAACAAAAAAAACCCTGCCGGCTCCGCCTGCAAACAAGTTATTTTTCGAAGTAGGCGGTTCCAACTCCCGCTTCTTTTCGAAACTGATACATAAAATCAAGGGGCATAAAATCTCGGTCAAGTTCGTTAATGGGCAAAATCGAACCAAGGGGGGGGGAATGGGGGGGGACTTTTTGTGAAAACAGAAAAAAACCCATAATTTCTTAATTATGATACGTATCGAATCCGTTTGAAGTTATTATTACTTCTAGGAGAAGGGCCGAAAATTTATGTATGACAGATTTTTGATATAATTAAAAATTGCCTTTAGGGGGGGGAGGGGGGTTTTAGAAGAAAAAAATTCATAACTTCGTCAATTCCCAAGATTTCAAATCCGCTTAAATTTATTATAAATCCTCTTAATATTATCTAAAACTTTTATAGTGACATGTTTTTTATAGGACCAACTCTTATAGCAAAAAAAAAAAAAAAAAAAAAAAAAAAATCCTTGCTGGCTTCGCCTGCAAACAAGTTTGGTTTCGAAGTAGGCGGTTCCAACTGCAGCATCATCGCAAAAAGGTCATTTCTTCCGCAATTCCCGACAAACAGGCACCCCACGGTCTGCGTCTTCGAAATCTACCTGTGCCTGTAGGCAGGGATTTTTTTATTTTAATATTTTACATGATGCCTATCCATGTTGGGTCAGTATTACGATGGCCCCCCAACGACTGAGTAATCCTATCATATGAGGGTAAGTCACAAAATATAATTACATAATAACTTACACTTCAAAACTATTTCTATTTCTCCACCCCTCTTTATGCATTTGTATACACCATTTCATAAGATGCCCCACCCCTAACCTTCTTTGGGTCAGCCACATTATTAGGACTTCAAGTTGAACCTTCTCATCCTCTGTGAACATCACCTTGCTCCCGAGATGGTTTTTGGGTGGACTAAACAGAGGAAAATCACTTGGTGCTCAGTCGAAGCTGTAGGCTAGATGATGAAAAGGTTCAACTTGAAGTCCTAATGTGGCTGAGACAGCAACCCAAAGAATGTTATGCAGCTGGTGTTGGGGCACTGGTAAAACGGTGCATGTAGGTAAGTGCATAAATATGAGTGGAGAAACAAAAGTAGCTTTGAAGTGAATATCATTGAGTCATTCCATGTCAGTTCAGGCAGGCCTGTAACCCACCATCACAGATTTTAATGAAACTGCGTGTGTTTGTTCTTACTATTAAGATATGATCACCAGTGATTTTTTTTACTCCTTGGTGAAATAGTTTTTGAGAAAAAAATTATCAAAATTTTGAAAAACTGACGTCAGTTGGCATTCTTGACTGCTCGGTTTTCAAATGTAGCATGTCATAAATATAATCATATTTCAATATCTATTCCACAAATCATCTTCAAATAATTTATGCATAATAATTAGGGTACGCAGATTATAAGAAAAAATTACTGTTACACTTATAACATAGGTAGGAAGTTGTAGGAATGGCTGATAAAAGAAAATACTTAAGATAAAAATATATGAAATACATCTTTTTTCTTTTCTGGGGGTCAGTAAAATATTCTTGTAGGATCTTACATATGCACATCTTTTACTTATTTTTACTCTTCTTCATCTTTTGAAATTACCATACCCCCCGTAAAGTAATTGTCGTACGAACATGTGACATAGGAATTAGCTTTCTGTTTATAAGTATCAGCAAAATACCAATGTTAACTCTTAAAATTTAAAAACAAAACTGAAATCTTCATCTGTGCTGACTACTTTCATTCCAATTGAATCTTTACTCAGAGGAATAAAATGATGAAAACTTCTTGTGCCTGGAATGGTTTTTGCTCTTACAAATCTGTCTTTTAAGTTTTTTCTCATATTTGTAATTTCTTCTTTTCTAATTAATTTAAAAATTATTTTGTCTATGTTTGATGTACAAAAATCAAAAAACATTTCAACTGAGTTGATGGCATTCTCTGAAGATCTTTGTAAACTTTCTCTGGCAACTAACCGTTTGACTGTTCCACCTATACCATCGCAAACAGATTTTCCATGGCTGGTAGCGAAAAAGGCCCAGGATGCCTCTAAAGAAAAATCGTCCTTGTGATGACATAAATTAAGAAAATTTTTGCAGTTTTTATATTGGCCTGCACATCCGTCACTAAAGTAAAGAATTTTTTGGATAGCATGAAAATTTTCTTTAACATAATTTGTGATTTCTTTTTGTGTCGCGTAAACAAATGCAACATCGTGGTCTAAGTCATCGGAAATTATACACATACTTGTAGCTATTAATTTGCTCTCATATTTCGAATCAAAAGTATAAATAACAACGGGATGTAGAGAACAACTGTTATTAGTCCAATGGTAACCTTGAACTTCATCTTGAATTGTATAGGAGTAGTTTTCGCTGAAATCTAAAAGAACAATAGCTAAATCAGGAACATTGTTGATTTTCATTTGTTTTAAAAATTTTGATTGTTCTTTAGAAATGAATGAATGCGGTATAAGCTTTTCTAATTTTTCCAGTAGTTTAGATATATATTCGTCATATGTTGCTGTACATCGTATCAACTCGGTTCGATCAGTAGACACCCACTGACTATAATTTATCTCATCTTCAGCATCATACTGTTCAAACTTGGTAAGTAAAAATGTTTTCAATTTTTTTATTGTTGGGCATTTGACACACTTTCTCAGCATGCAGTCTCTATTTTCTGTTGAACACACCATGTATGCAATCAAATCTTTGTAAGTTTCTTCAATATTCGAAGCATGGAGCAGAAGAATAACATTTTCATGAATCGTACATACGCAGACAGAATGTGTTCCAGACGATCCTGCAAAAACACACCATTTAGGACGCAGCATGCAGAATTTGGAAAACCCAATTTTTATGTTGGTGTAGTCTGATTTAAATGAAGAATATAACTCCTTTAAATTAGCAAGCAATAATCTCTTCTGCATGTGGACATTTCTAGAAACACTTACAAAATCTTTTTTCCCTGGCATTATTCTAGAATTATCATCATTCTGATAGAAGTCTTGTACGAGTCTAACAATATCTTCATTTAATGTCTTGCCCAGGCCTAGGACTGGTAAGTCACTCTTAAAAAGGAGAGAAAAGAGACAAAATTGCAAAAAATAGAGACAAAAGAGACTAACATGCACAAAAAAAAGAGACTAAAAAGAGACCAAAAAAGAGGCAATTTTCGCCTTAGATATATATATATATATATATATATATATATATATATATATATATATATATATATATATATATATATATATTGTTAAACAGACAGCTGCAGCATATATTTTTCTCCTATTATTTACAAGAAATATATAGATTTATGTGCTTATAAGAGCTGTGAGCTAAGCCATATGTGTTTATGCAAGTCGAGAGATTTTTTTTTACTATATATACGAATTAAGCAATTTTATTAGTTTATGCTTACGTTATATACATGTCTTCTAACTTCTAGGCTTATGAATGCTAAACAAATGATATATTGAATTAAGCTATACAGAATAATTATGTCAGATAGAAAATAAAACTTTTTTTTCTGCACTTTTTACTCTTTAATCTTATTTTGCTTTGTAACCTATTTCATGCAGTTTTTAAAATTACATCATTTTGCATGTTTTAATTTATAATGTAGTGAATTCATAGATACTCATAGAAAGAAAACAAACCTGTTGTGATAATTGCAAATTGAATAATATATTTTAACACAAAATACGTCCATATACAAATGTAAATTTAGAAGACATGGCCATAAAAATAGATAAATAAAATAATTATTAAAATAATAATAATTCAAATTTTCACTTAAAATGTTACTTTTTATTTTACAGTAAATAACTGACTTACAAGCTTACAAAATAGTAAATAATTATCAATTTAAAAAAATCTTGATGGGAAAAAATTAAACAAAATATTGACTTTAAAATAAAAAGTTCCGAGTTTTAAGTCATCTTAGGCTTTTTGACACAAAATGTTGAAATTATATTGTCTTTTCTTTTCTGAACATTTTTTTGAAGCTTTACCACTTCCCTAAGTTTTTCCTGCTCAGTTTTACGTATGCTTAAAATTCCTTCCAGCATACCCTGGGCGACACTAACTTCACTCAAATCTCCTTCCTGTAATGCACTTTTCAAGCGATTATTTGCTTCTTTAAATAAACGATCGGATGCTTCAGAAGCTATTTCATGTTCTTTTTTTGATTTGGATATTTTGTCTTCAAACTGATTAATTTGTTTTCTACTTTCTTCAGCCTTTTCTAATCTTTCTCTTTCTTTAGCTGCCAAGCAAATTTCTTCATTTTTCTTTTTCTCTTCTATTTCTTTTAATCTTTTTTGTTCTTCCATGTACATTATATAATGCTTATGTGCACTTTGCCCCATTGAGATGAGTTTAGAAGTCATTGGAACAAGTTCTGGTTTATTTGAAAAAGACTTCAATGCATCTTTTATTGTCAGTATAGCATTAAAAGTTCTTTCAGAAGTAGATGCTTTTTCATCTGTTAAAGCCGATCGTGAAACAGAAAATCGTCTTTCGATATTAGCATTACCATGTGATAACGATAAGGCCACTTTTACAACTTTCTCTATTTCAGCATACTTTTTCTGTCCAATTGCATTTTTCTTATTCAATAATTTTCGCCAATAATGATCTATTCTTTCATTTTCATTTGATGACTCTGTCGCCTCTAATTGCAAAATTTTAAATTCATCAATTAAAACATCTTCTTTTATACTTATTGTATCTATTGCGAGGAAGCTTCCTATATCTCGACAACTCTTTTTGTTTTTTATGTACAATGGGCTTAAACATTTCAGAGATTTTATTAAAGCTGTGTTACTAAGTGATTTTTCAATTAAATGACTACAGCCAGCAACATAATATGCTCTTTAACATTTCTCATAAATAGTAAGATATCTTTTTCTGGAAGATGCATGAGTTCTTTTTTAACATCCTGAGAAACAACTATATCTTTCAATGGTAATATATTTTGAGTTTGAAACAACTCATCATAATTGCTTTCAGAAACATGTTTGCAAACACGTCTGGCTAGCTTTTCAATAAGTTCTTGAAGCTTTAAATAAAGCATATGTACTAGTGGCTCATCTTTTTGAAAAGTCTCAGTAAAATTCATGAAGAGGTCTGCCGAAGACATAGCAAAATGCATTTCAGCTTTTACTGTCTGATTACGAATCAGGTTAGAAATCTTTTTGAATGAGGTTGATTGTACTACATCATTTTTTTTTTATGGTATGAACTTCTGAAAATAGTAAATAATCCCTTCCCACTGTTCAAGAAGCCTTTCAGCAGCATAACGAAAAGTTAGCCATCGAGATGGAGAATGTTTCACAAATTTTCTGAGAGGTAAACCAAGGTTTTCTTGAATCTTTTCATAATCTTCGCATCTAGCTGGCCACCCATCAAAATAATGAAAAACAGCAACTGCTAATTCAGATGAATCTTCCCCAAAAGCTTGCAAAGCCTTTAAATAAGCATTGTGTACAATATGTATAGGACATGTTCCAACATCTGTTAAAGGAAAAGATCGAATTTCGAGTAGATTTTCATTGAAGAGCTTATGCACTTTCTTATTTACATAAGGTCCGTCTGAACCAACCATTAAAAGCTTTTGTAATAATAAATTTGCATTGCTGATAGCACAACTTATTTTTTCGTAAAGTATTTGGGCATCAGCTTTTCCTATAAAATATGTTTGTAGGTGTCTTGAGATTACTTCATCTTTAGCCTTTGACCAATAACGAATTGTTACCTGAAGTTCTTTCTTATCTTCAACATTCGTTGTTTCATCAAAACAAATAGTAAAAAATGATTCCCCTACATCCTCTGTCATCATTTGATAAAAATATGGTCCAAGAGCATCTGTAATCAGATAATTCATTTTTTTGGGACTTAATGAAAAATCTTTTGGTACTGCTTCAGGAAACATTGCATCAAATGTATCTTTTATATTTCTACATGATGCTGCTGAAAAGTTACAACAAACAGACTTCATAACCCAAATTAATTCCGAAATTGATGCAGCATTTCTTGGACTATAAAGTTTAATCTGTGCAGCACTTGAGTTTGTACTTTCACCATTACCTGCACTTTGATCTAATTGGGAAGAACTATCTTCACTGGTGCCAGCAATGAAAACCATCTGTTTTTTATTATTTTTAACTAATTTTTGGTGATTGCCAGTACCTGAATGTTGTAAAAATGCATGAAAACCTTTATTTTTAAAATCAACTGTAGAGGCACAAAATTTACAAATAGCCACATCTTCACTTAATCTGGAAACCCATGAGGAAAGAAGGTCGTCATTCTTGTCTGTTTTAAACATCCAATCGGTTCTAAATTTACATTTACCCATTGTATACAAAGCTTTATAATTTAGCAGCCAGTTAATACGAATCCTGAAAGGAAAATAAAAATATATTAATTAAATATATATATATATACATACTACATACATATAAATATATAGTACAAAATCCAAAATCCGGACCTCTGTTAATTTTGGATTTTTCCGAATTTGAGATTATTTTCAGTTTATTTGTCAAAAAATTAATCTTACCCCCCCCCCCCCATGCAAAAAAGGCGTGATTTATGTCAAGAACGCATTTTTAATACTAAACAAGAACGAAAAATCATGTGTCAAGCATAGATTATGTAACACTTTCCAACCCTTCCACAATAATTTTACAAATCATTACCGTTCAATAAGCTAAAATATAACATCTAAGTAAACAATTTGGAAAACGCATAACATATTTAAAAAATTAATTTCAGGAATTTCCATCATACTTTCCCAACATACACAATATTTGGAAAAATATCCGAATACTTTTATTCAGCCCTGTATATGATCTATAGATTTGTATATATACTACATTGGATGCTAAATTTCAGTTTAGTTAGGAAACGTGTAGCACAGTTTAAAATTCTCCTTCTGGAGTTTCTGTCAATAAACGGAAATGCGTTCGCGAACTTTTGTGCTGTCCTGTATATGATCTACAGAATTTATACACACCAGTTACGCAAAAGTCGGAGACTGTACGCAAAAAAACAGTTCTTACATGTCCCACGGGACGCGCAATTTCGTCAAAATATCACGGAAAAAGCTCTAATTTCGTCAAAGGATCGCGGGAAGAAACGCAAATTTCATCAAAAAATCAACGCGGAAAAAATGAAATTTTCGACGAAGGTCCGAGGAAAAAACGCGAATTTTAAAGATAGCGAAAAAATGGCAACATTCGTCAAAAAATCGCAAAAAAACGGCAAGTTTCTTCAATAGATCGCGAAAAAACAGCAGCTTTTGTAAAAAGAACGTGAAAAAACGGCAGCTTTCGTCGAAAGGCACATTTCGTCAGAAAATCGCAAAAACACGGCAAATTTCGTCAGAAAATCGCGAAAAAACGGCAAATTTCGTCAAAAGATTGCGAAAAAAACCCGGCAAATTTAATCAAAAAATCGCAAAAAACGACAAATTTTGTCAAAAGAGCGCAAAAAAAGACAAATTTCGTCAAATTAAAAAAAATAAAAAATCGTCAAACGGGCGTGAAAAATGCCCACAATGCTGAGAGTGGACCCCCCCCCCCCCTCCCCCGACCTCTGTTGCAACTTTTCAGAAAATATTTTTTTACTCCGAATTGTCCCTTAAAATCACCCCCTTACTTGAAAAGATAAAAAAAATAATAATAAAGAATCTAGCCATGATTCCTTTCTGCAAACCATATTATCCCTCCAAAGTTTTGACGATCTGATTGTGTAAACATTAGATTTCCGATTTCACTTAGCGAGGTGAATAAACAACTCTTTTCTTCTCAGTTTCTGTTTACTGGACATTTTAGGCAGGTATTCTAACTTTCTAATAACTGATTACATTTTAACAAAAATTTGTTACACAGCTTAATTTACTGTTATTTGAACTTGCTGAAAATTTGAAAGAAATCTGTCAATTTACATAGGAGATATGGATTTTTTTTTTTTTTTTCTTCCTGTAACAGATACGAAAAAATAAAAAAGAGTTTGTTTATTCATTCTCTTTCTTTTTTGGTTTGCTTGCAACTCAATAATATATATAAATATATTTTTTTTCTGCACTTAAGCAACACAAATTGGTTGATACATTCTTACAGTCCTTTTTATTTTTAAAAGAAGAGACTTTGAATAGTTATTTCTCCTGCAAAAAAATGAGAGAAAAAAAATAGAATCATTACAGCAAGAGCAGATCGCAAGATCGTTTTGCTGCCGCAACTAGACTTGTGGAATGAAAAAAGTATGAATATATATATATATATATATATATATATATATATATATATATATATATATATATATATATATATATATTAATTGTTAAGAGTGGAGAGGTTTTCGAACCGGTTTTAAGAATTCCAAATTTATATATTTTTTAATAAATAAATAAATAAAAACGATAGTTAGCATAACTTCCAGATTTTGGAGAATATCCGAACTTTAGATGTCCGGATTTAAGACTTTGTATAAGCTTTTTTTTTTTTTTTTTTGTAAAAAAAAGTATTATAAATTAGGAATTCTTAAAACCGGATCGAATATCTCTCCACTCTTCTAACAATTTTTAAAGAATAAAGATATTTATAATCTTTTCATACCACATGTCTAGTTTCGGAAAAATGATTTTACCATGTTCTTCTGTAATGCTTTTCCAGGCCCGCGATTAAAGGTCTGCACGGGTCAAATTTCTAGGTCGAACTTCTAGGCTCGGTATAACAGATAAAAGTTCGGCCCGAGTAAATCACGCACTTATTTTTGTGTGTGTGTGAGGGGAAAAAAGGGGGGGGGGTGTAAAATTATTTTTTTTTTTTTTTTGGCAAATAAACTGAAAGTGATCCGAAATTCGGAATCGCCGATGCCGGAGAATTTCTTCACAATAAAACTATACATAAAATTTATAAGATCACGCTAATTAAAAAAAAAAAAAAAACTTGAATTGGGATTAAAAATATAAGAGTTAAAATCTGCAGAAATTCGACAGCTAGAAATAGAAAATAAAATCAAGTTTATTTAGTGTAATTTACTAAATGGAAAAAACGAAAAATTATCAAGTCATTTTATTTTATTGTTTTCAAATCTAATCTGCCTACTTTCTAAGCTAATAATGAATTATAACTCAAAATGAAAAAAATATTCGAATGCAAATGAAATCACTTCAATAACCATGCCTGCAAGTATCATGCTTTATGTTTAACATGGTCATCAAATTTCCCGTTTAATAGAGCGAAACTTCCTGACACTTTTTAAACGTAATTGGCAATCCTGACTACTGAAGCGTTTTGGAATCGAAATCAGTTTTCTATTTTTTGATAAATAAATTACTAATTGAATTACTCGCACAAGCAACTGTGATTACGTGACGACAGGTCTTTCTTCTTTCTTGCGGTGTCACGTCCGGAAATTAGATTTAAAATACTCACTTTGACAGTATTTTTTGAAAGAACTTTTTGCCTTCACCAACAAATGGAAAACACCATTCGATTATAATAGTTTCTGAATAAGAACACATGCCTATTTCATGCGTTTACGAACAAAAATATATTCAGAAATGTGTCGGAAAGCAGTTCTTCGTGATTTGAGAACAGCCCTAAAAATGCGTCAAAATTTTGGGTTGTTCAGTAGATATTTTTATTTTTTTTGAAGGTGGGAGATTTTTTTTGCGATGAGCGCCATTTATAGAATTATTTCTAAACTGATTCTAAAAACAGAAATTTTTACCTAATTGAATCGTAGAAATGTGCTTCGATTAAATAAAATTAAAATTTCAATAAGAAATTAGTGGTAAAAATAAAGAAATATTCCAAGAACTTTATGCGTCGCGAAGGAATTAACCTACAACTTATAAATGAATTGAAAATTTGAAAGTTTAGAATTTAATGACAAAACAAAAGTATCTTCAAAATGTTTCATTTTAATTAGAATAAAAATTAAAGTAAACGTTATTCTATCCACTAGCCAGCGAGTCGGAATAACTAAACCGCAAACCAAGTAATAAAAATTTCCTCTTATGGATACATAATTTTGTATCTGAAGGCATATTTAGTACGGAATAGTGCCATGTCAATTTCTGACGAAAAGATGCCATTCTAAGAGTGCGCCACGCACTTTACTTAATGGTATGCATTTGCGATTTTTATTTTTATTTTTTAAAATATCTAATTTTTGTTTGCCAAAAAAGCTTCTTCATAGATCTAAAAACAGTGTAACAGCAGTAAGAACGCAGAAAAGAAGGTATCCGTTTTTCGGAGCTTAGGTTCTTAGCTCACGAATTTTACAGTCGCGTACATAAAATCCACCCAAAATGACAATTTCGAAAGCATTTACTGAAAAGACCATTTGCCTTTAATGTAAAATAAAGCATTTTATTATATTTTTAAACACTTATAGGGGTCAGTCAGAAGTACCGTAATTTCTGGCGTATAATCCGCAGCTCAAAGAATCGTTTTTCGACCCAGAAAATTTATTCAATAATTGTAGTTAAATATTTACAGCGATCTTTTAGGTTACATTTTATAAAATAATATTTCTGGGTCGAAAAACGATTCTTTGAGCTGCGGATTATACGCCGGAAATTACGGTAACTAGTTTGGATTTGAGAACAACATTCATAAAAAAAAATATATATACAATATATAACACAAAAATATAAAATTATTTTATTAAAAAAAGAAATCACTTACCTAAATATACTCCGAAATTGTAGATACCATAGATCAATTCAGACACCATAGGAAGATTCTTCTACTAGTGAGCTTAAAAATTAAAGAGCAATTACGGGAGTTTAGATTGTAACTTTTAACCAATAACGAAAGAGCAATGAAAAGATTCTCCACGCCTCTGCCGTGCTTTGATTTTGCGGAAAATTGGCAAATCGCCAATAATGATTATCTTGCGCATCGCATTATTTAATTTGATTCTCGCGGGAAGGGGCAGGGATAAGGATCGATCAGTAAGAAATATCGGGAAAAAAAGCGAGAAAAGAGATTAAATCGGAAAAATATAGACTAAAAGAGACAAAAGCAAAAAATAGCGAGAAAAAGCGAGATTAGCGACTCGCTCCGAGGCCTGCTTGCCTTTTCTTGGTTCCGGTAAAGCTAAAATGCCTTTGTCTTTCAACAGTTCTCTTGACTGTTCTACAGCATACTTGCTTACATGGAATTCTTCCATAATTTGTTTTTTACTCCATGAAGACGGCACTAATGTTAAAAGTTGTATTTTCTCTCTTCGTGAAATTGGAGTTTCAAGCTTTTGTTTCATTAAATTTATTAGTGCATCCATATCATTTACTTTTTGCTGTTTATCTTGTGGCAACATTGAGGTAGGATTCATGATGTTAATTTCTGTTTCTAAAACTTTGTTAACTTTAATTTGCATATTTGAGCAAGCTGATTCAAGTTTTCATTTTGCATAAGTAGATCTACTATGTGGAGGCAAACTGTGAAATTTTAAAGGAGACTCTCCCATTTCTGTTAGACATGAATTTAGAGAAGTAAGAGTTTCTTTTTTTTCAACTGATGTTGCTATGTAATCTATACATTGGTCACTATCACTATCAGTATCCAGCGTTTCAATATTAGTGTCTGTATTTAGCTTCTGAAATTTCTGTATTTTTTCCCTACACGCATCGCATATTTTTTGCCCAGGAACCGCTTTTATAAGAACAGGAAATTTGTTAATTTCCTCTGAGAAATCTAAGCTTACATTCCGGAGAGTTTTTGTAATTTTTTTCTTGTGACATTTGAAAGGGTCAAAACAATATATTTGGTAAAATTCAAATTTTTGAAAGTAAAATATTCTATGATGCTCACAGATATCAGTTAATAAATCGACACTCACACCACTCCTTAGAGACAAAGTCTGCTTGTCTGTAGTTGCAATGGATTCTATTGCACTTATTTTCACCTCTCGTGTATAGCTACTTTTATGACACATAGTCCCAGTTCCTTTACCAACACTGCACTGCTCAACAGCCGACTTAAAATCGCTCATATTGCAAAATACGTTCAGTTGTTCAAATAATAAATAAGCTACATTTAAAAATCTTAATAATAACTTATTGTATTAAGACGATAATAATAATTGAACAACATAATGATTTTAAAAATCAGCTTTTAACTCAAAATACATGTAATGATCACTTTAAATGCGGGATGTTCATCCAGACAATAAAAAGAAATAAAAAAAGAAAATCAGTGAATTTAATATGCCGGCTGCAATGACACTTCTAACAAAACTAATTAATTCATGACCATCTGTCATTAAAACCGAAAGATCAATAAGAATAAAATCAGCTGTAGTGTGAATGTGATTTACTGACATGTTGTTGAGATAAGCAGGTCTTTGTGAAATTTTCACCTGTACTCCAATAAAATATCATGTACGCTTTTTTCATTCATTCAAAATTAAATAAAACTGTAATAACAATTTCTTGTCATTACAGCAGATGTTAAATTTTCCCTACACACTGTTAGATAAGTTTGTTAGTTTTTCGATTTTGTTGACATAACATCATAAAGTTTAGCATATGTATTCTCTGTAAATGTATAAATAATATATATGCTTTATTAAATATAAAAAAATAGTTTTTAAACAATTTGTTTGGGAACGAATTATATACATATATATATATATATATATATTAAAAATTCATCTATCAGCAAGATTATGATGCACTAAATCAAATTAAAGATCATTAAAAACTGTATATAAAATGACAAAACTACATCTTATTTAGTTTTAAGGAGTTTTTTAGATATAGTTATTTCTAGGGTATAAATATAATTGATTGTACAAATTTTTCATATTTTTGAAGCCCCATATCTCAAAACTTTGTTCAAAACAGTGAAAATTGGTATTTATTTTAACCAGCAGCTCAAAGTAATGCAAATATGATTTTAAAGATTAGGAGTGTCATTTTGAAAATTTCTATTGGACGTTGAGGAGCAAGTGATTTTTCTCTTTCTTTGTTCTAAGAAACACCCATGGTTTTACTAAAAAACAATATTGTATATTTTTTTTGCATAAGAAACGAACATAAAAGATAATATGAAGAATAAAATAAATGTATAAATAAAAAGTATTACCAAATATCATGCTTTCAGTAAATTTTAAATCTGAAAATATTGAAAATTTTAAATATGATTTAAACATTACTAAAACCAACCAAAATCCCACTATTTTTATTTCAGATCTAGTTATAATATAGTATTATGTACAATTTAAAGTTAAAAAAATCGTCATAGAAACTGCGCCTTTGGTTGATAAAGATCTTTGAATAATTTCATTATTTTTGGTATTTTTTTTTTTAATTTCAAAGTTTATACAATTTTTTTGACAAACTTAAAATGTTAAGAGCGTAACAGTATTTTTTTTCCATAATCTGCTTACCCTATTTATTATGCATAAATTATTTGAAGATGATTTGTAGAATAGATATTGAAATATGACTATATTTATGACGTGCTACATTTGAAAACTGAGCAGTCAAGAATGCCAACTGACGTCAGTTTTTCAAAATTTTGATAATTTTTTTCTCAGAAACTATTTCACCAAGGAGTAAAAAAAATTACTGGTGATCATATCTTAATAGTAAGAACAAACACACGCAGTTTCATTAAAATCTGTGATGGTGGGTTACATATTGATATTTTACTGCCTGATTTGATGTGGAATGCCCCCATTGTGTAAGTTATTATTTAATTATCTTTTGTGACTTACCCTCGTATTATTTCTGTTGTCAACATGCTTTTTTCTAAGCAAATACAAAATACAGAACAATCAATGAGCTTCCGCATGAAAGGATTTTGAAACGGCTTCTGACATAGTACACTCACATTTCGTTAAGAGCCTACGCTAGTCACACGAAGAAACGCTGCAGCTAATGTTAAATCTATGGGAAGGTTCTCGCGCGATTTCTCGCTCGCATTTTAATATTTTTAAATGATTCTTTTTGCATAGGATAGCTGAGGTCGATCTCTAACGTTGTTAGCTTTTACTTTTTCAAATTTGGTTCCAGTTTTTTTATATAAGGGTAATTTCACTTTCAGAAATGGTTCCAAAATTGAAAATGTCCACTTACAAAAAAAAAACGTAACCAAAATCAAAAAAGTAAAATGTACAACGTTAGAGATCGACCTCAGCTATCCTATGCAAAAAGAATCATTTAAAAATATTAAAATGCGAGCGAGAACCTTCCCATAGACTTAACATTAGCTGGAGCGTTTCTTCGCGTGACTAGCGTAGGCTCTTAAAACATGTATTTTGATTAAAAATTGCAAGTAGTTAAAAATTAAATCGGCATTGTTTTCCTAAGTGAAATGAAAGTTTTTCCTCACATGAGTGTAGCTAAAAAAATTAAAATACTGCAACAATGATTATAAAACAAAACAACAATGAAAAAAACATTGCGTCAAGCATAGATTATGAAACACTTTCCAACACCGTCAGAAAGCTGTAACGAAACTTCAACGTTAAATAAGGTGAAACAAGACATGTAAGCAAACAGTTTAGAAAACATATATATAACACATTGAGAAATACCGTTTTCAAAATATAACGGTATTTGGGGATCGCGATGAATATAAAGGAAAAACTTAAGGAAAAATGAATCACCAGTGACTATCACCAGAGTGATTCCGAGTACCTAGAAAATTTTAGACAAAACATATATTCAACACTTTCCCCAAACACCATTATAGGCATGATCGTAAGTAGCAGCACATAATGCGATGCCATAAAAGTTAAGCTTAAAATTACGTTAAAAGCATCTAAGAATTTATAAAAGTTAATTCCTAAGTAAAAATATACTTTTACAAAATAGTAAATAGAACTTATTCCAACATTTCAATAAGAGCTGAAAAAGCAATAATATAAATAGAAATGACAGACTCACCCAAATGAAGCTATACAGATGTTTATTATGATAAAAAAAAGTGCACTGAATCATCAAAATAAAAAATTTTAAGATATTACAACTTCAATTCCTTCACAATAAGCATTCTTTACAATCACATGCCTTCCTCTGTGCAATTATAACATATTATATGTTTATTGATATTAAATAGGTTGAACATTCCGTTTACGAAGTATCTTATAGATTATTGTAATCAAATAGCAATATTCTTTTTAAATAACATAATTTTTAGTATCAAATTCTACTGCTTTATTTAGATTTAAAGTCAATGCAAAGTTCTGTTCAGTGATCATTTAATATGGCAGGAACAGCAGATTTATTTACAATCCAAGTTTATCGTTAAAAAAAGTAATTAAAAGAAGTTAAGTTTATAATTTAGTTCTAATCGAACGGCTCACAATCACAATTGGAAGAAGTTCATGTTGCGGTACCGGATGAAGAAACTCAGAATGCGTTCCAAAACAAAGATATTCATGAATCGGTTAGTAGAGAACTTCAGGATGCAGATTCAAGATGAAGAAAATCAAATATAAAACTCTACGAAGTTGAAAACACCAAATGATGGAATGTAAAATGGTTTTCATGCAGAAAATGCGAGGCTATTCGGAAAGTTACGATCAAACTTCCTAATTCACTATGGCACCTAAGTAGCTTGTAGAAGTATAACTGGTTCCTTCAGATCATGAATCAGTGTTAAAAAAAACATCATAAGTAGATCTATTTTCTTTATAAATTATTTGTAACAGTTCTGGTATCAATCTTATATATTGAGCAACTTGAAATTGTGCGAAAATGAAGAATAATATCTAAGATGAATTCATTTCAGGAAAATAACATTCAGGAAAATAACTCCAGCCGCAAACAAGGCAGGCAAGCCAAAATGGCTTAAGCCCCGAAGAGCGCAATTCAATTCACCCTACATCATGCAGTTTTTTCTCAGCAAGTGATGAGTTCTTCCAGTTTCCCACTCAGGTAAAACTATACGGCGGTTACGGAACAACCAATCAAAAAATCCGAACCGTCTGAAAGTCACTGAACAAGCCCCAACCGACCATAGTCAAAGTTACAGTCAGACATTTCACTGACACTTCCAACCCTAGCAACAGCATTAAATAGTATTTAGAACATTCGATTGCGACCTTGGAGTGCTGTCAAAACGACCTTGTTCAAAAACCGCGGGAAAAAAGGTTCTTGTTTACTTGAAACATCTGAAATTGTGTCAATGGCGTCTCCTAGCGAATCTCGACGATCTTCAAAACAGAATAAACGAAAGTAATTAAAAATCGATAACTGCCAAGCTAATGGATGAAAATAAATGAAATTTTAGCAATCCAAATAAAATTAAAATTTCTTTCCACCAGATATGTTTTGAAAGTAAAAATATTTAATTTAAGAAATTTTGAAAAATGATTATTGGACTTAGAAATTTTGAAATGATATATGAAAGTTTCGCGATTCTGAAAGATTTTGCATTGATCAAAATCAGCGAATCTGAACTTTCTGAAAGTAATAAAATTAGCTATTAACCATTTTTTAATAATTATTATTAAAAGGAAATACGCTACATTTTAGAATAATTATTAAATTTAGACTGTATATTATTTAAAAGTTAGAAAAAGTAAGTTATAAATATTTTGTTTTTAGATAATTTGAAATGAAGTTTAATTAATATTGTAAAGTGAATAAATTTTAAATTAAAATTGAAATGAATATCCTAAAACATATGTAATGGAAAGATTCTGAAATTAAATTATACTCTCACCAAAAGTAAACAATTAAAAAAGAATGTTTGATTTAAAATGCAAAGATGAAACTTAGCTTAATTAATTTAAATGAATTTTAATGAGTTTAATTAAATTGATGAATAAATTAAAGTTAAATATTAAAATACTGAATAAAATAAGATTAAAATTTTAAATCATAACACAAAATTACCTTCCTGTGTCAAAAAAGTGGTTCAATTATTTTGTGCAGCCCTGAATTTAATCTAAGGATTTGGATATATAATACATAGCATGATAAAATTTAGTTCAGTTAGAAAATTCACATTTAGAAATTTTTGCCAATCAAAGGATATGCAGTGGAAATCTTTTGTACAGCCCTGTATATTATCTGAAGACTTTTGTACACACCCATTAAGCTAAAAGGTAAAAAATGCATAAGGCAATTTAAAAGTCACTTACAGCAATGACCAACCATAAACGACAATGTATCTTGTTATTTGCGTGTCCCAGTATATAAATGTATTTATATTCCACAAACTTCTATTATTATAGTTCAGCAGGAAAATGCGTAACACAATCAAAAACTACCCTTAAGCAATTCACTCCCCTAGTCTGTAATACTTACAGATTCCCTTGTGTAGCCCTGTATAGGATCAACTGAATTTATACATACCACTATGAAAAAATTTAGTTAAACTTAAAAACACAAACCAAAGTTGAAAACACACTTATCACACATAGACTGTAACCGATATATTTTGTGTGACCCTGTAAATGAATGGTAAGTGAGTAATTTATAGTGCACCTCAGTAATGCATATAATTTTCATTATGTTTGAAACCCTGCAACACCATTAAATGACACTGCAAACGATTTTTCTGCTATAGAACAATGTGTAAGAGAATTCTTTTGTTTGACCCTGTAAATGAATAATAAATGCTTTGCACCCCCTATTCTACAAAAAGCATGTTTTAGTACACTTCATAATTGTATATCCATTTCATCTCATTAATTACCCATATCTTAATTCTCTCGCCACAGCGTTAAAACAACAGTGAGTTTTCAAGTATCTGGAATTTATTGTGCCGTTTTAATACCTCTTGATTTCACAATTTGTTATGTTCCTTCGTTGGAAGATAACAACAACAAAAAACAAGTGGGCAAGTGTGATTGAAGGTTCGTTTAATAAAAGGGTTTCGTTTAATATTCCTTTCACAATACTTTATCCTTTCTTTAATAAATACAAAAACATTTCATTTTCCAAAACAAAAAAAACGAAAAATCATGCGTCAAGCATAGATTATGTAACACTTTCCAGTTTCCAACACTTCCAAAATAATATTACAAATCATGACCGTTTTACAAGCTAAAAGATAACATCTAAGTAAACAATTTGGAAAATGCATAACTTATTTAAAAACGTCATTTCAGGAATTTCCAGCTTATACAATATTCGGAAAAATATCTGAATACTTTTATTAAGCCCTGTATAGGATCTACAGATTTGTATATAGACTACATAGGATGCTCAATTTTAGTTTAGTTAGGAAACGTGTAGCACCGTTTAAAATTCTCCTTCTGGAGTTTCTGTCCATAAACGGAAATGTGTTCGCAAACTTTTGTGCTTCCCTGTATAGGATCTACAGAATTTATACACACCACGTAATAGATAAAAAGAGAGTTAAAATTAAAATTGCGTTCAGCAACTTAAAACGCGCGTCCAGGAATTATTGTTAACAGACAGAGAATTCTTTTATGTGTCCCTGTAAATGAACGATGACTGTTATACACACAATATTCCGTAGTAAGCCTCTTGTCATGCACCTTTGTGATATATATAAATTTCAATGCGTTTAAAATAGTGAAACATTATTTAAATAAACCGCAGATGATTTTTCCCCCTAGACCGCAATATAACGGAATTCTTTTGAGTGTCCCTGTAAGAAAAACAATGGGAACATGCTATAGATAATGACAATAACATATAAAAATGGCAGAGCAATCCGAGCCTATTTACGGGAGTTAGAGCACGGCCAGACAAACCGAAGTCATAAAAACTTTTCAACTAGGTTGGAAAGTGTTAAAAAGATGTTTTTTATAAAGTAAAAATTTACCAGTCTATCTTACTCATTTTTTCGAAAATTTGAACTGGTCCGATAGCGGGTGAAGCCCGCTATTATACTCTGTCATAATAATATCAGGGCTGCCACTCCAGAATGGCATCAAAGATAGTTGCTTTAGTAGGCTACAGTGAAAAAAGTAGTAGCCAAAATAGTAGCATTTGTACAAAAATAGTAGCCAAAATAGCTGCATGCTGACTTAAGAAAAACGGGAGGGGGGGGGGGGGGGATCCCTATTTGCAATAAAAATATCATGAAAATCCATATCTTTCTCTACAGTTTATGCTACCACCCAAATTTGCCACTTTTTGTATTTTTATTATAAAATCACACAAAAAAAAAGAGGAAAGAATGAAAGGAGAAACTTTTTAAATTAACTTCTGAAATATAAGATCAAAATGCAGTTTGGTTTTCCCAACAAAACAATTCCCAAAATTGTATGTATGCTTGCCTTACACTTGGGCATTACTGTGAGGAAAGAAAACTAAAGAACAAGAAAACTTTTATTGTATGTTATTAGCTGCAATTTTAAGAATATGTGTACATAACTAATCTATTCTTTACAAGAAATTTATGTAAAATAAAATAGCAAAATCGGCATAAATGAAATGTGATTTTATAGACACCAATGGGCCAAATAAAGCCATCTAAATAAGTAAGAAAGGCAATATTCTAAATGTTTTTCTCAACATTTTTAAAAATCTGTTACTAAATTAAAAAATTGCGATAGAAAACAAGATATTCTTATTTCCAATCAGCATTTATTTAAGCTTGTTTATTAATTTAAATTTCTAGTATATAACATTTATACGAGGTTAGAAACAAAAAAGATTCACGTTAATCGTTTGTGGTTCATACAACAGTTAAAGGGTTAAATACCTTTAAAAACAATCAAAAATTGGACAAATATACTGTAAAGCATAAGGGTTGTGGTGGGTGGTAGCCAAACCAGTAATTAGTTTCCCACTAAAATTTGAATGATTGGTATCTTTGTACTATATTTAGATAACAAAAATATATATATTTTTTTTTTCAAATGGAAGTTTTTACAGTTTTTAAAAATTAAATAAAACACTTAAGAATTTGATATGGAAAAATTAGGTCAGGATAGTGGGTTAAAAAAAAAAATTGCAATTCTGGGGGACTGATAATTTTTTTTTTTTTTTTTAACAAAAATAGTAGCTGGGATTGGAAAATAGTCTCCTCTTTTCTAGTTTTCCTCCAAAATAGTCGCTTTTGAAGGATTTTGGGCTAAAATAGTAGCCATAGTTGCCTGATGCTGAAAATAGTCGCTTTTAGTAGCATTTTAGTTTCAAATGGCAGCCCTGTAATATCTGTCATGTGAATGAAATGCGATATTTTAAAATAAATCAATTTCAAAATGAAATATGTGGTATAGAGACCTTTAAAATAGTAGACATCAGATTAATTTCCTTTTTAATTCTCTAATGACGTCCTATTAATCTGCTTTGTGTACATACACATACTCCTTGTATTATTGAGAAATGTTAGAAAATTTCCGTTTTATGACCCACAGGACATTCTATTAGTCTTTTTTTTTTTTTTTCAATTGGTGAAACTTTTTATTTCATTTTCATTTTTCAAGTGGAAATTGTTGTGGAAAGAATTTTAGTGTGGATGTTTAAGGGTTGGCAACTGCTCTAACGAAAAATGTTTCAATTGAATAGGAAAAGGATGTTAGAATTTTGGTTTTTTATATCTCTCTCTATTAAAATAGTAAGATTTTTTTCAAATTTTATGATTTTGAGCTTCATAGTAGGTATTCAGCTATAAGTACACACAATTTCAATGAATGAAACAATAAAAACAACCTTACCGTTCCTTCATCATCTTCTATGCTGAATCCAACACTTGTTCCTTCGGAATCGCTTGCAACATCCTCCCATGGCTCCAGCTCCCTTTCTTTCACTTGACCGTTGAATTTACTGATAGCCGTATCCGTAAAGCTGTCTAGAAAAAAAAAAAAAGAAAGAAAATTAAAATAAGCATAAAAGTAAAAATTAGTTTTTATTATTTTTGTAGACAGCTTTCAATACAAAAAAGTATAAAGCTACCTATTGCAGCCGTTCGGAGGAAAGCAATTCTGGAAATTTCAGTATATTTTTATTGATCATCACCCCCTGACCACATAACCACCCTCCGTTCAAATGTTTATATATATAACATTATTATTAATTATCTCTTTGGAGATTTAATTAGATTGTTACAAGAACTTGATATGTTTTTTGAAATTCAAAGATATTATAAAGATATATATATATATATATATATATATACCGTAATTTAGGGAAGAAACGCCGCGGCGTTTACGAGTTTAAAAGTTTAAAATTTTGCGAAATGCGGCGTTTGTGAAAATTTTGTGTAAAATATTCAGGGTTTAGAATTTTTTTTCACTCATCCTTTTTTTTTTCTTTGAATAATTTCCGCCTCGATCGCGAAGTGATTTTGCCGATGGTAAGTGAAAGTTCGGATGGTACCCAAGGAATGCAATACACGAGTTCCCTTTTTGGGGGAAAATATGGTGAATGGATTAAGGAGGGACAGGGAGCCACGATGGAAATTCCTTTTTATTGCACTGCACTCTAGAAACATAGAATAAGAAAGCCGTTTTCTGACGTTAGCAATGGAAATTTAACTCTTTTGTTTATTTTTTTATATTACTCATTAAAACATTACATTATATTCATTCGAAAGTAAAGACTATGTTGCTGTCATTGCTTCTTTCAACTTTTGTTATAACGATCTTCTGTTAATGAAATTCCCATTCTTACGGCGAACTTATAGTGAAGATTTTTTTAAAAATCTTTTTGATTATTTACTCAATAATAGTTTTGGAAGTTTTATTTTTTAAACGCATTTCGAATCCTCTGTTATAGCAATTCCCCGTTAATGCGCGATTTTGCAATTCCCGTTCTAATGACGAACCCATAGTGAAGATTTTTTCTAAAATCGTTTTGATTATTTATTCAATAAGTATTTTGGAAGTTTATTTTTTAAATGCATTTTGAAGTATCTGTTATAACAATCCCCGTTAACTGAATATGTTTAGAATATATACACTTAACTGGAAATTTAAAAAAAAAAAAAAGATACTGCAGGGTAAGTTAGTTTCTCTTTCATTTTTGTTTTATTGTTGTATTTTTATCACTTCAAACATCTTCTTTCCAGCCGTCTGCCAAGAAAATATTTTTCAGCAGAATAAACAGCAAACAGAAGTAACGAAATGATACCCTTTTCTTTTCCTTACTTATTATTTTAAAAAATAATTGATATCTCTGTTTCTAATCATCCAATTGTATCTAAATTTTCAGCAAATCCAAATAATAATAAATTAGGCCGCTTACCAAATTTCTATTTAAATACAATACGTTTTCAGAAAATTAGACCCCACCTAAAAAAAAGCCACTGCCTGAGCCCAGCCACTCAAAAAAAAAAAAAAAAAGTGCTGACAACTAATTTGTTTTTATCGTGATCGGAAAGGAGGCGAAATCGGACGTTACAGCTTGCATCTGATAACATTTTTAGCCATGCAAAAAGGACTCATTATTATGGTGGCTTGTTGCACCTTTTATTGCCGGAGTCAGTTTTGTTATTTCCTATGTTGATGTTTACTTTTTTAGCACAGGAAGTAAGAGAAGCATCTGTTAATCATCTTTGTCCTAAATTAAAAGCTTTGAAATGTCTAATTATAAATAAAGTAACGTTGTAAAAGATTAATAAATAAATTTGAAATAATATAATAACACACAAAATATTGTTTATCTTTATTTTTAATTCGTCAAAATTAACTTTATCAAATGCAAATTTAATAATAATGAAAGAATTATTTGATCGATTTCCCGATGACAAGAAAATAGGCCAAAAAATAATTTCCTTTTTCACTTACATAGATGCACCCCCCCCCCCTTTTTTTATGACAGATTTTGTAGTACTCAACTATCCGGAAATCAGCGATTCCGAAGCATGCTGGTTAGTTGAGCTTTTATTGTATATATATCAAGATTTAAAATAAAGAAAAAAACAGATCAAAACAGTTTTTCGCGAAAAATGCTTCAAGAAAAAAGTTCGAATTTCGGTTTTTTACGGATTTTGGAGTTTTGAATAATCGATTCCACTTTCTAAATATTTTAATTCTACACATTTTTAGATAATTAATTATTTTAATAATTCCGTTAATTTAGCCATATTCATGTTATTTTTGTGTACCTATTGCCGCGTTAATAGGGCAAAATATATTTTTTTTACTGCGGCGTTTACGATGGGTGCAGCGATTATGCAGATTTCTTACAAAACGATGCCAATTTTCAAGGGTGCGGCGTTTCTTCCCTAAATTACGGTATATATATATATATATATAACCATAAATGAAACATTACCATAACACCAACTTAAGCTATGAAATAATGATTAAGTATGTAATAATTAGTTGTCAATGAAAGTATTCCCCAACACACTGAATATGGATACCAAAAACTTATTTAAAAGAATAAGAAATGAAATTAAAAATTGAATAAATGGAATTAAATGAATGAAATGAAATGAAATGAAATTTGTGGAATTTAGACAGAATTATAAAGTCTCAAATGCCTAAATACCACAAATAAAATGAAATGAGAGGTTTTATCATCCTATTAGCCATAACATTGCTAAAGAATATGATTTTGGGACTACCTACTCATAAACATTGAATCAAACCTGTGAAAAAATAAAAAAACAAATACAATATTAACAAGAACGAAAAATCATGCGTCAAGCATAGATTATGTAACACTTTCCAACGCTTCCAAAATAATTTTACAAATCATACTCTTTAATAAGTTAAAAGATAACATCTAAGTAATCCGAATACTTTTATTCAGCCCTGTATAGGATCTATAGATTTGTATATATACTACATAGGATGCTCAATTTTAGTTCAGTTAGGAAACACGTAGCACAGTTTAAAATTCTCCGGCTGGAGTTAAATAATACGGAAATGTGTTCCCGAACTTTTGTGCTTCCCTGTATAGGATCTACAGAATTTATACACACCACGTAATAGACAAAAAACGATTTAAAATTAAAATCGCATTCAGTAACTTAAAACGCACTTCCAGGAATTATTGTTAACAGACAGTAGAGAATTCTTTTGTGTGTCCCTGTAAATGAACGATGACTGCTATACACACAATATTATGTAGTAAGTCTCTTGTAATGAACCTTATATAAATTTCAATGCGTTTAAAATAGTGAAACATTATTTAAATAAACCGCAGACGATTTTTCTCCATAGACGTAATGTAACGGAATTCTTTTGACTGTCCCTGTAAAGTAAGTATAAGTGCTATGCACACCCTATTCCATATTAAGCTTCTTCTAATGCACCTTAGTGATATATATAAATTTCAATGCGTTTAAAATAGTGAAACATTATTTAAATAAACCGCAGACGATTTTTCTCCATAGACGTAATGTAACGGAATTCTTTTGACTGTCCCTGTAAAGTAAGTATAAGTGCTATGCACACCCTATTCCATATTAAGCTTCTTCTAATGCACCTTAGTGATATATGTAAACTTCAATGCGTTTAAAATAGTGAAACATTATTTAAATAAACCGCAAATGATTTTTCCCCATAGACCGCAATGTAACAGAATTCTTTTGAGTGTCCCTGTAAAAAAAACTATCAGTGCTACACACTTCCGTTGAAATAGGGAACATGCTATAGATAACGATTATAACATATAAAAATTGCAGGGCAATCCGAGCCTATTTACGGGAGTTAGAGCACGGACAGACGGCAGACGGCCAGACAAACCGAAGTCATGAACACTTTTCAACTAGGTTGGAAAGTGTTAAAAAGGAAAGAAGCCATACCTATAATATACAGAGAAAACATGAAATAAGAGTCAGAAAGTATATAATCCATTTTGATTAAAAAAGATCTCTGTGTATATACATACACAGGATGTTTCAAAATTCTGAAAAAGACTGAATAAATCGAGAAATATACATAAGATTGAAAAACAGCAAAATACATGTTCAATATCTGATACATGATCAATAATCATGAAAAATCTATTTAAGTACATCAACTCTGTCTCCTGGGGGGGAAGGGGGGGGCGAGGAAGCTTTTAAATCTTAAATGATAACCCCAGGGCCTGCTTAAGACTTAGAAATAGGGGAAGCTTGACGTCACACAGGGCTGTTGTGACGTCGAATCAATTTCCAATTATGCTTCAACAATTTGAAATTTTACCATCAAAATTTTGAGTAAAGAACACTTTTAATATTAAACTAGTTATAAAAAATATTTTATTATATACATAACAAATTAATTTTGTAAATGAATTTACAAATATGGAACAGGTGCGAATATTTGAACTTCAAAATATATTTGATGCTTTACAAATGGCAGGATTTGCCAGTGCTAAGAGCAGTACAGGGAAAACAAATATTGGACGTGAATTTATGCTTAGCTGCAACACAATTGTGCTTCTATTTTATAAACAGAAATTTGATATCACCTGAATACTAATTACTTTCCCCCTTTGCTTAAATAACCTCCCTATTTTATATCATTTCTCCACTCCTTATGAATATAAACAAAATATAATTATGCCGATTAAATTTTCTGCTATTTTTAGCTGCTTTCAAATTAAAATGTAAAACATAAAAGAAATGAAAATAAGTTGCATTTAATCAGTATTTTTATACCATTTATTACATCAACAGAAAAAAAATTGAGTATAAATGGGACAGTAATAGTCTGTGAGAAAACTTAGAAGATATAATTAAGAAACAAATGGGTAAGTGTGATCCAAGATCGTTCAAAGGGTTTCGTTTAATATTCCTTTCAAAACACTTTATCCTTCCTTTAATAAATACAAACAAATTTCATTTAGCAACAACAACAACAAAAAAAAGTCATGTTTTTTATAAAGTAAAAATTTACCAGTCTATTTTTTCCTTTTTTCGAAAATCTAAACCAGCCAGATAGCAGGCCAAGCCCGCTATTATATTCTGTCATAATAATATCCGTCATATGGACTCAATGCAATATTTAAAAAAATAATTTCTAAACTAAACAAATTGTATACCTTCAAAATGTTAAAATAGGCGAATATTTCCATAATCGGATTTTTATCACGATTCAATACGTTTCTCAAACTCATCTATTTACTATTCTCCATTACTTATATTGATACTCGCTTTGTATGATTCTCAAACATCTGAAAAATTCGTTAAACTTCCCATAGGACGTCAGAATTTCTTTTTAATTCTCTAATGACATGATATTAATCTGTTTTGTGTACATACACATACTCACATACTCCTTGTATTATTGAGAAATCTTTCCGCTTTATTTGTACTATGACGTCCATCAATTTTATTTCAAATTAATCTTTTTTTCAATGGGTGAAACTTTTTATTTCATTTTCATTTTTCATGTGAAAATCGTCGATAGAAAATCGATAGAAAATTAATTATTGTAGTAAGAATTTCATCGTGGATTTTTTATTTTTGGCATCTGCTATAACGAAAAATGTTTAAATTGTATAAGAAAAGACTGTTAGAATTTTGTTTTTTTATCTCTATTTATTAAAATACAAATTTTTCAAATTTTAATATTTTGAGCTCTTCATAGTAGGGTATATACACAAAGTTTCAACTCTGTAAGTTACATAGTTTTTGAAAATGGCTCTGTGGCATACAGACAACGAAGTGGGAGTAATAGGGTTTCGTGAGATGAACGAACCCCTAAAAGTAGCTAATAAAAACCTAGTTTTAAAAAAATCCTGAGACTGAAAGTATGGATCAGAAAATATAAAAAAATAGCCAATAAATGAACCTTTGAATAAAAATTATGGTGTGGTATTTAAAAATATTCACAAATCCTACATAAATACATGTATCTTTTTTGAGCAGGGTTGCATTAAAATTTTAAAACGTTCTTGATACAGTATCTTACTTTATCGAAAACAGGTGCTCTTGAAGTGCATGTGGCAAAGGAGAAAAACTTATGCTAAGGTACGAATCAGAGTGTTTGTAAACAAAAATTAAAGTGAAAGAAAGCTAGGCGTCAAATTTGACGACTAAGGCATAATTTTGTGGTCGTGAATCACTACATAGTATAAAACAAAGTCGCTTTTTCTGTCCCTATATCCCTATGTACGCTTAAATCTTTAAAACTACGCAACGGATTTTGATGCGGTTTTTTTTTAATAGATAGAGTGATTCAAGAGGAAGGTTTATATGTATATCCATTAAATAGTGGAGAAATACTGTTATTTTTAAGGTTTTTAATGTGATGTCGTAAATAATTTCATTTTTTCCGCTTATACATTGCAAACGCAGGCTGAACCCTACAAGATTTATCAAAATAATGTACTAATTATTGTACACATTAAAAAGGTCTACAGAAAACACAAAGAGATGAAGGTTTTCAAGGTTAACCCGAAGCAAAGCGAGGGAGGGCCGCTAGTTGTATATAAAAGTTATTTATGAAATGTCAATATTTTGTTTGATTAAAGGTTTGTTAAAAGAAATTGACCAGCGTAGCGGGCGTAGCTCGCTAGTATCCAATAATTTAGTTGTGTTGGATGACTAACCACAGCTAATTTCTAACCCTGCAGGAGAGATTTTCTTTTGTCACTGTATGCATACCTTTGACCGCATAGTCCATGTCGACGGTGCTGGCGACCATGAGGATAATGTCGCTGAGCTTGAAGATGAGCTTGTCGAAGATGCCCCCTTCGAAGGGGTAGGAGGCTATCAAGTTGTTGACCGTCGGGCTGATGCTCTTCGAAGGAGGAGATTTCGAATTCACTTTGTGGGCCATCTCCAGCACTATGTCCAGCTGGAAAGAGAAAATCATTCAGTCATGTTATGATCAATACGATTATTAATATTAATTATCACGGTCACGTTAGTATTAATAATTACAGCCATTATTAATAATGACCAGACATAATGGTCGGTTATTATTAATAACCGCAGTCATTATCAATACAAACCGGTTATCTATATTATAAAGAACAAACATGTCCATGCGTAACGCTGACGTCATTTTGCGAATGGCAACACTGGACGATGAAATTTCGGTTTTGCGATTTTTGCTACTACAATTATTTATTATTTCTAAACATTGCACATTTTCAATTGTTACACCGTTATATAGGGAAAAAATCTTTCTAATGCAATTTGTTTGAAAACTGTATAACAATTTACTCATTAATTATAGCATTTAAATTAAATTTCAAACATGATTTTTCTTTAAATCTATATCTCTATCACTTGCAGACGATTACAAAACATGAATCCGTTTGCACTTTAATCAATATAAAAAGTTCGACATTTGTAGCTAATATTCAATATGAAATTAAAACTTCATTAAAAAATAATAAATAAAATACAAATTTAATAAAGTAAAATTTAGAAAAAAATATGGTACTTCTCTATTATCCCGTCGACCACTTTTCATAACAAAAAAACTATCGCCAAACTATAAGATTAAACGCCAAAAATGCAGTCCCATTGACTGGATGTCAGAAGCATTCTACGTGTTTGTTAGGTCATCAAGTGGTTTTTAATTCGACATTGGCGTGTATTTTTCATTCTGTTTTACTGATTGATGAGTTATTTCATTCATTAAAATAACAATTATGTCTAAATTCTCATATTTTATTTATTTATTTTGATATTCCAATGGCAACGTTCTCTTGTTTATGAGGCATTACAGTTGGGCGATCGTTTTTAACACTTTCCAACCTAGTTCAAAAGTGTTTATGACTTCGGTTTGTCTGGCCGGATGGCCGTCTGTCCGTGCTCTAACTCCCGTAAATATGCTCGGATTGCTCTGCAATTTTTATATGTTATTGTCGCTATCTATAGCATGTTCCCTATTTCAACGGAAGTGCGTACCACTTATAGTTTTTTTACAGAGACACTCAAAATAATTCCGTTACATTACGTCTATGGAGAAATATCGTCTGCGGTTTATTTAAATAATGTTTCACTATTTTAAATGCATTGAAATTTATATATATCACAAGAGGCTTACTACATAATATTGTGTGTATAGCAGTCATCGTTCATTTACAGGGACACACAAAAGAATTCTCTACTGTCTGTTAACAATAATTCCTAGAAGTGCATTTTAAGTTACTGAACGCGATTTTAAATTTAACTCACTTTTTGTTTATTACGTGGTGTGTATAAATTCTGTAGATCCTATACAGGGAAGCACAAAAGTTCGCGAACACATTTCCATTTATTGACAGAAACTCCAGAAGGAGAATTTTAAACTGTGCTACACATTTCCTAACTGAACTAAAATTTAGCATCCTATGTAGTATTATACAAATCTATAGATCATATACAGGGCTGAATAAAAGTATTCGGATATTTTTCTGAATATTGTATACGTTGAAAATTCCTGAAATTATGTTTTTAAATATGTTATGCGTTTTCCAAATTGTTTACTTAGATGTTATCTTTCATCTGATTTGTAAAATTATTTTGGAAGCGTTGGAAAGTGTTACATAATCTATGCTTGACGCATGATTTTTCGTTCTTGTTTGTTATGAAAAGTGGTCGACGGGATAATAGAGAAGTACCAAAAATATAATATATGTTATGGTCAATATGATTATTAATATTAATAATCATGGTCAAATTAATATTAATAATTACAGTCATTAATAATAATAACCGGTTATTAATAATGACTGGTTATCCTCTTTAATAAAAAGCTATGCGTTGCTGACGACTGAGATTTTCGATAATCGTTGCCACAGATTGATCTGGAAAAATAAAACATTTGAAGTTGCTAAAAAAATTAATAGCTCGAAAAGTATTTGTCAGAAAAATTTTAGACAAACTTCGTTAGAAAGGTAAAATATTGTATTTTTCTTGATATAAATTTCAAATCTAATGATGATGCCGTTTTACAAATATTGAATTTAAAAAATCACCAAATTTCACAATGGAGTACCCTAGCGAAATCTTCACGCGTAAAAAGATAATGATTACGTCCATGTGTCATGACGTATACTGGCTATAGCACGAGTCACAAATTATAATAGCCTTACTATTCCGTTAAAATATAAAAGTGAATTAGGATGCCACGAGTGCGTGATCTTTATTTACTTTTAATATAATAATCTTAGAAACAAGGTTTTGGAAATTTTTTTCGAATGGGATTAATAAATTGACCAAAACTGTATATTATTTTGAGTGTAAAGGAGGGAAGTTGGGGGATATTATTTAGGTTTCCTCAGGAATTTTTGGTCGAGAATTGACAGTTTAATATATCAAAACGTCAGAAATGAAATCGACATTAAATTGGCAATAACTATAACGACTGTCCTTCAGTTCGTTTGGATAGATTTTCATTTAAAAATATAAAACCATTCAACATGGATTTTAGGTATTTTTAGGTGCGTTCATAATTATATAAATACGTAGCACCTATTGTTGTCGCTTGGTCCGTCCATCCGTCTGTCTGTCCGTCCGTCCGCGTATAACAACGCAAAAACTACCCAACTGAATGGTTTGAAATTTGAGATATATTATCTTTGCAGAATTTTGTCGAGACATTTCAAATTTTATAAAAATCGAATCAAAACTTTAGGAGATATTAATAAAAATATTTATTAAGAAATTTGAATTTTTTTTTTTTTAAATCGGTGCTTTTTTGTTATAGGAGCTTCCGAAGTTTAATCGTCAAGCGACCGAGATACTTATTTTATGACAGAAATGAATCTGCAGACGATATCATTCATTTCACAGAATTAAAAATCATCAAGATCCGAATATTTATATAACTAGCTATAGTACGAATGCACCTCATTTGTCACGTTTGACGTACCATTTCCAACTTGTTAAGGTTATTATCACGGGCCCGGGCATTTCAGCTAGTTATTAATAACTGCAGTCATTATTAAAAATAATAACCAGTTATTATTAATAACGACCAGATTAATCATATTGACTGTAACATATATATGAGATCCATTTGCTATAAAAAAAAAAAAAAATGTATGTCAAAACGTGACAAATGACTGTTAAATAGTTTTATAAATATCTAGATCTTGGTGCAATAACTATTGCACTCTTTTAATACTTTTACAAACAATTAATCATAATTCTCTTATATTAAAATTATACTATGTGCAAATATCCAGTACAAGACAATGTAAAAAAGAAAAATCTCTATTATTTCACAGAAAAAATGAATTATATCATCTGTTATTATGTAGGATACATTTCCGTCATAAAATAAGTACATTTTATATTTAATGGACATTGACTGAAAATTCCAGCTTTGAAATTTTCAGAACTTGAAATCCATATTTAGACTGTTTCCATTTAATATCTATTTCTCCGGAAACATCTATCCAAAAAATATAGGTGAAAATTAGCGGTCGCCACTCTCCACGTGGCGATTAAAGTTGAAAAAGTGGCGACTAAAAAATCAGCCATCGATCGCCACTCGCCAAGTGGCAATTAAAAAACCTGTTATCGATCGCCAAGTGAAATACACCATTTTTCATGGAAATAGGCATCTCTACATTGATTACATCTAATTAGAGAACTGGTTAATTCTTTTTCTTACCAGATGCAAACAGATTTCAACTACTTAGCTGTATTTTCAATATTTCGTCTTTTTCTCATGTGCTCTTATGTGCATGTTATGATTACTCTTTAGTTGGATTATTTTTTCAAGAAATGCAGTTTTATTCAGTAAAATATATTCATCAGCTTTGATTCCGCATGCATTTCAAGTAATTTATTCCTTTTTTCCCACCGGATACAAGCAGACTTTAAGGACATTTCAGTATCTTCAATATTTCAACTCTTGCCACATGCTCACCAGTTGGATTATTTTTCTTCAAGAGATACTGTTTATTCATGCAAAATACACTCGTACTCATACAATAGGTATAAAACTCCCTCTTATAGAAAAATATGTTTATATACAACGATTATAATTTATCTAGATGTCAAGAAAGTTTGAAACATAATAGTGGCCACTCACTTTAAAAAGTGGCCACTAATCAAACTGAGTCTACCGGCCACTGGCTACTAACTAAATTTCCCAGTTTTCACCTATACCAAACAAGAACGAAAAATCATGCGTCAAGCATAGATTATGTAACACTTTCCAATGCTTCCAAAATAATTTTACAAATCATACCGTTTAATAAGCTAAAAGATAACATCTAAGTAATCCGAATACTTTTCATCAGCCCTGTATAGGATCTATAGATTTGTATATATACTACATAGGATGCTAAATTTTAGTTCAGTTAGGAAACGCGTAGCACAGTTTAAAATTCTCCGTCTGGAGTTAAATAATACGGAAATGTGTTCGCGAACTTTTGTGCTTCCCTGTATACTGTCTACAGGATTTATACACACCACGTAATAGACAAAAAGCGAGTTAAAATTAAAATCGCTTTCAGTAACTTAAAACGCACTTCCAGGAATGATTGTTAACAGACAGTAGAGAATTCTTTTGCGTGTCCCTGTAAATGAACGATGACTGCTATACACACACTATTCTGTAGTAAGCCTCTTGTAATGCACCTTATATAAATTTCAAGGCGTTTAAAATAGGGAAACATTATTTAAATAAACCGCAGACGATTTTTCTCCATAGACGTAATGTAACGGAATTCTTTTGACTGTCCCTGTAAAGTAACTATAAGTGCTATGCACACACTATTCCATATTAAGCTTCTTCTAATGCACCTTAGTGATATATATAAATTTCAATGCGTTTAAAATAGTGAAACATTATTTAAATAAACCTCAAGTGATTTTTCCCCATAGACCGCAATGTCATGGAATTCTTTTGAGTGTCCCTGTAAAAAAAGTATAAGTGCTACACACTTCCGTTGAAATAGGGAACATGCTATAGATAACGACTATAACATATAAAAATTGCAGAGCAATCCGAGCCTATTTGCGGGAGTTAGAGCACGGACAGACGGCCAGACAAACCGAAGTCATAAACACTTTTCAACTAGGTTGGAAAGTGTTAAAAACCAGTTTGTAGATTACAGGATTGCTATCATAAAACAATTTGAGTATGCAAATTTGGTTTTTAAATTTAGTCATACGGCAATAATACGTCCCTTTCAGTGCAGGAGTCGACAAAAGTTGACATGTGAAAAACATTATAGAATAATAAATTATCTCTATTAGTTCAAAATCTATACTAATATTATAAAGCAGTAAAGATTGTTTGTTTGTTTCTAGGGGGTAATCTCTGGAACTACTGAAGCGATTTCAAAAGTGATGGTGGCAAATGGATGGTGACAATCCCTGCTCCAGCATAGGCTATATTTTTAATCGGTGCCTCCACTCCCAGGCGGGTGCAAGAGCGAAAAACGTTCTAAAATTTCAATTTTTTTTTACACTGAAGTTGTTAGAAACATGAAATTTAGCAGTGTAGTTACTTATCAGATGTAAATGCTCTCTAAGAACAAATTCTAAAAAAAATGGAATCTCTGGAACCACAGACCCGTTTTCAAAAGTGATGGTAACAGTCCCTGCTATAACATAGGCTGTATTTTATATTGGTGACACTACCACAGGTTGGGGGGGGGGGGGGGGGGGGGGGGTTGAAAAAGCGAAAAAAGTTCTAAAATTGACTTTTTTTTCGACATTAGTGTGGCTTAATTAGTAATTTCTGAATTATCTGTGGCTGTAAAATTTCCTGTAATGAAAATAGGCCAATGAATACCACTTGGCATTTTTCAACAATTACACGAGCAAAGCCGCGGGTTTTGCTAGTGTATTTATATGAGGGTTTTTCTTATCCTAATCAAAAATTGCTTCATTTTCAGAAATAACTATAAACAACTACTGGGTTATTATGATGAGAATCAAATTAGAAACAAATAAATTGTTAAAAAAACTGATATTACATCCAAACAGAATGTCTGTAACATTTTGTGACACATAGGGCCCAGTCCTTATACGTGAAAACTGGGAAATTTAGTTAGTAGCCAGTGGCCGGTAGACTCAGTTTCATTAGTGGCCACTTTTTAAAGTTAGTGACCACTATTAGGTTTCAAACTTTCTTGACATCTAGATAAATTATAATCGTTATATATAAACATACTCTTCTATAAGAGTTTTATACCTATTGTATGTGAGTATGAGTGTATTTCACATGATTAAACAGTATCTCTTGAAGAAACAATCCAACTGGTCAGCTCTTGTGAGCATGTGGCAGGAGTCGAAATATTGAAGATACTGAAATTGAAATGTCCTTAAAATCCGCTTGTATCAGGTGGGAAAAAAAGAAATAAATTACGTGAAATGCATGAGGGAATCAAAGCTGATGAATATATTTTGCAGAATAACACTATATTTCTTGGAAAAAAAAAAAAAAAAAAATCCAACTAGAGTATGCACATGAGGAAAAGCCGAAATATTGAAAATACAGCTAAGTCATTAAAATCTATTTGCATCTGGTAGAAAAAAGAATTAACCAGTTCTCTAATTAGATGTAATCAATGTAGACATGCATATTTCCATGAAAAATGGTGTATTTTACTTGGCGATCGATAAGATTTTTTAATCGCCACTTTTTAAACTTTAATCGCCACGTGGCGAGTGGCGACCGCTAATTTTCACCTATACCAGTCCTATAGGACACGTACAACAAAATTTCAGTTAAAAAACATATTTGGTTTTACTGCAAAATTTGTGGATCTATGGGTGGCAAATTTCTAAAAAAAAAAAAAAAAAGAAAGAAAAAAAACTGGAAAACCGGGAGATTTTCCTCACCCGTAAAGGGACACTTATTTTGCGTTTTGCACCATTGAATATTATTAAATTCCCCAACTTTTTTCAGATTTTGTATAAAATATTGAAATTCTCCGAATTTTTCTGGTTCAAGGTTCATACTCTGTTTGAATTACAAAATTCCCTGACTTTTCCAGGTTTTTTTCCCACAACTCAAGACATTTTTAGAAATAAGAATAGCCATTCCAGATCTTAACAATTCAATAGACCTCTGAAAGTAAAAGTAATCTATAAAATTGAAAGTAAAAATCTATCATTTGATATTCAAAATATAAAAAATGAAAAACAATTAAAAAAAGACACAAAGTAACATTTTATGGATAGAATTAGATCTCGCATATCAACCCATTCAAATATTTTTTTGACATTCCTACTACCATGTCATTTGTTTGTGTTGTTTCAGAAACAGTTCCATTTAATTTCAGCTACAGCTTTTCTTTTTTTGTTTGCTATATAATTTTCTTTCTTTTTCTTATTTAAATATTCACAACAGGACTCCATATTTCTTTCGCAGAAGTATCCCCTATTGAGCAATCAATTTGTATAGCTAAATCATCATTAGGTTAAAAATAGGAATGTAGCAAAAATACTACTGGCTAGTAAAAAATCTCGCAAAAAATATTGAATCTACTATTAAATGCATTTTTCAAAATACTTTTTATAATTTTATTACTATAAGTATTTGGTTTATTATAAAAAGATTTAGCAATCTAATGTATGCTTAAAAATAAATAAATAAAGGCTTGTGTAAAGCTAAAGTAGCCACTATTCAATGACTGTTCATAAGTTACCTAGACTTTTAATGATTCTAAATGTTTGTTTTTGTACATAAACATTAAACATAAACCACAATTGCAACACAAATATTCTTTGAGTAATTAAATGAATTATAATGTGAAATCTACATAATTAAATGTTCTTTAAATCAATAACTTAAAAGAAGATGGTTTGTTATTTTCAATATTTGCACATATATAATATATCTTCATTTTATTATGTTAGTTTCAGTTTAATTATTTAGAACTATTTCTTTACGTTAAATTTAATTTTTATATAAAATAGTACCTTTTTTTATCCAAAAGTTGGGGTATTATAGCTGAGATTTATTCCAACAGAGCGAAAAATGCTGGGACAGGACTCGAGCATGGGTACTTTGGCTTGCCGTGCTAACGCTCTTCCTACTAATCTATTCAGACGATATCCTGGTTGGCATAATTCACTCTTATTTATTGGACATGGCTGTGAACTGCAGAGCTAATTTTATTCATCCAAGCTATAATTATAGCATTTTTACATAATGAATGTGATACAACGTGGAAACTAACTCCTGTATACCATGTAATTAGGTCCTAATGAACAAACCCAGGTTCGAGTCCTGGTCCCAGCATTTTTCGCTCTGTTGGAATAAATCTCAACTATGATACTCCAACCTTTGAATATGATTTACCTAGTTGAAAAAACATTCCTCTGTTCATTAGTACCTTTTTGGGGGGACAAACATTAAAACAATATAAAAATAAGTATATTATTTATATGAAATTTTATACATTAAATTAGACAAGTACAAGAATTTCCCGAAGGTTTAAAAAAGGACAGGGTGATGCTGGTGAGAAAAGGACACTTTTTTTTTTTAATTATTCTTAAGGGCACTTACTGTTAAAGGCATACTTTTTAGTTTTTAAAGTCATTTTTAATATTTAAAAGTCAGGGCATTCTTTTTAAGACAACACTGACACAAGCAAATTTTTTAAGAAAAGACACTTTTTTCTCTGAGGGGCAAGAAGGGTGCTAATTTTTTTATGAGGGGGTAAGAAGGCTGCTATATTGTAAATCAAAGGGCAGGCAGGGTGCAACACCCTCCCGAAACTGACTAGGGGAAACTCTGCAAGTACTATTTAATGGTTTGATTAGTTTAAATTTTTAATGTAACGATGCTTTTAATTATTATTTTATTATATATTTATATAGCTTACAATTATTTTCAAAGTAATTTGTTAAACCAAAATAATGTTTTGAGTTTTCAGGGGTCGACATAGATTTGTTTTCTTGAGACCCATTTTGTGAAAACTAAAAATTATTTTTGTGAAATGTATCATAATTTTGTGAACATTTTATTATGAAAGATGAAATCCAGCTGCTCAAATTCAAACCAAGCATTTAATGATAACTTCTTTAAGTCATTCTGTTAAAGTTTTCCTTTCTTGTGAATTTGTTTTCTTTGTTAATTATGCATTTTAAAACCTAACAAAATAAAAATAATTAATGGAGGGTATGATTTTATGGAATGGAATTTTGTGAAGCTGCCAATTTTATTAAGAGGAATTTTGTGAAGGGACCTGATTTATTAAATCGATTTTTGTGAAGGAGTTTTAGATAGGCCTTTTTTAATGCCTAAAACTGTCAAAAAGTTTACCCATGTATATGTAACACTAAAAATTATGAAGTACTGTAAATTTAATGTTGTAAAAATAATTTTAAACAGTTTTTGGACTTATTTTTAGGTTTTTGACAGTCATTGTCAAAAACTATGTCAAAAAGGGGTTTTTGACATGACGGTTAAAACCATGGTTAAAACTGGATAAAACCGTCACACTGTCAAAAACTTGCCAACCCTGAATCTGATACATTAATTTAACTTTATCTCTTTAATTCAGAGCTAATGACTGAAAAAATGGCTATGATTGGATACAGCTATGTTTGGACAATGTTTATAAAGTAAATTTAACAATGTGTGGAATGATCTATAGCAGCGTTTCTTAAACTGTGGTCCACGGACCCCTGGGGGTCTGCGAACTTACAGCCGGGGGTCCTCAAGCCCAGTGTTGAATTCAGACTTTTTTTCTCCAGGAAGAATTTTTGTAGTTCTATGAAAGGAAAATTTGCAGGGCTAGAATTTCTATTCTAGATCTTTAATAAGAATAAAACCGAGATATTTTAATGTTTCGGAAGGGTAATCCCCCTCCCACGGTAGCACTCTGAATTCATCACTGTGCAAAGCAAACATTTTTTCAGAATATTAGTTTTCTCCTTCTTAGTTCACTGTTAAGAAGAGAATCACAAACTTGTGTGAAAATATTGAGAAGCAATTGATTGAATGTTTAAAGTAGATGAGAGTTTAGATATTTCCAATAATGTTAATTTAATAGTTCCCGTTCTTTATGAAGATATATGAAGATTTATTGTTTTGTAAATCCCTTTCAACTCTCACAAGTGCAGCAGTACTCACATGTCACAGACAATTTCATACTCGAAAAAGAAACAAACTGATCAAGATGTGTCGGAATAAGTACAGATGAGGCTCGAGCTATGAGTGCAACTGATTAAAGCTAAAGCAGTACATGCATTTTGGACAATCTATTGTATTCATTGTGTCTTGCTGGTAGCCAAAAATATGCCTGAAGATTTAAAGACTACAATCAACGGAGCTGTTTCAGTAGTAAACTACATCAATGCTCATCCATTGAATTATAGACTTTTTCAAATTTTGCATGAATAAATTGGGAGTCAACACAAACAGCGACTTTTTCATGCATAAATTAGATGTCTGTCACGAGGAAAAGTCTTAAATCGCTTTTTTGTACTACGTAATGGAGTAAGACTCCTAATTCCATTTGAAAGATCGTTTCAATGATTTCCCCTCATTTGTCAAAGTGGCGTACACATTGTTTTAAGTTTCTCAATGACGTGTATTTAAGCTTACAAAACAATTCGATACACATTTTCAAAATCCACTGCGAAGTATAAGCAAAAACCAAAGAATTGATTTGTGGGCAAACAGACTTGAAAATGATATTTTTGAATCATTCTCAATGTCAGTTTTTTACAAACCTATGGCGGAGATACAATTTTCTCTGATATTAATTTAAAAAAAAAATTGTTCCCCTGAAGCACTTGAAAGAAAATTTCAGAATTTATTTTCCTCCCTCAAAGTCAGAGAATGAGTGGATGGAAGATCAATTTTATTTCCAAGAATTTCATGAAATCAAAACCCTGACTTTCTTGGAGCAGGAACATCTTGCAAGATTAGCATGCGATGGTTCCATGAAAATTGGCTTCCAAGAGAATAATAACCTTCCCAAGCAATTACTCTTCCCTTTTGCACCACATACTTGTGTGAAAAGACATTCTCTTGTGCACATGAAAAACACATGCAGAAATCAACTGAATGTCGAAGCAGAATTTACGGATACATGTTTCAATAAATTGTACATCTTGTAACAAACGAGCAGCTGCATCTTTTCCTAACAAATAAAAGCATGTATATTTTAACTGTCTTAAAATATATGTTATAATTATCTTTCTTATTAAAGCAGCGTTTTTTTTTTTTTTTTTTTTTTTTTCAAAACTGTAAACTAAACATAGAATATGTGTAATGAACATATATAAGATGTATACATAAAAAAAAAAAAATCTTACCTTGTATTAAGAAAAATTTTGTAGTGGGTCCCCGAAATGCATATTACATCAAAGGGGGTCCGCGAGATTACAAAGTTTAAGAACTGCTGATCTATAGTATGCAAAAAAATTATAACCTGCACAACTCCTGGCAATAAAGAATGCAATATAAAGATACTCTCATGTATTTCGGTATGTTTCACACCTATTTGGCCATGTTTTACAAGCTAAATTTAATGATGTGTGAAATGTGATCTATGTAACGCAAAATACTATAGAACGCACAACATCATGTTTTTAGGTTTGCGTTATGAAGATCTTCTACTATATATATATATATATATTTAAATCCCTGACTTTTCCAGGTTAAGAAAAAAGGGAATTTTCCCTGTTTTCCATATTTTCCAGTCACGTACGAACCTGTGGTTTCTCCAGGGGGCATAACAACCCCTATTTAACCTTGATTAGTATCTCAAAACCAGGGGCGTAGCTACCATGATGTAGCAGTTGAAGCACATTGCTCCAGGCGCGAGAATAATAATACAAAATTATTTATATAAATATTTTTTTACATTTGCCATTTTTTTAAATATATAAAATATACAGTAAAACCTGTGAAAGCAGAATCCTGTCTTTTACAGAAATTTTTCATGATTATACTTACTAATACAAAAACCTGTCTAAAACGGAATATTTTTTCAATGCTTTCCGATTTTGTTTCAGCAAAAAATTAGATAAATGAAACTATAGTATTCCTAGAACTTGACTCATCAAAATTTTTATTTAAGATAATATATGTTATAAATCTATTGTTTTATGCCTCTGAACTCATGAAAATTGTAAAGAACGTTTAAAAGCACAAATGAGGGCATTTGCATGTGCATTACAGGTTGTGTTTTATAGCAATAAAATTGGGTACTTCTCTATTAACCCGTCGACCAATTTTCATAACAAAAAACTACCGCCAAACTGTAAGATGAAATGCCAAAAATGCAGTCCCATTGACTGGATGTCAGAAAAGCATTCTACGTGTTTGTCATGTCATCGAGTGGTTTTTGATTAGACATTTGTGTGTATTTTTCATTCTGTTTTACTGATTTATGAGTCATTTTCATTCATTAAAATAACAATCGTGTCCTTCAATCCTTATATTTTATTGACTTATTTATTTTGATATTCCAATGGCAACGTTCTCCCACTAATTGGGCGTTACAGTTGGGTAATAGTTTTTTGTTATGAAAGGTGGTCGACGGGATAACCTAAAATTGTATCAATTTGAAATAAGTACAATGAAGTCTATTAAGACAGAATCGCAAGGAACTGGGAGACATTCCGTCTTAGACATGTTTCTGTCTTAGCAGATATAGTTGTATGGCATTCCTTCTATCAGCATCATGAAAATTTTTCATTTATGGCAGGATGTTTTACTGCATTATATATGTTTTAAACCTGAAAACAAATTTTGGGCAACCTTTTCTGGTAAAGAAGGGGGTGATACGATTGTACTTGCTCCAGGGCACTGAACATTACGCTCAAAACTATAATTTATGGACTTGATAGCCATATCCCCTCACCCTGTCTGACATTAAAATTCTACCCTGTCTGACATTAAAATTCTACCCTTCTTGCCCTTTTTCCAGATAGAATTCTCCCTTCTTGCATTTTTTTTCAGGTAGATTTCTACCCTCCTTTTAATCCTGGGTAAAATCCTGCCTTGTTTGCACTGTATTTTCAAAAATTCTTTACCTATCTTTTATTTTTAGAATTCTAGTATGGCACATCAGGAGTACTCCTCTTTCCCTCTTTATTTCTCTGTGAAATGCCCTGGAATGTCTAATCTTTGACTTTGAGTGATTCATCTTTCCATTTATCATTTTTTCCACTGAACACGACATAAAGGGTAAATAAGGGTCATTGATTCATTTTACCTTCTCCAGTGAAACAGAGATATTAGATCAGGCATTCTGGCCTTTGACCACATGAAAACTTACGCAAGTTCTATATAAAATTTGAGAAATAGCTTTAGAGCTTTTATTTTGTAGCTTTTTCAAAATCCGTTTTGCTAAAACTGGGAAAAAGTTATCAAGTGAATAAAAGTTTTAAAGAGAGAAGTTTTTGAATATCATAGAAAAAAGGAGAAATGATTGCGAATATAGTAAAAAATTTTACAATAAAAATCGAGAACATAAGTTTCATTTTGCTATTTTTAATACTTTCAAAGCTATGAAAATTAGAAATGCTATTGGATATTTCAAATTGAGTACTTTAAGCTGCTGTCAGACTTCCCTCCCCACCAGTATACTGGTATAGGCACTTGTTACAAGAATGCCCTTTTTATGAAATGATGTGCCCTTTTCAACAAAATTGCCCTTAATGTGCACCCTGCCCTTTTTTATGTTCTACAATGATCCGTGCATAATGTAATTTACATTACATTATGCAAATTACATTGGTGGATTACAATGGTGAATTGTTCTTACCTGATGTGAGAATGTCCGTAAAACGCCTTCGAAAATAGTTCCGTTTTGTACCTGGATTTGCACCACACAGCCCTGCAGAAAGAGAACGAATAAAACTACAAGACAATCAATCCATCAATCTACCTTCATGAACTAACTACAGAAATTCATTAGGGTTTGTAAATATTATAGGTGCAGATTCCCAAAATTTGCAAGGTGCCAGTGGCTCCTAAACCCAAACAATCCAGTGGCCATAATTATGAAACAAACACATAAAAACAATAGTGTTTAACAAACAAATCGGTAAGTGTGATCGAAAATCGCTCAAAGGGTTTTGGTTACTATTCCTTTCAAAACACTTTATCCTTTCTTTAATAAATCCAAATACATTTCATTTAGCAACCAAAAAAATAAAAGAACTCATGTTTTTTGTTTTTTATAAAGTAAAAATTTACCGGTCTATTTTTTCAAGTATCCAAACCAGCCCCCGATAGCGGGCGAAGCCGGCTATTATATTCTGTCATAATAATATCTGTCACGCGGACTAAATGTGATATAAAAAAATAATTTCAAAATTAAGCATGTACTACACCTTCAAAATGTTAAAATATGTGAAAATTTCCATAATCGGATTTTTATCATGATTCAATAGGTTTCTCAAACTCATATATATATACTATTCTCTATTGCTCATATGGATACTCGCTTTGTATTATTCTAAAACATCTGAAAAATTCATTCAACTTCCAATAGGACATCAGATTTTCTTTTTAATTCTCTAATGACGTGATATTAATCTGCTTTGTGTATATACCCATACTCATACTCCTTGTATTATTGAGAAATCTTTGAAATTTTCTGCTTAATTACCACTATGACGTCAATCATTTTTATTTCATATTTATCTTTTTTCCCAATGGGTGAAACTTTTTATTTCATTTTCATTTTTCAAGTGGAAATCGTCTGATAGAAAATTAATTATTGTAGAAAGAATTTCATCGTGGATTTTTAATTTTTGGCATCTGCTATAACGAAAAATGTTTAAATTGAATAGGAAATTGGTTTTTTATCTCTATTCATTAAAATAGTATGAATTTTTCAAATTTTAATATTTTGAGCTCTTTATAGCTGGTATTCAGCTATATACACAAAGTTTCAACTCTGTAAGTTACATAGTTTCTAAGAATAGCTCTGAAACAGAGAGAGAACAGAGCGGGAGTAATAGGGTTTCGTAAGATGAACAAAACCCTAAAAAACTGAGGAATTCAAAGTGTAAAGTAATTTATTTAATATAAACACATGTACAACAAAATTTGAATATTAATTAAATCTTAACTCCTGTACAGTCAGAAGATAAAGTTGTGCAAGATATGGTTTAAAAAAAATACGTATAAGCTAAGCAATCATGATAGCGGGGAATATTAGAAAAATAATATTTCTTATTTTGATTTTTGCCATACAAAAGTACATGTAAAAGTAAATCTGAACGTGCGAGATTATTTTGCACTATAAAAATCAAGACACTTCAAACATTTGTTTTTCTATAAGGAAAAAATTTATTTTTTTCTTTTAATCACAGACTATGTAAAATTATCAGACTCAAACTGTTACGAATATATTTAATAATTTGCTGTGTTAACAGATAATTCTGAAATGTTACTAAAAGATAATAAAGTTTGTTATGTGTTTGAAAAAATAAAATAAAATAAAATAAAAATAAAAATTTCACGATGACTAAAAATACCAGAAATTCATCACTTTTAAATCACATGGCAACTTAAACACTGAAAGTTAGTGGCCACAGCCAAAAATTTAGCCGCCAAATGGCGACTGGTGACCATGAATCTGCACCTATAGTAAATATATTTTCACAAATATCCGATATTTTATATATATATATATATATATATATATATATATATATCTGGTATTTCTAAAATATTCAACTGATTGATGATGATAAACATTTTCAGACTTAATATGAATTAGACATTAAAATATATGTTATTTAGCATGAAAAAATTTAAAACAATATTCTATTTGTATTTTTTTTAACACTTTCCAACCGATTTTAAATTTAACTCACTTTTTGTCTATTACGTGGTGTGTAAAAATTCTGTAGATCCTATACAGGGAAGCACAAAAGTTTGCGAACACATTTCCGTTTATGGACAGAAACTCCAGAAGGAGAATTTTAAACAGTGCTACACGTTTCCTAACTAAACTAAAATTGAGCATCCTATGTAGTGTATATACAAATCTTTAGATCCTATACAGAGCTGAATAAAAGTATTCGGATATTTTTCCGAATATTGTATATGCTGGAAATTCCTGAAATTACGTTTTGAAATAGGTTATGCGTTTTCCAATTTGTTTACTTAGATGTTATCTTTCAGCTTATTAAACGATGATGATTTGTAAAATTATTTTGGAAGCGTTGGAAAGTGTTACATAATCTATGCTTCACGCATGATTTTTCGTTCTTTTTTTTATTTATTTACTTAACAAAATTTAAGATCAATTCATTGAAAAACAGACACGATTTGCTTTTTACACTCACAAAAAACAAACTATTAAGATTTAGTCATCAAGTTTTAAGAAAATTTTACAATACAACAAAATAATTTGTTTTTATTGGAAAAATTTTAACATAAGTATGATAAGCTTGGTCTGCATAATGAACAAAAACAAAACAAGAAAAAATGATTTCTAACGAAGCTGCAAGTTTATCTAAATTAGATAGTTTATCTTTTTAAAGTAAACGCACATAATTATTGATTCTACTTTTAAAAATTCAGCTTCAAACATAAAACTTGGAAAAGTTTGTTTTTTTTTTCTTTTTTTAGAGGGCTAACTGATTATACCATTATGATCATTATTGATTATTGATCTTACTACACATTAAAAACCAATAAGAATTTGCCATTTTTGATGGTTTTTTCCAGTTTTTGCCACAGTCCTGGCAAAAATACTAACACTGATACAAAACTAGTCGTTGGCGGCTACCGTCATACTGACCCATCATGGATACGCAAAATGTAAAATATTAAAATAAAAAAATGCATAAACTACTTATAAAATGCATTGCCATTCGAAGAAAATCCTGGATTGATGACATCCTAAACTTTGAAGCCTCGATGACTGAATGGCTTAAAAGAAACCTCCTTATAACTCCAAAAATAATAATTCTATTCACTAGCGGTTTATTGCATCGGATGAAGCATCTCAATTCCAATTGAAATATAGCTTTGAATTGAAATTGGGATGAAATACAGGGTCATGAAAAATCGAAGCGTGTGGCAAATAGGATTCCAAATATCTCGGCCACTCATGATCCGATCGACTTCATGCTTTATGCAAAATTTATGTTTTTTTATTGTCCTTTATATTCATTTCTTAAAATAACCAATTTCGAAAATTTTTATATACCTTTTATCAGAACGAATAGTTCGAGAGTACGAAAAAAAAAAAAGAGTTCCGGATTATCGAGGTTATTGAAATGAAATAGGCTTCTTCCCATTATGACATACTAAGTACATACCCAATTGCAAGTCTCTATCTCAATTTTTTCGGGAGATAGAGCGTTTACAGACACACAGACGGACGGCATTTTTTTTTTTTTCTAAAAATATGTTTTTCAGAATCTCCAGTGTCTGAAACGTGTCAATCCGTCAAATTTTTTTTTTCGATGTTCAAAACGATTACAAGACTTACCCTATACTACGTATGATGGGTAAGTAATATAATCAAGCAGAGTGAAACACCTATTCAATCTTATAACATTCAATAGAAAGTTTCGTTGAAACTGAAAATCTCTGAGTTACAAAGAACTGAAAGGGGGTGGACAAAATGATTTTCACGAGAGGTTGAAATACTCTTTACAGCACTTATGAGGAGAAAAGTTTGATTTTAATGGCACTGCCATTTCAAATCCTTAGTTTATAAGAAACATTTTCCTATTTTTTTTGCTTGAAAGTTTCAAAATTTCCTGACTTTTCTTCAAAAATGAGAAATTTGCCTGACTTTTCCAGGTGGCTAGACACCCTGATATATCTTCATAAGAATGTTCTGTATTTTTTTCAGAAATTTCCGAGTACGCACCTTCCTTTGATAGATCTTCAGAAATATCTTAACTGCTGTGGTACAACCAGAGAAAGGAGAGGTTATAGATATCATTATTTGTTTTTTTTAATCGCTGTTTGGCGATTCATTAAGGCAAAAATGACTATTCGGAAATGGCAGTATCTGTAACACACTCCCTGGATGTGCCCAGAGTTGTATAATATAGACGCACATGCGCACGGAAAATTTTCTGCAAAAGTCGGAACTTTGCAGAAAAATTAATTTTTTTTTAAAGATACGTAATTTTTGTTTTCGTATTTATTTATTATTTTTGGTACTTTTCAGTTAGCCGGGTGCCATTGATATATATACATGTATAAATACACACACATATATATATACACATATACATATATATACATGCATATATATATATATATATATATATATATATATATATGCATATATATACATATATATATATATATATATGCATATATATATACATATTTATATATATATATATATATACATAAATATTTATATATGTACATATATCACTGGCGCCTGGCTAACTGAGAAGTACCTTATTTTTTTTAAAGATACAATATATATATATAGAGATACCCGAATTTTTTGTACGATTTATTTACTGTTTGCGTACAATTCAAAGTTTAAAAAATGCAAAACTTTGTTGTGACATTACGGAGGCTTGCGGAAATATTAAGGATTGGGCTGTTTCTAAATGCATTGGCAAAATATTGGATAAGAATTCAGGTCTTGCTATCATGGATTTTAAGCTTCGTTTAACAAAAATAATTATTCTTTAATTAACATTAATTAATTTTAAATGGTAATTATTTTAAACTATTGTTTGTAATTCATATCGTCAAAATAACACATAATTTTATTTAACATTAAATTAGTTTGCAGAAAGTTTTTGACCCAATATTTATGTGCGCAGAAAGTTTTTGGTTTTCGACAGAGAAACTGAACGTTTAGATTTCATCCTATTTTTAAAGAGAAACCTTTTGAGAAATAGTTATTAAATAAAAAGGCAGTTCTTCTTGTGTTATTTCATGCATCTAATTTAATATATATTTGGATTTAGTTTTTCATTGGATAGAAAGCTTTTTATTTAAAGTTAGTAATGTTTTTCTTTTTTATCTTGTTTTCATGGTTTTTGGACTTTCATGATATTAGCTTTCGTTTTCGTCAAAAGACTTCTGGTATTTTAGTAGTTCAGAACGTGATTCCATTTTTAGTATGTTGACACCGTTCTGTCTATTATTCTCGCATCAGTAATTTCAGTAGCCGAAATTACTTGTTACCGTTTTGCTATTGAAACACCAAATACGGTGATTCGTTTTGGGCTTCAAGGAATAGTGCTTTATACCAGTAGATCGTTTGCCATTGGGACTATTACTAAATGTATAGTTAGTACCTGGAGTGGCATGTTTTGTCCGGCGGTTCAACGTACGACTGTTTCGTGGTCGAGCAGGTACGGTTGGTCGCTACTGACGAATTGATGAATGGGGGAGTTGTATTTTGGAAGGATAAAGGCATTGGATCGGGAAGTGAGGAAGGGTATGGTTTTATGTTTAATTAAAGTTTGGTTTTATATTAATGGAATTTATTAAATGTTAATACTTATTTTTTATATAATTGAGTTTATTTATTGAGAATATCGTTAAAGTAAATTAAATGTTTCTTTTGAGTTTTATTTAAAGCATTTAATTAAAAGTAATTTTGTTTTCTCTATAAGTTAATTTAGTAATGAACTTAATTTAATTAAAGTAAATTTGTTAAATAACTTTTTCCATATTTTCATCGTCGGTGCTCCAGTTTTTACATCTGATCTTTGTGATGTTAATTTGAAAGTCTCAATATATATTGTGTAAGTTTTAAGCATCCTGTTTTTGACAAATGAAGATATAAAGTAAAAGTTAATGTGACATCATTTTGACTCTGGAATATTGGATATGTATTTTATTTTTGAACATGTTTTTACTTGGTAAACTTGAATAAATCTTGATTAAGTTTAATTCCTTTTGTCTGTTATTATTTCATTCAATATATTAGAAAACTTTCAGTTATCTTTATTTTTGCTTTTGAACATTTTAAAACCTTGGTCAATTACAGCATCAACGCACCACTTGTGCCGATGCTCTGGTTACTTCATTAATTACCTTAGGGTTTAAAATAACAGAAACCTTTTTATGCCATTAATAATCTCCACGTGTTGTGAACGATTTAAAGAACGCATCAAACATTACTCAGTACATACTTATAAACATTGCAGTGAAAAACACTAAATGTTAAAAACCAGACCCCAATTAACTCTAGTACCTCAAGTGATGACCGCAGCTGCGAACCAAACTGAATAAAACCAGATGGACCTTATGTCAAAACTAATCAATTCAGAAATACTCCAGGCTCCCTCTTCAACCTTCAACTGATAACGCACGCGTGAACTCAATATAAACTTTCTCAGTATCTAAAATGTAACCGAACAGTAAAGACGTCCGTGTAAATACGATGTATATATCTCAAATTTAATGTAAAATTAAGCAGTCTCCAAACGCGATATAAATATATATATGCAGCCAAGAAAGTTAATAATAATATTATATTCAAACCAAATGGACATCTACTTACTACATGACAATTTGTTATTTACTACTAATATTGTTTCTTATACCAAAACAGTGATACGAAAGGATAAGTATCAGGATAATACTGTGGATAAATCTTAGCGTGAAGGCAATTTTCAAGCAAGCTGAACTAATCTTTTTACTATTATCAAAAGATAAAAATGAAAATATAACAATTTATAAGAATAGAAAATTATTATGCTAGCGAAGGTTCTTAACAGTTTTATACAAGTCTGGATGTGCCACTGCCTATAAAAAAAAAAGAGATACTCACCACCAGCGATGCCGCCGTATACATCAGTTTAGAATTCCCATAAATACCATCAGACTGAAAAAGAAAAAAAAAATGGAAAAGACATTATAAAGCAAAATAACACCTTCTTTAATAACACACAGTCAGATTTTAATCTAAACTTGGATTAAAATATCTTTTAAAATTTTAATTCAATTTTATTAAATTTGGGTACTTCTCTATTATCCCGTCGACTACTTTTCATAACAAACAAGAACGAAAAATCATGCGTCAAGAATGGATTATGAAACACTTTCCAACGCTTCCAAAATAATTTTACAAATCATGACCATTTCATATGCTGAAAGATAACATCTAAGTAAACAATTTGGAAAACGGCAGTTACATATTTAAAAAAGTAATTTCAGAAATTTCCAACATATATTCCCAACATATACAATATTTGGAAAAATATGCGAATATTTTTATTCAGCCCTGTATAGGATCTATAGATTTGTATATATGCTACATACGATGCGATGCTAAATTTTAGTTTTTCGAAGTTAGGAAACACGTAGCACAGTTTAAAATTCTCCTTCTGGAGTTTCTGTCCATAAACGAAAATGGGTTCGCGAACTTTTGTGCTGCCCTGTATATGAAATACAGAATTTATACACACCAGGTAATAGACAAAAAGTGAGTTCAATTTAAAATTGCATCCAGGAATGATCGTTAACAGACAGTAGAGAATTCTTTTGTGTGTCCCTGTAAATAAAGCAAAATAACGCCTTCTTTAATAATGCACAGTCAGATTTTTCATCAGATTTTTTAATATTTTAATCTAAACTTGGATTAAAATATCTTTTTAACACTTTCCAACCTAGTTGAAAAGTCTTTATGACTTTGGTTTGTCTGGCCGTGCTCTAACTCCCATAAATAGGCTCGGATTGCCTTGAATTTTTTCATATGTTATTGTCGTCATCTATAGCATGTTCTCTATTTCAACTGGAGTGTGTAGCACTTATAGTTTTTTTACAGGGACACTCAAAAGAATTCTGTTATATTATGTCTATGGAGAAAAATCATTTGCGGTTTATTTAAATAATGTTTCACTATTTTAAACACATTGAAATTTATATACAGATCACTAAGGTACATTACAAGAGACTTACTACAGAATAGTGTGTGTATAACAGTCGTCGTTCATGGACAAAGACACACAAAAGAATTCTCTACCGTCTGTTAACAATAATTCCATAAACAGCACGTTTTAAGTTGCTGAACGCGATTTTAAATTGAACTCACTTTTTATCTATTACGTGGTGTGTATAAATTCTGTAGATCTTACACAGGGCAGCACAAAAGTTCGCGAACACATTTCCGTTTATAAACAGAAACTCCAGAAAGAGAATTTTAAACTGTGCTACGCGTTTCCTAACTAAACTAAATAAAATTAAAATTGAGCATCCTATGTAGTATATATACAAATCTATAGATCCTATACAGGGCTGAATAAACGTATTCGGATATCTTCCTGAATATTGTATAGGTTGGAATTTCCTGAAATTACATTTTTAAATAGGTTATGCGTTTTCCAAATTGTTTACTTAGATGTTATCTTTCAGCTTGATTTGTAAAATTATTTTGGAAGCGTTGGAAAGTGTTACATAATCTATGCTTGATGCATGATTTTTCGTTTTTGTTAAATTTGGGTACTTCTCTATTATCCCGTTGACTACTTTTCATAACAAAAAAAAATCGCCCAACTGTAACACCCAATAAACGGGAGAACGTTGCCATTGGAATATCAAAGTAAATAAATAAATAAAATATAAGAATTGAAGGACACAATTGTTATTTTTAACCCTTTCAGGGGCAAAGTACTTTCAGTACTAAAATGTCGAAACAAATGACTGGCACCACAATTAACGTAGAAATCTATTTTTAAATAAGAAAAAGGCAAAAAATCACATACATATGAAACGGGAAAGATTTTAGAAAATTTCTGGTGCCATTGTAGTGTTTGGGAATTAAAATTAAGTGGTTTCATAAACATACCACTGCCCCTGAAAGGGTTAATGAATGAAATGACTCATAAATCAGTAAAACATGATGAAAAACGCATGCAAATGTCGAATTCAAAGCCACACGATGACGTAACAAACACGTAGAATGCTTCTGACATCTAGTCAATGGGACTGCACTTTTAGAGTTTCATCTTACAGTTTGGCGATAGTGTTTTGTTATGAAAATTGGTTGACGGGATAATAGAGAAGTACCTAAATTTGAAATGACGAGACAAAATTCTGCAACGATTCTATTCAAACCATTTGGTTGGGTAGTTTTTGCATTGTTATACGCGGACAGACCAGACGGAGACTAAAGGTGCTACGTATTGATATAACTACAAACATACCTAAAAATACACCTTTCTTCGAGTAGAACATATTCGGCAGAATAATGAGGACAAAAAAAGCAAAACTGGATGAAACTTACCGACATATTTTTTTCAGGTGGATAAAATTTAGGTTTTCCTATTTTGTTGCTAGAAAGAAAAAATTCAATAAACATAAATGGATACAATGTAATACAAGTATTAGAAAAAATTATTTTAAATGTCAAATGAAATATTAGAGTACATTAAATAAAAAGTACAGGAGAAAACCATGTTAATCAGGGGTGGGGAATTTTCAGAAAATGTTACCAGCCTGCAAGATGAAATATACAGTTGAAAATTGATATGGCAAAATGTACAGAACTGCAAAAATCTATCTATTTAAAACAAAAAGCGCATTCTGTCAACTTTTCCACACGAATATCGTCTCTTTGCACATGTGGCAACCTTTTTTGAAAGCCTCTCCCCTCAGAAAGGGGAAACCGGATGGATTAATCCTCACCTGTTTAGCCTAGAGGGATTGAAAATGGATGGAGTCAACATTGCATTGAAAGCATAGACCTTGTAATATATTTTTGCTCTGAGACTGAAAGCTAAAGCTTTTTTTTTTTTAAGAACTCGTGTTTCCATTACTCAATAGGCCTATTTTTTCACAAAATTTTAAAGGGAGCTTGGATACAGTTATATATTTATAACAGATTGAAATGTCAGAGTTCGGAAGATGAGAACAATTTTTTTATGGCTATGTTAAAGGAGACGACATGAAAACAAAAAAGCGAGTAGAGAACATTTCTTTTACACTATTTTTTCACAAAATTTTTACACGAGCTGTAAAATTGTTTTATTTATCACCAGTTGGAAAAAAATATTTGTGGGAACTCAATTTTTCATTGAGTAGATGTAGAGTGAAGTACTAACAGAATAGAATAGTTTTAGTTTAACAGAACATAAAGACTGAAAGAATAATAAGAATTCATCATATGAGATTATATATACAGTAGAGTGCCGCTAATCCGCAAACCTGTAATCCGCAAAGGCCTCTAATCTGCAATCAATTTATGAATGTAAACAAAGAAATCTAATTCTTGAAAAATGCTTCAATGGTGACAAAATTTTGAATTTTGAAAATTTTTTTCACCCATTTTAACATTTTTCGGTACTTTTCGGTTAGCCGGGCGCCAGTGATATATGTACATATATAAATTCATATGTATATACATATATATGTAGATACATACATATATGTATATATATATATGTGTATGTATATATATATGTATATGTAGATATGTGTATATATATGTGTGTGTGTGTGTGTATATATGTAAACACACTGGCGCCCGGCTAACCGAAAAGTACCCATTTTTCTTATCTTTATATATAGCTATTATATATCATATAACATTCTTCGTTATAGTTTAAAATGAAAGCACATTTAATTAGTATATTATTTAATATATTCATTTCTTCAAACAGTACTTATAAAATGCAATTTGAGCCTTTGTGGTTTTTTTTTTAATTTTAATGATAAAAAATCCTTACTTTTTACTTAGACAATATATTTTATAATTTATTTATTTTTTCATTAAATTGTAAATTGAAAAACACATAAAAAAAAATACATACATATTGCTTTTGAACTCTTACTTAAAGATAAAATTCAACACTATAAATCAAATGTCTTAAAACAGACAACAATGGATGCCATATTTAAGAAATTTAAAAAATAATAAATTATTTTTTACATAAGTTATTACTTTATCTATATATTAAAATGTGTAATTTATTTATTTTTTAGTATTAGCAATCTAAATTTGTCCAAAATATGAATTAAAAAAAATGTAAACAAAGATTAAATAGACATGGCCTGTAATCCGCAAAACACTTGGAACCAAGCTTTGCGGATTAGTGGCTTTCTACTGTATATATATTATATATATACTAGCTAATCCGCCCGGCTTTGCCCGGGCCCCAGATAATTACAATCTCAGAGAAAGGCCTTGACCCCCTCCCTCCCCATACCCACAAATATAATGAACATAACGAAGACGCTACGCTAAAATAGCCGGCAGATGACACCTCTTCCCGACCTCAATTTCAAATCTATATCTTAATTAGTTACCTAAATTTTTGTTCATTAGTAAAAATTGGCAATTATTTCCTTTCATTTTCGCAAACTAAATGGAGGGATCGGCCAGAGAAACAGATCTCTTTGTAATTCAGTTTTTAATGAAAGCCGATTCTGAAGTCTGAAACTTTCTGGGATCGTTTTCACTGGCGCCTGCAGATTTTTGGCAGTTTTTTGCGAAAATTTAAAAAAATTACCAACCGAATTTTTCAAAAATCACACAGTCAGATACAGCATATTTTTTTACATATGCTCAGAAATTTCAAAATTGATATCTCAATTAGTTTTCTTAAAAATCGCTCATTAGTAAAATAATTTCGAATTCGTTCATTTCCGCTTGCAAACGATTCGTTTCTTTCGCCATTTTGATTTAAAATATGTCATTTTAGAAGCGATGTTTAATGATATTCTAATTAATATCTAGGCTAATTATCAAAATATTAAAATTCTGAGGCTCAGTTGCACATGGCCAGACCTTGGACTATCCACACCTAAATTTCCAGACTTCTAGGTGGGTTAGATTTTGCTAGCCATCGCCAACAGACACACACACACACAGAGCGAAATTTCTTTTATTAATATATATATGTAGGATTTTAGTTTAAAAAACCCTTCATTTCCTTTATGATGTGCATGATCATCAAATTAACTGACATGATTTAAATGCACGAGTTATAAAAAGTATAGATCCGAACATCTTCAAAATTGGAAAAAGAGCCAGTCTTCTTATTTTTATGGTGGAGCAAGCGTTGAAATGGGAAATAGCCAGTAAAGGCACTGTTAGGCCTAGTTGGACTATTGGAAAATAAATATATTGTATATGTTGAGCGAGAAGTGTATTTATTAGCTGTGAAGAAATCATTAGTAAAGTATTGTAGAGTTATGTGTCTAGGACTGTATTAAAGTTTATATTTTATTATTGAACGTTCATGTAATTCCAGTAAATCAACTGTTTACATATCATCTTCTTACAAATTTATATACCGTATTTACTCGTGTATAAGTCGACCCCCCCAATTCTTACGCAAAATTTTGGTGAAAATTGAATTTTCATGTATAAGTCGAACCCCATTTCTGGTAGTATGTTGAAAAATAATTTGTAATCGAGGTTAAAAAAAAAAAATTTCGTTAAATTAGTAATTTTTTTTTTTTTTTTTTTTTTTTTTTTTTTTACTTTTTTAATCAGACTTTTTTTTTTTTTAAATTGCATAATTATGTAAAACTGAAGAAGCTTAAACTATTTTGAAAGCTATTCACATCCATTTGATGATTTCTTACCTTTTTTTTTTTTTTTTGAAAAATCTATTCAAGCTTTATTTACAAGGGTAAACAACTTCTTAAACTGCTAAAATAGAGTACTTCTTTGTATTGTAGGACTTTTAGGAGAGATATCTAGAAACATTCTCAAATTGAAACTCTTTTAAAAACGGAGATTAAAGTGTTGAAAGGAATGGCCCTGTATTGAAGGGAATTCTATCCCAAGAGAAAATGAGTGCAGAACAATTACAGAGACATTATTGTTGAGCTTTTTTTTATCAATCACCATTGTCCGCTTTGATCTGTCTCTCCAACCCATACCCACATGTGATTAATTAAAAGACTTGCACATTCACCAATTATCTGTGAAAAAATATGACTCCAGTATTACAATCCGCTTTTTTTTTTTTACTTACTCGTGTATAAGTTGACCCCCCATTTCAAGCTCCCAAATTTTGTCTAAAATTATTCAACTTATACACGAATATGTACGGTATTTTTTAAATATTCTTTGATTATTACAAAAAATAATGAAAAAGATCTCTATACTACCTGTTAGTATTCAAGCGACCTTTTCTTTTATTGCTATTGAGTGACATCATTTTCAGAGACACACTTTCTCTTCTTACCTGAAAATCCAAAGAGAGAGTTAGTGACAAAGAGAAGAAAAAACACGCATCAAGCAAAGACTATGAAACACTTTCCAAGTCATTCAGAATATACTGTAAAAACAAAAATTCACAGTTTAATAAACTGACAGATAAAGTCCAAGGTGAACAGTTTGGAAATCGAAGATATTCAGTATACTAAGACCTCTTTTCATCACAAAAAACTATCCCCAAACTGTAATAAATGGGAGAATGTTGCCATTGGAATATCCAAATAAATAAATAAAATATAAGAATTTAAGGACACAATTGCAGGGTTGGTTTTTTTCCCGTCCGAAACTTGTTGTTCCCATCCCACCGGGAAAAAGTTCCAAATGACAATATGCAAGAAATATTCTGGCTTTCTGAATCTGATGTGTAAAATTAAAGTTAGAAATACACATTTCGCACTGAAATCTAATATTTTTTAGGTACTTCTCTATTATCCCGTCGACTACTTTTCATAACAAAAAACTATCGCCAAACTAAGATTAAAGGCCAAAAATGCAGTCCCATTGACTTGATATCAGAAGCATTATACGTGTTTGTTACGTCATCAAGTGGTTTTTAACTTGACATTTGCGTGTATTTTTCATTCTGTTTTACTGATTTATGAGTTATTTCATTCATTCAAATAACCATTGTGTCCTTAAATTCTTATATTTTATTTATTTTTTGATATTCCAATGCCAACGTTCTCCCGTTTATTGGGAGATAGTTTTTTGTTATGAAAAGTGGTCGGCGGGATAATAGAGAAGTACCATTTTTTATCAATATGTAATATTTCTTAGATGCAGGTTTAAACTTCTAAAGAAAAAGTAAGGATAAAAATATCTGCAAACAACATTTAGTTTTTAGTCAAGCCAGAATATCATCTAATTTATTCCATCAAAGTTATAGTAAAAACTGATCCAAGATTGCAAAATGCACGCGCGAGAAAAAAAAATTAACAATCGTATTTTAACTGCCCCCCCATTAGAGGATGACGTCATCCGCTTCGGGAAAACATGGGACATAGAAATATAAATCTAAACATTTCAATTTCGCTTTTTAATCATAAATATAAAATAAACCTGTGCGGTGTTTTTTATAATCATTGCTGAGCATCCTATAATGTGGTATTTTATTTCTGTGGCAACACTAATTTGAGGAAAACCTTTCATTTTTTTTATGAAAACAATGCCAATTTAATTTTGAATTTTCAGCAAATTTTTAATCAAAAACATGTTTTAATGAAATGTTAAGTGTGCTATGTCAGAAGCTAGTTCAATATCCTTTCATATGCCATCTCGTTCGTCGTTGTGCGTTTCGTATTTTCTGAGAAAAGGGGATTTTGACAGGAAAAATAATATATATGATTACAAATTTCCCTTAGGCTTAATATTCTGTAGGAAAGGAATAAAAATAAATAAGAATTATTACATAAAACATAAAATTTGTAATAATAATATGTTTACTAAATAAATATTTTAGAACACACTAAAATAAAATTATTACACTTAAAAATATCAGTGTCATCAAGAGAAGCAATAAATAATTAGTGATAAATTTAAATAAAAATTTTATTACTTTTTAAGTTGAACAATTAAACACAATTTTTTTAAAAATAATTTTACAATTTTGGTTTGGTGTAATATTTACGCCTTTTGCATCATCAGTCCACCAAGAAGTCCACCCTATTTGTTTACATTTTTTGTTGTTGCCAGATTCTTGTCTAGCAGTGGCGTAGCCAGGATTTCTTTTCGGAGGGGGTCCAGAATTTCCCTACAGATTATCTGAATACTAAAATATACCAAAATAAAATCGCAAAAAGGGGTAAAAAATTTAGTTTTAGACAGGTTTTTGTTTTAGCAAGTGTAATTGTATGATATTCTTTTCCATGGGACCAAGGAATGTTTCTGTTTAAATCAGCATTTCATTATAGGTAGGTGCTATTTTTCCCACGTTTTGCTCTATTATATAAATATACCTTTTTATGTTATAAGAATAATAAAAGAAAACTGCCCAGTTAAACTGACGGCATTGAGCTCGCTATTCACACTAACTGTAAATTATATTCTTAATTCAAAGAATTTGAAATAAGCCCTCGAAAAATGAAGAAATCGACAATATATTAAGAGAGGGGAACCATCCCCCGTTTCTCCTTATAATTAACCAATGAACCCATAAAACTAATCAGAGAAGCGCCTTACCACAATGAACCTATATACAAAATTTGAAAAAATCGGATAATTCTGCATGAAAAATCCATTTATCTAAATTAAGGGGGGTTAGCCCCCCGTTCCACTTTATACTTAACCAAAGAACCCCCAAAACTAATCAGAGAAGTGCCTTATCACAATGAACATATATATAAAATTTGAAGAAAATCGGATAATTCTGCTTAAAAAACACATTTATCTATATTAAGGGGGGGTAGTCCCCCCCCCCTCGTTCCCCCTTTATACTTTACCAGTGAACCCCCAAAACTAATCAGGGAAGTGCCTTACCACAATGAGCCTATATACAAAATTTGGAGAAAATTGGATAATTCTGCATGAAAAACCCATTTATCAAAATTAAGAGGGGGGGGGAGCCCCCGTTTCCCTCCTTTATACTTCACCAATGAACCCCCAAAACTAATCAGGGAAGCCCCTTACCACAATGAGCCCATATAGAAAGTTTGAAGAAAATCGGATAACTCTGCATGAAAAAAATAATTTATCTAAAATAAGGGGGGGGAGGATTAACCCCCCCGTTACCCCCTTTATGCTTAACCTATGAACCCCCAAAACTAATCAGGAAAGAACCTTATCACAATGAACCTATATACAAAATTTGAAGAAAATTGGATAATTCTGCATGAAAAAACCATTTATCCAAATTAAGGGGGGTTAGCCCCCCGTCCCCCCCCCTTTAAAGTTAACCAATCAATCCCCAAAACTAATCAGGGAAGCGCCTTATCACAAGGAACCTATAAACAAAATTGGAAGAAAATCGGATAACTCTGCATGAAAAATTCATTTATCTAAATGAAGGGGGAGGATTCCCCCCCCCCCCCCGTTAGCCCCTTTATACTTAACCTATGAACCCCCAAAACTAATCAGGAAAGAACCTTATCACAATGAACCTATATACAAAATTTGAAGAAAATTGGACAATTCTGCATGAAAAAACCATTTATCTTAATTAAGGGGGGTTAGCCCCCCATTCCCCCCTTTATAATTAAACAAACAATCCCCAAAACTAATCAGGGAAGCGCCTTATCACAAGGAACCTATAAACAAAATTGGAAGCAAAATGGTTATTTCTGTGAAGAGTTATCGCGCTACGTACGTACATACATACATACAGAACGGGCAGGCACATAAGCTCTCAGGCTTTGATAGCCTGTGAGCTAATAAAAACTGTCAAAACGGAACCTCTCTATAACAAAATTCTGTCTTAAACGAAAGCATTACATAGTCCTGATATGAATTACGATACAATTAAATCTGCTTAAAACATGTCTGAAACAAGATTTTTCACGGCAGCAATTATGCTTTAATTAGTTTTATTGTACTTATAAACACACACTATATTACAGTAAAACCTGTAAATGCAAAACCTTTCGATAACGGAATCCTGTTGTTTAAAAGTTTTCAGTATCCCAACGAAACAAACAATATATATTATTGAGCTAGTGTACCTTATAGGTATAAGTACTTACACTTTGGAAACCTGTCATAAACAGAAACGGTACATTCATAGCCCCGACAAAAGAGATACATTTAAATTATAGCTGCAAAGACGAACACCTGTCTAAAGCGAAATTTTTCATAGGTTCTTTACGATTCCATCTTAGAAGTTTTTACTGGTTTTGTATCCATGATTCAGTAAACCAGTCCTTTATTCGGGAGGGGTCTGGAACCCCTGGACCTCCCCCTTGGCTACGCCACTGTTGTCTAGTCTATAATAGAATGCTTTAAGAATCAGTCTTTGAAGACTCATACAGATTTTCTTTAAACAAGGCACCAAGCTCCGTACAAAAACAATTAACAAACGAGTCGGATGTGTCAATACCAAAACTTTCTTCTATCTCACACAGGTTTCGCATACACTAAAAAGAATCAGCAATCCATTTATATAACAAGGTCTAACTGAATCTAAAGTTTTATTAAATTCCGTTCATTATTGCTTGAGATAGAACTATCGCTAAAATTGTGTCCATCCTGCAAAAGGCTGCCTAGCATCGCCACCTGATGGCCGATTTTTACCAAAACCTAAACAGCACCCATTTATATCCGGGACTAACTGAATCTAAAGTTTTATTAAATTCCGAGCACGAGTTCTTGAGTTAGAGCGCCCACAAAATTTTTGTTACATACAGACATTTTCTAAAAATAGTCCAATTGGAGTAAAAAAATAGTCAGTCAGGACATTCTAAAAGCGGAAGTGGAAAATTTTCATGAATCCAATAATTTCTTCTTGTAAAGATAGAAAAAAGTAAAAAGATACGCAATAATCACTATTTTACCAGCACTATGGTGGAAGAATTTAAGTAAAACTAGAATAGATGCAGAATTTCTCCAATTAATGGAGCATCTTTGAAATGTATTTTTTCTAATTTTTCTTTCATCCGAAACAGGATAGACTGGGTTTACAAAAAGTCTCTAAATTAGTATTTTGTTATAGGATGCTAAAATCGAATGTGAACCAGACCTGCCAACCTTTGAAAATGAGAAATAGTAGCACACCAAATTCAAATTTATCTGGAAGTTGGTTGGTTGGTGGTTGTTTTTTACACTGCAAATTTTAAGCGAACAAATACTAATCAACTAAACACATGTGTATATGCATAAGCACCCAAAGTAAGAGGCTCTATTTTGACGATTTTTGTGTTGTTTACATGATCCTTTGACGAAATTCGCATTTTCACACAAATCTTTGACGAAATTTGCATTTTTTCAGCAATCCTTTCACGAAATTCGCGTTTCTTCAGAGCCCCTTTGACAAAATTTGTGTTTTTCACACAGTTATCGGATGAAATTCACTTTTCTTCGGCGATCCTTTGACGAAAGTAGAGTTTTTTCAGCAATCCTTAGATTCTTTGCGGGTTTTTTTTTTTTTTTTTTTTTTTTAGAAATTCGTAGTTTTAGACAGATTTTTGTATCTCCGTAGTTTTTGGCTCAAAATCATAGCAACTATGATTTTTTTGTAAGCAGTTGGCAGCTCTGATGAACGTGGAAGACGAAGAACATGAATATGATTACGATTGGTAAATGTTTGGAAATCTCTCTGGTGCTTAAAAATATTTAAATACAGGGATCACTCTAGAAAGAGTTTCAGAGGGGCAGCCCACCCTCCTTGTCCTTTTTCCAGGTAAAATCCTGCCCTCCTTTTACTCCTGTCTAGTATGCATTGTACTTTCCAAAATGTTTTACCTATCTTTTCTATTTAGTATGGTGTCTCAAGAGTAAATCTTTTTCCCTCCAACCTTTATTTCTCTGTGAAATGCCCTGGTCTATCCCTCATCTTGGAGTGATTTATTCTTTCCATTGACAATACATTAAGGGTCATGGATTCATTTGACCTTCTATTAGGGTTGGCACGTTTTTGCCAAAGGTGGAAAAAACGATCCTGGCAAAAATATATTTTAGCCACTTTTTGCGAAAGTGGCAAAAATAGATATGTTTTATTTACAGCGGTGTAATTAACATATTTTAATCTATATTAATAAAAAAAAGTTTCGCTCTGTGTGTGTGTGTCTGCTGGCGATGGCTAGCAAAATCTAGCCCACCTAGAAGTCTGGAAATTTAGGTGTGGATAGTCCAAGGTCTGGGCGTGTGCAACTGAGTCTCAGAATTTTAATATTTTGATAATTAGCCTAGATATTAATTAGATTCTCATTAACCATCGCTTCTAAAATGACATCTTTTAAATCAAAATGGCGAAAGAAATGAAAATTTTAATTCTATTTTTTAATGATCGCGTTAATGTAAGTGAAGGTGATTTTCTTGAACAAATTATTCATTATATTTGCGGGTATGGGGAGGGAGGGGGTTAACGCCTTGCTCTGAGATTGTTATTATCTTGGGTCCGGGCGGATTAGCTAGTTTTTAATAATTTCAACTCTAATAATATGCAATTTTATTTTTTTATTTACCTTAGAATATTCAATGCATCATTAAAACAGTAATCTAAGTATTTTGTATTTTTTAGTAAAATATTTTAGTAAATAATTTCACTTTTTAGTAAATTATATATGTTTTATTTACAGCAATGTAATTAATATATTTTAATTTTTAATAATTTCAACTCTAATAACATGTAATTTTATTTTTTTATTTATCTTAGAATATTCAATGCATCATTAAAACAGTAATCTGAAGTATTTTGTATTTTTTAGTAAAATACTTTAGTAATCAATTTTACTTTTTAGTAAATAACTTACTGGCTTTGGTTTGTTTAAACTGTCATAATTATTAAACAATCAATCCTTATGCTTCAGTTAATTTTGTAGCAAAGTCTGAGAGAGAAATAGCACCTACCAATTTTGCTATGCTATGTAATTTGAAGTTACAAAGTAAAAACAATAGAAACAAAACATTATGCAAGATAATTCATTTTCATATCCTATGATCCAATCAACATTCAAGTCTGTAGCCTGTATAATGACAATGGGGAAAATGGTAAGGAAAATTACCTAAAAGATTAATTTGCCTATATTTGCAACATTAAATAATCAATTAAAATCATTCTACCCTCCCCTCTTTTATACATATTAATTTCATCCAATCCATATGTTTTTAGGTAGATTTCATAAGAAATTACTACCTATTACATTCTCACCTAAGTTGGAATTTTTGAAAAATTTTTGCAGATCTACGCCGATCATGACTCCCAGAACCCAAACACCACCCACAGTTCAAAACTATCTATCTATGTCACTTTTTTATGGTTGCGATAACTGCAATAATTCTGCACAGATCTTTTCGAAAATGATACATAAAATCAAGGGGCATAAAATCTCGGTCCAGTTCATTAATGGGTAAAATCGAACCAAGGGGGGGAGGGGGCTTTTTGTGAAAACAGAAAAACTCCCATAATTTCTTAATTATGATACGTATCGAATCCGTTTGAAGTTATTATTACTTCTAGGAGAAGGGCCAAAAATGTACGTAGGACAGATTTTTGATATCATTAAAAATGGCCCCAAGGGAGGGGGGGGGGGGAAGGAGGGTTTTAGAAGAAAAAAAATCATAACTATGTCCATTCCCAAGATTTCAAATCCGCTTAAATTTATTATAAATCCTGTTAATATTATCTAAAACGTTTATATTGACAAGTTTTTTATAAAACCAACCCTTATAGCAAAAAAAAAAAATTAAAAAAAAAAATCCCTGCTTGCTCTGCCTGCAAACAAGTTAGATTTCGAAGTAGGCGGTTCCAACTGCCGCATCCTGGCAAAAAGGTCATTTCTTCCGCAATTCCCAACAAACAGACGCCTCACGGTCTGCGTCTTCGAAATCTACCTGTGCCTGTAGGTCGAGCCGTCAGGGATTTTTTTTATAACTGCCCACTCTCCACCCCCCCCCCCCCTCCAAAAAAATATAAAATAAAATAAAATAAATAAATAAAATGTTGTAGGAATTTAAACAGTTTACTTTGTACTACTTGATTATCTCATCGACCAAAAAACTATTGCCAAATTATAAGATTTTAAATGCCAATTATGGATAATCATCACTTGATATTAAATACGTTGACACATGTTTGTTATGTCATCATGTAAATTTTAATTTATTTTATTTGTATTTTTATTAAGGTTTTACTAATTTGTTCCTTCTTTCGTTATTCAAAATTAAAATTATGTCAATAAATGATTACCTCATGATATTAACAGAGAAAAAATATAACAGATTAGTTTCAACTAGCGTCACAGATTTTTGTCCACAAAAAATATTTTTTTATTTTTATATATTTGCTACAAGCCTATATCTAATGTTTACATACATTTTACAGTTTCTTTTCTACATTTTTTGACCCAATAAAGAGGATTGAATTCTTTACAATCTTCCGTTATCATTGATATATATTTATTATGTTTCTTAATAAATTCGATTATTACATTTAAAATTCAACATCTTAAAAATATTTGTTTGCTTATGGTTTAAATAATACTAAGAACAGTTTACGTGTTTCAATGCAGAATTATTAAATTCTGCATTAAACACGTAAACTGTTCTTAGTATTATTTTGTCCAAAATAATCTGGATAAATCAAATTTTATATTTGCTATGTCGTTACGTCATTAGTGAACTTTATCATTAAAGTAACCTTATTATTTAGGAATTTGTTATTTAATTAAAATTCACTCATTTTCCTAACTTAAAATTTTAGAATGACACTATTTTTTCATTTGCATAGTTTGGCGATTTGTTTAACTTGGCAAAATTCGTCGACAGCATAATCAAGTAATACCATTTACTTCTATAAAGTATTTGTAAAAGTTATATCTAAAGGCTCCAATAAAGATAAAATGAAGATTGATTTTGCAAATGTTTATGCATTAATATTGTTTTTGGTACTTTTCGGTTAGACAGGCGCCAGTGATATATGTACATATATAAATACATAATGTATATACATATATATGTATATACATACATATATGTATATATATATGTGTATGTATATATGTGTATATATATGTGTGTGTACATATATATATATATGTAGGGGAGACTGGTACACAGTGCACCACTTTTTCAGTTAACATTTTTTTTCTCTTTAACAGACTGACCAATCTGTATGAAAATAGTTTTCAATATTCCTTAAACCTTTTTACGTCCATCAGAATTTTCTCAGAACATAGTTTTAAATACATTTTTCAAAATAAAAAAAAATTATATACTATTGTAAAGTGGACCAGTGTACCCCGGAAGAGGGGCACACTGGTCCACCCACCGGGGTACAGTGGACCGCTATTATATATTATCTAAAATACAATATAAATCTATTTTTCATTAATCTAATTCGTTTTTATTTCCCCTTTACAAACAAAATAACATAGTAATATAAATTTACAAATAACATTTTGAAACAAAAAGATTATATTTTGAAAATAATAACAAATTAATACAGGAACAATTGCAATTTAGTTGAAGTTATTACTTAAGTACAAAAAAATCAGCACACATTAAAATTTGCAAATGAAATTCCAAAGTACTTATGAATGAGTAAGATTGAGCCAGGAATTTTCGAGAAATAATTTTGGGTCTGAGAGCAACATTATGAAATCATTGACATCAACAGCAGATTCATCTACAGTTTCGGGAGAAATAAACTGATTATTTCCATTCAATTTGCGTCTCATGAATCTTACTTGAATAGAATCATCAAACAATTAGAATTAGACTAGAGTTATATTTATCAAAGGCAGTCAATACAAAACAAAATATATCTTACTATGTTAAATAAATTGTTATTTTTCTTTGTTTACTTTATTTTACAGTTAAATAACTATTTTAAAACAATACTTCTTTATAGAAAATAAGCAATTATTAAATATTTTGAACATTCTGCATTGCAGGCGCAGAGTGGATTGTGGTCCACTGTACCCCATGTTGAAGTTCAATAAATAATCATATTAATATTGTTTATAGCTTTCTTTTAAACATATTAACTTTAAAGTTAAATAAAAACAAGTATCTTAGCTTTGCAAAAAAGCTGTTTTATTTTATTTATCTGCAACCTTTAATTACTAAAAAAATAAAAATAGGATGATGAAAAATGTTACTTTTAGAAGCTCAAAACAACCCATCAGGATAAAATAGTTCAATCTGAGCTAAGCCTATTTTCTGAAGGCTATCAATAATCATTGCAGTGCTGTTGTCTATTAGGATAGAAGAGAAGCTTAAAAAAAATTTAAATAAATAAAATATTATGGGGTGGTCCACTGTGCCCATAGGTCCAGTGTGTACCGGTCTCCCCTATATATATCACTGGCGCACGGCTAACCGAAAAGTACCTTGTTTTTTATTATAGATATTTTTAAATATAGAAACTGATGATTTAAATTTTTTTTAATATATATTCATTTTAAAGGCAACATTACTACATTAATTTGAGAAAAGTAAAAAGCTTTTACCTGTCACCATCACATAAATTTATCTGCAAAATTGATTAGGATTGATTATTGATATTTTTTTTTATTCATATTACCAATAAAATTATTTTAATTAATCAAATTAATATTAATGAAACATCTAATTAATGTTCTGATTTAAGTCTCAATTATAATGTATACAAAATTATATTATTTTCTTTAAATCCAGCCTTTTTTGCCACTGTCCTGGCAAAAATATCATTTTGCCGGCAAATTGCCCAACCCTACCTTCTATAGTGAAATTGTATTAGATCAGGCATTCTGGCCTTTGACCAAACGATAGCTTACAGAAATTCTGTAAAAAAAAAAAATTGGAGAAGTAAAAATAACTTCAGAACTTTTATTTTGAACATGTTTAGCTAAAACCAAGAAAAAGCTATGTGGTGAATAAAAGGTTTAGAGAGAAAAATTTCTAAAGATTGTAGGAAATTGACTGTAAATAATAAACAAGGCCAAAAATGCATTAAAATGACAGGCTATTTTACAAGAAAAATCAAGAACGTAAGTTTAATTTTACTATTTTTAATACTTTCATACAGTGAAGTTGTGTAAATTATAAATGGTATTGTATTGTTTATAAGCAAAGAGAACTTTGGTAGCAATGTTTTTTTTTTTTTTTTTGGTCGCTAGCAGTTGCTTCTCATTTTATCCTTTACATGAAATGTATATCATTGATACATCTCTTGGTAATTCTCTATTATCCTGTCGACCCCTTTTCATAACAAAAAACTATCCCAAACTGTAACGCCCAATAAACGAGAGAGCGTTGCCATTGCAGTATCAAAATAAATGAAATATAACAATTTAAGGACACAATTGTTATTTGAATGAATGAAATAACTCATGAATCAGTAAAACAGAATGGAAAATACACGCAAATGTCGAATTAAAAGACACTGGATGACATAACAAACACGTAGAATACTTCTGACATCCAGTCAATGGGAATACATTTTTGGCGTTTCATCTTACAGTTTGGGGATAGTTTTTTGTTATGAAAAGTGGGCGACGGGATAATAGAGAAGTACCTATCTCTTTTGAAAACAGTTTAAACTTAAGTAAGTAGCTTATTTTAAAAATCTCAATAACTATAGGATCTAATATGCATTTATTTCAGTTTCAGTGTTGTTATTAATAATTTTTTGCGTCAATGCATCGTTATACTGTTTCTTATAATTCTGACAGTGTTATTATTAATTTTTTTAAAGTTTCGTTAATGGCATTAAAATGTCAAATTAGGATTAAATCAAAATTTATACACATGCACTATAGGACATAATACATACAAGGGGCTCCCACAGATTTGTTTGGCATGGCCCCCAAAATGTCAAAGTCGAGCTTTAAACCAATCTTTCGTTTAAAATTTTTAAAACCTTAAAATCAGCCAACAAACACACAAATTAATACCATATATTAGAACTAAATCGGGGAAAGAAACGAATAAAAAAAAAGGAGGCTGCACACATACTTACGCTTACAGTTCAATTAAATACGTCAAGAGGAATGTCATGTATAGATGAAAAATTTTCACCCGTTGACATGAAGAAAATAATCGGAAAGGCAACCAGAAGCTATCACAGTTGTTTTAAGATGGAGTTTTTTTCGCGTATAAAATATCCTTCTATCATAGTTTATTTCAGAGATACCGACTACTCCATGAAGCATTTCTCCTCATCGTCGAAATATTCGCGACCTACATCTATTTTTCAACCTCGATTTGTTGTTTAGGCTTAGAAAGTTTTGTTATGAACTGCCTGCTTGTGTGGTACATAGTAGCCATGGAGATTGGTAGGAGAGCAGAAAGCTCATAAATCGTATCACTTTGTCAAGGTGTCGCCCGTGTTCCCAATTTCCCTGTAGTGTTTATGGGCGGGACTCCCAATGCTTGTGGGAAACAGCCATATTTGATTGGCCTTTCAAGCAGTTCAAATCACGTGATTTTTACCGTAAAACGTTGAAAAAGTTGTATGACACACAAGTAGAAAAAGCATTGATAAAGGTACAGCGCATAGAACATAGTGTGGAAAACGGTTTTACCGTTTTTTTAATTCAAAATTTTCGAATTCAAACCGGAAAAAGCGTTTGATTTTACAAATAATTAGAAAACATAAAAATCCCAATCGTCGATCGGCGGTGGAGACGAAAAATATGCCGATTGCGATTATCATGCTTTCTGATTAGTTGTTAAACCGAGCGCTTCTTAAGTCATTTCTGGTTGAACTTGGTTTTTTATATAATATCTATTAATTTCTGTATAATCTAATTAATTTATAACTGTAATGTAATAAATATTATAGTAATATAACCTAATTAATTTCTATATAATCTAATCTCTATATAATCTAATATTTCTATAAAATCTAATAATATATATTAATTTCTTATATCATGTCTTCTTATATCTTCATAATCCTCCAAAATACTGGAAATGACTTAAAAAGCGTTTGATTTTACAAATAATCAGAAAACGTAAAAATCCCGATCGGCGGTGGAGACGGAAATTATGCCGTTTTTAGTGGTTGACGCGTAGGTTTACGATTGTGTTTTCCTGCACCTAAAAGTATGAAAACATGGAGAACTGGGTGCAGGAACACACAATGGTAAACCTCCGAGTTAACCGCTAAAATCAGGTTTTCCACCAAGATATAACTTGGCAGACCGATTGCGTTTTAATATGCGAATCGAGTTTTTACTAATTCTGGAATCCGTGAACTCGATGAGGTGATTGTCTGTGCTGCCACATCCCGGTCTATGTAGTTTTCATATTAGATTGAGTTTCTTTTGTGGGTGATAGGGCTAAGAAACTAAATACAATCTAAAATCTCTGTAATATTTTAGATATATTAGGATTGATTCATTTAAAACAAACACTGATGAATAACAATGTAAATCATGTACAGAGATTGCTACGATCAGTCAATTATATGACAGTAAAAGAAAAAAACTGAGAAGTTAATTAAAAATGAATTATATGGCTAAAAATTTATTTGTATCAGTTTTAGTATGCAGTTAAAAATTGCCAGTAATAATATTAAATAAATGCCTGAAAGTATTTAATCACAAAAAAGGCATTACTGTACATTATGAATTAAATTCATGCCTATGAAACAAGGTTAGTTTTAAAAAGTTTGAAATAAATAACGTAACTGACAATTAACAAATGAACTGGTAACATAGTAAATAAATACAGGAAGATAGTAATTAAAGAATTTATGAATAGATCAGTTTCAACCACGTGATCAACAGCCCACCAAGTGTTACCAACCAATCACAATCCACCCTTTTTGGCGGTCAAACAAAAAAACAAATCTAGTTGCTAAGGTGGTTGCTAGGGTGTGACGTCAGTTGAAACTGATCTATTACATAGCTTTATAAAGAGTTTGGTAATATAAAAAGTAACATATCGCTTCAATGACGAATGTCACGCATTTTGTATAAGGAAAGGGCATGTTTACAAACAAACAGTTCCATCAACCAATCTACCACTGCATTTTTATCGCAGCTATCATTACAGGGAACGTCATAGCGACGTAGGCCAATCATATCATAGACCGGTTTAACATAGACCAATCAAATCCCTCCATCTCATGTGTACTGTAGGAGCCGTAAAGAACGAACATGTTTTTCTCCCAAACCAACAGTAGTTTAACCAACAGTGACGTCAGGTGCCCTTTCCTTATATTCCTACGCAATAAGGTTTCTGTTTAGGACCCTATTTCTACTGACGTCAGAGTCACGTGCTATGGGGAAACATTGCCGACATTGTAATCCTTAATTATGCAACGACTCGTTTGCAACTGAATCCTGCATGTCATAGAGCAGCAATGGACCAGATTTTCATGAGGTTGAGTCACGTGCTTTGGGGAAACATTTCGGAAATTGTAGCCTCGAACCCAAACGGAGAATAGGGTCCATTTAGTTTAGTTTTGAAGTATGAGAAGCGCACATATATGCGACACAAGTGACGCTTTACAGACGAATTTCAAGGATTTTGTGTATTCCTACGCAACGAGGTTTCTCTTTAGAGTTAGTATTAATTTGAAGGATGTAATGCAGATATACATGCGATGACAGTGATTGCGTCAATGACGAATTTCACGCATTTTGTGTATTTCTACGCAACGAGGTGTCTGTTTAGAGTGATATATATTTAGTTTTGTTTTGAAGTGCGAAAAGCGGATATATATGCTATAGAAGTGATAGCTTCAATGACGAATTTCACGCATTTAGTGTATTTATACGCACAAGGTTTCTGTTTACAGTGATTTTTATTTCAGGGATGAAAGGCAGACAAATGTGCGATAGAAGTGATCTCTTCAACGAAGAATTTCACGCATTTTGAGAATTTCTACGCAACAAGGTTTCTGTTTACAGTGATATCTATTATTTTTTGTTTAAGGTTGAAAAGCGGACATATATGCGATAGAAGTGATCGCTTCAATAACGAATTTCACGCATTTTGTGTATTTCTACGCAATGAGGTGTCTGTTTAGAGTGATATTTATTTAGTTTTGTTTTGAAGTGTGAAAAGCGGACACATATGCGATAGAAGTGATGGCTTTAATGACGAATTTCACGCATTTTGTGTATTCCTACGTAAGTTAGTGTCTGCTTATAGTGATATTTATTTACTTTTTTTTGGAAGAGAGAAAAGCTGAGGTATGTGTGATAGAAGAGGTCGCTTCAATGACGAATGTCACGCATTTTGTGTATTCCTACGCAATGAGGTTTCTGTTTACAGTGATATCATGTTTATTTAGTTTAGTTTTGAAGTGTGAGAAGTGGACATATATGCGATAGAAGTGATCGCTTCAATAACGAATTTCACGCATTTTGTGTATTTCTACGCAATGAGGTGTCTTTTTAGAGTGATATTTATTTAGTTTTGATTTGAAGTGTGAAAAGTGGTCATATATGCGACACAAGTGATCTCTTTACAGACGAATTTCAAGGATTTTGTGTATTCAACTACGAGGTTTCTCTTTAGAGTTAGTATTGTTTTGAAGGATGAAATGCAGATATACATGTGATGACAGTGATTGCGTCAATGAGGAATTTCACGCATTTTGAGAATTTCTACGCAACAAGGTTTCTGTTTACAGTGATATCTATTAATTTTTGTTTAAGGTTGAAGAGCGGACATATATGCGATAGAAGTTATCGCTTCAATAACGAATTTCACGCATTTTGTGTATTTATACTCAACAAGGTTTCTGTTTACTGAGATATTTATTTAGTTTTTTTTTTTTTTTGAAGGGTTAAAAGCGGACACACGTGCGATAGAAGAGATCGCTTCAATGACGAAATTCACCATTTTCTGTATTCCTACTTTACAAGGTTTCTTTTTAATTGTGATATTTATTAAGGTTTAAAAGCGGACATGAATTTCATGCATTTTGTGTATTTCTACGCAACGAGGTTTCTTAGTAGAGTGGTATTATATTTATTTAGTCTTGTTTTTTAGGGTAAAAAATCAGTTAAATATGCGATAGTAGTGAACCCTTCAATGACGAATTTCACCTATTTTGTGTACTTCTACGCAACAAAGTTGGTGCTTACACTAATATTTATTTAGTTTTATTTTGAAATGCACATATGCGATAGAAGTGATCGTTTCAATGCCGAATTTCACACACTTTGTACATTCCTACACAAGGAGTTCTCTGTCTACAGTGATATTATATTTATTTAGTTTGTTTTGAAAAAGTTAAAAACGGTCATATATGCAATAGAAATGATTGCTTCAAAGATGAATTTAGAGGATTTTTTGCATTCTTACGCAACGAGGTTTCTTTTTAGAGTTAGTGTTGTTTTGAAGGGTGAAATGTGGGTATATGTGCGATGTCAGTGATTGCTTCAAAGACGAATTTTGAGTATTTCTACGCAACAAGGTGTCTGTTTACAGTGATATTCATTGAGTCTTGCTTCTAGGGTACGTAGTGGACATACATACGATAGATGTGATCGCTTGAATACCAAATGTCACGCATTTTGTGTAATTCTACGGAACGACGTGTCTGTTTACAGTGATATTTTTTAGTTTTTTTTGAAGGGTTAAAAGCGGACACATGTGCGATAGAAGTGGCCGCTTCAATAACGAATTTCACACATTGTGTGTACTCCTACGATACGAGGTGTCTCCTTACTATATTTATTTAGTTTTGTTTTAAAGGGACAAAAGCAGAGATATGCGCGATGGAAGTGATCGCTACAGTGAAGAATTTTAAGCATTTTGCATACTTCTAAGCAACGAACTCTCAGTTTACAAAGATATTTGTTGAGTTTTGTTTCAAAGGTGAAAGTGGACATGTATGCGATAGAAGTGATCGCGTCAATGTCGAATTTCACACATTTTGTGTATTCCTGCGCAATGAAGTTTCTGTTTACAGTGATATTTATTTAGTATAATATTGCTTTGGAGAAACCAAACATTATAGTACACTTAGGAGAGATAGAAATGCATTCCTTTCAAGCATTTCATTTAAAAACTAGATAAGTAGCAACCCGATGTGTTGCATTTACATTGCATGAGATCGTACTATTGATTTGGAGAAACAAGACATTATTGTATACTTATAGACCGGGAGGCGGCAGCACAGACAATCACCTCATCGAGTTCACGGCTGAAATTCCAGAATGAGTAAAAACTCGATTCGCATATTAAAACGCAATCGGTCTGCCAAGTCATATCTTGGTGGAAAACACGTGAAAATTTGATTTTAGCGGTTGACTCGTAGGTTTACCATTGTATGTTCCTGCACCCAGTTCTCCATGTTTTCATATTTTTGAGTGCAGGAAAACACAATCGTAAACCTACGAGTCAACCACTAAAATCGGGTTTTAAGGTGTTTTCCACCAAGATATGACTTGGCAGACCGATTGCGTTTTAATATGCGAATCGAGTTTTAACTAATTCTGGAATTTCAGCCGTGAACTCGATGAGGTGATTGTCTGTGCTGCCGTCTCCCGGTCTATTAGAACAGACAGAAATACATTCCTTTCACGTATTTCATTTGAAATGCAGATAAGCAGCAGCAACCCGATGTGTTGAATCCGACGCTTTGAATGGCAACCTGGTGTTTTTATAATAAAATTTAAAGTGTGTGTAAATAAATAGAACAAAATAATGCAAAAATTACAACATTACTGTAATAACTGTATTATTATTATAACCGTACAACATTAAAAATGATTGGATGAAAATATTTGATCCTAGATCAGTTTCATGCGCTGAATCCGAATATGCTTTACGTTTTTTTCTAGGTCGTCCAATTTTTGAGAAATTTGCCAATTTAAGCTTTTTTTGTGCTATTTTATGCAAATTTTAGGTACAATAAATGTCATATTGAATTACGTTTTCTTGATTGGGACTACTAGACCATTTGCTTAAATTAAAAGTCACATTCACTGTTGGTTTGGGAGAAAAACCTGTTCGTTCTTTACGACTCCTACAGTACACATGAGATAGAGCGATTTGATTGGTCTACGTTAAACTGGTCCGTGATATGATTGACCTACGTTGCCATGATGATTCCTGCAACGATAGCTGCGACAAAAATGCAGTGGTAAATTGGTTGATGGAACTGTTTGTTTGTAAACATGCCCTTTCCTTATTACATCTAATTTTTGAGTAAAATGAATATCTATGTTTGTATGGTATCGGCACACGTTTGAAATAAAATACTTTTTAAAAGAGTATACCTGCTTGCAAAAAAGGGTTAACAGTGTGAGATTCCTATCAGTGACATAATCACCTATGGGCATAGTTGAAAAACAATTGAAAAACTAATCGGATGTGTCAATCCCAAAACTTTCTTCTATCTCACACAGGTTTCACATATACACTCAAAATAATCACCACCCATTTATATAACAAAGTCTAACTGAAACTCAAGTTTTAGGCCTATCGCTATAATCGAGTCAATCCTGCAACATGCTGCCTAGTAGCGCCACCTGCTGGGCGATTTTTACCAAAAACTAACCAGCACCCATTTATATCAGAGACTCACTGAATATAAAGTTTTATTAAATTCCGAGCATGAGTTCTTGAGAGAGAGCGCCCACACAATTTTTGTCACAGACAGACATTTTCTAAAAATAGTCCAATCGTGTTCAGGACCTTCTAAAACAGTGGTTCCCAACCTTTTTCGGCCGTGCCCCACCAAAACATCTCTAAAATGATGATGCCCTTCCCCCTAAAAATATAACTCTTATAATAATTTAAATGAATTGAACTGATAGAGTAAAAAACATTTAACATTGATCCTGAAACATACCGAACGTAATCAGTGTTGGGCACGCTCACGAAAAAAATGAACAGTTCAAACTCAAGTTCAATTTCTCAAAAATGAGCCAAGTTCACGTTCAAACTCAAAATTTTTCAAACGAACTCGCTCAACTCAAACTCATCTATGAAAGTGAACGAAGTTCACTAAAAACTCGTTTTTTTTTTGTTTTTTTTTTTTTAATATATTAGATTTTTATCGTCCAAATTTACATAATTTTGTGAACTAATCTTTTGGTTATTCGATGTAAGGGTCTTCATGGGCCCAGCCCAATTTTCCTCCCTGACACTAGGTCCGAGCTTGGTTTGCGGATTACTTTTTTTCTTGAGGTTCGGACCCAGATGGGCCGGGACTAAATTTATTTTCCGGGCCACGTCGAGGCTGGACTGCAGTCTTCTTGAGGTCATACAATGCCTACATACTTGAACATGCAGAAATTATTTTACATATATAAATAAGTATAGACACCGTCTCGGAAAGAATTCTGTATGTTGAAATTAAATTAAATTTTATTCGTCTCTAATTTGTTAAAAAAAAGGGTAAACTTTATTCATCCTAAGTAACTTAAAATGATTAAACACACAGAAAAATAACAAAAATGCTTTTGTTAGGATATCTGTGTTTCGCCTACGCTTAATCCCCAGAAAAGAAAATTTTTATTTTATTTATTTATTTTTATATTCACGCGTTTCGAATTTATGTTATACGGTAAAACGCATTAAAAAATGAGCTGTTTCATTTTCCGATTTTGAAATACACTGGTAGAAACTTAGTTTTGAATATTCAATATTTATTAAATGTTAAAATCTCTGAAATTCTGTAGTGGGTTTATATGTTTAAAACACAACTGCCTTGTAAGAAAAGTTCTAAAATAATTCCTAGTTTAGTTTATTTCATGTTTATGTTCTCCGTTTAAAAAAAAATCCCTGACGGCTCGGCCTACAGGCACGGGTAAATTTCGAAGACGGAGACCGTGGGGCATCTGTTTATCGGGAATTGCAGAAGAAAGACCTATTTGCCATGATGTGGCAGTTGGGACCACCCACTTTGAAATGTACCTCTGCCGGAGCCAGTAGTGATTTTTTTTCCCGTAAGAGTTGGTCCTATGAAAAACTTGTCAGTATAAAAGTTGTAGATAATGTTAAGAAGATTTATAATAATTTAAGCGGATTTAATATCTAGGGAATTGACGAAGTTATGAATTTTTTTTCTTCTGAAACCCCTATTCCCCTCCCCCTCCTTGGGGGAATTTTTAATGAAATCAAAAATCTGTCATACATAAATTTTTGGCCCTTTTCCTAGAAGTAATAATAACTTTAAACGGATTCGATATGTATAAAAATTAAGAAGTTATGTTTTTTGTTTGTTTGTTTGTTTTCACGTGTGCTTGTAGGCGGGGCCAGCAGGGATTTTTTTTTTTTTTTTTTTTTTTTTTTTTGCCGTAAGAGTTGGTCGTATAAAAAACTTGTCAGTATAAAAGTTGTAGATAATTTTAAGGAGATTTACAATAAATTTAAGCGGATTTGATATCTTGGGAATTGACGAAGTTATGAATTTTTTTTTCTACCCCCCCCCCCCTCCCCTTGGGGCCATTTTTAATGATATCAAAAATCTGTCATACATAAAATTTCGGCCCTTTTGCTAGAAGTAATAATAACTTTAAACGGATTCGATAAGTTTCAAAATTATGAAATTATGGGTTTTTTTGTTTTCACAAAAATCCCCCCCCCCCCCCCTTGGTTCGATTTTGGCCATTAAGGAATATGACCGAGATTTTATGCCCCTTGATTTTATGTTTCAGTTTGGAATAATTTGAGAAAGATCTGTGAAGAATTATTGGAGTTATCGTGTCCATAAAAAAGTGACATAGATAGATATAGATATATAAAGTTTTGAACTGGGGGTGGTTTTAGGTTCTGGGAGTCATGATGAGCGTATATCTGGAAAATTTTTTCAAAAATTCCAACTTAGGGGAGAATGTAATAGGTAGTATTTCTTACGAAATCTACCTAAAACTAGCCTGGACTGCGGATTACAGCAAACACATTTATTTCAAAATTGTTGTTCTCTTTCCACTGAATTTTGTTTGCACGAGCGCTGATAAAAATTATATGTCTGAAATTAAAAAAGGCCCTTTTCTTTTTGCATATGAATCAATAAAATTTGCACGTGTTTTTTCTAAATTTATTTGTTTTAAAACTGGCTCTGACGGTGCCGAAACATGTCAACAGTTTAATAAAACTTATTTTACTGTTTATAAAGTTTTTATTTTATACTTTTAGCAATTAAGTATTTTTTTAGTTATTTTGAAGCTTTAATGAATTACTGAAAGCATTTTTTATTTTGCATTTTTCCACTTTCTTTTGGAAAATAGAATTTATAATTAAATACACTACCTAATATAATTTCACTACAATTAAACACAAACTTCTTAATAACTCGATAAAAATAAGAAAGTTCTTTCAGGTTTCTTTTGTTAAAAAAAGGCTCTCAATTTCTTCTTGCTCATTTCTATGTAAAATTGTGCACGCTGTTTCTAACTTACATTGAAACACAGGCAATATTTTACTCCTGTCAAGCAGAATTAGAGTCAAAGCCTGGTTAAAAGATAAAAGTTTAAGAGAAACCTATTATACTTTATGACCTTCAGTTTCTATATGGTCAGGCGTATATTCCTAAATTGAAGTATATCTGGCCAGGGGGTACAAATGTATCCTCAGGCAAGTGATACAATGGGCTCGAGATAAGATTTTTCTTCTAGCCCTGGTTAAGCGTACTGCTGTTGGCTATTCTCCCGCTCATCTCAGAACTTTAGGAAGATACTTGGCTCAGCGAAGCTTTAAAGACTGGTCATTTGAGTATATGACCAGTCTATTCTTCATAATAGGGATCGGGGTAATGAAAGGGAGTCCCCCTAGTTTTGCTTTCGTGGGGAGATGAGTTGATTTCCGATCGTTTCATGTTTACTTGTTACAAGATTATAACAAGAACGAAAAATCATGCATCAAGCATAGATTATGTAACACTTTCCAACGCTTCCAAAATAATTTTACGAATCATACTCTTTAATAAGCTAAAAGATAACATCTAAGTAATCCGAATACTTTTATTCAGCCCTGTATAGGATCTATAGATTTGTATATATACTACATAAGATGCTAAATTTTAGTTCAGTTAGGAAACACGTAGCACAGTTTAAAATTCTCCGTCTGGAGTTAAATAATACGGAAATGTGTTCCCGAACTTTTGTGCTTCCCTGTATAGGATCTACAGAATTTATACACACCACGTAATATACAAAAAGCGATTTAAAATTAAAATCAGTAACTAAAACGCACTTCCAGGAATCATTGTTAACATACAGTAGAGAATTCTTTTGTGTGTCCCTGTAAATGAACGATGACTGCTATACACACAATATTCTGTAGTAAGTCTCTTGTAATGAACCTTATATAAATTTCAATGCGTTTAAAATAGGGAAACATTATTTAAATAAACCGCAGACGATTTTTCTCCATAGACGTAATGTAACGGAATTCTTTTGACTGTCCCTGTAAAGTAAGTATAAGTGCTATGTACACCCTATTCCATATTAAGCTTCTTCTAATGCACCTTAGTGATATATATAAATTTCAATGCGTTTAAAATAGTGAAACATTATTTAAATAAACCGCAAATGATTTTTCCCCATAGACCGCAATGTAACGGAATTCTTTTGAGTGTCCCTGTAAAAAATCTATAAGTGCTACACACTTCCGTTGAAATAGGGAACATGCTATAGATAACGATTATAACATATAAAAATTGCCGGGCAATCCGAGCATATTTACGGGAGTTAGAGCACGGACAGACGGCCAGACAAACCGAAGTCATAAACACTTTTCAACTAGGTTGGAAAGTGTTAAAAAGGATTTTTGTTCTTAGGTAATAAAGCACATAAAAATTGTAGTTTTCACTTCGATGAAGGGGATATCTTCAATCTAAAGAAACATGTTATGATAATTTAGATTATTTAATTATCGGATATAAACATGTTAAGTAAATAAATACTATTTTTTACTGTATTTTTACACATGACATTGCAATTTATTGTTTTCTTAAATAAATTACGATTTTAAATATCGGTTCCTTACAGTTATAGGGCACACTTATGTAATTGTAGGAGAAGTGTGGTTTTAAAATGTTCTTTTATTATTATGATTATTAATATATATTTTTAGCACTTTCCAACCTAGTTGAAAAGTGCTTATAACTTCGGTTTGTCTGGCCGTATGGCCGTCTGCCCGTCTGCCGTCTGTCCGTGCTCTAACTCCCGTAAATAGGCTCGGATTGCTCTGCAATTTTTATATGTTATTGTCGTTATCAATAGCATGTTCCCTATTTCAACGGAAGTGTGTAGCGCTTATAGTTTTATTACAGGGACACTCAAAAGAATTCTGTTACATTGCGGTCTATGGGGAAAAATCATTTGCGGTTTATTTAAATAATGTTTCACTATTTTAAACGCATTGAAATTTATATATATCACTAAGGTGCATTAGAAGAAGCTTAATATGGAATAGGGTGTGCATAGCACTTATAGTTACTTTACAGGGACAGTCAAAAGAATTCCGTTACATGACGTCTATGGAGAAAAATCGTCTGCGGTTTATTTAAATAATGTTTCACTATTTTAAACGCATTGAAATTTATATATATCACTAAGGTGCATTACAAGAGGCTTACTACAGAATAATGTGTGTATAGCAGTCATCGTTCATTGACAGGGACACACAAAAGAATTCTCTACTGTCTGTTAACAATAATTCCTGGAAGTGCGTTTTAAGTTACTAAACGCGATTTTAATTTTAACTCGCTTTTTGTCTATTACGTGGTGTGTATAAATTCTGTAGATCCTATACAGGGAAACACAAAAGTTCGCGAACACATTTCCGTTTATTGACAGAAACTCCAGAAAGATAATTTTAAACTGTGCTACGCGTTTCCTAACTAAACTAAAATTTAGCATCCTAGCATATACAAATCTATAGATCATATACAGGGCTGAATAAAAGTATTCGGATATTTTTCCGAATATTGTATCTGTTGGAAATTCCTGAAATTATGTTTTTAAATATGTTATGCGTTTTCCAAATTGTTTACTTAGATGTTATCTTTTAGCTTATTAAACGGTATGTTTTGTAAAATTATTTTGGAAGCGTTGGAAAGTGCTACATAATCTATGCTTGACGCATGATTTTTCGTTCTTGTTTTAATTTTACCGCAAGATTTCCATTTTTTTTTTCTTGATTGCTCATGTTCATTTTCCTACATGAAACCATTTAATAATATGGCGGAAATGTATAACAAAACACTCAATTAATAATAAAAGAAAATAGTTCAAACAGTACAGAGTCATACTAAAGGATGAAAAATATGTTTTACACTCAAATATTTAAAAAAATGTGCTCGAATTCAAATTAAGTTTCCTGATACCTTTTACTAAATCTTTTTAATTCATAAATGCGCGAAAGTTTCAGACATTCTTATTCAGATATTAGGAAATCGAACAGCGTTTTTCGTATTATAAAAGTAACTAATCTTACTGAAAATGTCGTCGAAGGTCGCCCTTTAAACCTATTTTTCGGATAAGTTCACGAAAAAATTGTAATTGTAACTCACAATGTACCGAATTTACAAGAAAATTAAAGACGCTGTTCGATTTTTAAGTATTTCAATGTTAATTCTTGAAAATTTTCAGGCAAATAGGAATAAAAATGAAATTATTGTCAAAATGAGATGAAAGAACTTAAAAAATATATGCTAAAGCTGGTAAAAATAAAATTACCCGTTGTTTAGTACCCGTTGTTCGAGTAGAGTACGACCTTTCTCGATTCTATAGCACTAAATTTGACCGTGACCTTGTTGTAAAGGAAAAGTCTTTTTAAGAATGGGATAATTTTCCAAATTGAGTGAATCTGAATTTATGTTGTAATTTAAACTCAAATTCAAGAGCAAAATGTATTTCCCGTTTAAAATTCCGACTTTTTTGAAGAACGGAGAAATGGGGACGAAAATATAATTTTGTATCCCTACATAATATCTCACGGTAGCAGCAGCCTGCGTTGCCCGATTAAGTCGGCGCCTATTATTCCCAGTAAAGAAAAATTCACAACGTCATTTTTTAAGTATATTCTTTACACATAAGGATAGACAGAGAGAGAGAGAGAGAGATAAAAACAATCACTTAAAAGTGGCGTTTTAAGACGATTCTGAAGTAAATAAAAATAGTTTTTCCCGTTCAACAATAAGAAAATCTAATTTTCGATTGATATATTACATTTTGTATTATAAGAGTTGCTGTTTCATGACGACGTTTATCGGGCTTTCACGTCAGAAAATTCGGTTCAAAACGCCAAATTTGACAGCAGTTTTTGAACGAGCTTTCAAATTTATACAAATAAGAACGAAAAATCATGCATCAAGCATAGATTATGTAACACTTTCCAACGCTTTCAAAATAATTTTACAAATCATTACCGTTTAATAAGCTGAAAGACAACATCTAAGTAAACAATTTGGAAAACGCATAACCTATTTAAAAACGTAATTAATTTCCAACATATACAATATTCGGAAAAATATCCGATTACTTTTTTTCAGCCCTGTATATGATCTATAGATTTGTATATATAATACATAGGATGCTAAATTTTAGTTTAGTTATGGAACGCGTAGCACCGTTTAAAATTCTCCTTCTGGAGTTTCTGTCAATAAACGGAAATGGGTTCGCGAACTTTTGTGCTGCCCTGTATATGAAATATAGTATTTATACACACCAAGTAATAGACAAAAAGTGAGTTGAATTTAAAATCGCGTTCAGAAACTTAAAACGCACTTCCAGGAATTATTGTTAACAGACAGTAGAGAATTATTTTGTGTGTCCCTGTCAATGAACGATGACTGCTATACACACAATATTCTGTAGTAAGCCTCTTGTAATGCACCTTAGTGATATATGTAAATTTCAATGCGTTTAAAATAGTGAAACATTATTTAAATAAACCGCAAACGATTTTTCTCCATAGACGTAATGTAACGGAATTCTTTTGACTGTCCCTGTAAAGTAACTATAAGTGCTACGCACACCCTATTTTATATTAAGCTTCTTGTAATGCACCTTAGTGATATATATCAATTACAATGTATTTGCAATTGTGTAACATCATTAGAATAAACCACAAATGATTTTTCCCCATAGACCGTAATGTAACGGAATTCTTTTGAGTGTCCCTGTAAAAAAAACTATAAGTGCTAGACACTTCAGTTGAAATAGGGAACATGCTATAGATAACGACAACAACATATAAAAATTACAGGGCAATCCGAGCCTATTTACGTGAGTTAGAGCACGGACAGACGGCAGACGGCCATACGGCAGACAAACCGAAGTCATAAACACTTTTCAACTAGGTTGGAAAGTGTTAAAAAGACAAAGCTATTTAATTTCACAGTTTCTGATAGAGAGCATCTGCACATGTCTTGCGTCCGATACCCCTTGTACTGCTGGAGGTAGGGGCTGAAAATACATCTCGAAATCTATTATGGCTTTATGAAAAAATTATAAGTCTTTATAATAAGAAGGGATAAAGATATTTTCTAAAAATACACATGAGTTCGGATGATTTTTTTTCTTTTTGCTTCCTTTGCCCCTCGAAGCAGGGGCATGAAATCCATCACGGCTTTCGTGATAAAACTTTACAAAATACAAATTTTCAATATATAATGCTAGTGCAAAGTTTTATAAAGATTATTCACAGAACAAGATATTTAACGTTTAAGCCAAGATTTCGTCATAGACAGGTTGCTTTTCACAAGTTTTATTGCACTTTAATTTTTTTTCCCTCGAAATGTATGTACTATTTTTCCAAAAGAATTTTAATTATGTAGAATAACGGCGATTTAGAAATACATTCATTTTTTACAAAAATTGCTTGGCCGGTGCTCATTTTAAAGATGCACGGGACAAGCTAATAATTTTCATACGATTTGTCTCAGGACGGGGCCTGAAAATTTTGTCCCGTGCAGACATCTAGGAAGAATGAAGTACAGGCCCGGCTAGACCTTGAAAAATAGTCTTGCTCGACCCACCTGAGCCTGCAGAAAAAGTAAATCCCGGGCCCAGTCCAGAAAGAGTAATGGAAAGACCGGCCCGCCCTGGTCTCATATAAGCTTCTAAAAAGCCGCATGTCATCAACGGTCCAGCAAGTTGTGCACCATGACACAGTAAGAAGCTTATAATAGCCCCCGGCACTGTTTGTCCGTCCTTGTGTTAAAAAATAAAAAAATAATAATAAAAAGAAGGGGAAGAAGACAGATGAGAAAAAAGAAGAAGAAGAAGAACTGGAAGGAAAGAGGTGATAAGTATAAAGGATAAGTATGGAAAGTAGATCGTGTACGTTAATGGGAGCTGGTGCACGTTAAATCTGTTCGTGGCTCTAATGTCCTCCAAGTTCTATATAAGCGCTACCTCTGGGGGTGCCAATCCAGATGCAGGTCTCTCACCTGGAATTGGTTCAAAATTAGGAGACTAGTTTCACAGTTATATGGATCATGGGAACTATATAGAAATAAAAAGCTACAAAACAGGGCCTTGGGCCAAACCAACAACAACAACAACAACCCATTGGGCTTATGGTTTAGTCAGTTAACGACAATAGTACTTATTTTAAATTGCAAATTGTTCATTATTTAACAACCTTTCTTGGGCCCAAAGGACGGGTAACCAAGTCAATTAGCACAATAAAAGTAAATTAATTTTAATAATGTAGTTAAAGTATAATTAAGAATAATTTCAGTTTAAATGTTACTAACATTCTTCTCTTCCAGGTTCCCCTTGCAGTTCCTCGTGCCGCCGGTTGGGACGGGCCAATGGCCGGCCCCAAGTGGTAGCACAAAGGATTTTTTTAGCAGAAGTTTTTTTTATTCATTTTATTTTTGACTGTTCGCCTCTTTATTAGGTGCAAATGGATATTGTCCGCACAAGCTACCGGACCCGCTCCAATGGGACAGTCCACGGAGCCAGTTTTTACCAGGTGGGGTTCGGTAGAAAGGCGCAGTCCCGTCAGCCCCCGCAGCGTTTTCGTCTGCCTTGCTATTCGGCCCCAAAATTTTCCTTGCTGGTATGACTTAGCTATTGGCAAAAATTAATTAAATAAATAAATAAATAAATCAATAATAATAATTTCAGTGGTTTTAATTGTCCTCCCTCAAAATTCTCCCCCCTGAAAAAGGGGGGAGTTGAGTACCATAGCTTCGGCACTAAATTGTCCAGTCCCATTCCAACTATCATGACGAGTATGTGGCGTGCGGCAACAGTTCTCAGAATACTAAAACCTAGGAGTGATCAACCCAGTAAAATCCGGACATTATAGGTCAGCCGACCTGGGTACTTGTCATTGTGAATCGCCCCATGAGGCGATCAGGCGAATTTCGCCCCACTCTCCCGGCACTCAAACCCGTCAAACTGGGTCGAATCCCGGTAGGTAGGGGCCTGGTCAGCGGTCTCCAAGCTTCTAAAAAGCATTTGAAAGGACAAAATATCTTCTTAACGGCGCAAAAAATTTGACAGAAATTTACGAAAATAATTGAATGAGTTTTAGTTGTAATTTTCACTTAAACACGCGGATATTTTTAGTTTAATTCAACTTACCACTGATTTTTCAAAAAGTCCCAACACTGGTATATACACAATACACAGTACTAAAGCCAGCTTTCAGAGCCAGTTTTCAAACAAATCAATGTTTTGTAGAGTTCATTCAGGCCGGGCCGGTTTCGGGCCGAACTTTTAACTGTTATACCGGGCCGGGTCGGGCCAATAATATTTTCTCTACTGGCCGGGCCGGGCTCGGGCCGAACTTTTAATTTTTACGCCGGGCCGAGCAGGGCTGAATTTTTCTTCTATGGAGATGGCCAGGCCCGTGCCTTGAAATTTCGGACCGTGCAGACCTCTACCATAGACTGCATGGTACAGGGACCTCCATTCCAAATTACTGTTTCTACTAAATTTCTTTCTATATATCTTATTGTAAACTATATTGATTTTTTAATGGATCTCTATTTGTATGTAAATATCTGAATTATTATTAATACCATTAATTCATTTAAACGGCTTAGAGACTTAAAAATCTGAAACCTTCTAAGACGGAATCAGATAGGAGAGAAAAAAAATTGTTATAGTCTAGTTCCTTTTTTACAAGATCTGTCATCTTTTGCAAAGTATTATTTATTTTCAAACGTTAAGATTATTATATCCATTTTGCACCGATCAAGAAATTTTTCCGTTTAAAACAGGATTTCGTCATACACACAGATTCTTATAACATGTTTTACAGTGCTGTATACCCCCCCCCCCCTCCTAGAAATGTATATGTATTATTCTTTAAAGGGAATTTTAATTGTAGAATAATGGTAATTTGAAAATATATGTATTTTCGGCAAAATTTTTGACCCAAGGAGGTTGTTCGTTAAACAGATTTTTGCACGAATCATACAGGGACGGGTCAATGATTTTCATACAAGCAGATTTGTTGTGACCATGCCAGAAAATTTCGGTCGGTGCACACATCTAGGAAGAATAAAGCACAGTCTCAGAAATAAGCCCGGCCCGAGCCTTCTGAGAAAGCCACACTCGGGCACAAGCCAGAAAAACTGATGATCAGAATCGACCTCTAAATGGCATTTGAATGGGAAAAACGTGTTCTTAATGGCTGAAAAAATTTTAAATAAATTATGAAAAAAAATGAGTTTGAGTTGTAAATTTCGTTCAAACTCACAGATTTTTTTAGCTTTCGTTCAGCTCACGTTCGTTTATCAAAAAGTGAGTCAAGTTCAACTCACGTTCACAGAAAGTGAACTAAGTTCGCGAGTTTTCGTTCAATGAGCGCGCTCGTACCCAACACTGAACGTAATGGATGAATCAAATATTTTTTATAATCATCAGATACTACTCGTAGTTTAAAGTATCGTTGGCACATAAAGGGTCACTTTTAATCTCTTAGCAACGGTCGCCACGTATGCGTGATGTATAAAGTGCTCAGAATCCTTTATTAGACTAATTAATAATTTTGAATAAAACATTTTTGTCTTATTTAATCACAGAATTTTTGCGATAAAATTACACAACAATCTCTAATCAGAATAAAACGTGATAAAAGGTTCTGTAAATAAAGGTCATCAAACACTTCAATAGTTTCATGTGTAAAATTGATTTCCATGTGACATATTGCAGTGCGACTCATTCAATAAATAATTGAAAAAGTTGTTTAAAATTCTAAAATACTTGTAAATCAGAATAATTATAAAGAATTTTTAAATATATAAAAGTAACTAAATATCTTAAATAATTTTTTCTAAAATTATTCTGGTACAGGTGTATTTAAAACTTCTGAATGGAGACTTTTTAAAAAGTAAATAAAAAACTTTTTTTTTCATTTTGTTTTTATAAATTTGAATGTGTAACTTTTATTTTCAGTCTACAGCATTACTATTACAAAAATAATTCAGAGGGTGTGAGTTCACAAAAATCTGGAATTGCCCCCCTGAATTGTCAAACTGCCCCCTGTGGGGCGTACGCCCCCCGTTGGGAACCACTGTTCTAAAACGTATAAATGCGTCAAAAACCGGAAGTCGAAAATTTTCATGAATCCAATACTTTCTTCTTGTAAAGATAGAAGAAAGTAAAAATAATAGAATCTATACTAAATAGCTGAAGTAAATCACAAAGCAGCATAAAAAGCGTTTTCTGACTGTTTTTTAACAAAAAATAACTTTTCCGTTTTTTTTTTGTTTTTTTTTAATCTAGACGCGATAGAAAAAAATCGGACACCCAATTTGAAATGAGCGTAAAAAACTGATTTAGAAACATGTTAGCGTATTCATATGGAAAAAATATTTGGACGTGAAGAAACTTTATTAGAAATATATGAAAAATATTCAAATGAGGAATTTTCATGTTTTCTAATTTTATTTTTATATAATAGAAAACAGAAAGATAAGAAGAACAGTACGTTTTTTTTTAAATTTTGAGCTGTATGTGTTGACTTCTGACAGTTTTTATAGCGCACTATTTACCGTGTTCCGAAAACGACACTTTTTACTACGCCTGTCTTGTGACGTCATAGTTCATGACAAGGAGAGAAACGCAGCATTTGTTTACGCTGTGGATAGCGCGTTTAAGGGATTTCTTTTCTTTTTGTTATAAAATTCGTGGGTATTACATTATCAAAAGTAATAGAATCTTTAAGAAAATACAAGTGTACTAAAGATCTAAGCAACTCGCAAACTACAAAAAAGTTTTCCTTAATTTTTTTAAGACTTTTTAAAAAAATAGTATAATACAAAAACAGTTAAAGTAAGTTTGATTTTCTCCATTAGTATTTAAATTTTGAAAGAAAAAAAAGATTCCAATATAATATATTTATACCAGTTATAAGTTATACGATATTGTGTGTTAGAATAATTATTTTTTATTAGAAAAAATATTATTTTTATAAATCATTCAATATACTACAGAGGCAAAAGCATTTCTGGTAATGTGTGACAGATATTTGAGAATTTGAGGGTAATCTGCTAACGTTACAATAATTTTACAAAACTCCTTGATTCATTTATATACATTATTAAAATATAAAGTAAGGAAATGATTGTTTTGATTAATTTAATTCATAAAATAAATATCTTTTGAATGAAAATATAAATAAATTGGAACTTAACTCAAAACAATAATTTGTTGATAAATTTTATCACCAAACATGATGGTTACTTTTAATTTATATCTTAGATGTATTGATTCTAGTTTTTTTTTTTTTTTTTTTTTTAACATAACATTACAAACCCCAATGTTAAAGTACCTTTCATATTTTTGTTTGTTTAACCAGGTGGAAATAATTTCAGAAGTATGAATACTTTTTTATCACTTTTTATTTAAACATAATTATAATATCCGTTTACACATATATAAAGCACTGATACAACAAACTATATATATAATATATATACAAATTTGATATGATGTGTCCAAACAATCAGATACCAGTATATAATTAATGTTTTTTGCATAAAAGAAAGACTGAAATTTATAATTAACCTGAAAAAAAAATGTATTTCTGTGACGCGTCAGTATTTTTTAGCAGAAATCAAAATATAAGCTTTGATTAGGAAAAATAATTTCCAATAATTTGTGTATATATATATATATATATATATATATATATATGCCCTCCTAACAGTTATGCTCGACAACTCCCATCCAGACCCCACAGGCTTTAAAAACACGCTAATTTTCTTCGTTTAAAAAACTTTATTTGATTATGGAAAGTTAAATGATATTATCACAAGAAGTGGCGATGTCCTGTAATCAGGTTGCCGTTTATTTCCCTTTGAATGGGGGATTTTCGGCGCCCCAGACCGCATCCACTGTTGTCGCAAAAGCTGACGTCTGTTTTCGTGATTAGTTAAGAAAGATCAATTAAAGATTTGAAAATGAGCTGTTATAAAATAGTTAAGGGGATTCTAAAATGGCCTTCTCAACAACGCAATTCATTTTTAAACGCAAAAGCATGAAATTGGCAGTCATAACTGTTGAAGCTATTTGAAATCGAAATGAGTTTTCCATTTTTTTAATAAATAAATTACTTATCAAGTTATAACCAATTTGTATCACGTGACATACGTTTTTCCCTTTTCTCGTGCTGCCGTGTCGAGAATTTAGTTCAAAACGTCGACTTTGACAGCGTTTTCTGAAAGATCTTCTGCCTTTTCCAAAAAAGAGAAAACGTCTTTGATTACATTGTTTCTGAATAAGAATACCTGCCTATTTCATGCGTTTCCTAACAAAAATGAATTCGGAAATGTGTCAGAAAGTATTGGATTTAACAGTCTTAAGTTAAAACTGTCGCTGCTTCCCGAAGTTTTATAATGCTTAGAAAAAAGTTTTATTTTACATGCTATAAGAAAATCGTTTATATGATGTAAATATGACGAATTAAATATATATCGTTTTAATTAGGAGTGATTTTTAACATTCATTGCTTTTCGCACGTAATAATTTAATTATTTTAAAGTTTCTTTATTTTTTTACAATCGGGTGTAAATAAATGTTTCGATTGAAAAGTTTTGTAAATGTTATTACATATTTAGGCTATTTTAAAACTGGTAACAATGAGAAATAAAATGTTATGGACTTTACCCACGAATGGCAACATCCATGCCTCTGCGGGTATCTACCCTCCGAAAAGGATTGTTTATTGGACGAAGGGGAAGCAGTGGTAAAATGTTCTTCACGCCTATTGGTGTTTTTCTTCTGAATACCCGCGGCTGACGTCACATGGGTAAAGTCCATTTCAAACTAGGGATTAAATATTTATTTAGATAATGAAATTTTGAATGAAAAATTTGAAAAATACTTTAAAAATTTAACAAATTAGAAAATTTTTTGCATTCTGCACACCACAATCTAGCCGTATGCCTACGAAAGATTATTATATTGCTATGCATGTTTTTGATCCTATAAAAGTTTTTAAATGAGCTATTTTGACCAATTTTAACAGTAAATAGCTAATAAAATGATTCTTCAATTTAAAAACAGCTTGCTTCAGCGTATTTATTATACATTTCTCTACAAAACTACATGTTTTCATGTTGTTATATGCAATAATTACTGTATTATAAGCCGAGAAAGTCAAAATGTCACAATAAATTCAATTGCGTCAGCGGCATCAGCATTAATTAAGTACTTTTTTTTAGAATAGCGAGATACAACGAAAATGAGAGATTGATAAAAATATCGTAAAGACCAAAGTAGAAATAAATTTCGAGATAAAAAAAATTCAAAATGCTTGCAAAACCCGAGCCGAGAACCAAAACGCCGCTTGCAAACAAAATGTAAACATTGGCACATCGTGAACAGTGACGTCATAGCCAATCACGCAGCGTTTTCAAGTCGCATGGTTTTCTCGTAACTTTAAACCTAATTTAACAATTATTGAACGATTTTTTTACATTTTTGAAATTTATGAGCCTGGAATTATCAGAAAAATATTAAGTTGGCCGATTACCTCATGTGTGCAAATTCCTCATTAGGCACAATATGTCACGGTCAGCATAATCTCAGACACAACATTTTCGTAAAGTAAACTGGCCAGTAATCATAACATAAATAAAAAAAATCCAATCTGATAATGCTTTATGCCTTAAATTTCTATTTAATTGTGCACAAATTCCAAAACTTGTATAAATTCGTCGCGACGTGAGTTCGTCGCAAGGAAAATGTTTTTGAAGGCTATGATGATAAAATACAAATAATTTAGTAAAATTATTTAATGATATATTTTTTCTAAAGATATAATCGCATGTAAATTGTTAGTTATAATTCTCTATATCTAAAAAACTAATTATCATTACACATTTTTACTAAATTGTCTTTATTTTATCATCATAGCCTTCAAAAACATTTTCCTTGCGACGAACTCACGTCGCAACGAATTGTTCCGCGATGAATTGTGTGCGACGAATTGACGCAGAACCGTTAAAAGAAAATCATTTGCTGACATTCATATTTTTAGAATGAAAACTATCTTTGTTTACAATTATACCTTTCCCAGTTATGGTCTGAGTCAGACACTTCAATTTTGTGCAGGGTTGCAGTGTCCTCTGGAGATTGACTTTATATATTAAAGACAAATGGACCTACCTTTAATTAATCTACTTTGCCATGGCTGAAGTAAGTTAAGTATATGGAGTGGGTCATGTTTAAAAGATGTTAAATAGGTGAAGTAGGTCTTATTTATAAGAGGTATAACCATATGGAGTGGGTCTTCATTGAAAGAGTTATAACAATATGGAGTGGGGGTCTACATTTTAAAAAAAGTTTCAACCATATGGAGTGGGTCATATTTAAAATAGATTAAATGGTAATTATTAAAAGAGATTAAATAAATGGAGTGTCTTCTATAAAAGAGTTATAACCTTATGGAGAGGGTCTTGATTAAAAGAGTTTTAATATATAAGTAGGTAATATTTAAAACAGTGGATCTTCATTCAAAGAGTTTTAATATAATGGAGTGGGACTCATATATAAAAGAGTTTTAATATATGGAGTAGGTCAATTTAAAAGAGGTTAAAAATAAGAAATGGACTGGTTAAAAATAGATTAAAAATATGGAACTGCTCTTCTAAAAAAAAAGGTTAAATTTAAGAAGTTGGTCAAGTTCAAAAGAGATTAAACATAGGTGAACCTCATCAATCTCTAGGACGTAGTCATCAAATATTGTTATTTCTTTAGTGAAACGTGACATTATTGTAAACTTAGCACAGATAGAAATATATCTATACTCAAGCATTTCATTTAAAAACAGGATAAATAGCGACCCGAAGTGTTGCATTGACATTGCTTTAGAGAAAACAAACATTATTGAGCATTTAGTACAAATAGAAAAACGTCAATGTTGCTGACAGTACAGATGGTGTTACTGATCAAACTACAGGGCATGTTCTTGATGTTGTAATAAAATATTTAGATAAATGATTGCAATGTGTATATGAAATATTTAGTAAGAATTTTAAGATATGATGATATACAACAGTTTTTTTTAATAGGAAACTACTGTCAATACATTTTAGAAAAAAATTGATTTAAATAGGAGAAGGTCTGGAGATGGCTACCATCTGCATTCAAACAGCAGTGAATTAGATGCTTTATAACCAAGACTGTTGCTGACAGTACAGACTGTGTTACTGATCAAATGACAGTGCATGTTCTTGATGCTGTAATAAAATAGATAGAAGATTGCAATGACAGATTTTTGATTTCATTAAAAATGCCCCCAAGGAGAGGGGGTTACAGAAGAAAAAAATTCATAACTTAGTCCATTCCCAAGATATTAAATCCGCTTAAATTTATTAGAAATCGTCTTAATATTATATACAACATTTATACTGACAAGTTTTTTAGGACCAACTTTTACGGTAAAAAAAAAAAAAAAAAAATCCCTCCTGGCTCCACCTACAGACAGAGGTATATTTCGAAGTGAGTGGTCCCAACTGCCACATCATGGCAAATAGGTCTTTCTTCTGCAATTCCCAATAAACAGGTGCCCCACGGTCTGCGGCTTCGAAATCTATCTGTGCCTGTAGGCCAGGACGTCAAGGATTTTCTTCTTATGAAACGTAATTAAAATATAAGGAATACATAGTACAGCGTAATTTGCATTTAATTTTGCTTATGTAATTAAACAATGAGTTATGTGGTGACTCAAGCTGCTTAGAAACTCATTGATAACACTTTTTACAAAAACTTTTGCACATGGATTATTTTTTAATATTTAATTTGAATGTTTTGTCCAATCGTTGAACTATTTCAGAAATTTAATATTGAGTAAATATATATATATATATATATATATATAAATCCTTTGTCCTTTCGGGGTTATATACCAGTATATATATATAATTTAACAAATTACAATAAATATTGGAAAAATGTTCCAAAAGCTTTAAAAAAAGAAAAAAGTTACCGTACTTTCGTGTTATAGCGGCCCCCCACAGTTATGATTTCGCCATGATCATCGCAAAGCTTATAAATGCATATATATATCTCATCAAAAAGTCACCTGTAAAAAATGCAGCCAAGTCTCGTAACTCATTTACCGTAAAAAGTACTGAGATCGTATAAAGCCAAGTTTAACTATCTTATTAACTCTGAAATTTTCATTCGCAAATCACTCCTAGTCTCTACATCTTTAGTTAATTATTATTTTGTGACTTGGCAATTACGTAGCACGAGAATGTGATGTATATAGTTAGTATTAATCAAATAATACTATAACATATTAAAGTGTAATAACTTCCCTGTGCGTATATAATTTGCCTTAATTAAATTATCCCATCCTATTCCATAACATAGTAAGGTGTAATAACTTCCCTGTGATGCGTAATTGCCAAGTCACAAAATAATAATTAACTAAAGATGTAGAGACTAGGAGTGATTTGCGAATGAAAATTTCAGAGTTAATAAGATAGTTAAACTTGGCTTTATACGATCTCAGTACTTTTTACGGTAAATGAGTTACGAGACTTGGCTGCATTTTTTACAGGTGACTTTTTGATGAGATTTCACTTCTTTTTGTAAGTAATCCTCCTTTTCTTGATTTTCTCCTTTTCTTGAGATCATCCACTGATTTTCGCTAAGCCCACACTCTGTCCCTATTATTTACAGGTATCAAAAATTTGAAGCTTTAGTTTCGTTTGCAAAGTACTGTAGATAAAAAGAGATTTCAGGTTCCTAGGCAAGCACTAAGTTATAAGAGGGGGGGTGTCAAAAGTACTCTCAATTGCTTCCAGGATAGGTGCTATCCATTTGAGATATTACTCGCAGCCCTAGATACTTGATATTTAACATAAAAGAACTTTTTAGTGTGAAAAGAAAGCCGGAAATTTCCAATAAATCAAATTATATTCCTTTATTCGATGTTTTTTTTCGTTTTTTTTTAGTCTTTTTTTTTATTATTTACAGATTTTTTAATTTTTCCTTACTTTGTGTACTAAACCCTGCCTTTCTGCCAAATGTCAAGCTTCTAGGACTACAAAATCGAATTATTTTCAAATTTTCGACTTTTTATAAATTTATTGATTTTTCGATTTTAATTCTAAGTTACCTGATTGTCATGCCAATATAGTAATTATTTGATCCGTCTTCTTAGGATCATTTAGGTTCAATTTAGAGATACATCAAGTGAATCTTAGAGTTACCATGATTTTATTTAGAAAGGACTATCAAGCCATAACCAGCCAGTAATGTCGGGAGGGTAGGGGGAGCTGTGAAAATTTTTGTGGGGATGACAACATTTAACAATCCATATTTCATATGTGAAGTACATAGAGTACAACCTGTGAAAGAAAACAAACTTGTCTATAAAGAAATCGCCTATATCGTAGCCAGTCTATAGCGGAACTTCTCTATAACGAAATTCGTAAACGAAAGAAAAGAAACCATAATCCGGGGGAAATAACATAAAACAATTAGGGGCGTTGTATTAGCTAATAGGACAATTATCTTAAAACTAATGTTTCTAGCAGTACAAAATCAAATTGTTTTCGAATTTTCGATTTCTTAAAGATATTTCGATTTTTCGATTTTATTTTCAAATTTAACGAATATTTTAATTGTTCCTTTTATTGAATAGTAAATACTACTTTTACACCAAGTTTTAAGTTTCTAAGACTACAAGATAAAATTATTTTCAATTTTTGATATTTTCGAATTTTTTTTATAATTTTCTGGATTTTTTAATTTTTTCTTATTTTGTATCCTTTATTACAAATTTCAAGTTTCTAGAGCTACAAAATCGAATTATTTTGAAATTTCCGATCTTTTTCGAGTTTTTTTATTCTATTTTCGAATTTATTGTGTTTTAATTTTTCCTTTTTTTGTATCCTAAACAATAAGTTTACGCCGAATTTTAAGTTCTAAAGCTACAAAATCGAATTTTTTTTAATTTTTCGGATTTTCGATTTTTTTTTTCGAATTTTACAGATTTTTTATTTATTTCTTTTTTTGTATCCTAAATACTACCTTTATTCCAAATTTTAAGTTTCTAGCTTTACAAAATCGAATTATTTTCAAATTTTCGTTTTTTTTTTCGATTTTTTTTTTCAATTCTTGTTGTGTTTTTAATTTTTTCTTTTTCTGAATCCTAAACACTACCTTTACACAAAATTTTCAGTTTCTAAGACTACGAGATCGTATTATTTTCATTTTCTCTCTTTTTCTTATTTTTCTTTTTTCTTTTTTTTTTTTTTTTTTTTTTTTGAAATTTTAGATTTTTTTAACTATCCATATTTTTTAATGTTTACTTATTTAGTATCTTAAATATTACCTTTATTCCAAATTTCAAGTTTCTAGCGCTATGAAATCGATTTATTTTCAAAATTTCCTTATTTTTCGATTTCTTTCGATTTCTTGATTTTATTTTCGAATTTTATTGCGTTTTCATTTTGACTTATTCTGAATCCTAAACACTATCTTTACTGCGAATTTTAAGTTTCTAAGGCCAAAAGATCAAATTATTTTAATTTTTTTCCAATTTTTCGAATTTTTGATTTTTTTTTTCGAATTTTCTGGATTTTTTAATTTTTCCTTATTTTGCATCCTAAATACTACCTTTATTCCGAATTCCAAGTTTCTAGCGCAACAAAATTTGATTATTTGAAATTTTTCCATTTTTTTCGATTTTATTTTTAATTTTTTTTTTTTTTGTGTTTTGATGTTTTCTTTTTCTGAATTCTAGACACTACCTTCACACCAAATCTTAAGTTTTTAAGACTACAAGATCGTGTTATTTTCAATTTTCAATTTTGTTCGATTTTTTTTAAATTTTCGAATGGTTTTTTTTTTTTTTTTTTTTTTTAATTTTCCGGATTTTATAATTTTTCCTTTCTTTGTATCCGAAACACTAGCTTTATTCCAAATTTTAAGTTTCTGTGGCTGCGGGATCTACCCAATCTTTTTGATGACGCAAGAGTGAGTGAGTCACTAAAAATCGAAACTTTGAGTTCATGTATCGTCTGCACTAATTTATGGGTATTTTTTGAATTATGCATATTTTTTAATTTTTCCTTATTTAGTATCTTAAATATTACCTTTTTTTTTTCCAAATTTCAAGTTTCTAGCGCTATGAAATCGAATTATTTTCAAATTTTCCTTATTTTTTGATTTTTCCGACTTTTGGATTTTATTTTCGAATTTTATTGCGTTTTTTATTTTAACTTATTCTGAATCCTAAACAGTATGTTTACTGCGAATTTTAAGTTTCTAAGGCTAAAAATCAAATTATTTTAATTTTTTCAATTTTTTTACGAATTTTTCGAATTTTTGAATTTATTTTCGAATTTTCTGGATTTTTTAATTTTTCCTTATTTTGCATCCTAAATACTACCTTTATTCCGAATTCCAAGTTTCTAGCGCAACAAAATCGGATTATTTGAAATTTTTCGATTTTTTCAATTTTGCTTTCGATTTTTTTGGTGCTTTTGATGTTTTCTTTTTCTGGATACTAAACACTACCTTCACACCAAATCTTAAGTTTCCAAGACTACAAGATCGTATCATTTTCAATTTTCAATTTTGATGGAATTTGTTGAATTTTCGAATGTTTTTTTTTTTCGAATTTTCCGGATTTTATAATTTTTCCTTTTTTTGTATCCTAAACACTACCTTTTTTCCAAATGTCAAGTTTCTAGGGCTACGGGATCAACCTAATCTTTTTGATGACGCGTGAACGAGTGAGTGAGTGAGTGACAAAAAATCGAATGTTTGAGTTCATATATCGTCTGAACTAGAAAAGACAGAAAGTTGTAATTTTAAATTTTGGTTTTGTGTGCCAAATACTCTAGAAAAACAAAGTTTCAAATTTTTGGGATACTCCAGCGCGGAGATATGGGAGGGTCAAAAGGGCCCTGAGTTGCTTCCAGAAAAGTATGCTTACGGCTGTCCTCTCTCGACTTGGCGGAGGCACTGCCGTGCCTCCAGATCTTGCCAAGGCTGTGGTTTTCCTATTAGATTTAATGTTAGCTATATGCTCCATTTTTCTGCAACTAAATTTCCTCATGCCAATATAGTAATTCATTGATCCGTTTTCTTAGGATCGTTTATGTTCAATTTAGAGATAAATCAAGAGAATCTTAGAATCACCATGATTTTATTTAGAAAGGACTATGAAGCCATAACCAACCAGTAATGTCGGGAGGGACGGAGAGATGTGAAAATTTTTGTGCGACCAACATCTTTTAACAACAAATATTTCATATATGAATTAAATAGAGGAAAGCCTGTGAAAGAAAATGAACCTGTCTATAAAAAAAAAGAAGGTCTATAACGTAGCCAGTCTATAGCGGAACTTTTCTATTACAAAATTCGTAAACAAAAGAAAAGAAAAGCATAATCCGGGGAAAATAACACAAAACAATAACGGAAGGTGTACTAGCTAATAGGACAATTATCTTAAAATCTATCTAAAACAAACTATCCCCATCCTGTGAGATTTGTTTTTCAATGTTTTACTTCATTTAATGCAAAACATAGATTGCATCCGACAACTCATAAAAAAGTCCTCCGGCCTGTACCGGCAGGAAAAGGTAGCTTTCCTATATCTTCGTTTTAAAATTTTAGCTAATGTTACTCGAAAACAGCAAGTTAAAATGCAAAGAAACCGTTTACAAAAGATTCGTTTACACTGAATTTGAATAAGAAATTCGCCAAATTATTGAGCTATAGCCAAGTTGGCTTCATTTATGAAGACTTATTTTTGTCGCCAAATTTGGCGAGATTTCGCCAATTGTCGCCAAGTTTGGCGAGAATTTGGCGCTAATGGATATGAATATATAGTTTTATGCGTATGATTGGGAAAATGATTACAACAATGAAAGAAAATAATTTGCGAGAAATCGCGTTCACTAAAACTTATAAATTTATATTAAAATCATTAAAATTACAGACATTACAATACACTTTCATAAAACATTAAAAACATATTAAAATTGGACGTTTCGGATTTACATGGAAAATCCCTCTTCAACAACAACATTTCACTTAGCGTAAATCATAGTTCAAAAATATCAACAAATAGAAAATGCAACGTATCAAAATTTCGAAGTCAAAGTTACAGTTATAATAACACGGAGTATTCATTCAGGATTGCACCTGCTTGACCATTATTGACCATAAATTTATCGTTGGTTTTTTGTAATGTGCTGTTTTGTTTCAAAATGTCAGCCACCCTAGAATTTCAAACTGCTCTATCTCAGCCAATTTTTAAGATAGAGGTAAAACAAAAAATGCTCAGGAATCCTTGTATCAAGTCCTAACACCTAATTAAAAAATAAACTTGATTTTTTTAACTTTTTTGTATATTTATTTTAGCTTTAAAATTTTCCGTGGCCGCCATCTTGAAACAAGATGGCGGACCAAGCTGGCCAACGAACTCGGTCGAGGCATTGGTGAGCTTAATACCCACAATTAGTTTCATCCAAATTAATTTATAAATACGAGCGTTATCGTATCAAATTATTTTCATTTTTTCAATTTTTTTCGATTTTTTTTTCGAATTTTCTGGATTTTTTTAATTTTCCTTTTTCTGTATCCTAAATACTACCTTTATTCCTAATTTGAATTTTCTAGCGCAACAAAATCGGATTGTCTTCAAATTTTCGGTTTTTTTCAATTTCTTCGATTTTTTCAATTTTGCTTTCGATTTTTTTGGTGTTTTTGATGTTTTCTTTTTCTGGATGTTAAACACTACCTTCACACCAAATCTTAAGTTTCCAAGACTACAAGATCGTATTATTTTCAATTTTCAATTTTGATGGAATTTGTTGAATTTTCGAATGCTTTTTTTTCGAATTTTCTGGATTTTATAATTTTTCCTTTCTTTGTATCCTAAACACTACCTTTTTTCCAAATGTCAAGTTTCTGGGGCTACGGGATCTACCCAATCTTTTTGATGACGCGTGAACGAGTGAGTAAGAAGTGACAAAAAATCGAATGTTTGAGTTCATATATCGCCTGAACTAGAAAAGACAGAAAGTTGTAATTTTAAATTTTGGTCCTGTGGGCCAAATACTCTCTATAATTGAAGTTTAAAATTTTTGGGATACTCCAGCGCGGAGATATGGGGGGGTCAAAAGTGCCCTGAGTTGCTTCCAGAAAAGTATGCTTACGGCTGTCCTCTCTCGACTTGGCGGAGGCACTGCCGTGCCTCCAGATATATATATTCCAAGCACTTCAACTATATGTGCCATGCATGTCATTATACACATATTATTTATGTCTTATATACATCATATACACAGGGCCTAATTACTGGTGGGGCACACTTCCAACAGTAAAATTTAATAGAAATTTTCATCTTATAAAAACGCCTTATTCAGGCAAAATTACTGCCATGATTAAAGAAAAAAATATTTTTTTTTTACTGGTGAAAATGTGCCCCGTTGGTAATCAGGCCCTGCATATACACATGTCATATAAATACATCCTATATGGCTATAACTTGGCCACATACATAAAGAAATGTTATATATATGTAACATATATTATTATAATGTCATACATGCTTTATAATTTGGCGATTTATCTGGGTCGCTTGTCGATTCATCCTTGGGGGCCGCTATAACACGAAAGTACCCAATTTACACTATATTAATGAAAACAGAAAAAAAAAATTTTGTCAGGTCCTTCCTACAATAACTTAATAATATAATGACTTATAATATAAAAGTCTTGTTTAGATGGATGTCTGAGCTAATGATATTTTGAGGAAATTAAAGTGGAAGACCCCGTTTTTTGCTTTATAAGACGATTTCTCATACGATGCCCATTTTTGTATTCGGCTTTTTTTCATATCTGATCGTTTGCATCGATCCTTTTTGTAACGATTTTATTTTACCTATTCAAAGAAAAATTCTTCTATAGTTACAGAATTTAGTTAAAAATGCTAAAAATAATAAAATTACAAGCATCAAGTGGTCCATTCTCGACCGAAAACAACAATCATTTTCCCAATGGTAAAAAAAAAAAAAAACAAAAAAAAAAAAAAAAACAGAAAACAATGATTGTCAGCCGAAACATTCGTTCGTTGAGGTATCCCTTTATTTGCATTTCCAAGTGGGGAAGAGAACAAAATAGAATGAGAATAGTGTTTAAATAACAAGCAGAAACAAATGATTTTTTTTTCTTTTTTATTTAAAAAGATGTTAAACTAGTCGCTGGAGGCCACCGTAATACTTACCCATCATGGATATGCATACTATAAAATAGGAAAATAAAACATGTGTAAACTATTTATAAAATGACATTGCCATTCGAATAAAATCGTGGCTTGATGATGTCCTAAACTTTAAAGGCTCGATGACTGAATGGCGTCAAAGAAACATCCTTACAACTCCAAAAGTAATAATCCAATTCACTAGCGGTTTATTGCATCGGATTAAGCGTCAAATTTTCAATTAAAATATATCTTTGAAGTGAAATTTGGATGAAATACAGGGTCCTGAAAAATCGAAGCGTGTGGAAAATAGGATTCCAAATATCTCGGCAAGTCATGATCCGATCGACTTCATGCTTTATGCAAAATTTATGTCTTTTTATTGTCTTTTATGTTCATTTCTTAAAATAAACCATTTCGAAAATTTTTATAGACCTTTTATCAGAACGAATATTTCGAGAGTCCAAAAAAAATAGTTCCAGTTAATCGAGGTTATTGAAATGAAATAGGCTTCTTCCCATTATGACCTACTAAGTACATACCCAATTGCAAGTCTCTATCTCAATTGGTTCGGGAGATAGAGCGTTTACAGACACACAGACAGACGGCAAATTTTTTTGTTTCTAAAAATATGTTTTTCGGAAACTCCAGTGTCTGAAACGTGTCAATCCGTTAAAAATTTTTTCCGATTTTCAAAACGATTACAAAACTTACCCTATACTACGTAGGATGGGTAAGTAAAACGTAAGTAAAAGGTGATTTTGGAGGAAATTTCTCTTGCACCAAAAACAAAATTGACTTCCATTCAGTAACAGCGACGCAGCTAAGGTTTGGGGTCGACCAGAGTAAGAAGTAATTACCCCCCCTCCCCCCCACACCAAAATAAATAAATAATAACATTCCTAAAAAGAAGCAACGAACAGTCTGGGTAAGCAAGGTAATTATTCCTAAAGATAGTGTTCTGAGTCAAAGTGTATAGGCTGCTAATTTAACAACTATGGTAAAAACTGGTTTTAACCATCCTGGTTAAAATAGGTTGCGACCCTATAGGGTCCAATTGGATTTAGACCGGGAAAATAAATGATAACTTTTTTTTTGTTAAATGGTAAATTGAGTGCAACATTCGAAAGTGTTTTGAAATGTTTTACTTTGTACCATACTTTAATTTCCATTCTCTTTTTAATTTAACAGCACCAAAAATAAATTAAGCAATTAAAAGTATTGAAATACATAACTACTCTCATGTAAAATGTGAAGTAAACTCAATCACATTAAGCGAAAAGAACATTTTAATGCAACTGACATGCCTGTTTCGGTATGACATAGTATTACATAAGACGAAAAAAAAAAAAACTGTATGCATATTTAAAAACTATTAATAACATTTAGTATTATTAAATATGCAGTTTGAGGAATTTATCGAAGCTAAAGTTATTAACCCTTTCAGGGGCAAAGTACTTCCATTGCTAAAATGTTGAAATGAATGAACAGATTTATTTGGAAACAAGAATAAGCGATATTTCACAAACATAATAAATGGAAATTTTTATACCAAAATTCTGGTGCCATTGTGGCATTTGGGAATTAATATTAAGTGGATTCATAAACGTACCACCGCCCTTGAAAGGGTTAATAGAGTTTGACCCTATTTGCGAACGCATATTCATTTTTCAAATCACGACGTTATAAATCGATATTTGTCATGAGGCAACAATCGCTTTTAACTCAACATGCAATTTATTTATTGAGAAATGAAACGAAATAAAACTGTCATCCTAAGAAATCAATCGTTTTTAACCCAAGATTATTTATAGGAAAATGGAACAAACAAAAAAACCTCCGTCATGAAACAACAATCGCTTACAACTCAAAATGTAATTCATTTATCGAAAAATGAATTTTAAAAAATGCTGTCGTGAGAAATCAATTGCTTTTAACCCAATACCATTTATCGGAATATTAAACAAATAAAAAGCTGCTGTCATGAGACAACAATCAATTATAACTCTTTTTTTTTTTAAATCACAAAATGAAATAATAAAAAACGTTTTGTCAGCAAGACAGCAAGTAAGAGAAAAGACAGACTGGTATTATTGAAATTCTGTCACTGGCACCACATTTTTAAATAGTATAACTTAACCGCTTATACAACTTCATGACTTGTGTAATGTTTTTTTTTTTAAATTGTTAAAGGAAAATCTACCTGATGAAGAACATTTTTTTTTATTAATTTCAGCAAAATATCCTCTTGTTACGTTATCATATGTTGTATATTGAAGTCTCATTACTTTAACTGAAAATATTTTATGTCCAATAATGAATATTTTTTTAGCTATTTTATCTTCTGTTAGTTTCACATGATGAACATGTTTTAAAGATAACTCTTTAGGCCATCTGATATACAGGTTCATTAATAACGTGCTAATTGTTGCCTGCTGAGATGAAGTATTAAAAATAGAAAATATTTATATCTTATAAATAGAAACACTTCCATTACAAAAAAGGTAAAAGACTGTATGGGAGTTGTTCTAAAAAATCAATTGGTTTTTAATTTAAAACAAGTAATATAAAAACTTTTTTTAAAAGTCAATTCCTACTTAGATCAAATAGAAATTTTTTTTCCAGCGATCTACACACTTCGCCACTGACGGTATTTATTCCTAAATTTATATCCTGCTAAATATCTTACATAAGAGAAATTTTTGAAATGCATTAAAAATTAAATAAAAAATAAATAGCTAAAATACCAAAAATGAATCGCTCGAAAAGTATTTCTCACAAAATTGTTAGACAAACTGCATTAGAAAGTTTAAAAAAATTGTATTTTTCTTGATATAAATTTAAAATCTAATGATTATGCCGTTTTTCAAATATTGAATTTCAAAAATTACCAAACTTCACAATAAAGTGCCATAGCGATGTTACAGTTTTTTCAAATATTAATTAATTAATTAAATTTTATTATTAAATTTTAGTTTTATACTTCATTTCTGTTTAAAAGTATAGACTCACTCCACATTTATAGTCTCCTTCGGCCGCGAGCCGCCTGATCTTCGTCCGTGAACAGCCCCATTATCTTTTTTCGTGTGAAGGTGAGACTATAAATATGGAGCGAGTCTATACTTTTGAACAGAAATGAAATATAAAATTAAAATTAATTAACTTTAATTAATGAATTAATATTTGAAAAAACTGTATTAACATCCATTGTCATCCAGTACAAGTTTAAAAAAATTTATTTGAACTTGAGTGGATGAATAGAAAATATTTTATTAATGATTGAAAATTCCAACAAGATATATATATAGAGAGTGTGAGCTAATAGTAGGAATTTAATTAAAAAACTTAACAGTTAGTGTAAATCATGATTTAAATCATATCATTTTATAAATTATTGCTCTTGGATCGTACTGTTAATCCACTTATTTGGAGGCCCTGTCAAGGAACAATAAATGTTCCATAGAAAGCATGTCGTAGTAAACCTCGGTCATTTAAATGAAATTTATTGCAAATAATATAATAAAATCACTCGTTAACTTTAAATTAAAGTGTCATTATTGCTCAAAGTGATAAAAAAGTTTAAAAATAACTTTTAATATGGATGACACACGTTTCCTTCGCTCAAATGACGACCTCTTCAGATCAAAAGGATAAATAAATTACTCTCCCTAAGTTTTTGAAAATGGTAAACATAAATCATATGTCCAATGCAAGCAGGTGCTGAAATGGGTTAAACTGGAAAACGTGAAAATTATTATTTTATTTTTATTGCTTTTTCAATCTGTAAAGCATCGCGTACCCAATTTTAGGCAATTCAAAAGAAGCCGATGCATTGCATATTTTATCGTTTTGCAAATATATTTCTATTGAATAAAATAATCCTAAATAAAAGGAAACAATTTGCCGAAACTAAATAATTGAATGACACTCCAAACAAAGATTGAACTACAAAAGATACAAATGACTGAATACAAAAAATTTATTCCATCTCAATTTACAAAAATGGAATTGACGTTGAATGATGTGTGAATCATACAGTGCAAATACAATCTGAATTATTTTTAGGACACTTATGTATTATCCAGAACAGGTCCTATTCCATCTGCTAACAAATATTAATTATAGCTTTTTTTTACTTTCTTCATTTTAACTGCATCATTATTATAGCGTTGTCATACTAAAGTCAGTGATAGGAGTACATGTATAACTACATAATATGATATGATATAGCATACACATAAATATAATAGATTACATTCATTGATACAGTATACTTATTTTACACACTACACTATATTCATTCTGCTTGGCATAACAAACCACAAAAAATAAAACATCAATGTTAGTATCGTTTATTGCTAGAAGCCCTCCATTGGATGTCATGTGTTTAATAAATGTATACTAATTTACTGTTTTGCATTTTAGCTTGCCTTTGTTGTTTATCATTTTGAACAATGGCATGCATTTATTTAATGTACATTACATTACCATTTAGAACACAAATGACAACGATAAACAAAACGGGCGATTGACAACCCTTTTTGGCGATCTATCTGCTTGGCCTGGATATTACATTCAGTCCCACTTTTATAAAAAATACAGATGAAAACAAGTGTTGGGAAAATGCATCTGGAGTGCTTGTCACGACACATTTCATTGGATGAAATATTGACCTGTCTGATTGTCTTTTACAGGAGAATCTCACCCATATTTCACAAAAGTAGAATGAAAAAAAATTGAGAATACAGAAATACTTTACACACTTTTCTTTTGTAAGTTGTCATTAGCGACACAATGATAAGATTTCTTTTAGCCTGGGGCTAAAAGCTAAATTCCAAAATTTTAGGAGACAAAATTCCCATACATTTTTGAGAACATATACATAATAATCACCTTGAAGAGCAATTTTATTATTATTTTTATCAAATTGATTCTTTCTAAACAATGAACAAGAGGAATGTATGCAATTACAAGAGAATTTGACATAAGATTTGGGCTGTCGAGAGGTCTATTAAAGAGGCAAAACATATGAATGTTTTAAAGAGGAAATATAAGAGAAAAAAAAGTTATATATATAATAAGACCCAAAGTTTACTTTATAGATTATAAAACTCTTGTTTTATTGTAGCCTAAGTATGGATCCAATAATTTTTAACTGAAAAAAATTCACTTAACTGTTTTAAATGTAAGAAAATTACAAATTAAGTGAATGTTTTTGCACATAAGACTTTAAATAAAAGCAAAAAAAAAAAAAAAAAAAATACACATTTTGTATTTTTTACAAAATTATCCTTTTACTTAAAATTATGGACTGTTCTTTAAATAAGGATGAACTTTTATTTTCAAAGCAAAATAAATTTAACAAAATGTTATACGATGTATAATTTTTTTTTTTTTTTTTTGCAATTAGAATTTTCTGGTATCCCATTCACTTTAAAATCTATAAAAAAATCTGAATTGCATCCTAAAAAACCTATTGGAGCAAAAACATTGACAGACTGATTTGTATTTCTTTAAATAGAATATAGAATCTGCCAACACTTTTACTATTTATTTTTAAATTCTTATTGGAAAGAAATTCTTGATTTCTAAAGGGGAAAAAATGATATTTTTTTTCAAAAGGTTAGTAGAGGATATTTTTTTTTTTTTTTTTTTTTCAAAATTAAGACTAGAAAAAGAGGACATTTCAGGACAGAATAAATATTCAGAATTTGAGGATAATGAGGTGAATTCGTTCCCCTGCGCTTCAAGCATGCGCTACTCGAGGCTCCGAAATCTCTTGGATGAACGACTCTCACCTTCATCGTCACTCCTCTCCTCGTACTCACGAGGGGAGTCATCCGAGGAGAGAAATAACTTATCCCATTTGTCTTTATTTCTCACAAGAATATCTTCTACTTCATCCCATTTTTTCAAATTTTTAAAATGCTCTTTAAATTTTAACATCAAGTCTTTGGATGGAAAGCATTCTCGAATAAAGATCTCAAGAGAATTCCAATCATCATCACGAATCCAATCTTGGCAAAAATAATGCACTTTATAACCGTAGATAAGTTTCTCTCTTGCTGCAGGGGTTGGAAGGATGAATCGAAGGATGAATCGAATGTTTTCTTTATCTTTAATACCACACAAAGCTGGTAGCAGCTGACTTTTATCTAAATCATCTGTAATCCAACTTTTCAGAGCATGAGGGCTCTTCTGCCAAAATTCTCTGAACAGCTCTTGATAGCTGCAATCCTTATATCCACGTCCAACCTTATCAATAATGTCACTCAATATACACTCATAATTAAATTTTGAAAGATAATCCCACATGCAATGGGCTGTTTCCATAAAGAAGCTCTGAAAAGGCCATTGCAGGAAATAATTCAACACACTACCTGGGTCCTGTTTAAAAACTTCCATTTGTTGCGCTTCATCCATTTGCGATAACAAAAAACATAAAGTATCAGCATCGTATACATATTTTGCAGTCTCCACCAGGCACTCTTCTCTCTCCCGTGGGGTTAGCTTCTGCAGAAAGTACTCAACGGCTGCTTTATTACCTCGAACTGCGCATTGCTTAAATGCATCTTTGTAGGAAATAGGTGCATCGTCCAACCCCCTTCTCTCCATAGTACGTGACCAAAAACCAATGGGTGGATATCTGTCACAATCCAATTGTCTAAGGTCTTCAGACAGAGTGTTCCAAACTGCCATAACATCCTCCTCCAAGCAATAAAGACATGCCAGCTTGTAGCGTGTTGAGATATCCAGACTCTCATCCTTGACCAACACCTCTGCCGTCCTCTTTCTGTCCACCGTCCCTTGTGCAGTCCAGCAAAGTTCAGCTGGTAGATTGAGAGGAAGATTGTACTGTTTACAATGGAACAGAATCCATTTTAAAATTCGTACGCCAACAGGCCTAATGCAACCTGACACCTTCTCTTTTAAGAGTTGGGGGAGTGGGAGCTGTGCCACTTTCCCTGACACTTTCTCTTCCACTTCCTTCCATTTGTCATTAGTCGTCCAGAAATCGCAATGATAATCGAAATTTGCTATCAGAGCCCCAACATCATCCTGCTTCCACAGTGAAACAGCCATCTTCACCAGAGCCCTATGCTCCAGGGAGGGTTTCAGGACAAAATTCATCTCAAAAAGAGATGGTGGATGTGCCCTAAAAACTTCCAGAAGGTGAACAGTCAAACATCAGCTGAGTTGTAATATCCCAAGGAAATCTTCCTCCAGTATGTATCTCTTTGCTATTTTACCTACATTAGTTTTTCTCTTTTATCTTTAGTAATTTCTCCGACTGAGTTCACGTTAATGTATAATTATGACAACCTTACACTAGCCTATAAAGTTAGATTCACTTGGATGAGAATCCATCAATCATCGACACATGATTCAGTAAACGGGTGAATACGGACAAACACAAACAAGTTTTTTAATAATGTGGAACCTTAAATAATGTCAGATTAACTTTGAAGCTGAAGGTTGTCATTCTATATTCCACACAAGGTAATCCTTGACTATCACTGACACGGATCACTGCAATTATACTTCTTGAGGTATTGGACTGGTGAGGAGCTGGATGAGAATTTTTCTGAATGACCGGAAGGGAACAGCAGAGGAATGAGACCTACAAGAATAAGATAAGAGATCATTTAAAGGAAAATGGAAAACACTGGAATATATAAAGAAAACATATTTCATTTTTTTTTGAATGAGTGAAATAAACAGTCTATCGCAGCCAACCTTCCGGGGTTTTAAAGTTGAATAAACACACTCTGAAACAGGAAATTTATATAATTATTATTGTCATTTCTATGGGATACTTATTGGATTCCATTCAAGAAAAATTTCCAGTTGTAAATAAATATAGCTGACTTGGAAAAGAGAGAGGGGGGGGGGAAGAAGGTATGTTAAACATAAGTTTACATTCGTGGATAGAATCTTCAATGTGTGTTACAGATAGAATGTGATAAGCATTTGGGTAAAGGTATAGCAGCTTAGTACACATGTTTTGTGTTGTGATGTCATTAGGGAAATGTCTTTACTTTCGTTTCAATGGCAATCAATTTGTTCAATCAAGTGAATGGGTCTTCAAGCTGATGTGTACAAGATATATGGGAATACTAAATCTTCAATGAATCCTATTTGTTTTCAATTCGACTGAAATATATTTTCACATTTATTGAAGACTTTCTTTTCATGGGAAAAAAAAAACTTTCATTTATATTCAATGAACAGATATCATGAAAGCTGAACGTAACCAGCAAATGCTACTTTACTAGTATACTTACGCTCTGCTTACGTTGAAAAACTAACATTTGTATTTCAATTAAATTACGTTAGCATCCTCTTTAAAATAACAGTCATAAGGAAATATTACACCAAATGGTTGATATCTTTTACCACTGGAGGTGGGGGGGGCAAAATTTCTAAAAATCCACAAAAAAAAAAATTAAATTATTCAAACATAGCAATACAATTTCTAATAGAATGCAACAGCCACATGAAGATGTTAGTAATGCTCCAATAAAATTGTGTTATGGTGAAATCATTTCTATTACCACCACAAAGACAGACAAAATTTTGAAAAAAAAAAAAAAAAAAAACCCGGCAAAAATTTCAACTTTCTGATTTTTATTAATTTTATTATATGTCTAGAATTAAATAAATTTACATTATATCTAGTAATAACTTATAAATGTGTAGTATTTTTGATCATAGACATATCCAACCAAGGGCCAACCCCCCCCCCCCTCCTAAATTTAAGAAAAAGGGGCTTTTTGAAGTTATTTTTGAGATTTTTTTGTAGAGGGGGGGGGGGGGGGGGTTTAAAGTAGAAATTAATGAGGAATTTATATATGTAACCCCATAGAAAAAAAATCCCCAAAATTTCCCGGAAAAATGACCAAAATTCCTTCAAAAAGCCTCTTTTTCTCAAATTTAAAGGGGGGGGGGGGGAGGGCTCTTGCCTTTGGTTAGCTATTTTGATTATCAAAATTATTAGACATTTATAAGCTATTACTAGATATAATGTAAATTTATTTTACTCTAGCCATACAATACAAATGAAAAAAAAAAAAAAAAAGGAAAATTGAAATTTTTGTCTTATTTTTTTCAAAGTGATAATAGAAATGATTTCACCCTAATGAAATTTTATTGGAGCATTACTAACATCTCGATGTGGCTGTTGCATTCTATTAGAAATTGTATTGCTAAATAAGGTTGGATAATTTACATTAAAAAAAAAAAAAAAAAAAAAAAAAAAAACATCTGTTTTGCAATGTTTTTGAAAATTTGCCCCCCCCCCCCTCCTTGTGGTGGTAAAAGATATTAACCATTTGGTGTAATATTTTGCTAATTTATTCCTTATTACCAATGCCAACTTTTCTGCACTATTATGTTTTGATTATACATCAATTTATTTTTTTGACCCACCCAGGGTTAGAAATTGGGAATTCTACGTAAGGCGTCAAATGACACCTGCAATTTTTTTTCTAGGTGCCAAACTGCATGTCATGGTTGCAATTTTATGTTATATCATATTTTCTCATTTCTTTTCAAACCTATGTTAACAATAATATTGTAATTATCTTTATGTGTTAAGGGCGAGGGGGCTGTACATATTAAACATTTTATCTCGGGGGGGGGGGGGGGGGGGGGGGGGGAATCCCACTATTTTTGTTGTTGCTGCAGGTCGAATTAACTTACGATTTTAGGCTGAGTGTATATTCCTGCAAATTTGGTTCGGGTTAACCTGATTTTTCAAAAGTTAGTTCAGTATATTGTTACAGATTAAAAACTATGCCTATATTAACAAGCATGTAGAACTTTGTGTGTCTGCTGTTTTCTAAGAAATGCTGCATCTTTTCTGAGACTATTTCACAAAATTCATGTTTTTTTTCGTGAACCTTTGTTGAAATTGGAGTTTTTTTTTTTCCGCGATCCTTTGGCAAAATTCACGTTTTTTTCGTGGCCCTTTGACGAAATTAGAGCTTTTTCCGTGAACCTCTGACAAAATTAGCAGTTTTTCCCACGATCCTTTGACAAAATTGGTGTTTTTTCTGCGGCCATTTGACAAAATTTGCATTTTCTCTGTGGCTCTTTGACGAAATTCGCATTTTTTCCGCGATCCTTTGACGAAACTCATGTTTTTTTTATGTTCTTTTGACGAAATTCACGTTTTTCCGTGGCTCTTTGACGAAATTTGCATTTTTTACAGTGATCTGTAAACAAAATTAGTCATTTTCGAGATCCTTTGATGAACTTCGCATTTTTTCCTTGGCTTTTGGACGAAATTCGCATTTTTTCCGCAATCCTTTGACGAAATTCGCCAGTTTTTTTAGATCCTTCGACGAAATTTGCCGTTTTTTTACAGACTTTTTGACGAAATTTAACGTTTTTTCGAGATCCTTCGATGAAATTTGCCGTTTTTTCGAGATCCTTCGACGAAATTTGCCGGTTTTTTTCGAGATCCTTCGACGAAATTTGCCGTTTTTTCACAATTTTTCGACAGAATTCGTCGTTTTTTCGCAATCAGACGACGAAATTGCTGTTTCTTTGACGAAGTTGGCGTTTTCTCCGTGGCCCTTTGGTGAAATTCGCAGTTTTCCACGATCGTTCAATGAAACTCGTGTTTTTTTTTTTACGGCCTTTTGATGAAATTCACGTTTTTTCCACGCCCTTTGACTAAGTTTGCATTTTTTTCGCGATCTGTCAACGAAATTAGCCATTTTCAGCGATCTTTTATTAATTTTGCGTTTTTTTCCACGATCCTTCGACGAAATTAGCCATTTTTTAACGATCCGTCGACGAAGTTCACCGTTTTTTTTGCAATCCTACGGCAAAATTCGCCGTTTTTTCCGATCATTCATCTATTTTTTTGCGGCCCAACTCCAATTTATGTGCTTAAAGCGTCCGCGGCATCTGTAAAAAAAAAAAAAAAAAAAAAAAAGTTAGGCGTCAAATTTGACAACCAGGTATAATTTTGTAGTCGTCAAATGCAATAATTTAGTTGCATTTGGCGACTAATGACCGCTAATTTCTAACCCTGGACTCACCCTACTGTACAGGGCTTATCACGCCAATTCAAAGTTGAGTTTTCGTTCCTAACCTTAACAGTAGTGAAGATATACTGTAACGAAATCCTTACGATGCATACGAAGAACGGTTTCAAATTTTGTTTAGATATGTTCACTACTGTTAAAGTTAGGAACGAAAACTCAACTTTATACTGGAGTGAGATGCCCTGTATAGTTCTGACTCAATCAATGAATTTTTGAACCTGCTTTCCTGGAGTGTACAAGAAATGTTTTTGTTTTTTACAGTGCCCCATACCAACCTACTGTAAAACTCATCTCTATCTCTATAAAAGAGTAAGTGTCTGTCTGCCTGCCCGCGGATTTCTCCGTAATTATACCACCTAGGACTCAGAAATTTTTGTCATGTGTAGATGTTATCACCGGACAGTATACCTCACGGTCGGATTTTTAAATTTTAATTTAGATTTTAAAAAAAAAATTAAAACGTGTATATGAAATTTTGGGTTCGAGGCTATTTCAAGCTCCTCCCATGAAATAGCCTCGGCAACACCATCCGTGGCAATGAAGCAGCCAGCCAATGAGAGCAGGTACAGCATCCAGGATCTAGCCACAGATTAAAGATATTCCATTACTCTATGGATCTAGCTACCAGCGACGATTTATTTACTTTCTGTTCAGTGAAGTGTAAGATGAAATTGGCCTAAACCCAGTGACAGAACTATCTTCGTGTGTCTGCAACGCTAATAATATTTCAAAAATAGTTTGAAATATGCAATATATCATATTAAGTTCCCGATAGTTAGTTTTGTCACTGGGGTTTAGGCCTATTTCATCTTACACTTCACTGAACAGAAAGTATATCTTCATGTATCTGCAACGCTTATAATATTTAAAAAAACTATTCTTGACTGTATTTTTAGTTAGTTTGTTTCATTTTTTAACATTTTTAGTATGGAAATATTCAGTAAATAATTTGTGCAACGCTTATAATATTTTAAAAAACTGTTTTTGACTGTATTTTTAGTTAGTTTGTTTCATTTTTTTAGCATTTTTAGTATGAAAATATTCAGTAAATAATTTGAGTTCTTGGGCAGTTAAGAATCCATTGCATAGCTGCCAACTTTTACACTTTTTTGCTACCACTAAAATTTAATAGAAATTTTTTATTTATGTAATCACACGATTTTGTCGATTTAATAAGATAAAATTTACTATCAAATTTTAGTGGTAGGAAAAAAGCGTAAAACTTGGCAGCTATGCCATTGTGATTTTTTTTTTACCTCATACTTACAAATTAAATATTTTTGATGGAAACAAACAATTTACATTAAATTTTTGAGTAATTTATTGTTTACAATATTTTTCCTGTAATTGTTTTGGACTACATTTTTAGTTCCCGAGATTGATGAATTCATAACATGCGATAAATTGTTAAGATGTATGTTCTCATTAAGATTTGTTATTGAACTCCATTTAAGAACCATTTTTAACTCCATTTAAGAACTTTTTTAGTCGCCCAAGAAAAATATTCTTAATGAAACAGATTTTCTGAGCTGTTTCTGTATATTCATGATTTTTTTGTTGGGGCGTTTTTGAGTGATGTTTATGATTTAAGAACTTTTTTAGTCGTCCAAGAATCTAATGTTTTTCTTGAACTTTACTTTGAATAAAATGAAAACATTCAGTAAATAATTATTAAATCTTAATCACCTGAGAACGGATTTTTTTTTTTTCCAAATTTGTTTCTTTTGTCACTTTATAGAATGCATACTTTGCGACGATCGGCCGGTAGCATCCAACCACCACCACCATCCATAAATATCATATAATACAATTCTAACACCGTGCAAGTGCCCCCCCCCCTGGTTATTTTACGATTTTCCGTCGCATTTAGGGGGCGGATTAACGAGATTTGACGGTAATTATTAAATTGTTTTGATGAACTGATTATAAATTCCCAGTCCGTGAAATATTTATGATGTGCATTTTGTGACATGAGTTTCATAAGAATCACTCACATATAGGACAAAATTAGCACTCACCAATCTGCAAGTAATACTAAAAATTTGTCGATTGACTGTTTTGCCACCACTGGCCATCTTAATAGTCACACTCGCCAATTGTGATGATTGATTGAAAAAAGATTTTTTACCCCTGCTGTCGTTTGATTATTTTCAAAACCATTTGGTACATTTCACAATTACCCCCCCCCCCCCCCCCAAATCATTTGACAAATTGTGATTTTTTTTTTTAAAGCTATTTGCCGATATTTGCATTCCCCCCCCCCCCCCCCGAGACCATTTGATGATTTTTGAGATTTTTTTCAACTATTGATTGATCAATTTTGTGATTTTCCGTTTTCTCACATTATGAGTTTCATCAGAAAGTAAAACAATAAATAAATATGAATGATTTGCGGAGCTGTTTCAAAATAATTATAAAGAATAAGTCTTTAAAAATGTAAAATCAATGTTATTTCTGGCAGAGTTTTTTTTTTAAATAATTATAAACCATTTTAATTTGTAAGCATGTTGTAAAAAAATCACCATTTGTGACAAATTTTGTGTTTTATAAGAATCGCCCAAGAACGGACATGCAAATTTATGTTGTCATCGCACTCTTTATAATTATTTTTGTTGAGGGTTTTTGGGCGATGTGATTGAATTTTTGATAGAAACAGCTCCGCAAATCATTCATATTTACTTAATGTTTTAACTTGCTGATAAAACTCATAATATGTGAGAAAACAGGGATTTTTTTTTTTTTAACTTCATATTTACAAATTAAATTGTGGAAGACAGAATAGGTTTGTTTGTGTAGAGGTTTGTGTGTGTGCTGTTTTTAATAAAGACAGTTGCATTTTTCCCGCGACCCTTTCACGAAAGTTTTTTCTGTGAACCTTTCACAACATCTGCATTTTTTCCACAATCCTTTGACGAATTTCGTATTTTTTCTGCGATCCTTTGACGAATTTCGTATTTTTTCTGCGATCCTTCGATGAAATTCAAGTTTTTCCTGCAATCATTTGACGAAATTTGCTTTTTTGTGATCCTTTAACGAAATTCGTGTTTTTCCACATACTTATGTCGAGATTCATGTTTTTTCAGTGATCCTACGACGTAATTCGTGTTTTTTTTTTTCAGCGATCCTTTGACGAAATTCACATTTTTCCTGTGATCCTTTGGCAAAATTTGCGTTTTCTCCGCAATCCTTTGATGAAATTCGCATTTTTCGTGATCCTTTGATAAAATTTGCTTTTTTAATGATCGTTTGACAATATTCATGTTTTCTCTGCTGCCTTTTGACGAGATTCATGTTTTTTTAGCGATCCTTTTACGAAATTCATGTTTTTTCAGCGATTATTTGATAAAATTCGTGTTTTTCTTGCGAACCTTTGACGAAATTTGCGTTTGCCAGCGATTCTTTGATAAAATATGCTTTTTTCTATTATGATAGGGAAAAGCGGATTAGGATAGGTAGATAGGGAAACCCCATTATCAGATCAGGACATTAGATGTAATTAAGAAACATTTGTATATTTGTAATAATTAGCGAAAATGGCGAGATAAAGGGGGTGGGGTGGGAACGACTTTTTATTAAATATCACATTTATTCTACATCAACTTCCTCTCACCACCAGGGGGTGCTTTGCTATCTCTGTTTCTATGGGCTGGATCACAACGGGGTATAGCTCTTTCCACCCGACATCAATAGAGCTTACTGATTTTAGTTTGGATTTTCACCACAGGGGGCCGCTTTCGTATCTTTGGTTCTATGGGCTGGATCATGACGGGGTATGCCTCATTCGACTCGACATCGATAACCTTAATGAATTCAGTTATGTTCGTATAGAACATATTGTGCTCCCTGGCGGTGGAAGGTGTAACTAAAGGATTTTGCAGCTAACTCGGGTTCTATGGGTCACATCACGACACGGTTTGGCTCATTCGACACAACATCAATAGAGCTTACCTATTTTAGTTCTGAATTTCACCACCAAGGGGTGCTTTCCTATCTCTGTTTCTATGGGCTGGATCACAATGGGGTATGGCTCTTTCCACTTGACATCGATAGAGCTGACTGATTTTAGTTCAGATTTTTACCACAAGGGGTGCTTTCCTATATCTGGTTCTATAGGCTGGATCACGACGGGGTATAGCTCATTCGACTCTACATAGATAGAGCTTTTCAATTTTCACCACCAGGGGTTCTTTTCTATCTCTGGTTCTATGGGCTGGATCATGAAGGGGTATGGCTCTTTCGACTCGACTTACAGTAATATATGGGAGTGTGTATGGCACGCCCAGTGTTTGCTGTCTAAGGTAGTGGGGCCCCCAACATTAGATTTGTTTAATAATAAAAAAATGTTCATCACTGATTTCAGGTACATTTAAGGTTGTGTTGGCACGGGCAACGCCGGGCGGGTAAGCTAGTTTATTGTATAAAGTAAAACAACACCTGCTTTAAATAGATGAGTATCCTGTCAGATTTTAATCCATAGGGATCAGGTGTGTGTGTGTGGGGGGGGGGGGGGGAGGGGAATGGGTAATACTGTTTCAGAGTTTCCCCCAGGTTTAAAAAAGGGCACTTTTTTTAATTCTTAAGGGCACTTTTCAGATTCTTAAGGACACTTTTTTAAGTGTTAAAGGTTATTCTTTTGGATTTTAAAGCCACTTTGGATATTTAAAAGTCTAGGCACTCTTTTTAATACAACATTGGGTCAGTTTTTACTATGAAAGCAAATTTTTTAATGCAAAAAGAAGAAAGGGCACTTATTTTAATGAGGGGCAAGAAGGGTGCAAATTATTTTACTGGAGAGGGCAAGAAGGGTGCTAATTCTTTTTGTGAGGGGCAAGAAGGGTGCTAATTTGTAAACCAGGGCAGGCAGGGTGCAGCACCCTTCTGAAACTGTCTCTCTGCTGTTTTGCTTCTGAATAAAAATCACACTATGTACAAAATATATTTGTAAATCATAATTAATCCAACCATTCAACTTTCACTTTACGTTTAGAAAATATCAATATATATTGACACTATTTGTTTGAATTTTGAAAGCCCCATGGTGAATGTCAACATTCACTTTGTCTCTATTTATTACTTTCTTCTATCTTTACAAGAAGAAAGTATTGGATTCACGAAAATTTTCGACTTCCTCTTTTCGAGGGATTTATACATTTCAGAAGGTGCTGAATACAACTTGATTATTTTCAGAAAATGTCTGTCTGTGAGTCGGTCTGTCTGATTGTATGTGCAAAAAATTTTGTGGGCGCTTTATTTCAAGAACTAATGCACAAAATTTAATTAAACTTTATATTCCGTTTGTCATTGATAAAAATGGGTGCTGATTAGTTTTGGGTGAAAATCGGCCAATAGGTGGTGCTGCTAGATTGCATTTTTCGCGATTTCCGCAATAGCTCGCTCTCAAGAACGAATGCACTTACTTTCATCAAACTTCAGATTCATTTAGACCTTGACATAAATAGATGTTGATTACGTTTTGGTGTAGATATCCCAACAGGTGGCGTTGCTAGGCTACTTTTTTCATTATTATCATGATTACTATATCTCAAGAACTAATGTACGGATTTTCATCAAACTTCAGATTCAGTTAGATGTTGAGATAAGTTGTTGTTGATTAAGTTTTGGTCTAAATCTATCTCCCAACAGGGGGAGCTGCTAGACTACATTTTGCAGGATGGACACAATTTTAGCAATAGTCCTGTCTCAAGAACTAATACACAAAAATGAATAAAACTTTAGATTCAGTTAGACCTTGATATAAGTTGGTTGCTGATTCTTTTGAGTGTATGCGAAACCTGTGTGAGAGAGAAGAAAGTTTTGGGATTGACACATCCGACTAGTTTTATCACATAAATATATATATTCTTTTTACACTGCATAGTTTGTACATAGTAGTACCCTTTATTGACTGAAATATTAATAATAATAAAACAGGTAAGAAAAATTATTTTTTAACACTTTTCAACAGAGGTGAAAAGTGTTTATGAATTGGGTTTGTCTGTCTGTCGGTACTCTGACGGGTTTAAAATATATTGAAATTGTCATGCAATTGATATAGGTTATTGAGGTTTATGGCATGTTCAGTATTGAAGTGTGCAGCACTTCCTTTTTACAAGTTTTTTTTTTTTTTACATTCATTACAAGTTTATTACATTTCATTTAGAGATGGGAATGCTCGGATAAAAAAACCGGAAACTTTGGGAAAAAAACTTTTTTTTCCCCGAAGGGGTATTTTTCAGTTTTTCCAAATTGGAAAAGTGGAAATTTAATTTATAAAAAATAATATGTTCAAAATATTATTATGACTGCATTCTGATATTTTTTCATGTCCAGTGTCTCCCATGAAAATGTAAACATAGAAAATATGATCTGTAAGCAGTTTAGAAAGAACTACTTAGTCCTTTAAAGGATCCTTTACAATTTTTTCATCTTAAAACATAGGACCCTTCAAAAAATTTGGAATTTTTATCAATCTCCATTCTGAATCCTCCAGAAATGTTATGATTTTAGAATAATAAAATGTGTCACATAACAGATGGAATCGCCAATGAATCTCTTATATAGCTGTATAAACAGTAGTGGCCAAAATTGTGGAAACCTTTTGAAAAAAGTTTTTTTTTTTTTGGAAGTTTGATTAATCATAACATCCAATATTTCTTAGTTATACCATAAAAACGCTATACCACTAGGAAAGATAATTTAATCAGAAATATCATGCAATACAGTTTGATCAATTCTAATTATTTTATGAAACGTTATAGCCAGACAATCAGAAAAAAGCACTAAAACCTGGTTAGGTTGATAATTATTTTTCTTTTTCTTGAATGTAGCCAATGCATATGAATGTTTGGAGAGTCAGACAGATTCCATATTATTTGGTAATATATCAAAGCTCAGGGTTAGCAAGGTTTTTCCCACCCCCGGTAAATCCCATGGTAAAAACCGGTATTTACCGTCCTGGGAAATACTATGTTTTTCCCACATGGGAAAAACTGATTATTAAAAGCATAAATATAAATTCAAAACAACCTTTAAAAATGTCAAAATTGAGTTCTAAGTAATAATCTTATTTCTTAATAATAATAATTCATAATAATAATAATAATTCTATCTTTACAAGAAGAAAGTATTGGATTCATGAATAACCTGAAAATTAAAAAAGTCCTTCCGGCCTGTACCGGGAGGAAAAGGTAGCTTTCCTATATCTTCGTTTTAAAATTTTAGCTAATGTTACACGAAAACATCAACTTAAAATGCAAATAAAACGTTTACAAAAGATTTGTTAATACTGAATTTGAATAAGAAATTCGCCAAATTATTGAGCAATAGCCAAATTGACTTCATTTATGAAGACTTATTTTGGTCGCCAAATTGGGCGATATTTCGCCAAATGTCGCCAAGTTTGGCGAGAATTTGGCGCTAATGGATATGAATATATAGTTTTATGCGTTTGATTGGGAAAATTATTACAACAATGAAAATTTTTGTAATGTGCTGTCTTGTTTCAAAATGTCAGCCACCCTAGAATTTCAAACTGCTCTATCTCAGCCGTTTTTTAAGATAGACGTAAAACAAAAAATGCTCTGGAATCCTCGTTTCAAGGCCTAACACTGAATTAAAAAATAAATTTGAATTTTTAACTTTTTTGTATATTTATTTTAGTTTTAAATTTTTAATTGGCCGCCATCTTGAAACAAAATGGCGGACCAAGCTGTCCAACGAACTCGGTCGAGACATTGGTGAGTTTAATACACACAATTAGTTTCATCAAAATTGATTTATAAATACGAGCGTTATCGTATGACATAGGTCAGATATATATATATATATATATATATATATATATATATAAATCAATCAACATTTGAACGCAGGGTGGTTTTGGGGTCTGGAGGTCATGATCGGTGAAAATATATCGAAATTTTCCGGAACTGCTTTCCTCCGAACGGCTGCAATAGGTAGCTTTATACTTTTTTGTATTGAAAGCTACCTAATTATGTAAAGCCTCTCTTATATAGGCTTTATAATGAACGTTAACAATAACAAAAAAAAATATGAAGCTGAGCTAAAAAGCATGAGGCACAGGTATACTACACAGAGAAATAGTAGAGTCGTGTTATTTAGTGTTAAAATGATTTTTTTTTAACTGTACTTAACTGTACTTTTTTGTACATTATAATAATGTAAATTAAAGGTAAAAAAAGAAAAGGAAGATATACAAAAATGGACAATGGAGTGGATTTATTTAAATATTTACACACCTCACAGATTCCCAAACATTTACCAATCGTAATTGTATTCATATTCTTTGTCGTCCACTTCCACATTAGAGTTTAGCATCATATAAAAAAATACTAATTAACTTAGAGGCTTTTTGTAAACTCAGTGTGTTTCTAATCTTGTTTTGAATGAAAGAAAAATTGGAAAAAATACACTCCAGAGATGCTGATGATGCAGGACATCCCTGAAAATGTTCCATTAATTGGAGAAATTCTGCATCTATTTCAGTTTTACTTGAATTCTTCCACCATAGTGCAGGTGAAATAGTATTTGTAATGTCTTTGGAAAAGGTGCATCTTCTGTAAGTACTTTGGATTTAAAGTCTGCAAATATTCAAGAGCAGATTCCTCCTGATCTTGTGATAACTTTTCATCTTTATATTTCAGATTCATCAGGTGTGATTTAGAAAATTCATTATTATTAAAAAAATTTATGTTTTATGCAATAATTTTTATTCCTTTCCTACAAAATTATTTTAAACCTAAGGGAAATTGGAAATAACTATGTATTTCTAACTTTAATTTTATACATCAGATTCAGAAAGCCAGAATATTTCTTACATATTGTCATTTGGAAGTTTTTCCCGGTATTTACCAGTTTTTCCCGATGGGATGGGAAAAACAAGTTTTGGACGGGAAAAAGCCAACCCTGTCAAAGCTAGGGTAGGAATTTTTTTAAATGTCATATTTTGGTACTTATAGGCAGACTTTTATCACTATTTTTTATGATTGCTCTCAAGTTGCTTAAGTTCTTTGCCATCTATCAATTTTTGAGCTAGTAAAGCATAATAAAATTAAGCAAATATCATAAATAGTTGATTAGTTACCCAGAAATCAATGTATAACAATAATTTTAAGTGTAAAAATCTATGGTTATGATGAAATTGGAAGTAAATTAACAAAGGGATGACTTAGTCATGCAAAACAAGACTGATAAAGGCAGAAAAAGTTGAAGGAGAGCAATTTATTAGCGGTAGAAGAATAAGGTCCCTGTGAATAGGTCACAGAAAGCATCATCTCGGTGAATGCAACGTGAAATGGCGCACTGAAATGTGTAGTTGAATCAAAGTACAGTTCTGTAGAGAATGCAGTATTTTGGTCTAAATGCTAGAATTTCAGGAAAAACAAATTATAAATCAAATAAAGGTTGAAAATATTAAACTGAGCTAAAAAGTATGAGGCACAGGTATACTGCATAGAGACAGGGATCACTCTAGAGAGTTTTAGAGGGGCGGCCTATAGGACTGGGCGATGCATCGTGAGATATCGATTTAAATCATAAATCGTCAAACCGGCTTCCTAATCTTCCGTTTAACGATGCATCGCGGCCATACGATGTATCACACGAGATCGATGATGAACGAACACACGATGGGATAAGACCGGTTTCACTCCCTTCTTCGAACGCCTGCATGACGCATCTCCAGATCGCATCCACGATGAACGAGACCGGTTTCTCCTACGATCTTCGAAATGGATAAACGCACGTGCGACTCATCGATAATACGGAAATCACAACCGCATCGCTCATTTAGACATCGGGATTATCAGAGATCGACGCCAATCGGAAATCGCTGCATTCTCGATTGCGATTGCAAATGTTTTTCTAACTGTATAAAAAGAGCGGTGGTGAGCAGCACCACGATCACGATGTACATATGTGAAAATACGGCGATGTGGTATGCGAAGTGCACATTTCTCCTCATGAGTTAGTCTCTTAAACGTGTGCCAGAAATATTCCAAGCCTGCTGAATTTTTGATTTGTGTTTTAAGAAAAGGAGGATTGACCCAGTTGTTAATTTTGATAAGGTGAGTCATACTTTCTCTAATTTTTTATTATTAATAAATATTTCAAAACTTGTAGTCAATTAATATAATAATTTGAATAGCAATTACCATTGTTAATTTTAGTAAGAAATACTTCATAATTTTGTGTAATCCATTTGAATTTTTAAAAAAATACTTAATTTTTAGTAAGGAACTTTTATTTTAGCTTATTTTTTAACGATATTGCAATGTATTTTGAGATCGTTTTAATTTTTGCATTATTCTTAATTGTTTATTTAAAAATACTTCCTATTACTTTTAATCATTCCAGACTGACTTTGTTTTTATCAATCTAGCTAAAAACTATATTTTATTATTATCATCGAAATTAGGAATGTGCAATCAAATATTTCGAATTACATTTTTAAAATGTATTTTTTTTTTTTTTTTTTAAGCGATCCTACATATTTTTGATCAATTTGAAATAAATAATTCAAGATTTGCAATTAATTAGTTTCAATTACCGTAATTTCGCATGTAAGCAAAGCACCGCATCTAATTTGAGTAATTTTCAAACCAGATTTTTTTTTTTTTTTTAACATGTAAAATTAAATCTAAGCACAAATAAATCCATTTTATTATTTTTTAAATTCTGGTAAGAAACTGAATTATCTGAGCCGCGGCGTATACGCGCGAAATTACGGTATTACTTAATAGTTAACTTAATATTTTTTATTTTATTATTATTTTTTAATTTACAGCCCTCCAATAATTATCTGTGGTAAATTTGCGTGTTTGCTTTAAAATAGAAATTCTAAACTCATTTAAGTGTAACAACTATAGTGTTCCCGTTTGACGTTATTCAAAAGGCGCGGCGGTGCCCTGCCAAATTTTCTATTTGAAAATTGTCTCAGAATATCACGTGTTTTCTAAATTCATCTGGATTTAGGTTTTTAAGGTTATGTCTTCATTTCTACGCAAACGGTCATTAAAAGACAATGTTAAAGAAAAAATATTCTTTTTTTTTTTTTTTTTTTTCCCCCTTTCTTTCTTTCTTTGGGCGTAATAAAACATTATCAGTCAGTGGAAAGTTTATCTGATGCTCTTAACGTCGGACTTTTCTCCGAGCCAAATAAACAAACCTCAGATCGATTCTCCCCCCCCCCTTTAGTTGGAATAGTGGGCTGTTTTGTTGGGTGGGGAGGCAATAACTTTCTGATATAGGTGAAAATTAGCAGTCGCCACTCGCCACGTGGCGATTAAAGTTTAAAAAGTGGCGATTAAAAAAATCAGCTATCGATTGCCACCCTAGTCGCCACTCGCCAAGTGGCGATTAAAAAATCTGTTATCGATCGCCAAGTGAAATACACCATTTTTCATGGAAATATGCATTTCTACATTGATTACATCTAATTAGAGAACTGGTTCATTATTTTTCCTACCAGATGCAAACAGATTTCAACGTCTTAGCTGTATTTTCAATATTTCGGCTTTTTCTTAGTTAGATTACTTTTTCAAGAAATATAGTTTTATTCTGCAAAATATATGATTCCACTTGCATTTCAAGTAATTTATTCCTTTTTCCACACCCGATACAAGCGGATTTTAAGGACATTTTAGTATCTTCACTATTTCGACTCCTGCCACATGCTCACAAGTTGAATTATTTTTCTTCAAGAGATACTGTTTAATCATGCGAAATACACTCATACAATAGATATAAAACTCTTATAGAAAAATATGTTTATATACAACGATTATAATTTATCTAGATGTCAAGAAAGTTTGAAACATAATAGTGGCCACTCATGAAACTGAGTCTACCGGCCACTGGCTACTAACTAAATTTCCCAGTTTTCACCTATACTTTCTGATAACTCATTATATTTTGATAGAAAATTAGTGTGCAGCAGCCTAATTTATTATTATTAAAATTTGCTAAAAATTTGAAATAACACTTTTTTTTTTTTTTTTTTTTTTTTTTAAATAGTAGGAAAAGAAGGAGTTTGCTTTTGGTTCTTTTTCTTTTAATCATTATTTCTATTTGCTGCTCATTTTTTTATTTTTTTTTTCCAACTACACAAAATTTTCTGACATATTAATGAAATCCTTTTATACTTAAAGATAGGAATAAAATTTTCAGGCTTTGATTATTGAAATAATTTGGAATCGAGAAGCGTGTTTCCTTTTTAGCATTAATTAAATAAGACAAATATGCTTATTAAGTATCTATTTTCTAATTTTATCCTAACTTAACTACTAAAAAATTCCAATCCTATCAAATATATCTGTCATCTCTTCCATTTGACGATGTTTAAAAAAATACCTTCCTCATTGCTGCGACTTCTAAAAATTTTAACTTTAGTATTTTGACACATTTTGTTTTCAGATTATAATTTTTATAATATATTGCTTTGATTATTAAATAATTAACTTCTTTTGTAAAATATTTTTACATATTAACTTTGATAGCTAAAATTATTTTTATTTAATCTTTCAGAAAATTTACAATAAAAATGGCAACGACTCACCGTACAATACAGTGTCCTCCATATGACCACTTAGTTCCCAAAAAAAAGACTAAAAGTCCTATTTGGACACATTTTGAACTGCCTGCAAATAGTTCTGGGCAGATAATGAATGAAAACATTGCCGTGTGCAAACTCTGCACAAGAAGTGTGTCAGCAAAGGGTGGAACAACATCCAATTTAATTAGCCACCTGAAGTTGTATCACCCTTCCCATTATAGGGATATGCCCTCATCTTCAAAGCAGAGTATCTCTGTGCATGTACCTGTCACTACATTATCATTAATCAGTGAGGAAAATTCAAACACATGTGCGATTCCTGCTGGAGCTGATCGTGATCAGTCTGACGAACTGGTACCTCCTGTACGCAAAAGGCAAAGAACAATGCTTGATTTTCAACCATTAAACTCAAGCACGACAAATAATTGTACATTGTCAGTGACAAAATTCCTTGCTGCAACTATGCAGCCATACAATTTAGTTGAACATGAAACTTTTATTGATATGATCAACACTTTAAATCCTAGATACACACTGCCCAGCAGAAAATATTTTTCGAAAAACAGTATTCCTAAACTTTACAATGACACAGTGGAGAAAATAAAATATGAACTTGCCTTGATAAAAACATCACAAGTGTCAGTAACTACTGACTGCTGGACATCAATTGCAGGCACACCCTATGTTGGTGTCACATGCCACTTTATTGATGCGGAGTGGGGATTAAAATCCTTCTGTTTAAGATGTGCCCACTTCGAAAAAGATCACACTTCAGACAATATTGCTGAAGAACTCACAAATATTTTGTCTGAATGGAGCCTTGATATAAAAGAGTTGGCGTCTTGCACAACAGATAATGGGAAAAACATTGTGAAAGCTATCAACGAGCTAGATATACCCCATGTTTCTTGCTTTGGGCATAATATCAATATTGGCGTTAACAGAGCTTTACAATTGCCACAGCTAAGAAAAGCTGTGTCACGTCTGAAGAAATTGCAAAACACGATAGCCCACAGTTGGAAAATGCAGCGCGATCTTAGCAGGGCACAGGAGCTATTAAAAATGGACCAAAACAGTTTGCCAAGTGCATGCGAAACAAGGTGGTGGAGCACTTTTAAACTTTGCCAAAGGTTTTTAACCAACCAGTTGGCATTATGTAAAGTGCTCCAGGATCATTCCAAAAAAAAGCATTTAATGCCTGAAGGCTCGGAAGTTTTGGCGTTAGAAGATTTTGTTGCAGCAACAGAATTTCTGAAGGACATTACCACCACGCTTTCAGGAGAAGAATATACTACAGCTTCTTCTGTTCTGCCTCTTTATCAAAAAATTAAAAAAAATCTCCAGTCAAAAGAGGAAGACAGTGAAATTATGAAAAAAATAAAAACTGAAGTTTTGTCCTCAATGGTGGAAAAGTATGAAAAAGAACCATTGTTGTCACTATTAAGAATGTCCACACTATGTGATCCAAGGTTTCGATGCAATTTCACTGATTCTATTGAAACAATGAAAGAAATTGCATTGAATCATATAACTAAAAGTTATCAATCAGATGAATTCATTGACAATAACATCAATGTTATTTCTACTGTTGCAGCAGCATCAGCCACTAAAAAGGGTTTAGCCAAATTTTTTGAGGACGAAGATGATATGATGGATGATCCAGCGATGAATCCTGCAAGAAAAGCAGAGAATGAACTTAAAAATTATTTATCAATGCCCAAAGTAAATATGGATACAAATCCATTGACATGGTGGAAATCCCACGAAGCTTCATTCCCGAAATTAAAAATTTTGTCCAAGACCTTTTTGGCAATCCAAGGAACAAGCGTTCCTTCAGAACGGGTTTTTAGCTGTGGTGGCAACATTATAACAAAACATCGTGCATCATTGTTGCCCAAAAATGCAGAAATGCAAGTGTTTCTAGCACAAAATAAAAAATTTATTTAATAGCATTATGTTTTCATTTTTTTTAAATTACAGTATAGTAGTATAGTATGTTTTAAAATTATTCTTACCAATTTGCTGAATATACAAATACAAAATAGTAATACATAGTATGGAATTATTATGTAAGTATATGGTAAGTAAAATCATTTTTTTAATTAAAGTATTTATTAAAATTTGTTGTACATAAGCTTCTAGTTATAAGATGTTTTTTAAAGCATAAAAGGAGTTTAAAGTGTATCTGTATGTATAACTGTTAAATTTCGTATTAAATTTGCAACAATGTTTGTAATACAAAGAGTCTAATATCGTGATGTATCGTGATATCGCGATTTAGCACCAATGATGCATCGTGATGTAGAAATCCTAATATCGCCCAGTCCTAGCGGCCTACCCTCATGCCCTTTTTAGATAAAATACCACCCTCCTTGCCCTTTTTCCAGGTAGAATTCTACCCTCCTTGCCCATTTTCCAAGTAGATTTCTACCCTCCTTTTACTCCTGGGTAAAATCTTTCGGTACTTTTCGGTTAGCCGGGCGCCAGTGAAATGTATATATCTATATATACATATATATGTATACATACACTCATATATGTATGTGTATATATATGTATATATATATACATGCATATATAAGTGTGTGTATGTATAGATATATGTATACATAGATATATAAATTTCACTGGCGCCCGGCTAACCGAAAAGTACCAATCTTTCATTGTGCTTTCAAAAATGCTTTACTTATCTTTTATTTTTAGAATGCCAGTATGGTACATCAGGGAGAGTACTCCTCTCTCCCTCTTTATTTCTCTGTGAAATGCCCTGGTATGTCTAATCCTTCACTTTGAGTGATTCATCTTTCCATTTATCATTTTTTCCTTTGAACAAGACATAAAGGGTAACTAAGGGTCATTGATTAACCCTTTAAGCGGTTAATGCTAGTTCAAAATTATCCCCCAAAAAATTCTCACGGCTAGCAAAAATTCCATTCAAAAAAAGCATTCTCGGATCTTCAAATGCACGTTAAAAATTTCAAAGGCGAGGTTTCTTTCCCCCATCTCTAGTGAAAGATAAGCTTTTCCTTATTGTCCTGTAGGCGGGTCAGCAAAAAAAAACCCTTTTGTATAGCAAATGCTTTCCACCTTTCCTGAGGGGGAAATTTTTCTTTTGACATACTAAGACATCAACTTGTACCTGGAAATTTAGAAGGATAGAGTACAGAAATACTGTCGTATTTCATTTTTTGTAAGAATGAGTAGCCAAAGCAAATTAATAATTGTTTTTTGTTTTAATTTCCTCTGTTTACTTTTATTGGTAGTTTTACATTTACAAAATTTTTTAATATTCTCGTTACATGTACGAAGATTAATACAAACTTTATTTTCATTTGTTTATATATATTTTTTAATTTTGAAATAAAAATAAATCATGTTTTAAAAGTTGTAGTATGTTCTTATACAAAGTTCAAAAAGTAAATTGTCATTTTAATAGTTTCATGTTAACCCCCCCCCCCCCCTCCCTTTTTTTTAAGAGGACGCAAATTGCAATATTTCTAAAATTGAGATGTCATTAAATAATTGAACAGCTGAACCACTTATAGTGAGAATGAATCCGTAACCAGCATTTGCTCGCTATAATAAAACTGTTTCAAAAGGTTTCTGGATTATAAAACATAATTATAAAATATAATTAATCATAATGTAATATAAGTATTACAAAACATAAGAACTAATTTTGTCGGATTCAGTTAAATTGTTAAATATATTTTTTTTTTTCATTTTTAATCATTTAAATAAATAAATTCTGTCTTAAAAATAACTGTAGTCTGACCTCAGACAACAAATAAAGAACTTTTCCAGATATTTCATTCAGTTTCTCTAAAAGTGTTACTATAATTAAATATAACATTTTCTTCTTTTAATTTTTCTCTTTTCTCTTTAATAATTCCTGATATACGAGATGGATGGACAGAAAAGAAACCTAATGTTTCAAATAAGCAAATAAAGAGAACATTTTCATTTTTCTGTTTCTGTCATATACATACATATATAAAAATTGTTTTTGGCTTTAATTATATTTTATTATGATTTATAGCAATGTGTGGTTGTAAACAGGGCCATTTGGGGGGGGGGGGGGGTCAGCAAAATCAGGGGCCCAGTAGTAAGCTTTATTACAAACTTTTGATCCGAATAATAAAGTTTGTTAACTTTTAAAATTATTACTTTTTTAAATATTTTTTAATAATATTATATTTTTTTTTTATTCATTTTTTTTTTTTAATCAAAGATCAAAATTGATCAAATTTTGAAAATGTAGGGATTGGGAAAATCTGTCAGGTATTTCTAAAACGTCTTTTTCAGAAAGTTATGAAACTTTTCCTTTTATCGATGTAGCAGTGTGCAATAGGTTTATCAACACTTTAGCTCTTATATTTCCTATAATCCTTATTGCTTTCCATGAGATTTCTTATGGGTGGTTTAAATGGAAATTTCTTAAGGCTGTTCTGAAATCCAAACAAAGTACTTTCTGACACATTTTTTAATTCAATTTTATTCGCAAACGCATGATATTGGCAACTGTTTTTATTTAGAAACTATGTAATCGAAACACGTTTTCCATTTTTTGGTAAAGGTAGATGATTTATCAAAAAAGACTGTCAAAGTCGAAGTTTTGAACTGAATTCCCGACGCGGCAGCACGAGAAGAGCGAAAAAAGTGTCATCACGTCATCACAATCTATTTACTAAAGAATGGAAAACTCATTTCGATTCCATATCACTTCCATAGTCAGGCCTGCAAATTTTATGTCTTTGCGTTTAAAAATGAGTCAGAAATTGTGTCAAAAGGTTTCGTGTTGTTGAGCAGAGGTTATTTGAGAACCACCTTAAGTCTGTTCTCAAATTGGCTACTCTATGATATAATTTTTAATTCATTTCTGTTCAAAAAACACATGAAACTGATAGGTGTTCTTATTCAGAGACTTTATAATCGAAAGACGTTTTCCAGTTTTTGGTAAAAACAAAAGATTTTTCAGAACATACTGTGAAAGTCTACGTATTGAACTGAATTTCTGACGCCGCAGCGCGAAAAAGGAGAAAAACTGGTCATCACATTGCATGAATAGCTTATAACTCGGTAAGTAAATTATTTATCAAAAAATGGAAAACCCAATTTGCTTCCAAATCGCTTCAATAGTCAGGTCTGCCAATTTTATGCATTTGTGTCTAAAAATGAGCGAGAAAACGTCTCAGGATGTTGGGGGTTGTTGATCAGATCATACTTCTCATGTGCTTAATAAAATGCTTTTATTTTCCTTATCATAATTTTATAATTCAATGGTATAAAAATGTTTTATTTCACAATATAATAATATAATAAATTATAACACCTTGTAAAATAGTATATTACTTTTAAATGCTAAAGGTGTAAAATTAACAACATAATATAAATTAAAATAACATTTATTATTTGTTTTACATGTTTCGACTCTTTCCGAGTCATTTTCAAAAACAAAATGAGAATATTCTAAAGCTGCACGGGCTTTGAAGTTATTATTTTCATGTACTTTTTTAAAAAGTTCGCACGTTATCTATTATTTTTTACTTGATTGTTTATTTTCATATCTTTGACCATGGAGTAACTCTAGCCACAGTTTCGGTAAATTAAAAGATGCCGCATTGTTACATATTGTATTTTTCCGCATGAGTATCTCTATGGTTTCTCTTATTATAGATGGATAGTATAGACTGGAATTGAAATATTATTTTACTTTAATTGAAGTTTATTTGGATGGTTTCTTCTAGATATAATCTTGACAGGGCTGTAGTTTTTCTATTGTATTTAATATCAGCTATATGCTCTTTTTTTCTGCAATTAAATTCCTGCTGGTCATGCCTATTTTATTTCATTTAAATTTCGAACATCCCATTAAATGTTAAAGATTTTATTACCCATGAGATAGCAAAGAAATTTACTGAAACAACCTGAAAAAAATCATTAAAATCTCTTTACTTTCAATATGCCGTTCGTTAATCGACAAAAAAAATTAAACAATTGCGAAAATATTTTAAACGGATACATTTTAAGGATTTTTATATCACTTTAAATACGAAACGGTCCAAAATTAGGCAGGTATTTTTCATGAAATTGTACATAAATAATAATAATAATAATAATAATAATAGTAAAATATTTTTAATATAATATAGACCTAATTTACACTTGCCAGTTCTTTTTGATGGTAGACAGATTATCCCTTAGACAGAATTTCGAAAAAAAAAATTATAGTTGGTTGTTGTAATTGTTTTATAATAATTATAGTTTAAAAAAAAACTTAAGTACTGAATAACTGAAATACATAGCTGATTTTAATTTGTATCTAATCTTAAGTGTAATTTAAAAAATATATTTTCTTATGATGTAATACAATCCAATTTAAATAAAGATTCTCATTTAAAGATAAAATATCTATTTTTTTATTTTTAAGAAAATATTTTGTAAACATAAATATAACTAATAAACTGAGAAAAAAATTATAAAAATGTAATAATTTAATAAAGTTCACATTATTAAGATTCATGTTTTATAAATATTGGCAAATTTTACGAGTGTTAGTAACATCATTTCAATATATAAAAAAATTTAAAAGCAATTTCTACAAAGATTTAATAGTAATTCAAGTCACTGCTAGAGAAAGGATTTTCTGAATCACCGAATTTAATCTTTATTTGTACATTATTTAAATTTTAATATGTGTTCATTCTTCTTTAGAAATATTTGCTGTATTCCAACAACTCATCATCTATAGTTAAAGAGCTCTTAAAATTAAGAAATAGATTTTTTTTTTTTTTTAGTGTCACAGTTACTCTTGTATTGAAAGACATTTCGCAGACATTTGTTTTTTCTTGCGTAAGCATGACATTAACTTTTTTTAATGATATTTTGTTTTTAAGTTGAGAACAGCGAGTTCGTGTGTTTGTTATCAATAGTGCATCATTGGTGTAATTTTTTCAAGGTTCAAGAAGAACAACTCTCTTGTGGTTGTTTACTTTGATGGAATGAGATACTGGGCTGTCTGCCTAATTTCATCTGAAGCTTTCTTAGAGTATATACATATTTATATATATATATACAATAATATACATCAGAGTATAATAGAGTATATACATTAATGTATCTCATCTATAAATTTTTCATTTTTTTGACGATCTTTCTTAAAACGTTACTTTTTTGCAGTTTTTTTTTTTTTTTTTGAAAAATAAGTTTGAATAAAAATGGCCACCTAGCATACGGATAGGAAAGCGGCCAGCCTGTAATTTTTTATGGCAGTGACATGACTTGCACATTTATTATATAGATTGGGGTTATAACTGATTTTTTATCAGATCCATCTCCGACAGACGTATCTCGAAAATTGGTTTAAAGTAGCAGCTCTGTTTTTTTTCTCCTATAAAATCTTTTGTCTGTGTATGAGAAAGCGAAATGCTATTCGATTGCTTAGTACCACAATCAGAGATTGCTTTGCAATTGTAGAAGTTAAAACACTTTCTGATCTTTGTACCAGTCTTTAAATATATATATATATATATATATATATATATATATAATAAATGTTTCAGACCAATTTCAGTTTTGCCAGACAAGTAGGCCTATCTGTTAAATCATGTATATTTGTGTTATTCGTAAGCATCCGCAAATCAGTATTGCTTAATTTATTTTTTTATTTTTTATTTTTTCTGGGGGGGGGGGAGGTCCATTTTGTGAAAAGTAACGGTTATTTCTGTGAAATTGGTTATATTTTCGTAAAAAATAGCATTTTGTAACGAAAGTTGAAGTCCAGTTTGTCAAATTTGAACCAAGCATTTATTAGCAAAAATTTTTTTAAAACCTTTTGCTGAATTTTTTCTCTTTGCTAAATTTGTTTGTTTGCAAATTACACACTTTAAAACGCTACAAGATAATAAATAAATAATAAATAGTTGCTTTTATGAAATAGAATTTTGTGAAAAGGCCGATTTTATTAAAAGAAATTTTGTGAAGGGACTTGTTTTATTATAAGAATTGTATGAAGGGATCCATTTTATCAAATTGATTTTTGTGAAGGGCCATTTTATTAAATTAATTTTTATTAAGGGGGCTGTTTTATTAACTAGAATTTTGTGAGAAATTTTCCGTAAGAAAATTAAAACTGCATCCATAAATATATAAAAAAAAATAAAACACGAATTTAACAAATATGTAACAGAATAATTTCAATTTTTACATTGCCAAATGATGAAAAAAAAAATTTTTTTTCAAGTATATTTTGTTTGAAAACTGCATCTCACTTTACTTGTCGTTTATGGTTTTTAAAATAATTTTCAAGCATGTCTTATTTTAAAAACTATTTCTATGGTTTGCAGCCCGATTACAAAAGATTAATTATATGCACTTAAAACAATATAAATAGTTTACCATTTGTATACGGCTAATATTCTAGATCGAACTTAAAACTTCATGAATGAACATATGAATAAAACACAAATTTAACTAACATGCAATTGAATTACGCGCGTAAACCGCTGAAATTATAACAATGAAAAATGCTGCAATATGTAGTGAGATCTTTGAATTCCTGGCATGCGGCTAATACGAAAGTATAGCTTTTAATAAATTTCTGGACTTTTATTTAAATACATTATTGATATTTTGATACAAAAAAGCCCTTTTTTTATTAATGGGAAACTTAAAAAATATATTAAATAGATAAAATATATTAGAATTAGAAGTAAATGTTTTTCATCTGTGTACGGAACTCGGGAAGTTGGATTCTTAGTTACATTAAAATAGTAACAATTAAATCTCAAAATCCTTTTATAAATTATCACAAGGCACTTATTCCTTACTATCCCGTTAATAATTTTACTATATATATTTATGTATTTATTTCTTTATTACAAAGTGCGAAATGTTACATTTGACAGCAAAAGTATTATAAGAAATGATGCTGTGTATGCTTTCGTTTTTTAAGGTATCCTTTTTGTGGATCAAAACATGAAAAATAAAATGTTACTTAAAATATACTATCTTCTTTATTATTTTTTAACATACATGCATATCAAGAAAAAATCCATTCATCCTTAATGGACAGTATGTTAAAATTTTTAAATAACATTATTTTGAATATTCTATTTTTATTGGTTTTCAAAAATATAACTATTTGAATATCTTTTAAAATTTCGTTCTATTATTTTATATTAGAAAAACATTAAAGAAAAATGAATTTTAGATCTCAACTAGTTAATATAAATAAAAAAGTATTAAAAATTTTAGTTATACGTTTCTGAAGTACTTGTTTTCTAATTGTATAATTACAAAATTATTAATTTTTAAATTAGTATGTAAAAACTGAAATTATTTAAAGAGAAATTACAAAAACATTATTACAATATTTAAATTCAAACATAATTTAAAACAAATATTTCATGATATTACATGGTTTTTACAAACATTGTAGTTCTAATTACTTCTGTTTATTTGAAACGTATTATTTCTCTGTAAAAATTTAATTTTATTCTATTCTGAACGCGACAAAAGTTTTTTCTTCTTCTAATGCACAGCATTGTATATAACCGGACGATATATTTAATCTTTTGCAACAACATCTCCCATCTGAAGATAAACAAATTCCCACTTAAAAGTTTTACCTATTGTACATTAATCCTTTAGTGTACAAGCAAAGTGACAAGTACCCTACGCCTTTACCCGCCTCCGTTGTCAACATGTCTTCTGCTCGGGGGGGAAGGATATGGAGAAAAAACACGGCTTGACCGATTTACGAGACGTATTTGGAGTGTGGAAAAACCCGCCTGGGCCTCTTTTGAAAGCAAAAAGTTGTGGCAGGAAAACCCGGCTTCGACGATTTTCGTGTTTCTTTCTAAAGACGGAAAAACCCGGTTGCGACGCTTAAAGGGTTAATTTAACCTTCTCTAGTAAAATATAGTATTAGATCAGGCATTCTGGCCTTTGACCACATGATAACTTACATAAGTTCTATAAAAATTTTGAGAAGTAGCTTTAGAACTTTCATTTTGTAGCTTTTTCAAAACCAGTTTTGCTAAAACTGGGAAAAAGTTATCTGGTGAATAAAAGTTTTTGAATATAGTAGGAAAAGGGGGAAATGACTATGAATATAGTAAACAATTTTACAATAAAAATCGGGAACATAAGTTTCATTTTGCTATTTTTACTACTTTTCAAACGGTGAAGTTATGGAAATTAGAAATATTATTGGATTTTTTTAATCAAGGAGTACTTGCTGTTGTCAGACTTTTCTCCCCACCAGTATATTGCTATATGCACTTATTACAAAAATGCCCTTTTTTTATGAAATAATGTGCCCTTTTCAACAAAATTGCCCTTACAGGGTTCGTACACATTTCATTACATGAAATTCAAGGACTTTTAAGGACTTTCAAGGACCAAAACCAAAAAAATTTAAGCACCTAAAGAATTGCATGTTTGAATTGAAACTTTCATTTTTGTAAATACATAGAACTTTTTAAGTAAATATAAGTACATTAGATGTACAACGAATTGAACTTTACAAAAAACGTATAATATATTTAATTGAAAATATCAGTAATAATTTTAATAATACAAATTATGAAACGAGAAACACAATTAAATTTTCTTTAATTCTGAAATTTTTTCTAACAATTTTAGATCAAGGCTATTAATGTGAATTTCGTTTTCTTTGATAGTTTTTCTCAGTTCATGATATTGCATAAACAAGTCTATGTTCTTAGATGTTTCAGCTTTATCAGCCAAATTATTAGCTTCTACATTTGTACTTTGCATGTCCTTTTCAAGAAAAATCTTTTTTTTCTTTAGGAAGGTGATCTCATCCTCTAAAGTTTTCCGTTTCAGTTGTTTTGTTTCAGCCTGAGCTTCGTTTTTTTTCTTTTTCAAATGCTGCATGTGCATATACTTTGAACGAGCAGATGAAGCAGCTATTCTGATTTCTTTTGTAATTTGCAAATTGTGAATTTCCCCAGACAGCTTGATATATTCATGAATCACACGTTGAGAAATATAAGATGCCTCTTTCAAATTTTCAACTTCAAGGGCTTTATTAACTGAGAAGACTCTTTCGACAGATGCTTGTCTATGGGAGAGTATAAGAATCATTTTAATAATCTTCCATAGGTTTTCATATTTGTTTCCAGAAAAGTAAGGTTGAAAAAATGTATTCAAGGAAAGATTGTTTGGATCAAATGAAGCAAAATCGAATGAATTCGGCTTGACAACATTGGATAAGAAATCGGCTGGATAGGAATCTGGATAGGAATTTTTTTCTAAAACACGCTTATTTTGAGATAGTACTAAAGATGCTTTTCATTTTTTCTTTTGCTTTCTCGGGATGCCCAGCCATATCATGCGTGGGTCAATGCTAATTGCATTTCTTACTAATGAATAATTAACTGGACATTTTTGCATTAAATGTTTTATCATTGTTGTAACACACTTTAGACAATCTTGTCTAAGTGAAAATATATCATTTTCTGTTATTTCTGTTTTCCTTTTCTTTTCTTTTATTAGTTGCTCTGCAGCAAAACCTAAATATATTTTACCCTTATCGTTGTGCATATTTGGATCACTAAAATTAAATTTGCATAATGCATCAACTTTCTGTATCTGATTTTCAGGTTTCAGATCCTTAAAATGCTGAATACAATCATTTACAAGTTTCAACAAGTCAGTGGCAAAGAATGGAATCATTGGTTTATCACTCTGATATAGCTTCAAAAATGGTAAAAGTATTTTTGAGAGCGATAGAAAAAAATTCAATTTTATCAAAAATGTTTTATCTTTAGTTGCTTCCTTAATGATACAAAATGATTTAGATGTAATTTTTAGCAAAATACCCATATCAATCTTTTTTACATATGTTATGATATCATTCCCTATTTCTATGGCCCTTTCGGCTGCTGGGACATTTTCGAACCACCTGTAACTAACAGAATTTTACAGGGAATTTTTTCATTGATGAGATATTTATAAAATCATCACGTCTTGCTGGAGGATCTTTAAAAATCCAATACAAACTTGACAGAACTGAAGTTATGTCCCACCCAATGGATGAAATTTCATGTTTGAAGGAATTGTTTAGGATATGGAGACCACATGAACCTAAATTCAAAGATTGTATGCCATATTCTTTGGATGTCTTCTTGTAAACTGTTGTAGAATTTCCAATTAACATAAGGCCCATCCATAGATATTTGTAGAAGTTTTGATAAATCCAATTTTACAACACATTCATACAAAGCTGAGAGAATGTCTTCACTTGTTGAATGCCCAATAAATGCTGATGTTAAATATTGTGTCCTGACTCTACATTCCTCCTGGTGCCAATATCGTACATGAATATCAAGCTGCTTTTTTTGGTTAGTTTGATTTAGAGTCTCATCAAAGAGCAGAGTAAAAAACTCTGCATTTTTGCAGTTATCTACCAAAAGCGTTTGAAAATGAGGGCCAAGACCAAAATGGCATATATATGCACATTTTTTTTCTCCACATGAAAAATTGCTATCGATGCTACTGTCTGAGAACATTCTGGAAAGTAATTGTGCAATATCTTCACAGGGTTTATATGAATAATGTCTTTTAATGCACTTTAAGGCCCACAATATTTCAGCATCCAGTACATCATTTTTAGAAACAAATGTGTCAATTCTATTTTTTTCAGAATTTTTTGAAGTACTAGCATCTATTTTTTCTGATGTATTGGCATCTAAATTGTTTGAAGTAGATGCTGTTTTTGAGAAGAAATCTTTCATTTTCTTTTTTTTTTTAGATTCAAGGTTTTTAGAATGTTTGCCATGTGTAATAAATATAAAAATACATCAGAAATAATCTACAAATACATCACACATTTAAGCATACAATCAATTAAGATGTAATTATTTTTATGTCTGAAGTATAAATAAAAACCTAGAATAAATTTATTTTAAAGTATAGAAAACTAGCTGACCCGCCCGGCGATACCCAGTCCCGTGTAATAACCTTAAATCTATTGCTCCGAGTGGTGAAACACGGAACTAAAATCATTAAGTTTTGTCGAAATCGAGTCGAATGAGTCAAACCGTATTGTGATCGGATATAGCTGCAAAATCTATTACTTCCACCTTCCACTGACAGGGGGCACAATCTCTTCTATACGAACATAACTGAAATTTTTAAGACTATTGATATCGAGGCGAACGAGCCAAACCGCATTGTGATCGGACCCATAGAGCCAGAGATAGCTCCAAAATCCATTAGTTCCATCTTCCACCACCAGGGGCGCAATCTCTTCTATACGAACATAACTGAAATCTTTAAGGCTATCGATGTCGAGGCGAATGAGCCAAACCGCGTTGTGATCGGACCCATAGAACCCGAAATAGCTCCAAAATCCATTAGTTCCCCCTTCCACCACCAGGGGGCGCAATATCTTCTATACGAACATAACTGAAATCTTTAAGGCTATCGATGTAGAGGCGAATGAGCCAAACCGCGTCGTGTTCGGACCCATAGAACTCGAGATAGCTCCAAAATCCATTAGTTCCACCTTCCACCACCAGGGGGCGCAATCTCTTCTATATGAACATAACTGAAATCTTTAAGGATATCGATGTCGAGGCGAATGAGCCATACCCCGTCGTGATCGGACCCATAGATACGAAAGCGCTCCTGGCCGCGAGGGCATAGGCGCCGACTACACTGTAAAAAATGACCAATGTTTCTTATTTTATGAAAATATGCTATAACCACGAACGAAAATATAATATAATCTTCTAAGTTTTCCGAAATTTCAAATAGCATGTTACATTGTCTTTTGAATCCCCAGAAACGAATACATTTTCAAAATTTAAAGAATAATTTATAAAAACAAATTATTTTTAGCTGCCCGAATTTTTCAGAAACGTTTCCGAAGGGATTTTATAGTGTATTAATTAGTGTCCTCAGGCTGGAATACCTGTTTTTCGAATGCTATCAATTCTGAAGTAAACATTTTCATGCTAAAAAAAAAATGTTTAACAGACAAACATGCAAAATTAACAGCGTTAACAATAATATTAAAATTAAGATTATTTCTTTACTCTTGCATGTATAAATTAACTTATGCGGCTGAAAACGTGTACTTGAGAATGGATAACATTCGAAAAACAGGTATTCCAGCCTGAGGACACTAATTAATACACTATAAAAACCCTTTGGAAACGTTTCTGAAAAATTCGGGCAGCTAAAAATAATTTATTTTTATAAATTGTTCTTTAAATTTTGAAAATGTATTCGTTTCTGGGGATTCAAAAGACAGTGTAACATGCTATTTGAAATTTCGGATAACTCAGAAGATTATATTATATTTTCGTTCGTGGTTATAGCATATTTTCATAAAATAAGAAACATTTGTCATTTTTTACAGTGTAGGAAGGGGAAAGGGGGGGGGGACGTCGCCGCTTTGTCTGGTTAAGGTTAGGGCGTTTGTTAAAGTATTACCGATAGTAATAAAGACAAAAAGAAGGCAGACAATTTAGAAAAATGATTATCATTGAAATTTTTCAGACAAAAATTAAGGGAAAAAAAATCAAAGAAAAATTTAAGGACTTTCAAGCACTTTTTGCAAATTTTGAATAAAAATAAGTACTTTCAAGGACCAAAATTTTTTTTTTTAAATTTAAGGACTTTTAAGCACTTTCAAGGACCGTACGAACCCTGCCTTATTATGTAATGTGCGCCCTGCCCTTTTTTATGTTCTAGAATGATCCCTGATAGAGAAATAGTAGAGTCGTGTTATTTAGTGTTAAAATGATTTTTTTTAAACTGTACTTTGTTTCAGCTCCCCATTACAGTGCATCATTTCATGTTACACATACCGAGAAGATTGTTTTCTGTGACCTATACACAAGGACTTTACTCTTCTATCCTCCAATTGCTCTCCTGCATCTTTTCCTGCCTTTACCAGTCTTGTTTTGCTTGACTTAGACATCTTCTAATTTCTTCATAACCATAGCTTTATACAGTTAAATATTAAAAATGTTGTTACACATTGATTTCTGGGTAACTAATCAATTCTTTATGATGTTTTGTTAATTTTATTATGCTTTACTAATTCAAAAATTGAAAGGTGGGAAAGAACTGTAGCAACTTGGTAGCAATCATAAAAAATAGTGAATAAAGTCCTCCTATAAATACCAAAATATGGCATCCTTTTTTTTTAAACCCTACCCTAGCTTTGATTGACACATCACCAAATAATATGGAATCTGTCTGACTCTCCAAACATTCATATGCATTGGCTTCATGCAAGAAAAAGAAAAATAATTATTGTCAACCTAACCAGATTTTACTGCCTTTTTCTGATTATTTGGCTATAACATTTCATAAAATAATTATAATTGATCAAACTGTGTTGCATAATATTCTTGAGTAAATTATCTGTCTAGTGGTATATAGCTTTTATAGTATTACTCAGAAATGTTGCCATCAAACTTCAAAAAAGAATTTTTTCCAAAAGGTTGGCACAATTTTGGCCACTATTGTATTTATGAAGGGCCTCATTAAAAATATCTAAATAAGAACCTAAATATGATGATAATTTTTAATTCACAAAATTTTGATTACATTTTTTGTGACAATTTTATATGATTTTTTTTAATAAGACAATATTTTTTATACAAAAACAGAATCGCATAAAAAAAAACATGCAACTTCTCTTGTTAAGAAATGAAAATTCATGTGCAAAATTATTTTAATAATATACCAGACACTCAATATAAAATTTGAAACACGCATTTATTTTTATTGGCATAGCTGCAATTTTTCATATAATCAGATAATAATCACCAGAAATATTTAACTATTATTAGAAACAAGTTATTTTTTGATAACATGCAATTGAAATTTCAAGCTTTTTTTTCTCTTCTCTTCCTTTTCCTTAAATATAGATTTTAAGACTTGCCTAACTGTTTTTTTTTTTTTTTTAATATTAATGCATACAAATGCAACTTTTGCAAAGAAAATGTAAATTTTCAGATAAAAATTGTTTTCAACTAAATATTTCAAAGTATTAAAGAATCCTCCTGTTTTATAAATTTCATTAAAGAAATATACAAACATTTACATAATACTTTCATATTAAGAATCTGAAACTTACACTAAAACCAACACAAGGTTTAGGTTTAGACTGGAAAGCTATACCAAAACTAAATACACAAGAAATGAAAAATCCAATTGTGGGAAAAAAAAATTGTAATATTGTAAATTATTATCAATTTTCAGGCAATAGAAGATATAAAAATAATAATATTTATAATGTCACAACTACAATAATTTGTTTCTTTAAAATGGTGTCATTTATATACAAAGCAATACTATGTAGAGGAGATTTACAGTGGTGGCCAAAAGTTTGGACATTTTTTGAAAGTTTCATGTTCAAAGAAAAAATATTTTCTTTAATATGCAGAAATTTAAAAAATTTTTATTATTTTATATTTTTTAAGAAAATGTAACTTATTCTTGAAAAACATTTGTAAAAAATCAATTTTTCCAGGAAAAAACTGTTTTTTTTTTACTGCCACTTCAAAATTTCTGGAAATTTTACATCTCTAGTTGTGACTAACACTGGATGTCATACCCAATTTGCTAAGAGATTATGAAGCATAGCAAAATGCCAATTCTCATAGAAACCATGTGCTGTCTTTATTTTAAAAAAGGAATGATCACTACAATGCTGAGAGAGATTTGCAATTATGAAATTGCAAATCTCTCTCAGCATTGTAGTAATCATTCCTGTCCACCTGAAGTTAAAACTGAGTTTTATTTTATTATATAATACATTTATTTGTTCTGTTATTTGTATATTAACAGGGGTCTGCCTAGACTTTTTTCCCAGGGTCCTGTTTTTGTGAAATGGTGAACAGATTTTTATATTTGTGAAAAATCTAGTCATAATTTTGTGAATTTGAAATGATCGTTATATTCAGGTTCTTGTTTATACATTTTTAAGAAGATATATGGATGTAAAATACATATATTTTCTCTATATGTGTAAAAGTGACAGGTCAGATTTTACTTTTAAATGATTCATTCGTGAAATGTTCAGTTTAAAGATGGAAAAAATTTGTGAAAAACCTATTTTTAAGATAAAGAATTTTGTGAAGGGTCCTGTTTTAGGTAAAATAGTTTGTGAAGGGTCCTGTTTTCAAATAAAAAAATTGTGAAAGGTCCTTTAAAGGACCCAATTTTTTCCTAAACAGATCCTTGATTAATTTAATAAAATAGTACGTGAAAGTCTGTCATTTTGAAATGTTATATTTTTTTAAATAATCCCTTTCGCACCAACAGTTTTTCTTCTCCCATTTCAGACCCACTGTTATGCTTGACGACAAAGGTGTTGGTGTCCCAAAAAAGTACCTAAAGTTAAATATTAATAATCAAAAAGTATTGCAGATTGTTTACATTTAAAAGAAATGTCAATATACTTAAGAACTTTAACGTAAAATTATGATTTATTTCTTCAGAAAATGTATACAAGTTAAATGAAATAGGCTTTCAGATAAAATGAAGATTTTCAATACTTGTAGGACTCACTGCTAAAAAGATATCTTTGCCATAGATGAGTGTTCATATTGATTGCTTTCTCGCAGGTAGGCTAACAGAATTATCAATACAGAAATTAATTTACAGGTTTTTTTTTTTCCTTGAGGCCCATTTTGTGAAAAGTAAAAGTTATTTTTGTGAAATTTATTATAATTCTGTAAAAAATAACACTTTGTAACGAAGGTTAAAATCCAGTTACTCAAATCCGAACCAAGCATTTATTGACTAAAACTTTTTAAAATCCTTTTGCTAAAGTTTTCTTTTCTGGCAAACTTGTTGTTTGTTTATAAATTACACATTTTAAAACATAACAAAATAATAATTAATTAACAATTTTAAATATAATAAATAAGTTATTATGGAAGAGAATTTTGCAAAGGGGTCTTAAACAGGCCTCAAATTTTGCCTGGATTTGGGAGACCTATCAATGTTATTTGTAAGTTTAAAAATATTCACAAGTTTTTACAGAAAATTTAGTTGACAGTAAAATAATAAAAATAATATTGCATAAAATTATCCTTAAATTATAAAATAGGATAAATTTTTGAACAATGAAAATTTTAAACTCAGACTGAATATTTTAGAAAATACCGAAGAAATCAGTTTTCATAAACAAGCCAAGGAGTAAAAATATTTAAATATATAAATAAAAATTTTCCAAACCACAACAATTCATAAATAGGCTTCAATCCAAAAAGTATGACAAATCAAAGAAAAATATAAAACTACATGCTTGCATACTCTCTTATTTTTAAGAAGAAATTAAAAAAATAATAATAAACAATTAAACTTACCACTGCTTAGAGTGTTGTCAACTGCAGACTTCTTTCCAGCATTTAGCTCAATGTACATCTGGATTTTTCAAAAATTACTTGCATGGTCTGGTCTCTAAAATAAAGAAATAACTTTGATAATGAAGCATGTGTAAATAAATGTGTCAAATTAACATTTTAAAAACCAAGTCTTCAATAGAAATGCTTCCGATTTTTATTTATTTATTATTAGCACTAGGATATTTAATTGTGATTTGAAATGAAAATGGCCTGAAATATCTGAAATTAAGGAAAGTAACAGAGCAGAATGAAATTTCATTCTCTTTATAAAAGTAATTTTATAGAACTGAATTTGGAAGAAAATGATGGAATTTTGGAAACAATGACAAGTACTAGATTTATGTCATTTTTTCAAGGACGACTCCTTTAAATATTGGTTAAAGTTGTACCCATGGAGATAGAAATAAGAAGGAGAACAGTGAAGATAGGCTTTCAAGATCAGAACATGGACCGGGAATTAGTACCCAGTTCGCGGCGCTGGTGCTCCCAAAGGCCGGTCATGTGACCTGTCAAACATGACAAATTGTCGTCTGCTCTTCCTGCATTTTGGTTTCGAGCATGGTAAAGAGTTTGCAGTCGAAACCGGAAATAGAGGGCGTTACACTCCCCAAAGGCCCAAAAGACCAGAAACGCCGCCATACTAGGTACCGCTTTTAGTTCCATAAGTAGAAACATTATCTTTGTTCTCCTTTTCTCTATCTCCCTGGTTGTACCACTACCCTAAGTGGATCTGTCGCCAAGCTTAGCATCAAACAATAGTGATGTTGATGTTGGCAAAAATAGGATTGTGCTTTCAAGTGAAACAAAATTACAAAAACGTCAACTTTCAAGAAGAAAATATTTAACTTCATCAAATCAATTTATTTATCAAAATTAACTGCACAAAAAATAACAAACAACCAGTTTAAAATATTTTTTTGAAATATCTCACAGTAAGCTGTCAAATAACATATAACAAATATAGGGTAGATGTGCCAGTAATGGACACCCTTAAGGAATTTCTTGAAAAATTATTTTTTAATATATATTAATCTACCAACACTATTTAACCATGCTCATAGTCACATTTCCCAATGTGAATCGAAATTGAATTGTAAATAACAGAAATAAATCAAAATACTCTAAATTCCTGTAATGGACACCCCACAAAAAGTAATAGATAATTGATATTATGATTGTATTTAAAACTAGAATTTAAAGAAAGCATATTAATGAAATAAAAAAAAAACCTGAATTTTTATTGGTTATTTTTTTTATAAACCAAAAATGTTGAAGGTGGCCCATTACTGGCACATCTACCCTAGGTACTTTTCGGTTAGCTAGGCGCTAGTGAAATTATATGTATATTATATAGAGATACATTTGCTTTAAGCAAAATATATCAATATGCATTGATATTATATATCTTTTAACTGTTTTTAAAGTGTTTGAAGTTAAAAAAGAAGGGGGAGGGGGAGACATCTTTTAACTGCTGTTTAAGTGTTTGAAGTTAAACAAAAAAAAAAGAAAGGCGGCGAGTTCAAATTGTGGCTGTAAATAAATCCTCATTTTTATACAGAAAATATCATCTAAACTTGAAAATTCTCATAAAAGTACTCAAAGTGGTTATACTTTCTTTAATTTATCAAAATGTTAAACACAGCTTGCTTTACACGATATCTCTATTAAAATTGACCATCATTTAAGCCTACATGAATAAGTTGGTCTCTCTACACACACTTCGTTTTTAATCAACTATAAACGGAACAGTTATGTAGAATTGAATTACAAATGAAAAAGGTCATTCTTACCTTTACTGACTTCTGTTTAAATATAATTTATTAATTTGTCTGATTCCACGTTTCTTGAGCAAAGCGAAATAAAAAACAAAAACTTGTTTGGTGAGTAGGTTGGCTGGTTGGTACGTTAGCGTAGCGTGGAGAGGAAGGAAGCCAAGTAGAAAGTCAATAGATCATTCCAGTATGACGTCAAAAACATGGAACCCAGAATCTTCAATCTGCGCAATCTACTGCACATACTCTGACGCGCTTAGAGCGAGTTCATGTTTACCACCAGGGAGATAGAGATAAGAAGGAGAACAGTGAAGATAGGCTTTCAAGATCAGAACATGGACCGGTAATTACAGGGAGATAGAGATAAGATCTATCTATCTCCCTGTTTACCACATTGGCTTCTTTATCTCACTTTATTTGATTGCCAAGTACTTCTTTTCTGTTATATTTTAAAATTTGTTTTGTTTTGATGAAAATCAAGACGTGTGTTGCGTTTAAAATGTCTAGCATACAGAAAAAAATTATGTAAACTGGAAAAAATATATCAGGTAAGTGTTTTCTGTCTTTTTTGGTTATGTCAGTGTTACAATTTCTGTAATGTTAGGATCTGATCATGTTATTTCAACTATTTTTGATCGGTGTTATTTTACGAATTTAATATAATAATTAAGTGGGTGGGGATGAAAAGTTCGTATCTTAGGCAAAAAAAAAAAAAAAAAAATTTGCTTTGTAAAAATAAGATTTGTTTAATTTTATAGATTTTATACACACAACTGGGAAAGTATGTATTCATGCACTTTTATTTAAAGTCATTGTAACTGAGCAGCTATATCTCTTAACAATCCCTTTTTTAACAACTAGTACAATCTGTACCCTTTATTATCATTATTATTTTTGTCTTGCAATTAAATGTTGTTGTATAAGTTATACGCGTTTTATTCAAAATCGATGTTTTTTTATTTATTAATCTTTGTCCACGCAGTCGTGCAGTTTATATGCTTTTATTAATTTTAATATTTTGTAGGGCAGTACCATAAAGGGAATATTTATTTTCTCAATAATGATTTGCCAAATTTATTGTTTGATTTGCAGTGTTTGCAAGTGTAAGATTCTTATATTATTTTATATTTTAATTTTATTTTAAAGCTTAATGTAACTAAATTGTTGTTCAGATTGAGTGTTACAAGCATGATTTGTTTTTTATAAAATGCATGATTTTTATGAATACATGATCTAAAGTAGGGCCTAACTAACCTTACATGAGGCCTTAGTACAAAGATCCACTATTGGGCCCTTGTAACATGTTTTTAACCACTATTTGTACTCACTTTAAGAAAAATACAAGGCCGCCCTGTTTTCCGTTGTGATAATCAGGCCCTTCTGTAAAGAACTAACACTAATCTCTTATTTTATACCAGAGCCGAAATTAAGAGGGTGTGCCGAGCATGCCAAATATGAACATTTGGTTTGTTGTTTGATACAAAATATATAGATATGAAATTTGAGTAAAAATGTTTTTCAGTTGGAAAATCCAAAAGAAGAATTGAGGTGATTGGGACACTAAACACTGTGGGTTGGAAAATTCACAAAATATAATACTTAGTTAAAAATTATTTGCTTTTGTTCTACTAGGTCACTATTATAATTTTGATAATTTATGTTAGGTTTAGGAAAGAATCTAGACATAACAGTCTATTAATAGGAAGAGATACTTCTGTGAAATTGGCTGTATATAGCACACATATATTTTACGGTATTGAAATGGAATTCATTGTTATACCTACAGAAAATCCTGGTTTTTCAGTTCTTAAGACATTGTGACTCATATGACTTTAAACGCCTGCTTAATTGCAATGTAATACAATTACAGTAAAATCTGTGTGCAACAGAATCTTGTCTTAAATGAAAACTTTACATGGTTTCAACAGAAAGAAAACCAGCAATTTTATTTGCTAATAGGAAAACCTGTATAAACCAGAATTTTTCTAGTTAATTTTGATTCCAGTTTCACAGGTTTTATAAATATTGGACAAAAGTGTGATTGCCCATTTTTAATTTTAAAATAAATCAGTTATTATTAACTTGTAAAATTCTCTTTGTAAATTTACTTTGCAAAAAAGTGAGGGGGGGGGGGGGGGTGTAGATGCCAAAATCCATGTTTGCCCTCTGTGAAAAAAAGCTAGTTTCGGCCTTGTTTTATACATATATGGATATGTTAATACATTTCTGTTGACCTTTAAGTACATAAGATGTCTTTTCTTTTCAGAATCTTAAGATTTTCCTGGAATGAATGGAACACGATAACTCAAGATGAAGACACACAGGCTGTAGAAGTGTTACCAAGTGCATATGTGTGTTTTTCACTTCATATTCCTTGGTAACATTGCTCCAGCTAAATTTCATTTAAATAGGGATCTCAAAACAGATTTTGATGCAGGAGACAAAATTGTGAATGAAGGTGGAAAAGATTGAGTATACATTTGAAGGAAAACCACACTATTCAATTGAGGTATGTTAAGAATTTATGCTGTCTTCAGTACTCTAATTATGGTTCTATGTAATGATTCTGTTCTACGTATATTATTAGATTTTTAAAGTTAGCTTTTTACACTAGTTTTTAACAATATTTATAAATGTGTCATATACATTTTTCACAGAAATCCTCGTGCATTTTTTTGCATTTAATTATAAATAGTAAGAAGTTTGTCTCAAATACTTTCTTGTGCCTGTGTTTGTTTCTCCAAAATTGTTTTTTAAACCAGACCCATCGGTTGGATGGGGTTCGAGTGAAATTGGATTACCTGACCCGTGTAGAACTCTACTTCCATCAAAATATTTTTCCCAAATGACAATTAAATTTTGACCTCGATATGGGGGATGGGGGGTATAGGGCTGGACCCCCTCACTAGTCTCAAGTACCACTTGTGTTTCTTAGAGCTTGAAAATATTTGGTTAAAGTACTACTCTATACACCGCTAATAAAAACAAAACAGCCAACAGCAAAAAAGAGAAAAATCTCTTCCATGTTAAGGAGATTTTCGTCTTACACAAAGTCCAACTTAGACAGATATTACTGAAATTTCAACTATTATTTATAATAATTACTGTAAAACCCAAATGTAATTCCCCCCCTCCCCCGTTTTCAAAAGCAAAAACAGTTAAATTTAGGGGCTGACAGTGAGGACTTATGATCGAGTTTTTTTTTTTAATTCGTTAAAACACTGTTTTATCATTAATTTAGAAGTAAAAAGGTAAATACAGGGGAGAAAAGCTTCTTCCGCATTTTAGTGAATTTCTGCTTTAATAAAATAAAATTCATCTAAATCCTTCTTTCTTCCCGAGCCCACAAAATTTAAAATCCTAAAAAAAAAAAAAAAAACATTTTTTTCAAATTTTCTGCATTATTGTAACAAAACATAATCAATCATCTAAGTCCCCCCAATCCCTGAAATTCTCACTTCTGCTTCTGATACCCAGAGAAGTATAATTAAGTTGAATTCTGGGAGTGGGAAGAGGGAGAGAGATTTTTCTCTTTTTTGCTGTTGGCTGTTTTGTTTTTATTAGCGGTGTATAGAGTAGTACTTTAACCAAATATTGAGTACTCAGCCAAGTAACTAACGAGTAGTTGTGTATATGAAAGAATCACTGATGTGCACATGAAGTGAGCTTAAGGATATGAAGGAGGGAGATTTAACTTGATATATTACAATGTAATTTATGTGTTTGGATTTCCCCCCCCCCCAAAAGTATAAGGTTTCTAAATTTTATCTTAAGGCGAAACTTAATTGCCAGCTTACGAATTATTTATTCCCAGTTCCTTTTCCTAAAAATTAATTTATCATTTTATTTTGCTCGTTATTACACTCTGACTGCATTTTCATCTATTTAAAAAAAGAAAAGAAAAGAAGTCTTGTGCCTGGAAACAATGAGAAATCTTTGTTCACAGATGTAGTACATCTATATTTCGACGGTTAGTGTATATGCTGTCAATTCTCACGGCATATAAAAATTATTTCTTTTGTTTCTTATTCACACAGCCTTTTACTTGCCATATTATGGTACATCAGCACCCATTAGTCATATTTTTAGCTCTCATCTTCCACTTTTTACATAGTAATATTTTAGGGTGGTTTCTTGCAAAAATTCACAAGGCTCCATTATGCGGTTTTAATCAGGCCGGCATTAAAATTCATAATTGCTCTTTGATTTAATCTCATTCACTTTAACAGATAAAACCACATGTGTCTGTCTGTTCAGACTCCTGTATCGCCAGAATATATATTTTTGGCTAATTAAATTTCTATTGTTTTGCCAATGCCTTATACAATCTGTGGAAGTTATGACAGTTTTCTAGAGATACTCAGCTTTTGCTCTGCATAGTATCAACATGTAATTGCATTTACCTCCTCTCCGGCATTTGATTACAGGCGTTGTATTGTGTACCTTGTAAAGAGCCTGGATTATCAATAAACAGAGCTTGTAATTACATTTGAAGTCTTCTTATATTCTCGGTGAAACTGCTAGTGCCATTCAAAGAAATGACAGCATTGGTGAGCTCTATGGATGGGAAATAGTTACTTTTGGTTAACCGATAGCATCATCCCCCCCCCTCCAACCTTACAGTTGGATAGACAACAGGTTCCAACAACCTATTATTTTTATAACATGTAACTAATCTCTTTGTATGCTGCCAATGGACATTTTAATTAAACGTCTTTTAAACAGAATGTTTGAAACAATTTTGACACTGTTTTCTGTTGAGATGAATCCACATCATTAAAATAAATTTGCATGGTTAAACTCAATTTTTGCTTGTAACTTATAAAAACTTAGCTAGTTATGATACTTTGAATTTCATGCATTGTCAGATTTTCTAGTACAAAAAAAGACACTTTTCCATTTTTAGTGATTCAAGCACTGAAAATTCATGAAGTTCTAAGTATAACTCAGTAAGTTTTAGTCATTGAAGAATAAATTTTTACTGTTATACTTGTTAGAACACTTAAAAATTTTCTAAATAAAACTTATTGGACCCAGGCATTCTATACAATTTTTAATTCCTTAACTATTTAAAAAGTAATAATTTTTACGTAATCGATTTTTATGTGATGCAAAACAAAGTTTGAGACATTTTTGCAATTGGAACTATATTTCTAAAACTAATGGTTTAGAAATTAGCTAATTAGTAAACGATAAGAAGAGATACCCTGTATAAGAAAAAAAAACACATTTTGCAAATCTCACAAATATTATTTACAGTGACCTCTCACTTATATGACTCTCGGTTATACCCCGAATTCTCTCGGTCCCATCCATGCTTTATAGGAAATAATGCTAAACTTCTCTCACTTATATGACGCTTTAAACATTTCAAGCGAGTTTACATTTCCCATTCAAGAATTCATTTTTATAATCATTAAAGTACAAATAATTAACGCTTCTTATCTTTATCCTTTTGACTATTGTTAAAGTATTTATAAATAATGAATAACATTTCTTATCTACCTTGGTGTGTTATTAACGATGAAATCTATGGTGGGAAGGTGGTTGTATGGAATTTTCTTGTGCCTGCTATTTAAGAAAACCGATTAACAAAAGCCAAATGACCACCTGCAGATCATGTCTCTGTATAGTACTGAGTGAGTAATCAGGGTTAGTGCAAAATGCACTTTCCTGGATCAGTGTCCATCACATCCAGATATAAAAGATGTACCATTTCTGCAACAAATTAAAGTTATATTTTTGCCAGCAGATTCTACAAACAGATTAAAGCTATTAGATTTAGGGATTATAAAGAATTTCAAGTAAACTACAGAAGGAGTTTGATTTGGAAAACAAAAAGGAAGCTAAAGCAATTTCCATTTTAGATGCCACGCATCTTACAGCATCTGCATGGAAAATGTGACATCGGAGACAGTTAAGAATTGTTTTAGGAAATGTGGTTTTTCACAAGACCAAACTGCTAGGTCAACAGATAAACCCGATTTTAAGAGCTTATGGGAATTCTTTAATGAGAAATCTTTGAAGATATCAGTAATGAAGACGTGAGAGCAGAGGGTGACAAAGATGGAAACAATGTTTCTGCTGTTGTAATTTTTTCAGAAGCAAGTGCCTTTATAAATACATTAAAGAATTATGTCCACCAAAATGAATATTCCTAAAATAGCTTAAAAACTTTAATAGACTTAGAAAAAAACATTTTCTCTTTTAGTCGACGACAGAGGCAAACTAATATCACTTCATTTTTTGAGAAAATCTGATCTGTTAATCTTCAAAATAAACATAGTGGTGAGTGAACTATTTTGTGAACTTTTTAAACTATGTTTTATTTTTTATTATTATTTTTCTAAATTTTGTTAAAATCTGTTCTTAGTACTCAAAACTTATCATTTTTAATATAGGTAAAATAATTAATAAATGTAAAGTTTGAAACTTGTATAATGAGATGATCTCTCAGTTATACAACTTTTTCTACAGTCCCCTGAAAGTATTATGAAAAGTGGTCGACGGGATAATAGAGAAGTACCCAGATTTTTAATGTTTCTTGCAACCTTCAATTTAATCTTGAAGATAACAAGCAGTTTAGTTGAAATATTTATTTGTTTAGTAAGGGAGAGGTCACTGTATATAGTTATAATCAAATGCAATTCATCTTAACAAATTTTCAATATGATTTTTAAATTAATTACAATTTTATTAAAATTAAGTTACTACACAACTTATACAATGGTATTTTCTTTCTTTCATTTTTTGCCCCAGGTGCCAGTATAGAAGGGGAGCACGAAAAGATTTAATTCATCTTTCGGTAGAAAAAAGAAATAATGAAATTAGGGCAAAAAGTCATGCAATCGGACATCCCAAAGTAAAATAGTACCAGTTAATTTTATATACCTTTGCTTTGAACATGGCTGGTTTTTACATTAGGTGACCTGGGATATTTGAATAATGAATTGAATACATCAAAGATACTTGCAAGGTCAATACACTGTCCCAATTAGACCCGAATTGATTCACCATTTCTGATGTTATCATGATGATAAGTTTTGCATGTTTTTTACTTTTGTGTGTCCCTGTAAATGAACTATGAGAGCTACACATTTTATTAACAAACTCATCTAATGGCAAATCAATTTACTTTTCCAATTTGATTTGAAATTTAAAAAACAAAAATATTAAGATAATGTACTTTCTACCAATTATTTCATATTTAAAATAAAAATAAAAGCAATGGATCGAAAATTCTGTGTATAAATTTATTTTGGAAAGGGGGGAGAGCTAATGAATGTCTATTCTGTGGCCCTTCTTTTCATACATGGTGAAAAGTTACTATGCAAAATATTATCTCGAATATTGATTTCATCCTTCTCAAAGTAGATGAAAAGCTCTTTTCGTACACAACTTTTATGATTGTATACATTTGATAGGTCATTTTAATAAGAAAATTTCTAGTATTTTTCAATATTAAGACTCTTTTATTGCATTTGTGATGAATATTATAGTATATTTGGTTAATATTTTGCTTAAAAAATAAAGTATTTATTACTTTCCAGCTTTTGCTGATATTTTGCAAGCAATTATCTGAATTTTGAGAATAATTTATTTTAATTTAATTATTAAATAAACTACATACATTGTAAAAACTGCTTGTACTTTTAAAGACAGGTGAATGTGATTTTAAAGGTAGATTAATATGAACCATGGATTGCTGGAATTAAAAGAGCATATATTTATCAAATAAAAATTGTGTATGTTTATAAAGACACATGTTTGAAGATAAAAGTTTTGGTATCCATTTAGAGTAGATAAATATTAATTGAAGGAATTAAATAACATATCTTAATGAATTATTTTTAGTTGTGAAAAGATTATATGAATGTCATGATTACTTGAGTATTACAATTTACTTAACAGCTTTATAATATGTTATGTTAGTAGTGTACAGATTTTGGTACTTCTCTATTATCCCATCGACCACTTTACATAACAAGAAACTATCGTCAAACTGTAATGCCAAATAAACAGGAGAACGTTGCCGTTGGAATATCAAAATAAATAAATAAATAAAATATAGGAATTTAAGGACACAATTGTTATTTTAATGAATGAAATAACTCATAAATCAGTAAAACTGAAAAATACACACACATGTCGAATTAAAAACCACTTGATGACATAACAAACACGTATAATGTTTCTGACATCAAGTAAATGGGACTGCGTTTTTGGCGTTTAATCTTGCAGTTTGGCGATAGTTTTTTATTATGAAAAGTGGTCGACGGGATAATAGAGAAGTACCCAGATTTTTAATGTTTCTTGCAACCTTCAATTTAATCTTGGAGATAACAAGCAGTTTAGTTGAAATATTTATTTGTTTAATATTTGTGTTTTATATTAATGTTTAATATTTGTTAAGATATTTTAAAAATAATTAGAAGTATCTAGGATATTCTGATAGCATTGGTATCATTTGTGCAAAATCCGGGGGCAATAAACGAATGATGATTATTATAATAAATAATTTTAAAAAAATTACATTCAAATATAACTGCTCTCTTTCTAAGTGTTTAACTATTTTAAGTCATATGGGTTGAATAAATTTTAACATATATATATATAGTTACTTTCATGTGTTTTCGAAAAATGTTGAAAAATAAAATATTTTTATTTAATTTTATTTTATTTGTGTATTATTATTCCAATTGTTTATTCATTAGTTACATTTTTTAACTTGAATACACAGAAACTCCATCAAGATGAAGATTTGAAATTTAATTACTGATTAATAATGCATTAATTTTAATTTAATAGCTAAGGTATATAAACAAACCTGCCACTGGCAGATTTTATTATTTTTTCTACTATTGGTGTACCGAGTAGTGCTTTGGCCGAGTAGTTGTGTTTAAGAAAGAATCACTGATGCGAACATGAAGTGTGCTTTACACTTCTATGTGTGTGTGTGTTTATATAGATACCTATTTATAAACATGCATCTTGTGCATATAATATAATCATATTTTTTAAAATTAACTTCAATTTTTTTAAATTAACTTCATTTTTTGAAATTTTATTTCATTTATTGTGGACCTTTTAATGACAATTTTTGAATATTCAAAAATTTTAAAACAGTAGCATTATTTAAAAAATATATATAAAAAAAGAATTGATATATAAATAGTTCAATTAACCAATATGAAATTAAAATTGATTATTTAACACATCTTTACCCATTTGTCATTTTGATACCTGAAATCTGTCTATCAAAAATGGTTATTGCTTGCTGTAACAATTCCTTGAATAATGCAAAATGTTTCATAGTTTTTAAAAGTATCTTATTTTCTTTTGATTAAAAAAATTGGGTACTATAGTGTAATAGCGGCCCTTGAGGATGAATCGTCAAGCGACAAAGATTTATCGCCAAATTATAAAGGATATATGACATAATTATTACGTTAAATCATTACTTTTGTGATGTATATGGCCGAGTTATTAGTCATATATAACACATATATGATGTATACATATAACATGTGCATAAGTCATATAGGATGTATATATATGACATATAAGACATAAATAATATGTATGTAATGACGCATATGGGTGTTTGGAATAATATGTGTATATATGATGCATATATAAGCTTTTTGATGATCTTGGCGAAATCAGAGCTGAAACCTTGACATAATTGTAATTGTGGAGGCCGCTATAACACGAAAGCACCAAAAAGGCTTTACAGTTTCTTTTTTTTTGTGTGTGTGTAATGTGCTAAAATGCTATTTTATCAGTGCTCGCAGTGAACACATTTTTTCTGGAGCAACCAATAAAAGAAATGCCCTATCTCCAGAAAATGTAGAATGATTAGTATTTTTGTACCATAATTTGCCATACAGCAAATTTAATAATTATTTTTTTTTTAAATTGCATTTATTGTATTTTCTAATTCTACGTACTGTTTCTTTATCCAAAATCAGTCTTTTCCTACAGTTTTAGAAATGTCTTTTTTTTTAATATAAATATAAAATTAAACTTCAATTTACATTAATTTTGCATGGGGTTTTTTTCTTACCTTTTTCTATGTTTTATAGATAAATTTTTATGTACCAAGTAAATAGTTTTTATGAATTATGGCATATATTATACATTTATATTCAAATAACTTTTTATAGATCACTTATAAATTAATTTGTCTTTAAATATGCTTAAAACATGAAATTCTTGCAACTACTCGGTATTGGCCGAGTACTCAGCCAATTTGCCATATTAGGCCCTATTTTCTACCACTATTTCTAAATCAATCTACTCCAAAAATTTGTAAGAATCTGCGATGAAGGTCATTGTTTTGAAATAGTGGTGGAACCAATGTTCATGAAATGTATTAAAAAGCTGCTTCTGATTTATATTAGGTAAATTACTTCTGTATGTATGTAATAACAGATAAGACTTCCGTATAAGTAAATAAATCGTATAAATATTGAAAAAATTGGTTGTGTGTGCCTTTATAACAAAGTATAAAAAATTCTTTATTTCAGATATGTAATTTCCTACTCCTAATAAATCAGACTGCTTTTGTTAATAAATATTTTTGTATTTCTAGTAATCTGCTCAATAGCGCGAAACTTTCTGACACATTTTTAAATGCAAAGACATAAAATTGGCAGGCCTGACCATGGAAGCAATCTGGAATCAAAATGAGTTTTCCATTTTTTGATAAATAAATTACTTATCGAGTTACAAGCTATTCGTTTCATGTGACGGCATGTTTTATACTTTCTCTGGCTGTCACGTACAGAAATCCAGTTCAAAATGGTAACTTTGACAGTATTTTCTGAAAGATCTTTTGCGTTTACCAAAAAAATGGAAAACGTGTTTCAGTTACATAAGTTTCTGAATAACAATAACTGCCAATTTACGATAAAAAATGAATTAAAAAATATGTCGTAAAGTAGACAGTTTGAATTTGAGAATAAACAACCTTAATATAAAAAAAAAAGAGAGAGAGATAATAATAAAAAATGTTGAAATAAGATTTAACTGTTGAAAATTTTTTTTAAATATTGCATTTTGCATATGAAAGGTAATATAAATGTTAAAATACCAATGAAGGTGATGCAGTTTTTTTTTCTTGGGGGCCCATTTTGTGAAAAGTAAAGGTTATTTTTGTGAAATTTATTATATTTTTCTGAAAAATAAAATTTTGTAACAAAAGTTGAAATCCAGTTAATCAAATTCGAAACAAACATTTATAAACAAAAACTTTTAAAATCCTTTTGCTGAAGTTTTCCTCTCTGGTGAACTTGTTTGTTTACAAATTACGCATTTTAAAAATCACAAAATAATAAATAAATAATAAATAGTAAGTTTTTATGGAATAGAATTTTGTGAAGGGAACCATTTTATCAAATTGATTTTAGTGAAGGGGACATTTTATCAAACTGACATTTGTGAAGGGATCCATTTTATTAAATTGATTTTTGTGAAGGGACCCTAAATAGGCCCCAAATTTTTCCTGTATCGACCCCTGAAACGGATAACATTTTGAAAGTTTCTGCTGATTATCTCTGTATAAACAGCTCTGACATTTGATATAAGTTTAATTTCTTGCAGGTTTTGTTAAAGTCATTCTTTCTATTTTGTTTACAGTTGAAAATTTGCCTTTTCATTAGAGTAATGTATACATAAATTAGAAATAAATTGTATTAATGACTCTTTTGACTTTTACAACTTTCAATCCCTTTTTTAATAAAATGCAAGAAATAAATAAGCATTAATTGTTTACATATAAATATTAAGGTGCGAGGGGAATATTGAAATGGTGATCAAAAGCTTTCTACAAGTTTAACATTCAAGCATTTTATTTCTTATAGATATATTAATGCCCTTTATTCTTTGGTTTTTCATAAAAATTTTAAATTAACATGATAATTTAAATTTTTGTCCCAATGTTAGACAAAAAAAAAATATCTACTTATTTTGTTTGACTTACAAAAATAAGTAATAGAAATGAAAAAAAATTCTTTATTATCTGTTTTTAAATTGCAAATTTAAGAAATGAAATTTAAAAAGAAAGCCAGTTCATGTTATTCATTTTTACAAAGAATAGTTTTGAAAAACTTGTTTTTTAGAGGGAAGGGGTATTCAATAATGAGAATGACAATAATGCTTAAAAAAAAAAAAAAAAAACTCCACCAAAACTTAGCTGAGTACTCAGTACAGCTCTAGTTTGTTGGCATACATTGATTTATGAATGTTGCTAATGAATTTAAAGTATCCTGAATTTGTTAAACTATATCATATGTTTTAAGCACAGATTTAATAATTTGATAAATTCTAATTAGGAAAAATGAAGAATTAATAAGAAATTTAAATATTAACAGTGTATAAAACAATTTCTGTACAAAAGCAAAATTTACAAATAATAATCTTTATAAAGACTCCTTCACACTTTTATTAACTACTACTCAAATGTGTTTGAATCTTCTTAAAATGCGTTTATATTAAATACGATTTTGTGAATTATATGAAAGTTTCTGTTCGCAACATAGAAATTAATCGTAAATACAAATTTTCATTTGCTTTATAAAAATTCTTGAGTGAAAAATCATTTATATGTATACATATATATATATATATGATCATAGCTGCACAAAAAACCTTTTTATTCATTAGTAACTATTTCGGTGATAACTTCTAATGTAAATTAAGATAATATTCTTAAATATATTATCTTATGTTCCTTAAAAGTTGTACAACTGGTGTTATATCATGTTTCATATGTCTATCTCAACAAAAATAAACATTTCAAACTTCCGTTATACGAGGTTACCAGAAGAACGCCAATAAAAACACCAAATCGCCAGCTCCATTACCGGAGATGACGTCAAAAACATGGACTCACGTGACTCGTTGCCATCTAATGGAATGCCCTATTGGGGATTCAAGCGCTCGAATACGCCATCTGGTGGGAAAAAGATACAACTGCTCCCTTCAGGAAAATCCCTTGCAACCGATTGCGTTACATGCATTTTTAATTTGTTCATAATGATTATTTTTATGCACAATTTCAGATTTCATGTGCTATTTGTGTTCTGTGTTGTCAAAGAAAAAATTATCCGAATTTGAATATCTAACACTTTTAAACGCGTTTACAATAAATAATGATTTCAATGCCACTTAAAGGGACAATTTTCCTGTACCGACGGCTGCAATCAGCGCCTCTATAGGCCGTTTTAAGTCCCAATTTGCGCGTGTGCATGACGCGATTTTACAAACCATCACGCGTAGAACGATTGGAGACGATGTCGAATGGTAATTGGTCGACTGCCCGAGACGAGGTAGGAGGAGCTTAATGCGCTTGAAGAGGATATTTTTCATTTCGTTCAAGATTCATAAGAAAGTCTGATCTTGCATTTTGCATATTCATGTTTGATTTATTTTTAATGATGCTTAGGACATATTAAACGTGTCTAACAAAAAATTATTAACTTAATCCAATTAAAAGAAAACAATCCATATGTACAAGTATAATTTGAAACAGCAAATCAAATACTTCTAGCCCTTGTATTTTCAGAGGTCATTATCTAATTCAACTCTTGTTTTTTTCTTTTTTTTTAAGAAAAATAAAACATATTTTAATTTTAAAGGTTGGTGAAAACTAATTTAAATTTGTAGTAGCTTGTGTGCATTTTTTAAGGGAAAAAACTTTACGTCCAGCATAATTTATTGATACATAACAAACCTTACATAAAGTTAAACATATTTAATTTATAAATTATTATATTCTTTAATATCTATAATCTATAACTTCCAATTTTCAAATAAAGATTACATGTTTACATTTTTTTTTCTTTTGTAATTTTTATTTTAAATTTTATTTATAGTAAATACTAAGTACAATTAGCTAGAATTAAACAAAGAAAAACATATTAAACATTATTTCACAAGAATAAACTGAAAGCACAGCAAATAAATGTTAGCTTTCTGAATGTTTATTATTATTTTTTTAATAATCATAATTGAATTAATAAATGAAAATAAAATTACTAGGTTGTTAAAAACTTTTTGAACTGTGCTATTTTATAAAATCAACATATACTTAAGCAAGCAGTTTACAGATTTTTATATAGTTATTTATTTCATAAAATCAATATATACTTAAGAAATGAAGATTTCGAATTTATATATACTATAGTTTTAAAATTTTTACTGAACTTAAAGGTTTATTAAACAAACTATTTCCTTCATATCTTTAAGTCAAGACAGCGTAAAATACAAAATTTTCATACAAATTCATTTAATTTTGGAATTATTTTTTTCTTTTTACAATTAAAAGCTTGCAAACATTGCATGTATCCACTGCCAAAATTTAACTGAAAAAAAATCATTCAGTATTTAAATAATTTAAAAAGCTATACAAATTACACTTAAACACCTAAAATCCATGCAACTTCTAAGCCGTTAAAAATACACATACACATGTAAATTTATTTTTTTATTTAAATAATTTAAATGGTTTATTACAAAACACACATAAATCCTCCAACATGTAATAATAATGGTCACAAAATGTGTAGTGGCGCCATCTGTTCGTAAAATAAGCAATTAATCATTCAACATTTTTTTTTTTTCGCAAAATAAAAATAATGATAACTATATTTATTATTACTAGTGTTAGATAGATTTATCTTCTTTACTTTCACTATTATTATTTGTAATACAGTTATGAAATGATGCCACTGTTTGCTTTATTTAATCTATTTATAATAATTTTGTTTGGTTGTTATTGTTTTTAGCCTAAATGTACCAAAATTAACACGTAAAATCATGAAATCAATACAATCCCTGTATATGATTTTCTGCTATTCCAATTTTCACAAAATTCTTGGGATCATGATGACATTAAAATATATATTACTGATGTAGACGACATATACAATTTTTTTTTAAATAAATAGATTACTGATGTAGACGACATATACAAAAAAATAAAAATAAAAAAATAAAAAGAAGAAGAAGCAGAAACAGAAATAAAAACAAAAAAGTCCTTCCGGCCTGTACCGGGAGGAAAAGGTAGCTTTCCTATATCTTCGTTTTAAAATTTTAGCTAATGTTACACGAAAACAGCAAGTTAAAATGCAAAGAAACGTTTACAAAAGATTCGTTAATACTGAATTTGAATAAGAATTTCACCAAATAATTGAGCAATAGCCAAATTGGCTTCATTTATAAAGACTTATTTTGGTCGCCAAATTTGGCGATATTTCGCCAAATGTCGCCAATTTTGCTAATTTTGTCGCCAATTTTGGCGCTAACGTATATGAATATATAGTTTTATGCGTATGATTGGGAAAATTATTACAACAATGAAAGAAAATAATTTGCGAGTAATTGCGTTAATGTGCTGTTTTGTTTCAAAATGTCAGCCACCCTAGAATTTCAAACTGCTCTATCTCAGCCATTTTTTAAGATAGAGGTAAACCAAAAAATGCTCTGGAATCCTTGTATCAAGGCCTAACACGTAATTAAAAAATAAATTTGAATTTTTAATTTGTTTGTATATTTATTTTAGTTTTAAATTTTTAAATGGCCGCCATCTTGAAACAAAATGGCGGACCAAGCTGGCCAACGAACTCGGTCGAGACATTGGTAACCTTAATACACACAATTAGTTTCATCAAAATCGATTTATAAATACGAGCGTTATCGTATGACATAGGTCAGATATATATATATATATATATATATGGATATATCTATATATATAAATCAACATTTGAACGGAGGGTGGTTTTGGGGTCTGGAGGTCATGATCGGTGAAAATATATCGAAATTTTCCGGAACTGCTTTCCTCCGAACGGCTGCAATAGGTAGCTTTATAGGTAGCTTTCAATACAAAAATGTTTAATTTGTTTGTATATTTATTTTAGTTTTAAATTTTTAAATGGCCGCCATCTTGAAACAAAATGGCGGACCAAGCTGGCCAACGAACTCGGTCGAGACATTGGTAACCTTAATACACACAATTAGTTTCATCAAAATCGATTTATAAATACGAGCGTTATCGTATGACATAGGTCAGATATATATATATATATATATATATATATATATATATATATATATATATATATATATATATATATATATATATATGGATATATCTATATATATAAATCAACATTTGAACGGAGGGTGGTTTTGGGGTCTGGAGGTCATGATCGGTGAAAATATATCGAAATTTTCCGGAACTGCTTTCCTCCGAACGGCTGCAATAGGTAGCTTTATACATTTTTGTATTGAAAGCTACCTAAAAGTCCTAGCTTCCGGATTTTAATAGTTACCAAAAACGTTTTGTTTCTATTACACATTATTAATAACAAATAACATTAACATACATGTAATGTTTGGGTTTGTACAAAATGTATCAACCGAAACATAAGATCATATTTCAAGCTATGTCTGCAAAACCCAAGCTTCTCTTTAACATAGATTGGTTTATTTTTCTCATAGTTTATATCTTGCTAATTAATCACAAGATAATGTATAACAAACCTTTACGCAAAAATATTAATTATATAATAATAATATTAATTATATATTTAAATAATAATATTTATTTATATTAATTATATATTTAAATAATAACATTTATTTATATTAATTATATATTTAAATAATAACATTTATTTATATTAATTATACGTTTAAATAATTATACTTATATAATATATTAATTGAATATATTTAAATAAAAATATTAAATAATATTAATTATACTTATTTAAATAAAAATAATAATTAAAATTTTAAATAATAAAATAATAGAAAAAAAACTTTAAATATGGTAATCTTCCAGAACTTTATCACTACAGATCAACCAGTAATTGGTAAAAAGAATTTTAGTAAATTAATAGAGATTTTTAAGAATAATGCTTAAGTTTAAAAGTTGAAAACTTTAATTAATTAATTCTGCTAATTTGATAATCATCTGTTACTAAAGTTCTAATAAAAAAAATTAATGAAAGTTTAGGAGTTATTGCATTTTAATAAATGTTCGTATAGTTATTAAAAAATAGCTTATATGAATTAAAATTTAATTTAATTCTTGAAATTATCTGATATTAAATTTCATTGTATGTAATAATTTTTTTTTTTTATTTACCTTAATTATAATTATAATTTAACATTGTTTAACTTAATTCTAATTAAAATTTAATTATCTAATTGACAATAAAATATTGCAGAGCAATTGATAAAGATCAACTGATCTTTACATCAATGCTTAAGAAGCACTGCTAATAAATATTCTTTATTAACTAATTCAATAAAGATCAAAGCAAAACTCTAAAAATGTAAAAAAAAATCGGAAAGGACACAACTCGATACATCAAAACAACGAGCCTGGTGCTTTAACCACTATACGAGATCTGACACAAAAATACTTGCTTTTATTACACTTATTCATTTAATACGCTTTAACTCCTCCCCTCACCAACTACGTAACCATCTTTTAGCCAATCATCATTCGACACCGCCTACAATCGCTATACGCGTGATGGTTTGTAAAATCGCGTGCATGACGCGATACTCCAAAGTGTATACACTTTCAGCACTTCCTTGGCGAAAAATATTTCGCCAAAGGATTTGGCGCATTTGCCCATAACAATGCTACAAAGTGTATACAGTTTTGACGCTGTCTTGTTTATATATTTACTGTACAGAGATTGAGCTGCATGTGACGATATGGATATTTTAAAAATAGATTTCCGCTCTGTTTTTGATTATTTTGATAATTTCGCTGCGCTATTAAAGAAAAATGCTTAATATCATAAGTTAAATAGAAGAAGAGTCATCGTTTAGTTTACAGTTATTTTCAGTTGTGTAGCTGCCGTGTGTTTCGCGAATTGGAGTGATTATTTTCTAAGACTTATCCAGTATAAAGGGAAATATGGACCTTTGTCTTTTCTCTTAATTCAATTTTTGAATTAATTGGCCAGCTGGTGTCACTTTTGAAAGTAGAAGTTTAATTTCTTCTTCTGCTTTGAAAGTGTGCACTTGCTAGCCAGAAATTTTACTAATGGATTAATATCACATTTAAAAAAAAAGAAACAGTCAGAGAGCAGTAAAGCAATTTCAGGTTTGGTAAGCACTGAGTTTTTTCTGTCCATTTATATTTATTTCTTATGAATAACTCTGAGTACCTGTGTATTATTTCTAATGTGTTTGTGCATATTATAATAACATTAAACAGTTATATAACATATCTTTTTACATTTAAAGTTGCAATGCTGGTATCCATTCAAAAAATAAAAGTGGTTTCAATCTATTTTATTAATGGGAGATTTTCAAAATAACTGCCTGTTTAATGCTTTATACTTTGAACACATATTCCATTAAAATATATTTTATAGGATAGATGTGCCAGTAATGGACACCCTTAAGAAATTTTTTTTTTAATTATTTTTTAATTAATAGTTATAATATTCCACTTTTTTTAATATTATATTAATCTATCAACATTATTTAATCAATCTCATAGTCTCATTTCCCAATGTGAATCAAAATTTAATTGTAAATAACAGAAATGTATCAAAACACCCAAAATTCCAGCAATGGACACCCCACAAAAAATAATAGATAATTGATTTTATGATTGTATTTAAAACCAAAATTTAATGAAAGCATATTAATGAAATAAAATAGTCATTTTCAAATAAATTTAACAATTAGGATATCAATAATTAATAAAATATTTATGAGACTGATTCACTGTTTAAATTAATTATTCTCATTATCAAAAGATCAATATTTTAATTATTTTAGATAGAAGGTTTAAAATACTAAATTTTAAAGGATTATATTTATCAAATTATTAAGTCATGGAGGGGGAGAGGGGAGTTTAGAAGGGTTAGTTTAAAAAAAAAAAAAAAAATTAAGTGTCTTGGTGTACCAGTACATGGAATCATATTTATTTTTATTCTTAACAGTTAAACTTCCTAAAACTGCTTTATATATTACTTTTAGCAATTTGTATAAAATATATCAAATAAATGAAAGTGTAGGTTGAATGTTTTTTATATACTAAATAAAATTATTTCAAAATAAAATATCAGAACTGACATTTGAGCCCCTTGATCTGCAGAGTTACTACTTTCATTGCTGCTTTAAATTTAATATTATAGTGATTTTTTATGTATGTAGTTCTTTTGTCAGAGATGAATAATGAAACATTTAAAACAAAAAAATAATAGATTTTTAAGAACTTGTGCGATTTAAAAAATTGTCCTTTTTTAAATGGGGCGAGTTTGAATCCCATGAGCCCCTCATTTTCCCATGCACTTAAAGATTATTCTCTGCTTAATGATGGGTGTTGATTGCCGCATTATAAAATATGCAAGGTACGGCTTACAAAAAAATAATTTGATAACAATCTTAAAAAAAATTATTAATTACGTGAAATTGATAAAAACAGCTATTTATATAAAAAAAAAATATTATTACATTCTGGTAAATGAAATTAAAAAATTATATTTGATTACTTAGCTTTTCACTTAAAAAAAAAAAAAAAAAATATGCACTACGGACATTACTGAATTTGCTTTTTCAGTATGTTCACATGGGGTGTCCATTACTGGAAATTGACTAATTAAGCATTCCAATAATGGACCATGCTCGTAAAACCTGAAAAATAAATGAAATTTTATAAATTGCCATTGGTATGTAAAATTCAAAGTTTTCTATTATTGTCTAAACGAAAACATGCAATTTTTTCAAGAAAATAAAAAATATATGAATTGTTTAAGTGAAGTTGTTTCTGCTTCCTCATTGGTTTGATTAAGAGTGTCAACAATAACCTAGAATATAAAACAAGCAAGGAGGACAGGAATTATGAAAAAATATATAAAAGGCTAAATTTTTATTGGTTATTTTTTTATAAATCAAAAACTTTGAAAATGGCCCATTACTGGAAGGGGGTCCATTACTGGCACAACTACCCTATATATATCCTTTGATATGGTTATAACATAACATAATTACATGATAATATGGTTCATGGTTTGATATGGTCATAACATAACACAATATATCACGCTATGTATAATAAAATGTATTAATTTATTGTTTACGTGTAATTTGCTAACTACAGTAATCTAACACTCAAATACTTAAATGCATTTAAGTATTTGAGTGTTAGATTACTGTAGTTAGCAAATTACAGAAATTTAAAATTAAAACATCGATTTACCAAAGTTTTTTATAAATCTTTTTGACTAGTTTAAATATATAAAAATACAAATATTTCTTCTAATATATATTTATATAATAGTTTAAAAATTAATATTAATGTCTTTTCTATAGTCTTTAGACATCTCATGAGTATTATAATTATTTTACAAAACCTTTTGTATCTGTAATTGAAAATAAAGCTAGAGGAAGCTTTATTGTTCAGGGGTCGATGCCGGTTTTTTTTCTTGGGGCCCATTTTGTGAAAAGTAAAGGTTATTTTTGTGAAATTTATTATATTTTTTTGAAAAATAACATTTTACAACGAAAGTTGAAATCCAGTTAATCAAATTTGAACCAAGCATTTATAAATAAAAACTTTTTTAAATCCTTTTGCTGAAGTTTTCCGCTCTGGTGAACTTGTTTGTTTACAAATTACACATTTTGAAACATCACAAAATAATAAATAGTAAGTTTTTATGGAATAGAGTTTTGTGAAGGGACCCATTTTATCAAATTGATTTTTGTGAAGGGACACATTTTATTAAATAGATTTTTGTGAAGGGTCCCTAAACAGGCCCCAAATTTTTCCTAGATCGACCCCTGTTGTTCTTTATTTAATGTAAACAAAGTGTGGCAAAATAGTAGTAGTGTTAATGAAAACAAAATTACTACCTTAATTTATATTTATTGAAAAGTTCCTATAAAATAGTAAGTATTTTTATTACCTTTCATGAGTATTAGCTATATATTTAATTACTTATTTATCCAATTATAATTATGTTAATTAGATACTTTTGACTATAGGATCATTAGGCCTAACATTATCTTCCTTAGAATGACATTTTTCTTGGTCAAAATTATTTTTAAAAAACATTCAGTTTTTAAAAGTAACCTCAATCAAAATCACCAGTTATTAACCCCCACCCCTGAAACATTGAGAAACTCATAAAAGATCAACTTTCTTTCTGAGTGTTAACCTTCAAGAAAGCAATAATACAACCATTTGTTGCATTTAAACCAAATTATCTGTGTAACAGTAATCATAAAGTGGTAGTTCATTTCAAAATGACTCTAATATATAATTCTATTTAGATGACAAATAAAATTGTTTTAAAATATGTTTTGTATGTTGCATGTTACCTCTTTTTAAAAGAAACTTGGGTACTTTTATGTTAGCCAGGCACAGATAATAAATAGCTAAATATTGTTCACATCACTATCATTTGTATTTTATTTATTTCATATAAAATATGAACTTTTCACTCATTTAATTTAAAAAACACAAAAAAAAAGAAAATACCACAAATAAAAACATTTTATTTTAACACCAAATCATTGTTTCAAATTTAATATTTTCATATGCAAAAAATAGTAGCTGCTGTTGGTGAAATTTTTGTAGGCTAACATAAAAGTACCAAAACTTGCGTGTATAATTTTATGCTTATGATTGCAGTATAATTACTTAATACTTCCTTTATTGCTAATTCAGGATTCTATCATATATATAGTTTTTGCCATTCACGCAGGGCCGAAACTAGTTTTTTTTTCTCACATGGGGCAAACATGGATTTTTCTCCCTCCTTCCAAACCTTCCTCCGCAAAGTACATTTACAAAGAGAATTTTACTACGTTTCTAATAGATGACTAATTTAAAATTAAAATTATGTAATAATAAAATACAAATTGTCAAATATATATTCATTAAAACCTGTGAAAACTGAATCGAAAGGAATAGGAAAAAATTATGCTTTATACAGGTTTCAGTCTTAGCAGGTATAATTGAAGTTTTTGACATAACAGTTTAAACTGTCAAAAACCTGCCAACTGGTTTCGGTCTTAGCATGTATAATTGTTGGAGTTCTTTCTGTTAGTACCATGTAATTGTTTCATTTAAGACAACATTCCATTGTAGAAATATTTCATTTTCCCAAATGATACTGTAATTGTAGTAGTATTACAAATTATTAGAATTAGAATTGAAGCATTTAAAATCATAGTGATTTGAGTCTCATTGTCGTAAGAACTCAAAGACCAACATATACTGTGGGCATAACAATGAATTCCATTACAGCAAAATAAAATAGCTTTGTGTAATATCCACATCAGTTTCATGGAACTGTCAATTATAATGCTCTTCCCAGTGTTGAATTCAGGGGGTGACCTGGGGGACATTCACCCTGGAGCATTGAAATGACCCCTCTGGATGATTTAAGATTTTATGCTTTTAATGGTTAAAAAGTGCAATTCCCCCCCAGAGCCACAGAAATCCCTCCCAGAAAAAAATGTCTGAATTCAACACTGGCTCTTCCTATCCATAGACTGATATGTCTCAATATTTTCCTGAGCCTAACGCTAATTTTCAAAATTATGTGCGACTTCACAACAAAACAACAACTATTATGTTTTTATTTTGTGAATTTTCCACCTGTTAGTTTTTCATGTTCTGGGCAGCTGCCTGATCTTGCAGTTTCTACAGCCGAATCTGGATAAAAAAAAATGAGACGGCATTTTTAAGTTGTCACCTAGGATGGAAAAACACCTTGAAATGGAAAGAGACGAGATTTTTTTTTTTTTTTTTTTTGTGGTGGTGGAGTGGGGTATAAATGCAATGTAAAATTTTATTAGTTATTGGTTCAGCCATTTTTGTTCAGGAGAAGTTCATTCAAGTTTTAGTACCTAATTTTTATAAACTCTGAATCTTAAAATATTATCTATTCAATTTTAATACACCTTATAAACCTTCAGAAAATTAATTTTAAAACAGAATGCAATGTAAAATTTTATTATTTAGAGGTTTGGCCATTTTTTTTCCTGAGAAGTTCATTCAAGTTTTAGCACTTAATTTTTATAACTCTGAATCTTAAAATATTATTTATTAAATTGTAATACAACTCATAAACCTTAAGAAAATTAACCTTTTATATTTTTTGTCACCACAAATATATTAAATACAGTATAGAACCATTTATCCAGAATGGTTGGGGTCAGCTGTAGTTCAGATAACTGGTTAGGCATTAAAGCAACATCCATTTGATCAGATTTTAAAATACATGTGGCTGTGTCATTGTCTCTGATTTCAAATTAATTCTTTGATTGCACAGATTAAGAATCAGATTCAATCAAGATCAAAGATTAATCTGAATCTGGTTTCTGGATAAACAATTCCATACTGTATTAACATTTACATAAGTCAACTAAATACAGTAAACTCTGTCTAAGGCAGAATCGATTGGGACCGAGAAAATTTTCCATGGTAGACAATATTCCGCCTTATGCAAACAGCCCCCTCCCCCGCACCAAAAAAGAGTAAATCGTATATTTTTTTACACTTGTAACCTTTCAGTACCATTTTTTAAAAGGAAATTTTTTTTTAATTAGACTTGTTATTAAATTTATTATTTCAAATAATTTCAAAAAACACTTAAACACAAAAATAAATATTACCAATACAAAATTATTTCAAATCTGAAATTTAATGAAAATCATTTATTTAACAAATACAATTACATATTTCACATAGTAGTTTATAGAATTAAAAAGTAATCTTTTATCGATAGTTGTTTTTTCTTTTGGTTTACATGCATTCTTCAGTAAGACATTGTAAGTCTGTTATTATCAGTATAATTTCTTTGATAAGGCGTCTTGATATGTTTGAATTACATTGCTGTCTTCAAGGTTTTCAGGATCGTGGTCATCATTTACACTATCATTTTTCACATCATGTTAAAGCTCTGTCAAAACATCCATGAATTGTTAGCTGTGCACACTGCACTGAAAAAAAAAAGACTGGGTATGAGTCAGAAAGTTGTCACTTTGAACTTGAGTACAATCTTAAAGCATAATATATTGTACTTTAGAAAATACATATATTTTCATAAATGTGCATTCTACTAGTAATAATTACTTTTAAATGCAAATTTACATGGGAAATAATGAAATAAGAAAGAATTCCTTAAAATTAAAATAGTTAACGTTCTTTTGAATTACAAAATTAATCTATTACAAAATTTAATTAAAATGCTCGACCGAGAGTATTTGACATATATGTATGTTTTAAAGTTTCATAAACCTTTCATTTTTAAAAAGTCCTTTTTTTCGCCTGATGCAAAATTATGGTTTCAGTGAGCCGTGTCAGTGGGAAAGTTGCCAAGGCCACCAAATGAAATTCTGTTTCAAAAATCCAAATGAAACTATCTTCAAAAATTGAACTTAGTTTTGGGGGCTTTTTACAGTTTTGCATTAATACTAAATTGCAGCATTTGTTTAAAAACTGCAAATAAGTGCTTCAATATGTGCGCATCCTATCTGCACATACTCAGGATTAGCAATCTTTTGCTGATGCAAACATTCACTTTTGCATTAGTTATATACTGAAATTTTTCATTTTGTAGCATTTTCCATTATTAGCATAAAACAAAGTTATTCTAATGAGTTATAGCCAATTTAAATACAAGTGGTTTTAGCTTTTGACTAGACACAAAAATAATTTTAAAATGCAAAATACACTCTTGATTGTTCTAATGTTTTTGATCATATAAAAACATAACTTTAGAATCCTTAAGGGCAGGGAATAGTCAGAATAAAATTAAAGGTTGTAACTCTTTTGAAACAGGTGAACTGTCAGCTTTTTATTTACTTATTGACATCATCACTTATTATTTCACTAGTATAATTATACGCTGAAAATGTTCATTCTGCAGCTAGTGATGTAGTAGTAAAAAAACCAGAGGACATACGCCTTAGGTAGAGGGTATACCCTAAAAAGTATATGCTATAGTGTTTTTGAGAAGAGAGTATACGGTATTCCTTAAAATAATCCAAAAGGTATACTGCATATCCACCGTATATCCTCCATTACATCCCTGTCTGCAGCCTTTATTTTTCTTAGCATCAAATATAGTTATAAACAATTTAATAAGAAATATAGTGCCTACAATATGGATATAGACTAATTTCCCTTTCTATATAATACTTTGATCATATATATCTGTGTTTGTGCATGCATATGTCAGAGAGAGAGAAATAGTATGAGACCCCCCTACATTTTCTTGAGCACCCCCTATTGTTTACTTCTAGCTACAGCCCTGATTGTATAGTGTTTTGAACCTTGTCCAGGCATGTTCTATCACCCCTTACAGTTTGGCCCATGAATTCAGGGACACTCTGTATACATTATATATATAATATGAATGTCCAAAATATACCAAACATCTACATCTAAAATGATTATAACGCCATAAAACTTGGCAATAATCTTGGTCACAGCTATCTTTAACAAGGAAAATTCATATTAAAAATTTTGTTAAATTTTAATACATTTTTTGATAATTTGTAAATATTCTGGATAGAAATCACTCAAAGACAGACTGCCAAAATGGTGATTCTCTTGTGTCACACTGAGTGTCTTCCTAAACATTTTTTTAGAAAAAACCCCCCACAAATTTACCTTTCAGTGGACACACTAAGAGTAAGCACATGTACTTTTTTTTGTACAATAGTTACGCTTTCACAAATGCAAGATATTTAATAATAGTAAAAAAGTGACAAGTTAGAAGAAAATCATAGTAAAAATTGAATTTTAAATTCCATGCCATATGTGAATACAGTACACTCCCTCAAATACATGCAATTCAGGTCCAGAGTTTACAGAGATTTCTGGTCACTGTTTTGGTTATATTTTTTAAAACAGTAATTTGAATGTAATAATGCACTCAAAATTATAATGAAGGCAAGTTTCAATCTTTACATCTGCAACAATGTGCGAATTTTAAGAAATCCACTGTATATAGTGTAAGAACTATCATAATTGTAAAATTAAAACTGTGAAATTGCTGAAAAGTTAATTAAAAAAGTTTATATCGAGCATACTTTTATTTAGGGTTTAAAATTGATGAAATAAATAAATGTATATCTCACATATGATAAAATATATGTATTTACATTCTACTTGGGCCAGAAATAAGAATGGCCAACAGGTCCCCTCTGGGTTGTGCTACAATTTTTTATTAAGTTCAATAAAAATCTTAAGCAATATTAATAAAATAAATCATACATAAGCAATAAACACATACTTTTGGCAAAGGTTTCTCCCTGCTAGATGAGTTGCTGAACAGAGCTTTCTTCATTTTACATTTCTTTTTCATTGTCTTCATAGTGTACATTTCTCCAGTAGTCGAAAAAATATTGCTTGCGTATAAAATTCAAATAGACTAATACACAGCAGGCAATATTTATTCAACATGTAACAATGCTGTACAGTGGCTGTTCCCATCAAAACACAAGAGTTAAGCAGCATCAGCTGTGGTTAATACTTTAGACGATGGCTCCTGGCAATACTGGCATGCAAAATCTGTGGTGCGAAGAGTACTCTCAGTTGGAGGGAAAGACAAGTGTCACGCTAGGTCAGACTGCTGCAAACATGGTGTCTCGTCAAATTGAAGCTGCACATCTGGGTGAATTCAATGACTTCAGGACCTGGTCTGATGTCTACATCCTCCAATGGGCATAAATTAACAACAACAAAATTGAATCTAAAAAAATAAATAAATAAATAAAAGTTTGGTTGAAAAAAAGTTTGAAACAGAAATATATTATAAAACTTCCATTTAATAACAATATACTAGATATGAAGTAGATAACCATTCCAGGATCTCTCTAAAATATTGTTTATTAAATTAAAATTTCATAATATATATATATTAATGAGTAAATCATAAGATTGCTCCACAACCCATATGTAAAGTGAGAAATAATTATCTTACAACTTATCACACACACACTATATATATATATATATATATATATAAAAATGTGCCAGTTCTTCATTCAGTACACTGACCAGAAACTCAGATGAAGTAAAATAATGTGATAAAGGGTGAACATTTGATAAATGTGCTAGCTATAAAAGCAAGCTATTGTTGGTATTCAAAACAGAGGCATTTAGTTATTAATTTATATTAGGTTTAATAATTCAAAAAGGGATTAATACAAATGATAATTTTATTCACTTTTAGCAGTTTTGTGTGCCAGTTATTTTTTCAAGAGTAAAATATTTACTGCTGTACTGTTATGCTTAGAAGCCATTTTGAAATTTTTTGATGTAATTTGGTTATGATAGTAAGAAACTTTGGATAATTCAAATAACAGGTGAGTTTTAGTCCATCATATTGCTTGCAACTCTTATTCTGAATAAATTTTCTATTTTTTTTCTTTAAAATAATGTAAAATTTATATATTTTTTTGAAAAATAAGACCAAATAAGATAAAAGAATTAGACAGTTAGGCTTAACTAACAAAAAACAGCTATGGTAGATATACCAGTAATGAACACCCCTAAAGGAATTTCTTTAAAAATATTTTTAATTAATAGTTACAATAATTACATTCTAGTTTTATTTATATTATATTAATCTATCAACAATATTTATTCATTCTCATAGTCACACATCCCAATGTAAATCAGAATTTAATTGTAAATAACAGAAATAAATCAATTCCAACAATGCATTTTCTGTTCCAGTAATGGACACCCAACAAAAAGTAACAGGTAATTGTTTGATGATTGTATTTAGAACCAGAATTTAATGAAAGCACACTGATGAAACAAAATAGTTATTTTCAAATAAATGTAATAATTAGGATATCAATAATTAATAAAATATTTATGAGAATAATTCGCTGTTTAAATTAATATTGTCATTATTACAAGATCAATATTTGTCTTTTTTAAGTAGAAGATTACTAAATTTTAAAGGAATTCAATTTATCCAATTATTGTGACAAGGGGGAAGGGGGGGGGGGAAGTAAAGGAGTTACTAAAAAAATGTTTTGGAGTACTAGTGAATGGAATCTTATTTCTTATCATTCTTAACAGTTAAACTCCCTGACACTACTTGGTATATTACTTGTAGTAATTAGTAGGAATGTACCGAATAGTAAGTGCTTGATAGTAAATACTTCTATATTTAAGGATTTGTAAGTTTTTAAAAGTTAAATTTTAAAATAATTTTACATCATATTTAACACAAAGACAATTTTGATTAACAAACCCTTTTCACAATTAAATTTTACAAAAAGAAAAAATAAATAAATAAATAAAATAAATAAATTTGACCAATTTAAGGATAGTTTTAAAACATTTTTAATTTAAAAAGAACTCCATGGCTTCTTTTGTGAACTGAAATACATCAATAAAATCTTCTAATATTCTAAAACAACTGTCCTCTAAAAAAAAACCCACATTAAAATGTTTTCTTAGAGAGAAAAAAAAAAAAAACCTTAGTACTTTAAATATTTCACTAAAGTCATTTTTTTTCCGTTTTTATGCACCCTTTAGAATAAATAAAAATAGTTAAAAATACCTAAGGAATGCTTATTTAGTTGTAAAATAATTTAAACTAACAACATGAGCTTCATTTTTACAGATTGTCTTGTTATAATAGAATTTTAGAATGATCTATATAAATTTATAATTGTTTTTATGTTAAACCATTAATATGTAATAAAATGCTTCATTTTCAGCTAAGTTTGTCAGGGGTTTTTTTTCCTTCTTCCTGGTAATAAGTTATTTTTTTTTTTCCAAATTCTGGCTTAATTGGCTGTCACTTTGTAATAAAGTAATAAAATGAAAAACATTAAAATCTTAGTCAAAACAAGCTATAAAAATTTAGCAATATTTATTTATTTTTATTTTTTTGCATTCTTTATTAGGCTTTATATAGAGAAAATCTTAAAAAATGAGGTTTTTTTTAGAGGGCAATATTTTAAAATCAAAAAGAAATTTTGAAAGACTATTTTACAGTCATATAGTGTTTTGCTTGCCATGAAACGAGTAAAAAAAATATTCAAATAGTGACAACTTAGGAATAAAGTTTCTGAATGTATACCCAGAAGGGTCTAAAATGGATGATTATTTTCTGAGGTTTGAAATGTACAGAGTGTTCCTAAAATTTTAGAACAAACTCAAGGGAGATAATGCAGTCACAACAAACATTTTCTGTACAGGAAACCAGCATCGTTATCCATTTATTCAATCAAAAATACAGGGTGTTTCACTTCATGCTGAACCTGAATTTTTGTTCACAACTTTAATAATAGTGAAGATATTTTAGCAAGATTTTCATCATATAAACATTGTTTAATATGAAATCATTGGAATTGACTGAATTTTAGTCAGTGACGCAGTATATGTGTACTGTCAACTGCATTCTGAATAATGGAATGTCTAGCTTAGTGTTGTTTGCATGGCAAAAAAATTAATGTTAATCTACGGTTTTAAAAATATTTTTTTAAAGCATTTTCTTTAATAGGTTGGTTTGGCCGAATATCTTGATATTCGGCAAACCAAATAATTTGATATTCAGCCTAATCGAATATTCGGTAGGTAGTATGGCCGAATACATACTGAATATTCATTGCATCCCTAGTGATTAGCATTACAAATATGAAATAAATGAAACTGTGTGGCTGAGTATTTCAAATACTAAATAAAATGATTTAAAAGTAAAACTGCAGAATTGACACTTTAGTTCTTGATCTGTAGATTTACTAGTTTATTTACTACTGTAAATTTAATTAATATTAAGTTGTTTTTTTAATGTACAGTTTTGTCAGAGATGAATAATCAAACTATTAAGACAGAAAATAACAGAATTTTAACAACTTGTGTGACTTAAAAAATTATCTTTATTTAAATAAGGAGGGCTTGAGCCCCATGAAACCCTCTATTCGTTATGCCCTGTAATATTATTACTTGCTTCTTGATTGGTTTGGTTGATTGCCAGACTATAAAATATGCATAGCACGGTTTTTAAAAATAATCTAATTTGATTACAATGTTCAATTTTTTTTTAATTACGTGATGTTAATAAAAGCAGCTATTTATTAAAAAATTTTGTTATTAAATTATGGTAAGTGCAATTTAAAAATTAAATTTGTTCACTTAGCTTTTCAATTAAATCAGCAGATTTTATACATGGTAGACGCTGGTCCTAAAACCTTAAAAATAAATTAAATTTTGTAAATTATCATTTGAATATAAAATTCAAAGTTTTCAATTATTGTCAAAACAAAAACATGCAATTTGTGCAAGAAAATAAGGATACAAATCACTTTGCTTTAATAAATTCTACAAAGTATTTTGCTGGCCGAGACCAAGTACTCAAAACACCACTATTTAACATGTAACAGATATGTGAAACTAAAAAGTAAGCAATTCAGAAAATATAAACGCCGATAAGATAACTTTACATTCATTTGTGTTGGTATAATCATCACTGTCTTATCGCGAACAGCATACAATTTCTACATCTTAGATTTTACCTTACAAATAATATTTTTACAAAATTACAAGACACACATTGCAAATTCACTGACCTTTCTCTTCATACAGATGTTTCCTGTGACAATTTCTCAAACGGGTGAATATATTCCCCGCTACTTCAAAGCATTTGATAAAAAGCATACTCATAAGTAAATCATCATAAATAAAAAAATATATTGTATAAATAAAATAAATCCCAGAAAAATACACGTGGACTACAGAAACGGCACGCAGAGACAGGGAGTTGCTAGGGTTGTAATATTGAATGTACGCTGCGCAGTTTGCCATTGGCGATATTTCTGATTTTGCGGATTTCTTCACTTGGCGACAAGAGTGCTGAAAGTGTATACATTTTGGAGTATCGCGTGCATGACATCAACCGGCGCATAATTTCCGTCTCCACCGCCGATCGATGATTGGGATTTTTACGCTTTCTGATTATTTGTAAAAGCAAACGCTTCTTAAGTCATTTCCGGTATTTTAGAGGATTATGAAGATATAATATAATAAATTAATATATATAGGCTGGGATTGCGGTGCCTCGCTTTCTTAAATCTTACGCTCGATCTTAGGATGGGCGTTCCTACGATCTATCTTAACTTCGAATTGCGGTGCCTCATCGTAAGTCCTCCTGCTTAAACGTAAGTCCTCCTGCAGTTAGCCAATCAGAGGCCATAGTTCGATTTGTTATGGTTGCGCGCGCATACACTTGCGCTTCGTCGTAAAATAGCTTTCTAGTTAGCGTAAGAACGCGAGGCACTGCAATACCGAATACGGTTTGTTTATATCGTAAGTCAGACAAATACCCTGTTCACATCGGACATTTAAGATAACTTAGACGGTCATTTTTGAGGTGGTACCTCCACGGAATTGAATACCTGTCCACACCGCCACACGCATTTAAGATAACTCACTCAACATCACCGTGTCCAGTGCGCATGCCCATATGTTAAAAGCAAACTCAACAGCCAATCGGACTCCAGAGCCAATCAGAGTGAGCGGTACTGACTGTATCTAGCAATGGAAAGTTCGAACTCACTAAGTGAGTTTCTGGAACTCACTAAGTGAATTTCTGGAACTCACTCAGTGAGTTCAGTGGTCTAAGATATCTTAACTATCCGATCTGAACGTAGTATTACGCTCAAGACTGATCTTAAGCGAGGCACCGCAATCCCAGCCATATTATTAGATTATATAGAAATATTAGATCAAGACCATCTTGATATAAGACGGCCTTATTGTGATAGACCTGCTATGTTACGGTACAGCGCCTAGTTACGGACATTATAATAAGACGGTCCGTGTCAACTATCTGCCAGATATTCACTGGATAGTTTTATAGGATATGACAGCCAGGGCCGAAAGTAGGGGGGAGGGGGCGTCAAATGAAGATTTCGTTTGTCATTTAATACAAAAATGACATACATATGTGTGAAAATTGGATAAAAATGTCTCGTAACCCGAAAAAAAAAAAGAACCAAATGCATTAGAATTGATAAACAGATAAAGAAAAAATATTCGCCCAAAATACTAGATAGCAAATGAATAAGAAGAAAGAACTGTTCTCTTAGGCTATTTTTATCTTATTCCAAATACCATGTCCAAAGAAAGATGTCTATGTCTTCTATCTGTAGGGAAATCACTTACCGTGTAGTAAGAAACACTAATATTTTTCAAGGTCAGTCTCATGACTCTGTTCAGTGTCACGCGAAAATCCATTTTTGCCCCGGGCGAAAAAGAAGGATCGTTTCGGCACTGTACCAACTACAGGATTTGCAGGATCATTGTAGATCGTCCGGCGGACGATTGTGATTGTCTGGGGTCGTTGCAATTTGTTATTTATTTTTTTCTCCTTCACCATATTCCACTTGTTCAATCAACTAAGCGCTGAACTAGGCATTCCCTATTTCGAAATAAAATTCAGTTAAAATTCCCGTAGGATGCCACTGATCGAATGACTGTGCATTTTGAGCACTTTTCGCGATATCGTATTTCGCAGAAAGCAAGGAAAGACTGTTGAAAATTTCATTAAACTATCGCCATTATTGTTACACGTCTGCATAAATATCAAGGATCGGCTTGACGAATAACATGCGCGCTATTTTTTTTTTTTATTAAGATTTAAGAGAAATGCAAAAAATGATTTATTCAAAGTATCATCCCTCGCTAACTACACATACTTGCCATCTCTCTGGCAATGCATGAATATCGCGACGATAAAAAGAAACGTCTCTGGACCAAAATCATTCATCCAACCCATTTTGCACTTCTTTGAAATGGGCCAAGTGTAGCCCAGCCAAGCTATGCGCCATCAACCGGAACAAGTGATAATCGGAAGGGGCCAGGTCTGGTGAATACGGCAGGTGCAGTAGCAGATCCCATTTCAGTGTGTTGATGGTGTCCTGGACGATAGAAGTGCGATGGCCCGGAACGTTGTCGGGCTGCAATATCACTCGTTCGTGTCTCGTGCCCCATTCAGGCCGTTTTTCGAGCAGTGCGTGGTTCTAATTATTCAGTTGTTGTCAGTAGTAATTCTCATTAACAGTTTTGCCCGGTTTTAGCAGCAGCAAAAATCACAAAACCTAAATTTCATCATTAAGTGTTGCCATTCGCAAAATGACGTCAGCGTTACGTACGGACGCATTTGTCCTTTATAATACAGATATACCAGCATTCTTAATCTACCCCACCTCCCTCAACAAATTCTCGGATTCATTTTGGAGCACATATACGCGCGGCATTTGTGAAATAACACACTTTCTAAGAAGTAAACCGGTCTAAAACGGAATATTTCTTCTGGTTTATGTTGAATTTTATCTTAGCAAGTTTCATTTCATTTTGCTAAACTTTCGTAATTAAACTTGATATTTTCTACAAATTTCGGAGAGGGCTGAAGCCCCATCAGCCCACCCCCTAGATACGCCACTGACTTATAGAGTTGTACATTTTTACCTCTGAATAGTGCACACTTCCCAATCTACACACATGTGTAAGAATATCTATGTGAATGATTTGAAATTTAATATTATATATAGAAACATTGCACAATTTCGTGGAGTCATTTCAAATTTTATGAAAATCGAATCAAAACTTAAACAAGATATTAATAAAAGTTTTCTTCATTCTATTAAATCCTATCCGACGTAGTTCATTCAATGATAGTCCATGATAGGTAATGATTCTAGGTTGCCAAGATGATGAGACGTCCTTATTTATGACGAATACTTAAGACCGGAGTTCATGAAAAAACACTTGAAATTTTAGCGAGAAAATGTTTCCATAAGGAGAGGGGGTGGGATAGAACCTATAATTTATTACAGAGAGGTCAAATTATGAAAAATAGGAATTTTAATTATGTTTAGCAATCATACGAAACTGATATTTATTTTAGTCTTATTATATGAATTGAACTATTGAAAAAAATACCTGAATTCAGGTATATAATAACCTGAACACAGGTATACCCCTGATATAATCATTTCACAATTTTGTCAAGTGAATTCTAATTTTATGAAAATTGAATCGAGATATTAATAAAAGTTTTCTTCATTGTATTCAATCCCTATCCTACGTAATTAATTCAATTTCCCTATTACTGAATTTAAAAAAAACAAATTTTTATACTAAAATTTAATTATATCCTATATTCTACCGATAGTTTTTTTTTTTTGTTTTTGTTTGAATAGACGTTTCTGGAGAAATAGATATTTAATGGGAAAAGAGTCTAAATAGGGATTTCAAGTTTTGAAATATCAAAAGCTAGACTTATGTTTCCCATTGGAATTTTCAGTCCATGTCAACAAGAGATAAAATGTTGCCAACTTCAAATGTGCTTATTTTATTAGGAAATAAATCCCATCATATTAACAAACGATATACATATATATACAGTGGAGGACAAAAAAACTGCATCACCTAGAAAAAATAGTCGTTGGGGGCCACCGTAATACTGACCCATCATGGATATGCATAATGTAAAATATTAAAATAAAAATGTGTAAACTACTTATAAAATGCATTGCAATTCAAATAAAATCGTGGCTTGATGACGTCACAAACTTTAAAGGCTCGATGACTGAATGGCTTGAAAGAAACATCCTTATAACTCCAAAAATAATAATCCTATTAACTAGCGGTTTATTGCATCTGATTAAGCGTCAAATTTCTAATTAAAATATATCTTTGAAGTGAAATTTGGATGAAATACAGGGTCATGAAAAATCGAAGAGTGTGGTAAATAGGATTCCAAATATCTCGGCAACTAATTATCCGATCGACTTCATGCTTTATGAAAAATTTATGTTTTTTTATTGTCTTTTATATACATTTCTTAAAATAACCAATTTCAAAAAAATTTATATACCTTTTATCAGAACGAATATTTCGAGAGTCCGAAAAAAAGAGTTCCGGTTAATCGAGGTTATTGAAATGAAATAGGCTTCTTCCCATTATGACATACTAAGTACATACCAAATTGCAAGTCTCTATCTCAATTTTTTCGGGAGATAGAGCGTTTACAGACACACACACAGACGGACGGCAATTTTTTTTTTCTAAAAATATGTTTTTCGGAATCTCCAGTGTCTGAAACGTGAAAATCCGTCAAATTTTTTTTTTCGATTTTCAAAACGATTACAAGACTTACCCTATACTACGTATGATGGGTAAGTAATTAACATTTTGTAATGCTAATGAGTTATTTCGTTCAAATAAATTAATCTTGGTTGCTGCAAAGCAAGATAAGATATCAGTCTACATTTCTATTGGATAATATACCCCTTACGACGAGGCTAACGAAAAAGAAAGGCTACCGCGGTGCTTTACTGGTATCTTTTTTTACAGACCGCGGGAGTCGCGTGATGCTCGAATGCACCAATGAATGTGTACGAAAAGAGCAACACGTCACTCTAGCGGTCTGTAAAAAAAGATAAGTGGAATAGATCGCGGTAGCCTGTCTTTTTCGTTAGCCTCGCCTTACGAAGTATTGCGTCATCAAATTTTTAAAAATAGTGTGGCAAAAGGGAAAAACGGTCATTTTTCTTGTTCTTTAAGTGGTCAAATCAAGGGGGCTCTCAATAGAAACAATTGTGTACGAGATTACGGAATCGCAATGATTACAGATGATTACTGTGATGATATGTGATTATACCTGATTACATATAGATTAAAGTTGATTACACTCAGAAATATGTTATTACAGTTGATTACACTTTGATTACAGGTGATTACACTGCTACAAGTTGTTATTTAACAGTTTTACTCGATTTTACTGCATTACAAAAGCTGTTAAACTTCTAGAGACAACTGTAGGGGAGGAGGGCATAATTTCCCTGTCCACCGCCGATAGACGATTGCGATTATTATGCTTTCTGATTAGTTGTTAAACCAAACGCTTCTTAAGTCATTTCCGGTTGAACTTGGTTTCTTATATAATATCTGTTAATTTCTGTATAATCTAATTAATTTATAACTGTAATATAATAAATATTATACTAATATAATCTAATTAATTTCTATATAATCTAATCTCTATATAATCTAATAATATATGTTAATTTCTTATATTATATCTTCTTATATCTTCATAATACGCCAAAATACCGGAAATGACTTAAGAAGCGTTTGCTTTTACAAATAATAAGAAAGCGTAAAAATCCCAATCGTCGATCGGCGGTGGAGACGGAAATTATGCTGTAGGAGGTTGTCAAACTGATTTAATAACAAACAAGGAAAAAAAATAAAACAACCGTAAAAAATACTCTAAAAACAATAGAAAAATTTTCAAACATACACATACATGTATGAATAAGTGATTCATTTACCATTTTACAAAACGTTGAAAATTTGTACTTTTTCTTCTTTTATTAAGCATGCATTAAATATGAAACTGGATCAGTTCGAATCCGAGTTTGGGCGCGAAACGGATTAGGTCTATAAATTTTATGTCAGTCTTCGGGCTCGGGTGGGTTCAAGATAAAATATTTTAATTTATTTTTTCACAAATTGAAAAGAGCGGAAAGAAAAAAACTTGCTATTTGAGAAACAAGAACATACTCTAGTTTCTTAAAGTGTTTTAAATTCATTTAAAGAAATTGTTTAAAATAGAATTGAGTTGTTATTGATAGAACAAAAGGACACTATTCGACCTGATTTTGAAGCCTGTGCATGGTCAGTGTTAATAACATAAAAAAATAACTCTGACGGCTCGGCCTACAAGCACAGGTAGATTTCAAAGACGCAGACCGTAGGGCGCCTGTTTGTCGGGAATTGCGAAAGAAATTACCTTTTTGCGGTGATGCGGCAGTTGGAAACGCCTACTTCGAAACCTAACTTGTTTGCAGGCAGAACCAGCAGGGATTTTTTATTTATTTATTTATTTATTTTTGCTATAAGAGTTGGTCCTATAAAAAACTTGTCAATGTAAAAGTTTTAGATAATATTAAGAGGATTTATAATAAATTTAAGCAGATTTGACGAAGTTATGAATTTTTTTCTTCTAACCCCCCCCCCCCCTCCCCATGCCCTTAAGGCAATTTTTAATTATATCAAAAATCTGTCATACATAAATTTTCGGCCCTTCTCCTAAAAATAATAATATCTTCAAACGGATTCGATACGTATCATAATTAAGAAATTATGGGTTTTTTCTGTTTTCACAAAAAGTCACCCCATCCCCCCCCCTGGTTCGATTGTGCCCATTAACGAACTTGACCGAGATTTTACTCCCCTTAATTTTATGTATCAGTTTCGAAAAAATGCGGGAGTTGGAACAGCCTACTTCGAAAAATAACTTGTTTGCAGGCGGAGCCGGCAGGGATTTTTTTTGTTTTTAATTTTTTTTATTTGCTATAACAGTTGGTCCTATAAAGAACTTGTCAATATAAAATCTTTAGATAATATTAAGAGGATTAATAATAAATTTACGCGGATTTAATATCTTGTGAATTGACGAAGCTATGATTTTTTTCTTTTAAAACCCCCCTCCCCCCCCCCTTGGGGCCATTTTTAATTATATCAAAAATCTATCATACATAAATTTTCGGCCCTTTTCCTAGAAGTAATAATAACTTTAAACGGATTCGATACGTATAATAATTAAAAAATCATGGGGTTTTTTCTGTTTTCACAAAAAGCCCCCCCATCCCCCCTCCCTTGGTTCGATTTTGCCCATTAACGAACTTGACCGAGATTTTATGCCCCTTGATTTTATGTATCAGTTTGGAAAAGATTTATGCAGAATTTTTCCGGTTATCGTGTCCATAAAAAAGTGACATAGATAGATAGATAGATAGATAGATAGATAGATATAAACTTTTGAACTGGTTTTGGATTCTGGGAGTCATGATCGGCGTAGATCTGCAAAAATTTTTCAAAATTTCCAACTTAGGTGAGAATGTAATAGGTAGTATTTCTTACGAAATCTACCTAAAACAGTGGGATATCCTTTGTCTATCGTCCCTTTCTGTTTGAAGTCATTTTCTAAAATTACTGGGAAACAGAATTCACGTCTTTTTGCCATAATTGTACAATTATATTAAAAATAATAATATAAGAATGTTGATTTCTGCCAGTGGGTGGGAGTAAATAATAAATTTGTTATTTTAAACAAATTTTCAGGGACATGAAAAATTACGAAACGTAAAAGAGTATTTAGGATTAATATTTATTTCTATGTAACGAGATATATTTAAATTAAAGAAATAAATCTTTAAACCATTTTAAAATGTTAGTAATGATTTTCTGCTGCTTATTCTCGGGCTCGGGTTTTTAGAGTTGTTGGGTTTGGGTTCCAAAAAAAGGCGTCGAATGTATGAATGCATAAATCTTTAGCATGAATGTAATTGTTAGGTGTGCTAAAAGTATTTACGAAACGTAAGAACCCCCCTGCAAAAATTCGCTTTCGTAGAGAAATAGTATGCAAATGAATTTGAACTCTTTTTAAATGATCAAGTGGAAATTTAATTTTAAAGTTAATTTTTTAAAAACGTGGATTTTGGCCATTGCGATATTTGAAAGTGGAGAGGGGGGGGGGGCGTTTAAACTAAGTTAACACTCGGCTCCTCCTTGTAACTGAAATAATACCAGAAGCAGAGAGCAAATTCTAATATAGCATAGGCGTAGCCTCGGGGCGGGGGGCGGGGGGGGGGGACGTACCCTTCCATCTTTCTGAACATCAATTTCTAAAATATGTTGATACAGTCGATTAAGACCTGTCTTGTATTGACCCAAAATGGAAATGAAATAACTACTTTAATTTTCATTTTATATTTCTTCATTTTTTTTTTACTTAATCAGATGTCAGATCAGTATAGATCAGCCATACTCAACCTTTTTTTCTCGCGGGCCACAAACAAATGTTTGCGACGTTAGGTGGGCCGCAACACACTTATAAGAGTCTCAAAAAGGCTAATTAAAATAGTAAGCTAACAAAAGTAGTATAACAAATCAATATGACGAAGTTAATATTATCAGTATATAAGAGTTGAACGTTTGTCGCAGAAGAAATATTACGAAAAATTTTAACACTGCTATTTCCAAACAATAAACTTTGGGGTAATAATTGAAAATGTTGTAGAAATAGGCAGCGATATTTGTCGTTTAGAAATAGTAGGTATAATAAATTTTTGGTGTCAATGTTTTTCCGCGACAAGCGTTCAACCTTAAAAAGCAATATTAGTTATATAATAAGTAACACGTTGTAAGTAATAAAACATTATAATATAACAATGCAGAATTTCCAAGTTCTAAAGAAAAAAATTAAGAGATTTTCTCTAGTAAAACAGTATTTTGCTCAATGCAGAAACTTTATTTTTCTTTAATTGTAAAAATTTATATTGCAAATTTAATTTGGAATAATATTTTACTAGTAATGCAGTTTAAGAAATGTATACAGCACTGTAGCACAAATAGGACTATATGTAAAAGGAACTTTTGGCTATGAAAATGATATTTGACATATTTGAACATAATTTTAATTTAATTATAAATAACAGGCCAGATTTTGTCTTCCTATGAAAATATATAAAACTACAGTGGAGATCTTAAATACTTTTTATTCACATCTAAATTCCTTTCATAAATATGGATTAATGATCATGTATCTCGGGCCGCATATAAAAGGGCGCGGGGCCGCAGGTATAGATAGCTGAACTCCTTTTCTTTGAAGTAATGAATTTGGTAGCAAAAATTGTGTTGTGCAGTACAAACCCTGATACGAACATTCATTAAACAAAAGTTTGAACTAGCACTCTATTACAGCTGCGGACAATTTCAATATGTCAGCTGTTTTTTCCGATGGTCTGCGGTTAGTATCTACATGTACTTTTTCTTTTCTTCTCATTCCGTCAGTAGATTTTAGAAAATGTAGTTGTGTTTATCAAGCGGGAGTTCTGTTTCCCCGCAATTTATATTTCATTTCATTTGTTGTAACTTTAATTATAATTTAATCAAGTCATAAATATCCTGCTTTTCCAAGCTGTGTCGTTGGAGTTATTTATCAATGGAATGCAACCCCACATCACTAAGATTATAACAAATAATTAATATTTCCTTCATTTAGTTATTAAATATGTTCCCCTCTCTTGCTTATTATTTTTTTTTTTATTGACAGCACTTAATCTTCTACTATACCTCCGCATTTTTAAGATGCAATGGTTGTGATTTTTTTTTTTTTTTTTTTTCAAAATAAAAGCCTTCTTGAATGAACTGTTTTAAAGTTAATATACAGCTGTACCTTGGTAAACGATGGTAATCCGTTCCAGAAATACCATTGTTAAGCAAAACCGTTGCTATCGAAGGTGCAATTTTCCATACAATTTTGCAGGTGCACATACATTACATGATTAATTACTTCTTAAAAGTGCCGTTTAAACTTATTTCAAATGTCTTAAAAGTTTTATAAATGTCTTTTATTTATTATCAGGGCCGTACCGCGGGTGTTGCCCCCACCAGGCGTTAGATACAGTTGCTGTGGTGCTGTTTATTATATTTGTTACAAAAATATTAATTTCAATAAAATGAGCTTTCCTCCTTTACTTGGTCGTTTTTTTTTCTCCAAGTGAACCTCGAATTAAATGAACCTAGTAGTGGGGTCAAACTGCTGTCAACAGTGTACACCCGTGCAGGCTACACCTGATCTGGTAAATCAAACTAACCTTTAATTTTTAATTTTTTTTATTTCGACCCAAATTAGTTTAATATTTTGAGCATCGTAGTTCACGTTACGACGATTTTGTTTTCGTCCAACTTTAATTTAATTGCAGGAAAGCAAAATTTAACAGAGTTACTTCTTTCCGTTTAGAATAAAAAGCCCCACCAGTGGCTGAGAGGTTGTGCTCTCGAAGCTGGTAGACGGGAGGTGCTGGGTTCGATCGCAATCGCGCCCGTCGGCCTAATCGTTCGGAGTTTTCTTCGAGCCGTGGATTTATCCATGCGTAAATACGGGTTAGGTTCCCTTAGAAATACCCCCACGGAGGGCACTCCCCCCGGGCCTATATCCCAAGTGTAGATAATTGGCCGTCAATAATCAACCCAACCCAACCGTTTAGAAAAAAAAAGGTGAAAAAGCGAAAAATCACCAAAAAATTCGGGAGCAATTCTAAACTTGCAGAGGACAAAATATACTATATTAGTCTAAAAGCTTGAAAACGAATTCATTTTACAAGTGTTAAAAAATTGAAGCTAACCGCGAAAAACCGCAGATAATCGTGTACAATTTTTTATGTACGCAATTTTAATACAATATAGTTAAACCAGATTCCTTTCGCCACAGAATGCGAAAAAACGCCAAAAATCTCTCTTCCTTTTTTTTTTTTTTTTTTTTTTTTTTTTTTTTTTAATCGCAGAGGACAAAATTTACTATATTGGACTAAACGATTGAAACCCGATTCCTGTAATAAATGTTAAAAAATTGCCGCGAAACGCAAAAAAAAAAAAAAAAAAAAAAAAAAAAGTTTAAATCGCATGATAAATTAAAATCATTTTACGGATAATGAATAAACTTTATTGAAAAGAGAAAAAAAAATACTGTATTGGGCTAAAAGATTGAAAGTGGATTATTTTTATGAATGTGAAAATATCTCCACATAACGTGGAAAAAAAAAAAAAAAAAAAAAAAAAAAAACACGAAAAATTCAAAAACCACAGTTGACAAAATTTACTATATGTTCAAAGATTGAAACCAGATTTCCTTTACGAATGTAGAAAAATCGCCGCAAAACGCATAAAAACGTAAAATGTGCAAAAAAAAAAAAAAAAAAAAAAAAAAAAAAAATCCCGAAAAACTTAAAAATCTCAGAGAACAAAATTTATTACATTAGGTTAAAAAATTGCAGCAGGATTCTTTATACGAATGTCAAACAATCGCCGTGGAAGGCGAAAAAACTTTAAAATCGCATGAAAAATTAAAATCATAGTACGGATTCCGAATAAAGTTTATTGAAAAGAGAAAAAAAAAGTTTCTCTATTGGGCTAAAAGTTTAAAGCTGGATTCTTTTTACGAATGTGAAAATATCTCCACGAAACGTGAAAAAAAAAAAAAAATCACATAAAAAAAAAAAATTACGAAAAATTAAAACATTGCAGAGAACAAAATTGACGGTATCGTATTTAAAGACTGAAACCAGATTTATTTTACGAATGTTAGAAAAATCGCTTCAAAATGTGTAAAAACTGAAAAAAAATTTCACGAAAAACTTAAAAATCGCAGGGAACTAAATTTATTATATTAGGTTAAAAGATTGTAGCTAGATTCATTTCACGAATGTAAAAAAAAAATCGTTGCAAAGCGCGAAAAAACGCCAAACCCCGCATAACAAATTCGCGAACAAATTCAAATTCGCGAACGAATTCAAATTCGCTATAACGAGTTCCGAATAAACATTATTGAAAATAAGTCAACATTTACTATATTGGACTAAAAGGTTGTAATTGGATTCTTGTTACAGATGTTAAGAACTTCCACGAAACGAAAAAAAAAAAAAAATTCCGCAAAAAGTCACATGAAAAATTCGCGATTAAAATCAGTAAGTACAAAATTGAGTACAAAATGTAATCGCACAGTTCAAAATTTAGTACAATGGTCTGAAAGATTAAAATTGGATCCTTTTTACAAATGTTTAAAAATCGCAGCAGAACGCGAAAAAACACCAAAATATCTCATAAAAATTTCATGAAAAATTTAAAAATCGCAGAGGACAAATTTTGCAATAATGGGTTAAAAGGTTGAAACCAGATACGCATCACAAATGTTAAAAAATTACCAAAAAACGCGGAAAAACACTAAAAATCACATAAAAAATTTAAGAAAAATTTAGAAATCACAGAGGACAAAATTTATTATATCGGGCTGAAAAATTGAAAACAGATGTATTTTACGAACGTTTAAGAAAATCGCCGCGGAATGCTTAAAATTGGATAAAAAATTCGTGAAAAATCTAAAAATCGCAGATCACAAAATTTGCAATATTGCACTAAAATATTGATGTTAGATTCCGTTTACGGATGTCAAAAAAATTGCCGCGAAACGCGAAAAATCATATAATAAATTTTCAAAAAGTTAAAACATCGCAGAGGAGAAAATGTACTATATCGGCTGAAAAAATAAAACCAGATTTCTCGTACGAATGTTTAAAAAATCGCTTCAGAAAGATAAAAAACGCTAAAAATCACACAAAAATTAAAAAAAGGCAGAGGACAAATTTTACTATATTGTGTTAAAAGATTGAAACTTGTGTCCTAACACAAATGTTAAGAAATTGTCGCAAAACGCGAAAAAACGCCAAGAATCACATAAACATTTCGCCAAAAATTCAAAAATTGCTGTACGATGAAAATGTTTTAGAAAAATAAACTTTTAGGTCTAGGGGGCTAGAAGATCGCAACTGAATTCTTTTTACCAAATGTGAAAAATTCCTGCGACGCCGTTTTCAACCAAGATACTATTGTATATGTATATGGGAATGTGTGCGTGCGCGCATGTATGTGTTTAATAAATATTTGTGCCCCCCCCCCCCCCACCAAAAAAAAAAAAAAATCAGTCACGCTACGCCTGTTTTAGAGAGCAAATTAGAGCTAATTGAGAGCTAAATTTTGGCATATTTGAAACTTCGATAATCGAATGTGGGGGAGGGCTGGACCCCCACAGCTAATTGAGAGCTAAATTTTGGCATATTTGAAATTTCGATATTCGGAAGTCGGATAGCGTTAACTTAGTCCCTCCACCATTCTAATTGGAATATCGCAGTACCATAACCAGAGCAAATTCTAATATTAGAAAGCAAATTAGAGCTAATTGAGAACTATAATTTGGCATATTTGAAATTTCGACAGTCGAAAGTGGGGGGGGGGGGGGGGGGTTCATGTAACTGAAACATCTCGATATCATAACAAGAGCAAATTCTAATATTAGAGAGCTAATTGAGAGCTAAACTTTAGCATATTTGAAACTTCGATATTCGAATGTGGGTGGGGGGCTGGACCCCCACAGCTAATTGAGAGCTAAATTTTGGCATATTTGAAATTTCGATATTCGGAAGTCGGATAGCGTTAACTTAGTCCCTCCACCATTCTAATTGGAATATCGCGGTACCATAACCAGAGCAAATTCTAATATTAGAAAGCAAATTAGAGCTAATTGAGAACTATAATTTGGCATATTTGAAATTTCGACAGTCGAAAGTGGGGGGGGGGGGGGGTTCATGTAACTGAAACATCTCGATATCATAACAAGAGCAAATTCTAATATTAGAGAGCTAATTGAGAGCTAAACTTTAGCATATTTGAAACTTCGATATTCGAATGTGGGTGGGGGGCTGGACCCCCACAGCTAATTGAGAGCTAAATTTTGGCATATTTGAAATTTCGATATTCGGAAGTCGGATAGCGTTAACTTAGTCCCTCCACCATTCTAATTGGAATATCGTGGTACCATAACCAGAGCAAATTCTAATATTAGAAAGCAAATTAGAGCTAATTGAGAACTATAATTTGGCGTATTTGAAATTTCGACAGTCGAAAGTGGGGGGGGGGGGGGGGTTCTTGTAACTGAAACATCTCGATATCATAACAAGAGCAAATTCTAATATTAGAGAGCTATTTGAGAGCTAAATTTTAGCATATTTGAAACTTCGATATTCGAATGTGGGTGGGGGACTGGACCCCCACAGCTAATTGAGAGCTAAATTTTGGCATATTAGAAATTTCGATATTCGGAAGTCGGATAGCGTTAACTTAGTCCCTCCACCATTCTAATTGGAATATCGTGGTACCATAACCAGAGCAAATTCTAATATTAGAAAGCAAATTAGAGCTAATTGAGAACTATAATTTGGCGTATTTGAAATTTCGACAGTCGAAAGTGGGGGGGGGGGGTTCTTGTAACTGAAACATCTCGATATCATAACAAGAGCAAATTCTAATATTAGAGAGCTATTTGAGAGCTAAATTTTAGCATATTTGAAACTTCGATATTCGAATGTGGGTGGGGGGCTGCCCCCCTTCTTGTAATTGAAATATGTCGATACTGAATGCAGAGCAAATTAGAGCTAATTAAAAGCTAAATTTTGGCATATTTGAAATTTTGATTTTCGGAGGGGGGGGTAGCGTTAACTTACCCCCCCCCCCTACCACCATTCTAATTGGAATATCGCGGCACCATAACCAGAGCAAATTCTAATATTAGAGAGCAAATTAGAGCTAATTGAGAGCTAAATTTTGGCATACTTGAAATTTTGATATTCGGAAGTGAGAGAGGGCTAGCGTTAACTTAGCCCCCCCCCTCCCCCGCCCACCACTCTAATTGGAATATCGCTGTACCATATCCAGAGTAAATTCTAATATTAGAGAGCAAATTAGAGCTAATTGAGAGCTAAATTTTGGCATATTTGAAACTTCGATATTCGAATGTGGGGGGGGGGGGGGCTAGCGTTAACTTAGCCCCCCCCACCCAGGGCCGTAACCTGCGAGTAATGTCAGGGGGGGGGGGTGCTCGGAAATATTTTTTGTGAGCCAAGATCTTTTAATAATCTAAATCTCTCGCAAGCTAAATGCAGTAAAACTTGCGAAAAAGAACTGTTTATAAAGGAATCATTTATAACGTAAGCTGTCTATAACATAATTTTTTATAACAAAATTCTTAAACGAAAAAAAAAATGTGATCCGAGTAAATGAATACCAAACAAATTAGTAGCAGTATAACTGCTAAGACGAAAACTTATCTATAAAACAAAAACTTTACTCATTCCTTGGGAGTTTGTCTTAGCAGATTTTTACTGTATATAATGTAAAACATAAATTACATCCGACATCTCATAGAAAAAATAATTTAATTGAAATTGTAATAAAGAAAAAGTTGTGCATTTCACACTGGTTAGCATGAATTTTCCAATTTTCAAAGCCTATTTACTATTTTGACATTATTGAGCCTATTTTTGAAAATATAGTATGTAATAGTATGAATATTTCTGATTACATTTACGATTGATATAATAAGTAAAACTTATTAATTGGTGTTAAAACAAGTTTTAAACAACTGACTACTTAACAAAAGTAGAATGAAGAAAAAAAAAAATGCATTGAACACTGATGTAGATTGTACTTTATAATTTACTAGCAAGCTACGCCCGCTACGCTAGTCAATTTCTTTTAATGAACCTTTAATAAAACAAAATATTGACATTTGATAATTCACTTTTATATTTTAGCCTATGTTGGAGCAGGGGTTGTCGCCATCAATTTGCCACAATCACTTTTGAAATCGGTTCGGTAGTTCCAGAGATTACCCCCTACAAACAAACAAACAAACAAACAATCTTTACTCCTTTATAATATTAGTATAGATTATATCATAGTGCTTCCTTTTGAACTCAGTTAATTCAATCCATTCAGAAGTAATTTATATTAAGAAAAAAAAGATGTTTGTGTGTCCGTAATGGCTACAGTAAAATCTATTATACGTAGAGGTCTGAAAATTTGGGTGAGGATAGTCCAAAGCAGGTCCTGATGCACCTGCGGCTAAGATTTCTCATTTTTTGTTGATTAATTGATATATATTAACTAATAACCTTAATAAACATCTTAAAATGGCTCAAAAAGTCACAATGAGGTGGCCGTTGCACAGTTTTCAAAGCAGGGAAGTAACCGATTAACGGTACTTTTTTCCAGTCCTTTGCGGCTCTTGTCGGCTAGACAAACGGAGATACAAAAAAGCAAAAAATATACGCCATATCATCGTACTTTTATCTATATAACGGTGCAATACGTTTAAAGCATATTAATATTAACTCTTTAAATCAAATTATTTTCAAAACGTCGTTTTTCGCGTCCCCCTCCTCCCCATCCTTTCACTTTCCGCATCCACTCGACCGTTCGAAATAAGAGAAAAAAAATCGCTTAAAGCAGGTACCTTCTTCTCTACGACACGATAATCCGTTTTAAAAACTATGAAGATCAACCTTTTCAAAAAAATTATTTTTTGGACGATGCGTTTCGGGTGCTTTTGCATTTTTCTGCAATGTTTAAACATCTGCTTCCGCACTTCGGATCAAAATATAATATATATATATATATATCACTTATTTAGCATTTATTTTTCTTTCGAACGGTGTAATCCGCATGAAAAATATTAATATTAACCTTTTTAAAAAAAATATTTTCCGAAAAGTCACATTGGCTTCTTTAGTTTTTTTCTGCATATTTTAAATTTTGCATCGGCTTCGAAACACACACAAAAAAAAAAAAAAAAAAAAAAAAAAAAACCTACCCGTTTTTTAAGTGTACATTTACTTATGAACGACATATTTAGTTAAAAGAAATGCCAATATTAATCCTTTCAAAAAATATTTTTTCTTGAACTCACTTACGGCTCCCATTACGCACTCATCTTATTTAAACTTCTGCCGTAAGCTGATTTTTGCACTAATACTCTAAAATTTTAATATCTTAAACTAACCTTTTAAATGTTGTTTCTATAAAATTTTGATTTAGAAATAATGAGATTTAGTGGTAAAATAATCAATTTAAAAATTCAAAATCGGTTTCAAACTTTTAACTCTATAATATAGTAGATTTTCTGCTCAGCGATTTTTGAAGTTTTTACAATTTTCAATGCCATTTTTAGCAATATTTTACGTTTCGTGGCAAATTTTTTACATTCGTAAGAAGAATTCGGTTTAAAACATTTAGCCTAATTAGCACATTTTGTTTTCCTCTATTTTCAATGCAATTTTTAGCGTTTTTTGGCGTTTCGCGCCGATTTTTTGACATTCGTGAGAGATTTTCGGCTACAGTGTTTTAGCTCACTGTACTAAATTTTGTCCTCTGCTATTTTTAAATTTTTTGCAATTTTTTCCGTTTTTATTTTTTTTTTCTGAATCTATGGTAATTTTTCGCTACTAGTAAAAGAAATCCGAATGTAATCAATTGTTTGACGTAATATAGTAAATTATGTCCTCTTTCCAATAAAGTTTATTCGGAATCCGTACAGCAATGTTTTAATTTTTCGCAATTTTAGGAGTTTTATCACATTTTGTGGCGTTTTTGTGACATTCGTAAAATATCTCTTGTTTTAAATTTTTTCCAATGTAGTAAATTTTGTCCTTTGCGATTTTTGATGCGACTTTTAGAGTCTTTTCGCGATTTGCTGAGATTTTCCCCCAGTTTTACCTTCTAGCCCAATATAGTAAATTTTGTTCTTTTTTCAATAAAATTTATTCAGAATTCGTGCAGCGAATTTAAATATCTCATGATTTTTAGATATTTTTCGCGTTTTGTGTTATTTTTTGATGGGCCCGGGTAACGCCGGGTGGGTCGTTATAAATATATATTTTAATTACATATTTTAAAAATATGCCTGGATTTCATTATTATTTTTTATTATTATAAATCTAATATCCATATTCCTCAATACTTTTATCAGAGAAAGACGTAGATTTCAGTTAGCAAATAACAAATACTTAAAGAAAAAAAAAAGAATATGTTTGAAAATGCTTATATGTGTTCGTTTTACATGTGTTCCATGAAATTCGATGGTCCAACCCAACCTGATTTAGAAAAAAATCCCTAACGGCTCGGCCTACAGGCACAGGTAGATTTCGAAGACGCAGACCGTGGGGTGCCTGTTTGTCGGGAATTACTACTTCGAAACCAAACTTGTTTGCAGGCGGAGCAAGCAAGGATTTTCTTTTTTTTTTTTTTTGCTATAAGAGTTGGTCCTATAAAAAACATGCCAATATAAAAGTTTTAGATAATATTAAGAGGATTTATAATAAATTTAAGCGGATTTGAAATCTTGAGAATTGACGAAGTTATGAATTTTTTTCTGCAAAAACCTCCCCCCCCCCCCCTTAAGGCAATTTTTAATTATATCAAAAATCTGTCATACATAAATTTTCGGCCGTTCTCCTAGAAGTAATAATAACTTCAAACGGATTCGATATGTATCATAATTAAGAAATTATGGAGTTTTTTCTGTTTTCACAAAAAGTCCCCCCCCCCCCCTGGTTCGATTTTGCCCATTAACTAACTTGACCGAGATTTTATGCCCCTTGATTTTATGTATCAGTTTCGAAAAGAAGCGGGAGTTCGAACCGCCTACTTCGAAAAATAACTTGTTTGCAGGCGGAGCCGGCAGGGATTTTTTTGTTTTTAATTTTTTTTTTGCTATAACGGTTGGTCCTATAAAAAACTTGTCAATATAAAAGTTTTAGATAGTATTAAGAGGATTTATAATAAATTTAAGTGGATTTGAAATCTTGGGAATGGACGAAGTTCTGATTTTTTTTCTTCTAAAACCCCCCTTCCCTCCCCCCTTAAGGCAATTTTTAATTATATCAAAAATCTGTCATACATAAATTTTTGCCCCTGTTCCTAGAAGTAATAATAACTTTAAACGGATTCGATACGTATCATAATTATGTTTTTTTTTTCTGTTTTCACAAAAAGCCCCCCCATCCCCCCCCCCCCCCTTGGTTCGATTTTGCCCATTAACAAACTTGACCGAGATTTTATGCCCCTTGATTTTATGTATCAGTTTCGAAAAGATGCGGGAGTTGGAACCGCCTACTTCGAAAAGTAACTTGTTTGCAGGCGGAGCCGGCAGGGATTTTTTTCGTTTTTAATTTTTTTTTGCTATAACGGTTGGTCCTATAAAAAACTTGTCAATATAAAAGTTTTAGATAATACTAAGAGGATTAATAATAAATTTACGCGGATTTGATATTTTGTGAATTGACGAAGCTATGATTTTTTTTCTTTTAAAACCCCCCCTTTTTCCCCCCTTGGGGCCATTTTTAATTATATCAAAAATCTGTCATACATACATTTTCGGCCCTTTTCCTAGAAGTAATAATAACTTTAAACGGATTCGATACGTATAAAAATAAAGAAATTATGAGGGTTTTTCTGTTTTCACAAGTAATTGTAACGAACTTGACCGAGATTTTATGACCCTTGATTTTATGTATCAGTTTCGAAGAGATCTGTGCAGAATTATTGCAGTTATCGTGTCCATAAAAAAAGTGACATAGATAGATAGATAGATATATAAAGTTTTGAACTGGGGGGGGGGGGGGGGGGGTTGGGTTCTGGGAGTCATGATCGGCGTAGATCTGCAAAAAATTTTCCAAAATTTCCAACTTAGGTGAGAATGTAATAGGTAGTATTTCTTACGAAATCTACCTAAAAGGAGCACCTTTCATAATTGTCTATAATGTGAGCACCGTCCTTTTTCGAAATAACCCATTTTCTCAAATGATCTGCTGAACAACGCGAAACTTTCTGACACAATTTCATTGACTCCATTTTTAAATGCAAAGGCATAAAATTGACAGACCTGACTATGGAAGCAATTTGGAATTGAAATGAGTTTTCCATTTTTTTTTTAATCAATAAATTACTTATCGAATTGTAAGCGATTTTTGTCACGTTATGACACGCTTTTCTCCTTTCTGTCGCTGAAGCATTGTAAATTTGGTTCAAAATACCGACTTTGACAGTATTTTATGAAAAATCTTCTGCCTTTTACTAAAAACTGGAAAACGTGTTTCGATTACAAACTTTCTGAATGACAACACCTGGCTATTTCATGCGTTTCTGAGCAAAAAGGAATTAAAAAATGTGTCTGAAAGCAGCCCCTTTGGATTTAAGAACAGAATTAAATGTTGGCGACTGTTATTCGCTTTCTCTTCGTTTGTAAGAGTCTCAACAAATATTTTTCTCTTACTCAACAGCACGAATTTTCTTGACACATTCAAGAAATAACTTTCTTTCCGAACTCAGGTTTCCTACTCACAAATTGAGGTTCTCACATTAATGCGCCTAAGAATCGAATAGCGTTCTTCGTTTTCCTATAAATTCCGTACATCTTCAGTTACAGCTAATTTCTCATAGACTGTTTACTGTTATAGTAAAACGTAAACCAGTATTCGATTCCTTACAGCCTAATTAACGACAAATATATTTTTTGTTGTAACTTTTATAAATAAATATTTTTCGCGAATATGTCAGAAAGTGGCTGGTTTAGATTTGAAAACAGCTTTACAAAATGTAAAACGCAGTTCAATTCTTTGAGCCTGCGAATAACCATAACTGTAAATTTGATACCTTTATTAATAACGCAAATTTGTCAGAAAGTAACTGATTTAAATTTGAAAACAGATTTAAATATTACAATATCCATTGTTTAAATGAAGAGATTTTGTCAGAAGTCTTGTAATAAACTTTACCTCAATCATACTTTTTCGCTTAATGATTAATTGTTATAAGACAAAAAAAAAAAAAAAAAATGTTTTTCTAAGTTCAGAATAGAAAAAAAAAAAGAAAAAGATAACAGTTCAAATATCGAACAGGAACACGCGCATTCTCCGATTTCTTAAAATCACCTTGCCGATGCCGACCCAACACCCAAGACTTGAAACAAATAGCATTCAATCAATTTTTTTAAAAATTCCATTTGTATAAATTGACAATCTTACTTCTTCGTAATTTCTTTCTACAAACATTCTCGTTTACGAGCGATATTTTACGGTTAACTTTACTGTCTATTAAACACAAGATTAAACACATGTTTTCAGTTTTCAAGATGCAAACCAGTGGGTAGCACTTCACTAATTAATATGATCAGCATGACTAACACATGTCTATTGCCGTTCACCCTGCTGAGATCATCGCTTTTAAAACGTCATTAACAAGATTTAAAAAATTAGTCATGTACCAAAACATGTGGTAAGTAACTGGTATAATTGGGGTGATCTGGACTCTATTTTTTTCAGGAGAAGGAAATATTCCTATTTAACAATTTAACTTGTATTTCGACAGTTGTACCGCAAGAAAATATAACAAAACTAATATGCTTCTGAATAGAAATTTTTTTGACGCATTCGATTCAAGACAGTTGAAAGATCTAAATATTTTTCTTGCAAATACATATATATATCTTTTTTTTTTTCAGATTAGTTGTAATATACAAGATAGTTAAAAAAAAAAAAAAATTGTGAAATGGTTAGAGGGGGGGGGGGGCTATAAGGGAAGCTAGAGGGGCTCAGCCCACCCTGCCCACACCATTCTAATTGGAATATCGCGGTACCATAACCAGAGCAAATTAGAGCTAATTGAGAGCTAATACCTGGTCAAGGGCGGCGCAAGAAGGGGTCCGGGTGGGCATATGCCCCCCCCTCCCCATCGGGCATACCTGCACCCCCCCTACCGGTCGGGGTCAAAATTTAATTGTCGTCGGGGAAAATATTTTGACTTTTGGATTTCAACCCGAGTCGGGTCGGATCGGGTTGGCACTCTTGTGATACAAAATAATATATTAGTAAATTAATATACTCAAAATAACTTATTTTCTAATTTAGATTCCTTTATTTCGGTTATAATATCTTATATCAAAATCTATATAACCGTTTCCTTTCGCAGTGATTAATTTGTTCAGGCCTTCAATTGTCTGTGGTTTGTAAAATTAAAAAGAAAGAAAAAGATTTATGTCAGTTTATCTGTTAGGTGGCCGTGTTTCCCATCTCGATGCATTTCGTTTAACTTAAACAAAGTCATCATAATATTCTTAGTTTTGTTTCGGCAGGCCATCTGCACCTGCCCGACCCGACCCCTTTACTTTTGCTGCTTAAGAATTGTAATTTAATATTTGATTTCGGGTCGGCTTGGGTTGAAGTATTTTTGGTTCGGGTCGGATTGCGAAGGACGAAAATTTTTTTTATCGGCCTCGAGTTGCGGGTAGAATCTTGCATCGCGTGGGGCAAGAACCCGACTCGGTTCGTGGTTTGGATCGTATCGGAATCGGACTGACGCTAGTCTTTTTGTTGCGGGTCGGACTTGTATATTTTAACAGTGAGTCGATTCAAGTCGAGTTAACTTTAACTTTTTCGGGTTCCGGTCAGTTTCGTGTAGGGTTTTGACACTTCCGGGTATGGTTCGGGTTGACCCGATTTCTCAAAATAATCCCCAAAATATAGCTTAAAATGAAAAACTATATATTTTTTAATATTAATTGTTTCGAGAATTATTTTTTGTTTCGAGTCGGGTTTCGGGTTGAAGTATATCAGATTGAGATCGACGAAAAATTTTTTGTTGATTTTGTGTCAAAATAAATTTTTTCGTGGGGGTTCGGGTTGGGTTTAAGATTGGTTTGAAACGGAATTTTCGAGTCCGAGTCGATACAACCCAAACTATTTTAGATGAAAATCTATATATTTTTGAATATGAATAATTACATGTTTATTTTTCTACATAAAGGACAAAATCGATATTAGAAATATGATTAAGGGTTTTTTTCCATAATTACATTAAGTTTTGGATCAATTTTCTTCGATTGGGGCTTTCGGATCGGGTTGAATTGAAATATTTCGGGTTCAAATTGAAGCATTTCAGGTTCAGGTGGAAGTATTTTGTTTTCGGATCGGGTGACGAGTGGACCAAATATTTTTGTTAGACTCGGCTCGGGGTTCGGGTTGTTTTTAAATACAATTTGCAGGCCGCAAATTTTACCTATTACACGATCATTGCTCTAGTTCGGTGTAACCAGGCGTCGGAAGTAGCGTGCTACAAGTTGCAAAACTACAGTAGTCGTTATTTTTTCTATTAGTTTGTATGGTAGCGCAATACAATTAAAAAAAAAAAAAATCCCTGACGGCTCGGCCTACAGGCACAGGTAGATTTCGAAGACGCAGACCGTGGGGCGTCTGTTTGTTGGGAATTGCGGAAGAAATGACCTTTTTGCCATGATGCGGCACTTGGAACCGCCTACTTCGAAACCTAACTTGTTTGCAGGCGGAGCCAGCAGGGATTTTTAAAAAAAAATTTTTTTTCTTTTTTTTGTTTTTAATTTTTTTTTTTGCTATAAGGGTTGGTCCTATAAAAAACTTGTCAATATAAAAGTTTTAGATAATATTAAGAGGATTTATAATAAATTTAAGCGGATTTGATGTCTTGTGAATTGACGACGTTATGAATTTTTTTCTTCTAAAACACCCCCTTTCCCCCCCCCCCCCCCTTGGGCCCATTTTTAATGATATAAAAAATCTGTCATACATAAATTTTCGGCCCTTCTCCTAGAAGTAATAATAACTTTAAACGGATTCGATACATATCATAACTAAGAAATTATTGGGGGTTTTCTGTTTCCACAAAAAGCCCCCCCCCCACTCTCCCCCCTTGGTTCGATTTTGCCCATTAACGAACTTGACCGAGATTTTATGCCCCTTGATTTTATGTATCAGTTTCGAAGAGATCTGTGCAGAATTATTGCAGTTATCGTGTCCATAAAAAAAGTGACATAGATAGATAGATAGATAAATAGATAGATAGATAGATAGATAGATAAAGTTTTTAACTGGGGGTGTTTTGGGGTTCTGGGAGTCATGATCGGCGTAGATCTGCAAAAAATTTTCTAAAATTCCATCTTAGGTGAGAATGTAATAGGTAGTATTTCTTACGAAATCTACCTAAAATGGTATACGGTTCCAAAAGCAGCGGGAACCCGATTCGGAAGTTTGTTCGGATCGAGGTTTATCATATTCGAGGTCGAGGGCGGTGCTATAGGGGGATCCGGGATCCAAATTCAATTGTCGTAGGGGGAAATATTTTGACCTATTAGTAGAATCCTGCATCGGGTCAGGGAACTGCCCATGACCCGACCCGAGTCGGGGCAGGTTAGTTTTATAAAAAATTACCTGGGGTTAGGTTGAGTTATATAGGTGCTGACTTATTTCTTTGTAAGCCGGGTTGACTACAATTGTTTCAGTTTCGGGTTGAGTTTGATTCTTGCGTGTCTGGCTTGGGTTAACCTGATTTTTCAAAAAAACTGTTCAGAATATTGTTTCAGATTAGAATCCGGTATCGGGTCGGGTAAACCGATTTTACCTGAACCGGACCAGACCCGCGATTCGGGTTGGAGCTAATTTTTTTGTTGTGGTTGCTGTTGGATTCGGGTTGGGTTGACTGTAATTGTTTCGGGTTGAGTTTTGATACTTTTGCGTCGTGTTCGGGTTAGTCTGATTCTGCAATAAAACTCTAAGGTTGTTGTTTCAAATGAAAAACTAAATATTTAAATAAGAAAGTCTTTTTACATGTTTATTTCCCTACATAAAAGGTAGAATTGATATTAGAAAAATGATTGTAGATTATTTTTTCATAATTGTATTAAACTATAGATCTTTTTTTTTTTTTTTTTTTTTCGGGTCGGATTAGGGTAGAAGTATTTCGAATTTCGGGTAGACAAAAAAATTTAGTTTCTGCAGGGGAAAATACTTTGATTTCGGAGTAGAGTTGAGTCGGGTAACCAATTTTACGCCCACCACTCGACAGTCGTGTGGTGGTTAGTTTTTAAAAAATGACTCGAAGTTAGTGTTTTTAAAATAAACGACTTGTGGGTTACGTTGGCGCTAAACCGACCCGATCGAGATAAAAAAAATCCATTGGACAGTAGCCCGATGCAAACCCGACAAAATAAATTCTTCGTCTCGCAACCCGACCCGAACCTGAAATTTGAAGTTAGCCCGAAAACCAACCCGAACCAGACAAATAAAAATCCATCCATACATACGTAACCCGATCAGAACTCGACAAAATAATTTTCGTCGTCTCGCAACCCGATGTGAACCAGAAAATTGATGGTAATCCGAAACCCGACCCGAACTCGACAAAAAAATCCTTGAACCGTTCCCAATCCAAATCCGACAAAATAAATTCCTTCGTGACACAACCCAATCCAAACCAGAAAAACAAGTTAACCCGAAACCCGACCCGAGCCACACCCAGACAAAGAAGTACAACGAACCGTAGCCCAATCCGAACCCTAAAAATAAATTCCTTCGTCTCGCAACCCGACTCGAACCTGAAAATTGAAGCTAACCCGAAACCCGACCGAACCTGAAAAATTATGCTAACCCGAAACCCGACCCAAATATTCTGAATATAAAGTTCTGAAAATATAAGTTTGCCGAAACCTGACCCGAACCCAACAAAATTAATCCATCGGACCGTAACCCGATCACAACCCGACAAAATAAATTCCTTCGTCTCGCAAACCTACACGAACCAGAGAATTGAAGTTAACCCAAAAGCCGAACCGAACCAAACAAATAAAGATCCATCGATACGTAATATGATCGGAACCTGACAAAATAATTTTTTGATTTTAGGTTTCGGGTCAGGGCTCGGAAGTAGCGCGCTACAAGTAGAGAAACTACAGTAGCCGCTACTTTTTTCAGTAGTTTGTAGTGTAGCGCGCTACATTAAAAAAGTGTAGTGTAGAGAGTAGCGCGATACAAAATATCAGTAGTTTGTAGCGAGCATCGACGCTACTTTTGACGCTACTTTCGGAGGGAGGAAAATACGTCCCAATCTTCAAATCACATGATTATAACTCGTTTCTTTTGTGTGTGAAATATATTCTCTGCAACAATTTGCGAACGTCAACGACAAATCTCATTTGCAGTGTCATATATTTCTCCATATTAACTGTCATTTTCACAGTTTGGGCGTCAGAAACTTCGTGTACTGTCATTTAAATCCATAGAAATCTTCTCAATATAATGTATTTTTATACGACTACGATTTTTTTTACCAAAATATAGTCGTCTGGCTATATTAAGTCTTTATCTGACTAATTTCTTCTACCTTTTGCCTCCCACCCCTAGCAAGCAAAGAAATGTAAAATCCTTATTAAAAAAAAAAAAAAAAAAAAAAAAAAAAAAAAGAACGGATATATATCTAAACATAAATTCTCTAAATTATCCCTAACTTCTCAAATTCATTCTTCCCCATAGTAGCATACAAAGGAGTTAAAAATATTTTTAAATCTTTATTTTTATACAAAAATAAAATGTTTCACTCCATTTGTCTAATGACAACAAATAAAAATTATTTCCTTGTCCCCAAAATTTACGCTTCCCTTTTTGCACCTCCTCCAGCATACAGTTTCAAATATTTAAAACTCTTTATTTAAAAAAAAATGGCCACATTTGTTTCTACCTAATAATAGTATGTAAGTAACTATCTAAATTGTCCCCTAACTTCCCATAATTTACTCTTCTCCCCCCCCCCCCCCCACAAGCATACAAATAAATAGAAAAATTTTAAGTTGTTTTTATTTCTATATAAAAAAAATCTTCTGCACATGTTACGTGTGTCTAGATTTAGAGGTGGCCGCTATTCAGATATATAAGCGTTTTCAAATATATAAATTTTAGGAATTAAAAAGTGGCGCTAAATAGAGGTGGCCGCCTTTCGGGAAAAAAACCAGAATGGAGGTCTTATTGTACATAGATTTTTAACCTGAAAAAATATTTTGGACACTCTTTTGAAATTCGGGACAACCCGACCCCGACCCGCTAGAGTCAAAACCCAACCCGAATTCGAAATAATGAAATTCAACCGGATCCGCAGTAAAAAAGTGGAAATCAATCCAATCTGAATCCGATCCACAACAAAAAAATCTAGAGCCGGGTCGGTCGGGTGCGGGTAACCCGACCCGATGCAGGACTCTAAACGGTATAAAACTCAAAATCTAATCTTTAAATGTTTTTTTTTAAATTAGTTGCGGTTTCAAAACTTCCACTTAGTACGGGCCGATCTGCACGGGCCGGAATTTCCAGGCCCGGGCCCGGCCCGGTGCAAAAATCAAAAGCCCGGCCCGGCCCGTTTATATTTTCACAGTTCATGGCCCGGCCCGTACAGAAATCAGTAAAAACAGGGCCGGCCCGATATGGCCTAACACAATTTTTGCAATTTCTACTATTTTGAAAAAATTGAGATTTTTAGGATATAATTAAGATTCCTTTAAAGAATACTGCATACATAATATTTATGGGAAAAGTTTAAAGTATATTTTAAAATTGCGATGTGTTCGCAAGACAGAAATAGCAACATTAATAATTACTTAGATTCTAAGACTTTCAACATTCAAATAAGAGTTCAAAAAAATTAATCTAGTTTAGAATAAACAGAAAAAAAAGGGTTAAAACATCAAACTTTTAAAAAGTAGATTTATGAAAATATTTCTCTGTCATTTATTAAAGCGTTTCTCAAATCCAAAGGAGCTACTTTCTGATACATTTCTAAATTCATTCCTTTTCGGAAACGCATAAGATTGGCAGGTGTTCTTATTCAGAAACTGTGTAATCAAACGGTGTTATCCATTTTTTTTTTATAAAAGCAGTATATCTTCGAGAAAATACTGTCAAAGTTAGCGTTTTGAATCGAATTTCCGGTAGCGACAGCATGGGAAAGGGGAAAAATCTGAAGCCACGTGACAAGCATCTCTTATATATCGACAAGTAATTTATTTATCAAAAATTGAAAACGCTATTCGATTCCATATCCCTTCAGTAGTCAGGCTTGTCAATTTTATGACTTTACAGTTAAAAATGAGTCAGAAAATGTGTCACGGTTTCGCGTTGTTGAGTAAGAATTTAAGAACCACCTTTAAGTTATATTTTTAAAGATTACATTAACAGAAATTCATTATGGCTATTAAAACTTTTACAAAACATATTGCCTGCCCTACACATCCTGAAAACAATTAAGTCCAGTTCCGGCCCGGCTCGACTATGTAGAAAAAAAATGCAAGCCTCATCTCGGCCCGGCACGAGTCTGCTAAATATAACTGATCGGTGTCGATCTCGATGGTGGACAACTTACATTTCTGTTTTATGTTGTTAAACTAGCATGGGCTTGTGACGCTCATTTATAGTTATTCTTGCGAAAACCGTATTCTTTGAAAATAGCTCATATTTTATCGGTTCTGATTAAATATTTATATCGGGCCGGTAGGCCCGCTAAATTTTTTTATCGGCCCAAATAGCCCGTTCAATTTTTTTGCCGGCCCGGCCCGACTCGCTTATTTTGTTTGTCGGCCCGTTGAAAAAATTGTTCTAATTCTGCCGGCCCGGCCCGGCCCGTTTGAAAATTCACCTTCACTCCGCCGGCCCGGCCCGGCCCGGGCCCGTGCAGACCTCTACTTCCACTTATAACGAAATACTATAAGCAGCAAAATGCTAAATGATCGTTTCCTGTCTTCCTGTCTATCACACAGTTTTAGTCACACACCATAACAAAATTAGAAGTATCAAGAATTAGAATTGTAACTATTCAGCAGAAATGTTTCAGCTGTGCAGGAGCATTCGTTATAATCGTTATCGTACCAGTAGTTGATAAAGTATGTTTATATTAACTTCCTGATACGAATTCTAAGATCAACAAAACAGACAGGCACGCATTTTGCTTTTGTGAAACTGTGATCTGCGGTTTATATAGACTTTTAACGTGAAAAAATATTTTGGATATTCTTTTAAAAAATCGGGTTAACCTGACCCGCAACAAAAAATTTGAAGTCAATCCGACCCGAACCGCAACGGGAAAATATAGCTCCAACCCGACCCGACCCGAACCCCGACCCGAACCGCGGGTCGTGTCGGGTTCGGGAAAAAGCGGGTAACTCGACCCGATGCAGGATTCCAAGCGCTACTGTGCTTATCAATCTCATAAATGTGTAAGATTATTACAATTTTTGTTTACAAATTTCCTCTTTTAAGAAATTTCCAACATAATTAGAAAGTGTCTATGAATTTGCTTTGTTTGTGTGTCCGTGCTCTAACTCTCGTACATATACTCCGATTGCCATGAAAGTTTTATATGTTATTGAAGTTTACTATAGAATGTTTAGTATTGAAAATGAAATGTGTAGCATTTATATCTCGCTTACAGGGACGTTCAAAAGAATTCTGTTACATTATGGTCTATAGGGAAAAATCGTTTGCGGTGTATTTAATTAGCTATGATTACTAAAGTAGCGAAAAGTAGCGAAGTAATGACTACTTTTGGAAAGTAGTTTGTAGTCGCTACTTTTTAAAATAAGTAGTTGTAGTTGTAGTTAACTACATTTTTCATAAAGTAGTTGTAGTTCGCTACAAACAAAAAGTAGTTTTTCCGACCCCTGTTTCGGGTTAAATTACATTTTCAGGTTCGGATCGGTTTTGGAGTTAACTTAAATTTTCTGGTTCATCTCGGGTTGCGAGAAGTAGGAATTTATTTTTTCGGGTTCGGATTGGGTTACGGTTTGATGGATTTTTTTGTCAGGTTCGAGTTGAGTTTCGAGTTAGCTTCAATTTTCAGGCTCGGGTCGGGTTGCATGACGACGGAAATTATTTTGTCAGGTTCGGATCGGAATAAGGATCGATGGATTTCTTTTTTGTCTGGTTCCGGTCGGGTTTCGGATTAACTTCAATTTTCTGGTACTGATCGGGTTCCGTGATGACGAAAATTATTTTGTCGGGTTCGGATCGGATTACGTATCGATAGATTTGTATTTGTTTGGTTCGGGTCGGCTTTTGGGTTAATTTCAATTTTCAGGTTCAGGTCGCTTTGCGAGACGAAGGAATTTATTTTGTCGGGTTCGGATTGGGTTACGGTCCGATGGAATTTTTCTGGCGTGTTCCGGTCGACTTCGAATGGAATTTTCAGGTTCGAGTTGTGTACAACACTATATATTGACAAAGAACTGGTCATTTTCTAAATAGGCATGGCCATTTTTCAATAAACCTAACTCTATCTACGCTCTTTGCAATAAGCCTAAAAATCCTAAGGCTGATTGAGAAATAAATGACCATATTCCAATTAGCCTAACGTTGTCTAGGCTCTTTGTAATCGGCCTGAAAAATAGCAGGCTGATTGGGAAAAGGGAGATGATTCTCCAATTAGGGCTTACTTAAATTTTCAGATTTGGGTCGGGTTTCGGGTTAGCATAAATTTTCGGGTTCGGTCGGGTTTCGGGTTAACTTCAATTCTCAGGTTCGAGTCGGGTTACGAGACGAAGCAATTTATTTTTTCGGGTTCGGATTGGGCTACGGTTCGTTGTATTTCTTTGTCTGGTTTCGGGTTAACTTAAATTTTCTGGTTTGGATCGGATTGTGACACGAATAAATGTATTTTGTCGGATTTGGATCGGGTTACGGTTCGATGGATTTTTTTTTTGTCGGGTTCGGGTCGGGCTTCGGGTTAACTTGAATTTTCTGGTTTGGATCGGGTTGTGACACGAAGGAATTTATTTTTTCGGGTTCGGATCAGGTTACGTATCGAAGGATTTTAATTTGTCTGGTTTTTTTCGGCTTTCGGGTTAACTTCGATTTTCCGATTCGAATCGGGTTACTCTTCAATGGATTTATTTTTATCTGGTTGGGGTCGGGTTACGGGGCGATGGTAATTTTCTGTCGGGTTTCGTGTTAACTTAAATGTTCAGGTTCAGGTTAGGTTTCGGGTTAACTTGAAATTTCAGCTTCGGATCGGGTTGCGTTGCGACGAATTTATTCTGTCGGGTTCGGATGGGGTTACGATTCGATGGATTTTTTTTGGTCGGGTTATGGTCGGATTTCGAGTTAACTTCCATTTTCAGGTTCGGATCGGGTTGCGAGACAGAGAATTTATTTTGTCTGGTTCGGATCGGGTTACTGTTCAATGGATTTTATTGTCTGGTTCGGGTCAATTTCAGGGCGATGGTAATTTTTTGTCGGGATTGCGTCGGGTTTCGGGTTAAGTTAAATTTTCAGGTTTGCGGTGGGTTTCGGGTTAACTTGAATTTTCTGGTTTGGATCGGGTTGTGACACGAAGGAATTTATTTTTTCGGGTTCGGATCAGGTTACGTATCGAAGGATTTTTATTTGTCTGGTTTTGGTCGGCTTTTAGGTTAACTTCGATTTTCCGGTTCGGGTCGGGTTGGGAGATGATGAAATTTATTTGGTCGGGTTGCGAGATGATGAAATTTATTTAGTCGGGTTCGGATCGGGTTACTGTTCAATGGATTTTTTTTATCTGGTTGGGGTCGGGTTACGGGTCGATGGTAATTTTCTGTCGGGTTTCGTGTTAACTTAAATTTTCAGGTTCAGGTTGGGTTTCGGGTTAACGTGAGATTTCAGCTTCGAATCGGGTTGCGTTACGACGAATTTATTCTGTCGGGTTCGGATGGGGTTACGATTCGATGGATTTTTTTTTTTTTGGTCGGGTTATGGTCGGATTTCGAGTTAACTTTAATTTTCAGGCTCTGGTCGGGTTGCATGACGACGGAAATTATTTTGCCATGTTCGGATCGGGTTACGGTTGGATGGAAATTTTTTCCTGTTTCAGGTCGGGTTTCGGGTTAACTTCAATTTTTAGGTTCGGGTCGGGTTGCGACACGAAGGAATTTATTTTTTCGGGTTCAGATCGGGTTACACTTCGATGGAATTATTACATCTTGTTCGGGTTGGGTTACTGGTTAACTTCAAATTTTTAGGTTTCGGGTCGGGTTGCGACATGAACAAATTTATTTTGTCGGTTTTGGATCGGGTTACGGTTCGATGGATTTTTTTGTCGGGTTCTGCTCGGGTTTCTGGTTAACTTCAGTTTTCTGGTTCGGGTCGGTTAGCGACTCGAAAGAATTTATTTTGTCCTTCAAGGATCGGGTTTGGGTTCGATGGAATGTTTCTGGCGGGTTCCGGTCGACTTCGAATGGAATTTTCAGGTTCGAGTTGTGTACAACACTATATATTGACAAAGAACTGGTCATTTTCTAAATAGGCATGGCCATTTTTCAATAAACCTAACTCTATCTACGCTCTTTGCAATAAGCCTAAAAATCCTAAGGCTGATTGAGGAATAAATGACCATATTTCAATTAGCCAAACGCTGTCTAAGCTCTTTGTAATCGGCCTGAAAAATAGCAGGCTGATTGGGAAAAGGGAGATGATTCTCCAATTAGACCGGCTCTTTGCAAAGAGCCAGATTCCCCAATTAGCCTACGATATATATATATACATCCATGGGGGTTTTAGAAGAAAAAAAATCATAGCTTCGTCAATTCACAAGATATCAAATCCGCGTAAATTTATTATTAATCCTCTTAATATTATCTAAAACTTTTATATTGACAAGTTTTTTATAGGACCAAAACCGTTATAGCAAAAAAAAAAAAAAAAAAAAAAAAGAAAAAAAAAAAATCCCTGCCGGCTCCGCCTGCAAACAAGTTATTTTTCGAAGTAGGCGGTTCCAACTACCGCATCTTTTCGAAACTGATACATAAAATCAAGGGGCATAAAATCTCGGTCAAGTTCGTTAACGGGCAAAATCGAAGCAAGGGGGGGGGGGGCTTTTTGTGTAAACAGAAAAAAAAACCCATAATTGCTTAATTATGATACGTATCGAATCCGTTTGAAGTTATTATTACTTCTAGGAGAAGGGCGGAAATTTTATGTATGACAGATTTTTGATATAATTAAAAATTGCCTTAAGAGGGGGGGGGGGGGAAGGGGGGTTTTAGAAGAAAAAAATTCATAACTTCGTCAATTCCCAAGATTTCAAATCCGCTTGAATTTATTATAAATCCTCTTAATATTATCTAAAACTTTTATATTGACAAGTTTTTTATAGGACCAACCGTTATAGCAAATAAAATAAAATAAAATAAAAACAAAAAAACCCCTGCCGGCTCCGCCTGCAAACAAGTTGTTTTTCGAATTAGGCGGTTCCAACTGCCGCATCTTTTCGAAACTGATACATAAAATCAAGGGCATAAAATCTCGGTCAAGTTCGTTAATGGGCAAAATCGAACCAAGGGGGGGGGGGCTTTTTGTGAAAACAGAAAACCCCCAATAATTTTTTAATTATGATACGTATCGAATCCGTTTGAAGTTATTATTACTTCTAGGAAAAGGGCCGAAAATTGATGTAGGACAGATTTTTGATATCATTAAAAATGGTCCCAAGAGCGGGTGGGGAAGGGGTTTTTTAGAAGAAAAAAATTCATAACTTCGTCAATTCAGAAGATATCAAATCCGTTTAAATTTATTATAAATCCTCTTAATTTTATCTAAAACTTTTATATTGACAAGTTTTTTATAGGACTAACCCTTGTAGAAAAAAAAAAAAAAAAAAAAAAAAAAATCCCTGCCGGCTCCGCCTGCAAACAAGTTAGGTTTCGAAATAGCCGTTCCAACTGCTTCCGCAATTCCCAACAAACAGGCGCCCCACAGTCTGCGTCTTCGAAATCTACCTGTGCCTGTAGGCCGAGCCGTCAGAGATTTTTATATTTAAAAACTAAAATTTAAACTAGAGATATAATTGTAGACTACTTTTCCATAATTATATTAAAATATGTATTATTTTTTTATCATTTCAGGCTGAGGTCAATGAAAATGCTTTTATGGGGTTCGGGTCGGGTTCAATTATAATTTTCGTGTATAATACAACCCGAGCAGGACTCTAATCCATATATATACCCCCCCCCCCACACACACATATATATATATATATATATATATTATCAATTTGGAGCCCCGATCGGGGAGACCATGCCCCTCCGGTCGGGCAAATCTTTGCGCCGCCAATGTTCCTGGTATCTTTGAAATTTAAATTTTCGAAAGTGGGGGGGGGGGGGGGAAGTTAACCTGTGAGTTTACGTAATAATTACGATTTTAAAGGTGCTAGAAATCGTATTTTTCAACAGGACTCTGCACCCTGCCATACAGCGAAATTGGTAAATACAATCTAACTTATTCATGAATTATTTTGTTGCCTAATTTACAAGTTTTAACCTCCATAACATTAAGGATATTGGAAAAGTAATTTTCACCCAGTTTCCTCCCTTTAGCTGACGGCCTATCTGAAAACATCTGGCATTGAAGTTTTGGAATGGCCTGAGAATAGTCCTTACTTGAATCCCATTGAATATTGTTGCTCAGAAGCCTGCTACTAAAATAAAACTGCTGGAAAGCATTATTAGGATTAATAAGCTCTGAATGAAAGAGATAAAGTTGAACTCATGTATCAAATTTAGTCTGCTACAGAATAGGAACTATTTATAATGTGAGAATTCAGGTGTTTCTTAACTGTAAAATTCATTGTTTACATCTGAGAAGTTGTGCGTTATAAAGATCTTCTACTGTATTTTAAAATTTCCCTGACTACTTTGAAATTCCATGATGCTGGGAACTCTCATCTTTTATTTCAATTCCTACTATTAGCTCACACCCTCTCTATATTTATATACCTTGTTCCATATTTCAATCGTTCATAAAATACTTTTTATTCATCCACTCAACTTCAAATACACTTTTTTAAACTTGTAGTGGTTGACACTGGATGTTAATACAGTTTTTTCAAATATTAATTCACTCATTCAATTTAATTAATTAATTTTAGTTTTATATTTCATTTCTGTTCAAAAGTATAGACTCACTCCCTATTTATAGTCCCCTTCGCCTGCGCGTCGCCGGATCTCCATCCGTGAACAGCCCCATTATCTTTTTACGCGTGAAAATTTCGCTATGGTACTTCATTGCGAAGTTTGGTCATTTTTAACACTTTCCAACCTAGTTGAAAAGTGTTTATGACTTCGGTTTGTCTGGCCGTATGGCCGTGCTCTAACTCCCGTAAATAGGCTCGGATTGCCCTGCAATTTTTATATGTTATAATCGTTATCTATAGCATGTTCCCTATTTCAACGGAAGTGTGTAGCACTTATAGTTTTTTTACAGGGACACTCAAAAGAATTCCGTTACATTGCGGTCTATGGGGAAAAATCATTTGCGGTTTATTTAAATAATGTTTCACTATTTTAAACGCATTGAAATTTATATATATCACTAAGGTGCATTAGAAGAAGCTTAATATGGAATAGGGTGTGCATAGCACTTATACTTACTTTACAGGGACAGTCAAAAGAATTCCGTTACATTACGTCTATGGAGAAAAATCGTCTGCGGTTTATTTAAATAATGTTTCCCTATTTTAAACGCATTGAAATTTATATAAGGTTCATTACAAGAGACTTACTACAGAATAGTGTGTGTATAGCAGTCATCGTTCATTTACAGGGACACACAAAAAAATTCTCTACTGTATGTTAACAATCATTCCTGAAAGTGCGTTTTAAGTTACTGAATGCGATTTTAATTTTAAATCGCTTTTTGTATATTACGTGGTGTGTATAAATCCTGTAGACAGTATACAGGGAAGCACAAAAGTTCGGGAACACATTTCCGTATTATTTAACTCCAGACGGAGAATTTTAAACTGTGCTACGTGTTTCCTAACTGAACTAAAATTTAGCATCCTATGTAGTATATATACAAATCTATAGATCCTATACAGGGCTGAATAAAAGTATTCGGATTACTTAGATGTTATCTTTTAGCTTATTAAAGAGTATGATTCGTAAAATTATTTTGGAAGTGTTGGAAAGTGTTACATAATCTATGCTTGACGCATGATTTTTCGTTCTTGTTTAAATTCAATATTTGAAAAAGCAGCATAATCATTAGATTTGAAATTTATATCAAGAAAAATACAATTTTTTAACTTTCTAATGCAGTTTGTCTACAATTTTGTGAGAAATACTTTTCGAGCTATTCAATTTTGGTACTTTAGCTATTTATTTTTTATTTAATTTTTAATAAATTAAAAAAAAATTTCTCTTCTATAAGATATTTAGAAGGATATACATTTAGGAATAAATATCGTCAGTGACGAAGTGTGTAGATCGCTGGAGAAAAATCCCAAGTAGGAATTGATTTTAATTTTTTTTTGTTTGATATTATTACTTGTTTAAATGAGTTTCATTCTACAGTCAGTAAATGATCCATACTATTTATGACTAGTTACAGGTTTAAGGTGGTTCTCAAATTTCCTGCTCAATAACGGGAAACTTTCTGAATCATTATTAAACGTAAAGGATGACGGACTATTAAAGCAGTTTAAGATGGAATGGCACTTTCCAGTTTTTAATAAATAAATTGCTTAACAAGTTATAAACGATTTTTGTCAAGTGAAGACTGGTTTTCTCCTATCCCGCTGTGTCGCATCCAGAAATTTGGTCAAAACACCCACTTTGACAGTATTTTCTGGAAGATCATCTGCTTTTAACAAAAAATGGAAAACGCTATTCGATTACATAGTTTCTGAATAAGAACACCTGCCAATTTCATGCGTTTACAAACAAAAATGAAATCGGAAAGTACTTCCTTTGGATTTGAGAAAACCCTTGAATAATAATTTTAAAAAAAAGCTGGTTAAATTTAAATGGATAACTTTTAATTAATTTTGTGTATTTTGGATAAAATTTCTTTTCTTCAGGTACCCAACGATTGAAAAACAGGTGTGTGTGCTTGGCTAAAAAACTGATGTAATTATCCAAAATAAAATCCCCTCATGTATTTTCCGGGATGAAATAATTTTCTAATGCCAACAATTAACGACATTTTTTATCATTATGACAACGTGACCCTCCTCCCCTAAATAATAATATTAAAAAAAATATGAGAAATTCTGTATTTAATTTTTTACCTGGTCAGTTGAAATTAAAAATAGTTTTCAACCAGCTCAGTTTAATAACAAATATATTTTTTAAAAATTATTTTTCCCGTTTTCAAACAATTAAATCTAAACGCAATTGCCCAATATGAATTCATAAACAATGCACACATCCATTTCAAAACAAATTTGAATCTGTTGTCAAATGCAGACTTCGTGAGTGAAGAAGAATTAGCAGGGAGAAAAATCTCCACAAAATTCGAGGAAGGACGAATTTAGTTTTATGACTTCACAATTGTAGAATGTTGAAGAAAATATCCTTTTTGAATTTTTCTTAATTTTTACTTTCTTCTATCTTTACAAGAAGAAAGTATTGGATTCATGAAAATTTTAGACTTCCGGTTTTCGACGGATTTATACGTTTTAGAAGGTCCTGAACACGATTAGACTATTTTTTGAAAATGTCTGTCTGTATGTGACAAAAATTTTGTGGGCGCTCTATCTCAAGAACTAATGCTCGGAATTTAATAAAACTTTATATTCCGTTAGTCCCTGATATAAATGGGTGCTGATTAGTTTTTGGTAAAAATCGCCCGGCAGGTGGCGCTGCTAAGCAGCATTTTTTGCGATTTCCGCAATAGCTCTATCTCAAGAACTAATGCTCGGAATTTAATAAAACTTTAGATTCAGTTAGTCCCTGATATAAGTTGGTGCTGATTAGTTTTTGGTAAAAATCGCCCGGCAGGTGGCGCTGCTAAGCAGCATTTTTTGCGATTTCCGCAATAGCTCTATCTCAAGAACTAATGCTCGGAATTTAATAAAACTTTAGATTCAGTTAGACCCTGATATAAGTTGGTGCTGATTAGTTTTTGGTAAAATTCGCCCGGCAGGTGGCGCTGCTATGCAGCATTATTTGCGATTTCCGCAATAGCTCTATCTCAAGAACTAATGCTCGGAATTTAATAAAACTTTAGATTCAGTTAGACCCTGATATAAGTTGGTGCTGATTAGTTTTTGGTAAAATTCGCCCGGCAGGTGGCGCTGCTATGCAGCCTTTTTCGCGAATTTACAATAGCTCTATCTCAAGAACTAATGCTCGAAATTTAATAAAACTTTATATTCAGTTAGTCTCTGATATAAATTGGTGCTGATTAGTTTTTGGTAAAAATCGCGCAGCAGATGCCGCTGCTATGCAGCATTTTGTAGGATTTACACGATTTTAGCGATAGTCCTATCTCAAGAAATATTGCATGGAATTTATTAAAACTTGAGTTTCAGTTAGACCTTGATATAAATTGGTGCTGATTCTTTTTAGTGTATGCGGAACCTGTATGAGATAGAAGAAAGTTTTGGGATTGACACATCCGACTAGTTTATTTTTACAAACACAAACCTGGACTTTTACAAGGACTTCACCAAACAATTAAATATTACTTTTGGTTTCTCAATTAATCAAACCAAATAAACAAGAAAAACTTCTGACAAATTCTTTCATCTTATATGAAAGCCTTCATTTAACTAATAATAAATTATAATAGTAATACTTCTGCCAACTTTGGGCGAAGTTAAAATAAAACATAATTTACGAAAACTATGTAAAACAGGAGCATCTTTATACTTCTGACGATTCAAAAGACAACAGTCAAATGACTGAGTGATGTCATGGTTCTCTGCTTTAGAACACAGCACTGAATGCATAGTGCTGCCATCTGTTGTCAAACAGAACAACTAAACCATAAAATGGAAAAATAATTATGCTGAACAACAATGTTAAAAGGTGTCTAGTGTCTGAATGGATGTCACCAGATGTTAGAAGCAGCACAGATTAAATGCAACATATGTTATATTTAATATGAGAGAAAGACTTTCTTTCCAATTCTATATCTCACGATGTTAAAAGACGTGTCCCAGAAGTTTGATTTCATTAGGACACCACAAAGCATATAGCAGCGATTTCCCTCATTTCCCAGAGTAGCTGATGGTTTTGTCAGTTTTTTCCAGGTTTGGGGAATTTTTTTTGGATTATCCCCTGATTTTTAAGTCTGAAATTAAATCCCCTGATGAGTATGAACCCTGTTTAGCATATATAATTATTTACATTTTTGTACAGGTCTAATTAAATTGACTTAAGGTTATCTATAAGAAAAATACATTTATTGCATTTTGCAAAGTTGCAACTTATATGGTAATTTTTTTAATTATAACAGTTTCTTCAGGCCAGTTTTTTCCACTTTGGAAGAAACTTGCCAAGCCTGGTCCAATCTTGGAGCTTGTTGAAATGTAACAACACCAACAACAAAAAAAACGTAAATGTTGTAATAGGTTGTGTCTCTTACTCTATCTGTACATTTAGAATTCAAATGCAAGTACTCTGATGATGGCTATTGCTTACTGCTTTGTATGAATTTTTAAGCATAAATGAACGATTTATCTTATTTTGTTTTTTTGCCCATTTGAATGCCAATGTTCCTCATGTGAAACGTTGGCGGTTCAGAGTACACAATTATCTTATTATTATTATTATTATTATGAATAGGATTTTGATCATTTTTATGCAGTTTGGTATAATGCTAGATATGCTAAAATGAGTCTAAATAGGATAAAAAAGGGTGCACCTAGTCCAGATTAGAAAAATTGTGCTCTATTTGGGGGTAAATAGGGTTTTACTATGACGATTAGCTAAATAGGCTGGTACTTATGCCAGATACAATAAAACTAGTCAACATAAGCAAATTAGGATGCATCTAGTAGAAATGGACCCAAATGATAACATTTGGGCCATAATTGGGCTAAATAGGGTTTTACTATGGTAACTAACCAGGCTGGTACTACGCTTGATAGGGTAAAACTAGTCGATATTTGTCATGAGCAACAATCGCTTTTAACTCAAAATGCAATTTATGGATCGACGAATGAAACAAAATAAAAGCGCCATCCTAAGAAATCAATCACTTTTAACCCAAGATCATTTAGCGGAAAGTGAAACAAACAAAAAAAAACTTTTGTCATGAGACAACCATCGCTTTCAACTCAAAATGTAATTCATTTATCGAAAAATGAGAAATCAATCACTTTTAACCCAATACCATTTATAGGAAAATTAAACAAATAAGAAAACTTCCCTCATGAGACTTATAACTCAATTATATTTTTTTATATATCACAAAATGAAACAATAAAAAACATTTTGTCAGCCAGTAAGAGAAAAGATAGACTAATTCTGTCACTGGCACCCCATTTTTAAATAGCTGCTTATTAAACTTCACAACTTGTGTAGTGTTTTTTTTAAATTGTTAAAGGAAAATCAACCCAATCGAGACAATTTCCTTTTATTCATTTCAGCAAAATATTGAAGATCACCTTGTTACGTTATCAATTGCTGTATATATAGAAGTCGCATTTCTTTAACTGAAAATATTTTACGTCCAATATTGAATATTTTTCATCTATTTTATCTTCTGTTCGTTTCACAGGATGAACATGTTTTAAAGATAACTCTTTAGGCCATCCGATATATCTTCATCTTATGCATAAAAGCATGACTCGCTCGGTCTCGTGTTACCTGCTGAGATGAAGTATTAAACTTTAAGTAGGACTGTAGAACTTTTATTTATATATATATATTTTTAAATCGATGATGGGTGGCAGGAGGTATTTTTTTCCTGGCTGTCAGATTTTATCAAATTTGTAAAGACCTGTATATAAGTATATACCGGGTGGTTATAATATAAGTATATCTATTTAGAGCTGTCTGTAGCTCGAAGGAATAACCGGAATGAAACCAAAATCGGTACACTTACTTTTCGAGAAGGGGGAAGAAGAATGGTACAAAAAAATTGCAATAATTGCCGACAGATGGCGCTTTTGAGTGTGAAATGTAATGTATAATATTGTGTACTGTGTATGTGTTGCAAACTTCAATGACTTAATCGCATATCACATGATGTGCAAAACATCACTCCTGATGCGTTACATTCCACAGTTGAGCATGCCATGTACCACCTGGATTGTATCCTCCAGCACAATGTCCATGTGGAACCTGAACAGGATCGGCACCACCATACGAAAGTGTAATCCCATTCACTGCAACATTTTCCAATAAATTAGGTGTGTCATCCGGTTTGACGCCTTAATTTTTTGTTCTTGTATTACACATGACATTTCACAATCAGTAGCGCCCTCTGTCGGTGATTATTGCAATATTTTTTTATTGTTCCCTTCTCAAATAGTAAGTGTACCGCTTTTGGTTTCATTTGGGTTATTCCTGTGAGCTACAGACAACTCCAAACAGAGATATGTTATAACTATCCTGTATATAGGTGGCTAACAGAAAAGTATCAAATCGTTTTTCAAAACAAAATGGATACTTTTATTAGCTAGACATATAAACAAAGGGAAGACTGTTGCCACTGAGATGGGGAAAAAAAATACAAGACATTCGGGAAAAAAAACCCAACTTCTTAAAGTGTCCTTTAAACAATGAAACGGTCACTACATTAATGAGAACAGAAAAAGAAACAATCTTGGACATTTATGTTATTAACATTATCTTTCTTAATGATCATCTTTGTCTGGTGGGGATAATTATAGGTTTGGGACGTCCATTGGAACGTAATTATGTATCGCAACATATTTTTTATAAAAATGCATTCTCTCTTAGACATTGCTGTTTAAGGACATAATCGTAATTCATTTTGGTTGAAGGCTTGCTGTCATTACCTCGGCGACCCATCGTAGAGTTGGTACGAACGGAAACAACCTCTTCAGGGAGTTTTCACTTCCTGACACAGAGATGTGTGCAGAATTATTAGAGTTATCGTGTCCATAAAAAAGTGACATAGAAAGATAGATAAAGTTTTGAATTGTGGATGGTTTTAGGTTCTAGGAGTCATGATCAGCGTAGATGTGCAAAAATTTTTCAGAAATTCCAACTTAGGGGAGAATGTAATAGACAGTATTTCTTACGAAATCTACCTAAAATAAAGTAAAATGGTTGAAGTAACATGCCTATATAAACAAACAAAATATCTACAATTTTTGTTAAAAAAAAAAACATTTCATTGGAATGAACATGAAATGTTTTCCCATAATTACACTTTCGTCTCTACAATAGTTATTATTACACATTTAAATAAATATTATTTAACACTTTAGGTTCTAGATACATTTAAAATCCGAACGTAATCACTTTGTTTACGTATTGAATTATACGTATATTCTGAAGAGAAACAATCAAATTTTTATTTTTTCAAATAAATGTTATTCAAATTGTTTAGGACTGTCGATTGTCATCGGATGACATCTGTAATATATTTTCAAAAGTAAAGAAAAGAAAAAATCAAAACTCGTAAAAAATGAATCTGAGATTTCAATTCTAGTAAACAAAGTGTGCGTTCACTGTTAACTGATTCAAATAAGCAAAAATCTAAGATAAAAGAAGAAAAAGAATGCATTGAGTATTAAATATAACACATTCTTCGCAATCTGTTATTTAAATAAGTATGCAAGAAATATTTTAAACCGTCTGTTCAAATATATTACCCCAAATTTCTTATTCTTTTCCTTTTTTTTTTAAGCACAAACTCTTCCCCAATTCACAAAAAAATACCCTTATGTAAAAAAAACTGGAACCAAAATCGAAAAAGTAAAAACTAACAACGTTACGGATCGGCCTCAGCTATCCTATGCAAAAAAAAAAAAATCATATAAAAATATTAAAATGTGAGCGAGAAATATGCCAAGATCTTTCCCATAGACTTAACATTAGCATGAGTGCTTTCTCGCATGACTGATGTAGGCTCTTACGTTACAGACATTTTAAAAGCACATACGTCGCTCATTTTTCAAAAGAGTACTCCTTCTAGAACGATCCGTAATGAACGGAGCAGTTGAAAAAATGTCTTCAAATGAGTCGGTAGAAAGCATGTTTTAAAAATCCAATAGTTTTGCCCACTGACAACCAGGTGTGTATGCAAAGAATTGTCGTTTGAAATCTAGATGTAATGAACAGGTAATCTTGTCGAATTTTATGAAATTGGATCCTGTATTTTATTTCTTCTAAAACCAACTGTTCTTGGGACTCTCTTCTAGCAGGACCACCCTTATACCTTAAAATCGTCAATAAAAGGAAACACAATTTGCTGAAACCGAATAATTGATTGACACTCCAAATAAAGATTGAACTACTAAAGATACAAATGACTGAATACAAAAATTTTATTCCATCTCAGTTTACAAAAAATGAAGTGAAATTGAGTGATGTGTGAATAATACACTGCAAATACAATCTGAATTATTTTTAGGGTAATTGTGTATTATCCGAACCATGTACCAACAAATATTATTTAGAGTAACTCTCTTTTTTTTGCTTTCACGATACATTTTAACTGCATCTTTATTATAGTGTTGCCCTATTAAAGTCAGTAGCAGGAGTATTTATAAACACATAACTATATAATACAATATAGCATATACATCAATTTAATAGACTACATTCATTGATACAGTATATTTATTTTACATAATATTTATACTACATTCATTCTGGTTGGCATAACAAACCACAAAAAATAAAATACCATTGTCAGTAACGTTTATTGCTAGAAGCCGTCCATTTGTTGTTATGTATTTAATAAATGTATACTAAATGACTGTTTTGCATTTTAGCTTGCCTTTATAGTGTACATCATTTTCAGCAATGGTATGTATTTATTCAATGTACACTAAATTACCATTTTAAACACAATTGACAACGATAAACAAAACGGGCGATGGACAACCTTTTTTGTCGATCTATCTGTCTGGCCTGGATAACACATCCAGTCCCATTTCTATAAAAATATATAAATGAAAACAACTGTTAGGAAAATGTATCTTGAGGGCTTGTCATGACAAATTTCATTGGATGAAATATTGACCTGTCCAATTCTATTTCACAGGAGAATCTCATCCATATTTCACAAAAGTAGAACGAAAAAATTGAAAATACAGAAATACTTTACAAACTTTTCATTTGTAAGTTGTCATTAGCAACACAATTATAAGAATAAAATATTAAAATAAGATTATTTTTTTAAGTTTCTCAAAAACCAGCACTGCTTGATTTGCTAGCACAAATTCATACATTCATTTCTACTAAACTTTTCTTTTTGTCAAATATAATAAAAAAAAGTCTCCAGTTTCCTGCATTCTTTAATATTTCTTACTAGGATTCCTTTTAAAACTGAATCATTGCCTCTTTAAATAAAAAATGAGAAAGATTTTCAATAATGAATACTGAACAGTACTGCACTTAAATATTAGTTAAAATTAAAAAACATTCGAAACACATAACTTTAATCAATCTAAGAACTTTCAGAAAAACAATGTTAACATGAAAATGACTGAAATACAGAATAAGCGTCCATTTCACTTTAAAAAAAATATATATAAACAACACACAGGAATTTCATGTTTTACTTGTAAAATCAAATTTTTCTAAAGTAAAACAATAGAAAAAGATTAAATTAAAAAATGAATATAAAATGATATTGAAAAACACCAACATTTTTTTCAACCGATGTATCCTTTTTTCAGAGAAACATGAAATTCAAAATGACTGAATAACAGAGATTATGCCCAATAAGACCTCCAGTTCCATTTTTATTAAAATGCTTCGATGAGTTTCTTTGGTTCCTCACAGCTTCCTGCACATTCAACATCCTTCACTATTAATCACAATGTATTGCTCATAAATACTTGAATATTTCAAATTATAAGACCATGTCGAGACAAAAAAATATCTTGAAGCAAAAATGAATCTTTTTTTTTTTCATCACCACTCGTTCAAAACAATAGGCATCTTACCTCAATGACCTATATCATGAATATTATTCTTTAGATATAATGATAGACAAAACAATAATCACCAGTGGCAGCTCTGTTTTGTTCTTTTGTGTCTTTTTCATTTTTATTAAATATTTCTTTAAGCCCGGGGCTAAGAGTGAAATTTCAAAATTTTAGGAGACAGACACCCTTTCCATACATTTTTGAGAACACACACGATAATCATCTTGAAGAACAATTTTTATAATTTTTATTAAATGGATTCTTTCTAAACAATGAACAAGAGGATTAGTTACAAGACAGTTTGAGATAAGATTTGGGGTGTCAAGAGGTGTATTAAGCAGGTAAAACATAGGAACGTTTTAAAGAAGAAATATAAGAATAAAAAAAAAAAAAGCTATATACATACAAGACTCAAAGTTTACTTTATAGATTATAAAACACTTGTTTTTTTTTTTAAGCATAAATATGTATCCAATAACATTTAACTGAAAAAAATTCATTTAACTTTTTTAAATGCAAGAAAATTACGAATAAATGTTTTTGCACATAGGATTTTTTCAACTATGAAATAAATGGAATGAAAAAAGAAAAAAAAAAAAAAAGTACAAATTTTGTATTTCTATAGTTTACAAAATTATCCTTTTACTTAAAACTGTTAACACATTATTTAAATAAGGATGAACTTCTAATTTCGAAGCAGAATAAATTTAATAAAATGTTTTAAGAGGAATAACTTTTTTTTTTTTTTTTTCAACTAGAATTTTTTGTTATCCCATTCATTTTAAAATAAAAAATAAAATCTCAATTGCATCCTAAAAAACCTATTGGAGCAAAAACATTGACAGTCTGATTTGTATTTCTTTAAATCGATTCTGCCGACACTTTTGCCGTTTACTTTTAAACCCTTATTGGAAAGTAATGGTTGATTTCTAAGGGGCGATGGGGAATGATATTTTTTTCAGAATGTTAGCAGAGGATATTTTATTTTATTTTATCAAAAATAAGATAAACGTTAGAAAAAGAAGACATTTTCAGGACACTAAGAATAAATATTCAGAATTTTAGGATAATAAGGTGAATTCCTTCCCCTGCTTCTTCAAGCATGGGTTACTCGAGGCTCCGAAACCGCTTGGATGAACGACTCTCCCCTTCATCGGCACTCCTCTTCTCGTACTCACGAAGGGAGTCCTCCGACGAGAGAAATAACCTGTCCCATCTGTCTCTATTCCTCACAATATTACCTTCTACGCTCTTCCATTTTCCACTCTTTTGAAATTCTTTTTTAAATTTTGACATCAAATCTTTGGATGGAAAACATTCACGAATACAGAATTGAAGGTAATCCCATTTATCGTCACGAATGGAGCATTGGCAAAAGACATTCACTTCATTATTGTGAATAAGTTCCTCTCTTGCTGTAGGGGTTGCGTCCTGGAGGATTAATCGGACCATTTCTTTGTTTCTACTAGCGAACAAACAGGGTAGTAGAATCCTTTTATCTAAATCATTTGCAATCCAAATTTTCAGAGCATCAGGGCTCTTCTGCCAAAATTCTCGGAAAAGCTTAGGATAGTTCCAATCCTTATATCCGTCTGTAACTTTATAAATAATCTCCATCAATGTAGAGTCATAATCCTTTTTTGAAATAAAATCCCACACGCAATGGGCTACTTCCATAAAGAAGCTCTGCCAAGGCCATTGCAGAAAACAATACAATACTTCAACTGGGTTACCTTTAAAAACTTCCATTTGTTGCTCGTCTTCCATTTTCGATAACAGAAAACATAAAGTATCAGCATCTTCCACATATTTTGCAGCCTCCACCAAGCACTCTCCTCTCTCCCGTGGGGTTAGCTTCTGCAGAAAGTACTCAGCTGCTGCTTTATTACCCTCCCTTGCACAGTTCACAAATCCCTCTTTGTAAGAAATAAGTGCATGGCCCAACCCTCTTCCTCTCATAGTACGTGACCAAAAACTAATTATCCGTTTTCCATGCCATTCTCTAATATTTGGAGGATTTTCAAACAAAAAAGATTGTTTGAGGTCTTCAGACAGAGTGTTCCAAAGTGCCATAACATCATCCTCGAAGCAATAAAGACATGCCAGCTTGTAGCGTGTTGAGAGATCCAGACTCTCATCCTTGACCAACACTTCCGCCGTCCTCTTTCTGTCCACCGTCCCTTGTGGAGTCCAACAGAGTTCCAATGGTAGATTGACATGAAGATGGTAGCGTCTGCAGTGGAAGTCAGTCCATTCATAAATTTGTAATCCAACACTCTGAACAAAACAGGACACCTTCCGTTTTAAGGGCTTTGGCAGTGGAAGCTGTGCCACTCTCTCCAGTACCCTACCTTCGATTTCCTTCCATTCCTCATCTGAAGGAGACGAAATAACATGACATTTCTGTGACAATGATATTAGAGCTCCAACGTCATTCTGCTTCCACAGTGAAACAGCCATCTTGACCAGAGCCCTCTGCTCCAGGGAGGGGGGTTTGAGGACAAATTTCATGATAGTTCGCTGAGAGACGGTGGATGTGCCACAAGAACTTCAAGAAGGAGAACCGCCAAAAATCAGCTGAGCTGTAATGCCCCAAGAAAATTTTCCTTCAGTATGTATCTCTTTGCTATAAACCTACATTCGTTTTTATTTTTTATTTTTAATAATTCCTCCCATTGAGTTCACGTTAATGTATAATGATGACAACCTTACACAAGTCTTTAAAGTTAGATTCACTCGAAAAAGTCACAAGCCAGCAGATGATATCATCGACACATGATTCAATAAATCAGTGAATACGGACACACAAAGAAGTTTAAAAAAAAAATGTTCCACTTTAAATTATGTTAAATTAACTTTCACGCTGAAGATTGCAATGACACATATTACGCAGGTAAGACAGGTAAGGGCACTTCCTTGATTGACACTGACGACTAGGAGTTGTGCTTCTTGAGGTATTTCGCTTGTTAGAAGCTTGATAAAAAATTTTAGTAATTACTGGTAGGCACAGCAGAGGAAGGTGACCTACAAGAATAAGATAAGACATTGTTTAAGAAAAATTCAAAACACTGGAATATAGAAAGAAAACATATTTAATTTCTTTTGAGTGAATGAAATAAACAGTATAGAGCAGCCAACCTTCCAGAATTTCAAAGTTGAATAAACATATTCTGAACCAGAAAATGTATTTCATTAATTTTGTCAGTTCTATGGGATACTGATTGGATTTCATTCAAGTACAATTTCTATTATCAATAAGTATATTTGACTTGGGAAAAAAAGAGAGGGGGGGGGGGTGTGGAAGATTGGTATGGCAGGTGATAATCAATATCAGTAAAGCCATTTAGATGCAATAAAAATAAGAAAAGAATGTATTTCCTTCCTTAAATTTATGGGCAATCATTGCACAAAAAAAAAAAAAATACACCTCACATAATTTAATTGCTAAATTGTCCCAGGAAAAAAACTAAAATAGCCATTCTATCAAAGATTGTGTTTTGTTTTTCAATTGATGTTAGAAAAATGAGCTTAAGCTTTCTTCATCCAAAAATTGTATCAAAGTTTGAAATTTTAAATAGGAACACCCGATTTTGATAGCCTATTTGGATTTTTCCAGTACATTTTAGACTTGGATATGAAACGGAAAGTTTTTTGGTCAAATAATTTAAGAATGAGGAAGATTTAAAGTTTGGATTGGGTAATATTAAATTCCTTCTGAATCAGTGAGGAACAGATTGCAACTTCAGGTAGTTTTTTTATGTTAGGAAAACCACATGTCTACAAATAAGCTTTTATATTTATTCAAATACTTTTAATAAAGTATTTCATAAAACTACACATTCATCGTCATTTATACACACCTAGCTTTCAACACATTTACCAACAGACATTACAGGTTCAGCCTGATTAAGTTTGTAAAACATATAAATATATAAGCTCTATTTTCAAATACATCGTTTTAAAATATCTTTTTATCTTTTACTTTTCAAATTGGTTTTAACTATTTTATGAATGAAACGCTTTTAATATTTCTCCGATTAAAACGTAAAACGGAAACACATACATAATTTTATCGCTAACACAGACCATAATACACACGTGAGATGAGAGTAAACAACTGCAATAGTGCACCGTACACACACTAGATGGCGGCACACACAATCATTCGGATTGGAAGATCAACAATAAGACACGAGTATGCAAATCTCTGAGGAATATTCGCGAAGGGGGTGTTCCCAGTTTCCTGCCGATGTCATTTTTAGTATCAATAGAAGCCGACAGCATGTGTTGATATACTTGAAACAGATTCATTAGTTCAACCTATCGGCGATACTTGTTAATGCGTCGTCGTGGAGAATCCTAGTATTTTATGTTAAACATAAGTTTACATTCAGGGATAGTATCTTTAATTTGTGTTACAGATAGAATGCGATAAGCATTTAGGTAAAGTACACATGTTTTGTATTGTGTTATCTTAAATATATGTGATGTCATCGTGGAGCTGTCTTTACTTTTGTTTCAATGAATATTTATCAAGTGAATGGGTGTCTTCAAGCTGATATGTACAAGACATATATGTCAATAAAAATCGTCTTCAATGAATCCTATTTGTTTTCAATTCGACTGAAATATATTTTTACATTTATTTAAGACTTTCTTTTCAGGGAAAACAAACTTTCATTTATATTCAATGAACAGATATCATGAAAGCTGAACGTAACCAGCAAATGCTACTTTACTAGTATACTTACGTTCTGCTTACGTCAAAAAACTAACATCTGCATTTCAATTAAATTAAGTTAGCATCCTCTTTATAATAACAGTCATAAGGAACAAATTCGCAAAATATTACACCAAATGGTTAATATCTTTTACCGCTGTAGATGGAGGGGCAAAATTTCCAAAAATCGTAAGAAAAAAAAAAAAAATGTTAAAAATTAAATTATCCAACCCTAGCTATACAATTTCCAGGGCTGCCAACTTCTGCGAGTACAAATGTGTAGTTTAAACATAGAAAATGTGTAGTTTTGAGGAATCAAGTGTTGCATAAACCTTTTAATTTTAGCTCGCGTGATCCTTAGTTTTAACTTCGCTGAGAATGGGATCGCGTGACATGGCTTTTCATTATTTTATTGTATCTGCTTGATGTAAAAACTCATTGAATTGTTGATTTTATTTTATTATTGTAATTTATTTTTGTGATGTGGCAACTTTATGTTTTATCGTTTTTAATTTTTATAGAAAAGGTGGATGTTCTAGAAGTTTCTCAGATGTAGTTGAAATGACGTTGTAATGTTATTGGAGATATGTTTTTTATTTGATTTGTTGTGTGGAAATAAATGTCTACCTTTGTAAAACGGGATATCTTTAATTCTTCAAAACAGACGCAAACATCGGGTAGATGTTTTGGACCTGAGTATAAGTATTTTTAGCTGTTTTTAAAATAGAGTTAAAGTTTAACTTTATTTCTTCTGCAACATATTTATTTTGGCGTCCGCGATCAGGACCGTTTGTTTTGAATGAATAGAAGATATGTTTTAATACGAATTGATAATGTCGTTGAAGTCTTTAAATACTAAAAAGAAAAATGAAAAGGCAGCATTTACGGCAGTTGCTGAAAAGGTGGAAGTAGAAATCACAAATGAAGAATTTAATCTTATTAACTGTCAAATTTTGTTAAATCAATTAGATGATAAATTTAACAGGCTGTGTTTGACGGAAGATAAGATCCTGGATTTACTTAATGAAAATGATTTTGAAATTGAATTTAATGCAGCTGAAGCCGATAGAGATTTATATTTGAGTTTAAAAGTAAAACTAAACTACAAAATGGAAGAACATCAGTCGAAAGTGGTCGAAAAAGTTTCATCTTTGCCATCGAATCCAGAGAATAATAGAAAATTCAAACTTCCTGAATTAGAAATGAGAAAATTTTCTGGAGATGCCAGAGAATTCTTGGGCTTTTGGAGCCAATTTTCTAAGATTCATGAGGATCCTAACATAGCTGAAGAAGATAAATTTCAATACCTGGCTCAGTGTGTGACACCGAATTCCCGAGCAGCTCAATTGATAAGCAGTTTTCCCTTGACGGCTACTAATTATCCGAAAGCTATGCAACAACTAAAAGATCGTTTCGGACGTGATGATTTATTGGTTCAAATATATGTTCGGGATCTATTGAATCTTGTAATGAAGAATGCTACTACTGGACGTAATGCTACAGATTTGGCTGTTCTATACGACAGCATAGAGAGTAAGTTGAGAGCATTGGAAAGTCTTGGGCGAACTAAAGAAAAGTTTGCTGATTTTCTCGGGCCTCTAGTGGAATCTTGCCTACCTGAAAGTATACTTAGAGCATGGGAGAGAAGCCGTGTTCCTGAAGATGGAGTGACAAGGAATTCTGAAAGAACTCTAGATAATCTTATGATTTTCCTTCGCCATGAAGTGGAGTCCGAAGAAATGATTAAATTAGCTCAAACTGGTTTTACTGGTAATGTTGTGAAACGTGTTTGTAATAAAAATGTTAGTAGTGACAATTTAGATATGTCAACTGCAGCTATGTTAGTAAGTACAAATGAGTTTTCTAATGGTAAGTTGTCTTTTACTTGTATTTTTTGTGATAAACCACATTCTAGTGCAAAATGTTTTAAGGCAGAGAAAATGAGTTTTAATGATAAAAAATTGATTGTACAAAAGAAAAAGGCTTGTTTCGCATGTTTAAGAATTGGTCATTTAAGAAATCAATGTAAAGCTAATATCAAATGTTTTATTTGTAATGGTAATCATTTAAAGTTAATGTGTTCAAAGAATATGAAAGAAAATGATTGTAAACAAAAGGATTCAAAAGCTGAGGTTTCTCTTTCTAATAATAGTAATGATAATGTTTATTTGCAAAGTTTATGTATAAATATTTTTGTTAAAGGTAAAAGAAAGAAAATTCGAGCTCTTATAGATTCCGGCTCACAACATAGCTATGTGGCCGAAAGGGTTATTCGGGAGATGAGAGTAGACCCGATTAGGGAAGAGAGAATTATTCATTGTTTATTTGGGGGGAAAGAAACGGAACCATTATCTCATTCAGTTTTTTCTTTGCAAGTAGGTGATTTAGATAGAACTTTTAAACTTTGTCTTGAAGCCTTTTCGGAAGAAAAAATATGCGGTTTTGTACCCATTGTTAATGATCCTAAAATTCTGCAGGAATTAAAACAGAGAAAAATAAAAATTACTGATAGCATATGTAAGGAAAATGAAATTGATTTGTTATTTGGTGCAGATGTTATCGGGAAGTTATTAACGAGGGAATTTGTACAGTTGTCTTCGGGACTCACTGTTGTCAAAACTAGACTTGGGTGGGCTCTCATGGGTAAACAAATAAATAACGAATATGTTACAGATAATGTGTTATCAAGTCTGTCTTTGCATGCGCGAGATATTTCAGTAAAATATTTGTGGGAGTTAGAGGCTTTAGGTATTTCAGATCCTACTGAAAATATTAAAACAAAAAATCGAATGGCCGATGAAAAGATTGATTTTGAAAACAAATTATCAATACTTCCGGATGGTAGGTATGAATTAGAGTTACCTTGGAAACACGAAACTAATCAATTGCCAGATAACAAAATTATATCCTTGATGCGTCATGAGAAAATGATTAAACGTGCTAAAGAAAGTGGGTTTCTAGGTAGTTATCAAAAGGTGTTTCAAGAATGGGAGGAATTAAACATTATTGAAAGGGTGCCAGAAAAAGAATTAGATAATAAATGTCATTATTTGCCGCATAGACCAGTTATAAAGATGGATAGTGAAACTACAAAAGTAAGACCCGTATTTGATGCTTCTGCTAACGAAAAGGGAAAGCCATCCTTAAACCAGTGTTTATTTAAAGGTCCTAATTTAGTAGAATTCATACCAGACATCGTAGACAGGTTCAGAATGTTCCCTATTGGTTTGAGTGCCGATATCGAAAAAGCATTCCTTCAGCTGAGTATTGTTCCGAAAGATAGAGATTATTTGCGTTTCTTTTACCCATGCGATGAGGAAATACAAATTTATAGGCATTGTCGCGTAGTTTTCGGGGTATCCTGTTCTCCTTATTTACTGAATGCTTCCATCATTCATCTTTTAAACAATTCCTCACCTGATTTCAAGAAAGTGACTCATAAGTTAAAAAATTCTTTTTATGTTGATAATTGTATAACTGGTGTAAATAATGTAAAAGAAGAAGAGAATTTTATTGAACAGGCTAAAATTATTATGTCCAAAGGCTGTTTTAACTTACGTAGTTGGGAAAGCAATGTTGCTTGTAAATTTACATCTAAGCATTCCGGGGATACATCTTTATTAGGAATGTTATGGAACTTAGATAATGATACGCTAAAATGTAAGATTAATGCAAATATGTTAACATGTGATGTTAAAGTAACTAAGAGATTGATTCTATCTATTGTGCAATCGATATTTGATCCAGTTGGTATACTTGCCCCAACTACACTGCTACCAAAGTTAATTTTGCAGCAAACATGGAAACAAAGTATTCATTGGGATGATATGTTGCCTGAGGACATTGTAAATAAATTTTGTTTATGGTTAAATGATGTGCATTTGTTAAAAGATGTGACAATACCACGTTATGTAGGCTCAAATGCAACATTCGACTTGCATGTTTTTGTCGATGCTTGTAAGAGTGCTTATGCTGCATGTGTTTTTGATCGAACTCGTAATTCATTGGGAATTATGTTGACTCTTTTAAGAGCGAAAAGTCGTGTAGCACCTTTGAAAATCTTGAGCATCCCAAGATTGGAGTTAATGTCGTGTTGCATAGGAGCCAGGTTAGCCTTTTCCATCTGTAATGCAATTAATGCTTTTGATATGAAAATTACATTTTGGAGTGATTCTACAGTTGCATTGTGGTGGATAAAAACCCACGGGGAATGGTCTAATTTTGTTGCTAACCGGGTTAAAGAAATCAGGCATCTGACACAATCTGAATCATGGAGACATGTCCCTGGTCATATGAATCCAGCGGATATACTATCTCGAGGTTGTTCACCTAGTCGAATGCTAGATTCTGAGTGGTTTAATGGACCTTTATGGCTCAAGCAAAATCCAGAATCGTGGCCTGTTAATGAAATTTTTGGGGAACCTAATGAAGTTAATGATGAACATAAAAAAGTTAAGTTAATAAATATTAATGTGTCAGAGTTTTCTGATCCTTTTGATGTTGGAAGATTTTCGAATTATGATAAATTAATTCGGGTTTTCGGTTGGGTTTTACGTTTTATTAACAACTGTAGGAGCACTCCTAATTTGTGTAAAAATCTTTCTGTTCATGAAATTGTAAGTTCTGAGAAGTGTTTGATTAGATTTATTCAGAATTCTTATTTATCTGATTTAAAGACTGTTAACTGTCTAGATGTATTTACTGATAATGAAAACATCATTAGAGTGAAGACAAGAATTACTGAACGAAAAGACAGTTCTGATTTTTTAAGACCTATTTGGTTACCTGGTAAATGTATATTTACTGAATTATTAATTGAATCAGTGCATAGAAAAAATTGTCATGCAGGACTTCATATGATGCAGTCATTATTGAGAGAAAGGTTTTGGATAACTAAACAACGTAAGACTGTACGTAAAGTGTTGAATAGATGCGTGAAATGTAAAAGGTATAAGTCAAAGCCAATGTCATGTGATTCCGTGCCTCTGCCAGCTGATCGCGTAGAAAATTGTTCTGTTTTCACGGTTGTAGGGACTGATTTGGCGGGACCTCTATTTCTAAAAGATGGTGGAAAGGTTTGGATTGCTTTGTTCACTTGTGCGGTGTACAGGGCTGTCCATATGGAACTTGTATCTTCCTTATCGGCGGAATCTTTTCTTTTAGCTCTAAGGCGGTTCATAGCTAGGAGAGGTAGGCCCGAAATAATTTATTCTGACAATGGGGGTAATTTTAGAGGTGCTTTTAATGAGCTTTCAAAATTAGACTGGAAAGTGATACTTAAGGAGACGAATACAAAAAGGATATTCTGGAAATTTAACCCTCCTACTGCCTCTTGGTGGGGAGGCTGGTGGGAAAGATTAGTACGCGTCATAAAGGAGCTTCTTAGACGCACATTGGGAAAATCTGTGTTATCATACGAAGAACTTGAAACTATAATTTGTGATTGTGAGTCAGTCGTTAATTCTCGACCTTTAACATATGTATCGGAAGATTCTCAAGATTTAATTCCCTTAACCCCTTCAATGTTTCTAAAAGAGGATTGTTGTTCTGACGTAACAGATATAGATGAAGTTGATTCACAACATTTGCAAAAAAGAATCAGGTACCGTGCAAAGCTTTTGAGGGATTTAAGAAGTCGTTTCAGAAAAGAATATTTAGGACAGTTAGTAATGAAGCAAACTCAAGGTAAAGTTTCCCGAGAACCTGAAATTGGAGAAGTTGTATTGATAGGGGATGATTTCAAAAAGAGACTATATTGGCCTTTGGCGAGAGTTATCGAAAAAATTCACGGTCGTGATGGAAAGGTCCGAACAGTTAGACTTAAAACGGTTTCAGGAATTTTCATAAGACCTATTCAACGTATTTATCCGTTGGAGATTACTACTAAAGAGATTAATTCGCCTGGAAGTATGTTGAGATCAAATGACCCTGTAAATGAGACCGAATGTGATGAACAGTCATCATGTCCTGAGAAGATCCTTGAGAAGAAATTTACTTCATCTGGTCGGCTAATTAAGATTCCTAAGCGACTTGATCTTTTTAATCAGGGAATTTATGTTTTTGAGTCGTTTGCCACTGACTCAAAAAAGGGGGGAGGATGTTGCATAAACCTTTTAATTTTAGCTCGCGTGATCCTTAGTTTTAACTTCGCTGAGAATGGGATCGCGTGACATGGCTTTTCATTATTTTATTGTATCTGCTTGATGTAAAAACTCATTGAATTGTTGATTTTATTTTATTATTGTAATTTATTTTTGTGATGTGGCAATTTTATGTTTTATCGTTTTTAATTTTTATAGAAAAGGTGGATGTTCTAGAAGTTTCTCAGATGTAGTTGAAATGACGTTGTAATGTTATTGGAGATATGTTTTTTATTTGATTTGTTGTGTGGAAATAAATGTCTACCTTTGTAAAACGGGATATCTTTAATTCTTCAAAACAGACGCAAACATCGGGTAGATGTTTTGGACCTGAGTATAAGTATTTTTAGCTGTTTTTAAAATAGAGTTAAAGTTTAACTTTATTTCTTCTGCAACATCAAGTGTAGTCAAAAACAAATTTTTTGCGTCCTTAAATCATTAGTATAAAATCATTTGCTAACATTTAAAAACAACATTTTGTGGATAAACACTGATTTAACTATCAATCATATTAAAATAAAAGATATTTTACAATTAAAATATAAAACTTACCTCATATTGCAATATGTATTCAATATTCAAAAAATTATAAGAAATATAGTTTCCAATTGAAATTTTGTTTCTAACTGATTTTTTCCCATTTCAACAAAGATACATGATGCTATTTTTGATTAAAATATCAAAAGAATACTTTACTTACTTTGTATTAATATTCTTACAACAAAATCCAGCACAATATCTATTTCAAATCATAATAATTCTATCATGGAAAAGAAAAACTTATGTTGTTGTTAAAATGCTAAAAACTGAAAGAAGAAAAACAATTAAATGAAAAAAAAATTTATTTTACAGGTAAACATTTCAATTTTTTAAGGATTGTACAGTAGCTTTTTTAGCACTTACAATTTCTTCTTTTTCAAATTTTTTTTTGTAACAATTTTCATTATTATTCAAGAAACTGATTTTTTCAGTAAGTAATGCATTCAATGTTTCAATGTTAAGGCATGAACGAAATTCTGTTAAGTTGTGTCTAACAATGCTAAACACCCTTTCACTAGCAGCATTACTGTGTGGTATTAGAAGAATTGTTAGCATAATTTTAGGTAAAAAATGATATTTTACTGATCCATTTGGATCTTTAATTTCCGAAATTTTACTCCAAGCAACATCTGCATTACAGGATAATATTTCACTGCTTAAAGGTTCTATTTGATACTTGGAAAATTCCATTTCCACAGCATCCAAATCATCAATAGGTATACTATCACAAAAGCAATCTATAAAATACATCATAGAAGAAAATGAAACCTGAGCCCTAAGAGTTGGATCAGCAATTTCTGCATGCTTCAAGACATCACTTGTGAGTGGGAGTCTTTTAACAACATAAGTGCAAGCAGCTTCATAAAATTTTCTTACACTCCTGTAAAACTTTTTTTTTACATCTTCTGACATAATACTTTCCCCAAGATAAATTTTTGTTTTGGCTCCAATGATAAGATCTTCATCTAACTTTTGATGGCTGGATTTCAAAAAATCAATTTTTGTGACATCACTGCTGGATAAATTAGAAATTGTAGATGGCTGTAAGAATCTGACTAATAGATCTATGAAAAAAGAATTCAGATACCTTCTTACAAGATGAATTTGCAGAGCATCACTTTGTAATTTTACATTTAATGTAGTAAATACTGGCAAAACTGCTTCAAGGAACAATAGGTATAACTTTGTGTCTGGAGAAAGAATAACTTTTTTTATGTGTCGGAATTTTGCATTTTGTTTAAATTCCAAATTAGAACTGAAAAATTCTACTATTGCATCCCACTGCGAAAGAAGTCTGTTTAGTGTTTCTAACAATGATAGCCAACGAGTTGAAACAAATTTCAAGATTTTGTAAGGCTCTAATCCACATGCTTTCTGGCAATCAATCAAAATTTTTTTTCGTTTTGAACTTTTGTCAAGGTAGTAATAAATATCTACAAGTAGAGATTCTACATCACAATGTAAGCTTTTAGCTGCTTTTTGTGCACAAATATGCAATAAATGGCACAAGCAACCTTGAACATATAATTTTGAATTAACTTTTTTAATATGAGAAGCAACACCCTTTAAATGCCCCAGCATAGTACTTGCATTGTCACATCCAAATGCCACACAATTTTTCCAATTTAAATCTTTGTCTTCCATTTCTTTATTTAGCATTGAAAAAATACCTTGTCCTGAATTCTCACTGCATTCTTTTAAAGACAGCAATGCACACATAATTTTTTGTTTAGTTTCATCAAAATACCTGACAACAATTGGGTATAGTTTAACAGCATTTTGGTCGGTACTGCCGTCTGTTGCCATCGAAAATGGCATATGTTTTAAAACAGAAACAATTTTAGAACATGTGTTACTTGCCATACATTTGACAATTGATGTCGTCTTTGTGCGAGCGCAAGAATAATTCTTTGCAATTTCCGAATCCGGAAACATAGCTCTAAATAAATGGCCTGCATGATCAGCTGAACTTAGTGGTACGTTATGTTCGATAAGAAATGACGTAAAAAGCATTTCGGATTTGGTTGTTTGCAAAGATAAATCACTATCCACAAAAAAAGTTTCGGGCAATTTTTTTACTATCGTTTTTCGTTCACTGAACTTCCGATGTCTGACTGATTTTATATGACGTGAACAATCAAACTTTCCACCGTGATTGACATGAAAATGACTGTTGCAAATTGTGCAGAATGCTTCATAAGGTGAATTCTCCGATGGACGTAAACAAGGCCATTTTGCAGAATATTCTGATCGAAATTTTTGATCAGATTGAGATTTCTTTTTCTTTTTTGGCTGATCACACATATTTATAAATGAAAAACAAGGAATAGGATTTCAGCAGTTTTAAATAATACCACTTTAAAAATAGAATAACACTTCCGAAGACACAATCAAACGTAAGCAACGTGGTGAGCGCCGATAGAAACACAGAATGAATAAAGTCTAGCGACAGGAAAAGGCCTCTCTAACATACTCCAATCGGCGACGCGCTATAAATATGCGCGCGCACATCGCGTCACGATTCAGGAGGAGAAAAGTCTAAAATCTACCAGCATTTCAACTTACTTCCTCCGTAACCGCGATCGATTCAAGGATTGCGTAATCACTTCACGCTGAAAGTAAACAAAAGAAGAAAAGCGTAGTTTCAAGAAAAGGAGCGTAGTGCGTAGAAGAAAAAAGTTAAAGCGGAGTTACTACGCCGAATGCGTAGTTGTTGGCAGCCCTGAATTTCTAATAGAATGCAACGGCTACAACATCAAGATGTTAGTAATGCTCCAATAAAATTTCCTTAGGGTGAAATCATTTCTAATACTGCCGCCAGGACAAACAAAATTAAAAAAAAAAACAAGAACGAAAAATCATGCGTCAAGCATAGATTATGTAGCACTTTCCAACGTTTCCAAAATAATTTTACAAATCATACCGTTTAATAAGCTAAAAGATAACTTCTAAGTAAACAATTTGGAAAACGCATAACATATTTAAAAACATAATTTCAGGAATTTCCAACATATACAATATTCTGAAAAATATCCGAATACTTTTATTCAGCCCTGTATGGGATCTATAGAATTGTATATATACTACATAGGATGCTAAATTTTAGTTCAGTTAGGAAACGCGTAGCACAGTTTAAAATTCTCCGTCTGGAGTTTGTCAATAAACAGAAATGTGTTCGCGAACTTTTGTGCTGCCCTGTATAGGATCTACAGAATTTATACACATCACGTAATAGACAAAAAGCAAGTTAACATTAAAATCGCGTTCAGTAACTTAAAACGCACTTCTAGGAATTATTGTTAACAGGCAGTAGATAATTATTTTGCGTGTCCCTGTAAATGAACGATGACTGCTATACACACAATATTCCGTAGTAAGTCTCTTGTAATGCACCTTAGTGATCTATATAAATTTCAATGCGTTTAAAATAGTGAAACATTATTTAAATAAACCGCAGACGATTTTTCTCCATAGACGTAATGTAACGGAATTATTTTTACTGTCCCTGTAAAGTAACTATAAGTGCTATGCACACCCTGTTCCATATTAAGCTTCTTCTAATGAACCTTAGTGATATATATAAATTTCAATGCGTTTAAAATAGTGAAACATTATTTAAATAAACCGCAAATGATTTTTCCCCATAGACCGCAATGTAACGGAATTCTTTTGAGTGTCCCTGTAAAAAAACTATAAGTGCTACACACTTCCGTTGAAATAGGGAACATGCTATAGATAACGACAATAACATATAAAAATTGCAGAGCAATCCGAGCATATTTACGGGAGTTAGAGCACGGACAAACGGCCAGACAAACCGAAGTCATAAGCACTTTTCAACTAGGTTGGAAAATGCTAACAAAAAGACAAAAATTTCAGTTTTCTGATTTTTAAATTTTCATCATTTTTATTATATGTGCAAAATTAAATAAATTTACATTATATCTAGTAATAACTTATAAATGTCTAGTAATTTTGATCAGGGGCATGGCCAAGCATGGATGAGAGGGGCCACCCCTTCCTCCTAAATTTAAGAGAAAAGGGCCTTTTAAAGATATTTTAAGGATTTACAGGGAATTTATTGGGATTTTTTGTATGGGGGGGGGGGGGGGGGGTCCCAAAAAGTAGAAAATAATGGAGAATTTATGTATGGAGCTCTCTACAAAAAAAGTCACAAAAATTTCCTGGAAAATCTCCAAAATTCCTTCAAAAACTTCTCTCAAATTTAGAGGGGGGGGCTCTCGCCCTTGGTTGACAATGCAAATGATTAAAATTACTAGACATTTATAAGTTATTACTAGATATAAGTAAATTTATTTATTTCTAGACATACAATAAAAATGGTAAATATATAAAAAAAAAGGAAAATTGAAAAAATTACAAATTTTTTTTATCACAAAATTATACCTGGTCTTCAAATTTGACAACTATGTTTTTTTTTTTTTTAACAGGTGCTCTTATTCCTACTTCAGTGTAAGTTTCCACCCCCCCCCCCTCCCAATCAGCTGCCAGCACTTGAAACACCTGTTATCGATAAAATATCAGACATTAGTTTGTGTTTTAGGCACACTTGCACACACAGAAGGATAATAGCTTAGCATCCTGTCTATGCCACTAAGCACTTCACTTTAACCAATGACGGAAAAACTGACCTGTGACCTTTGAGAGTGGCACATGTTTAAGATACAATTGCACCTATCAACCACCCCTCTAAACTGATTTCACCCCTTAACCAATGACTAATAAAACTGACCTTAGACAAAGATGGTTTAGATCTTTTGCCTTAGAGCCACATCCCTAAAATTCTTGTTCGAAAGCATAGTTCAAAATTGAAGTTTCAATTCAATGCAGTGCACAATTATATAGTTTGGAGCACGAGCAACTCAAAATAGCGAAACGAGAAATATCTTCGTTTCTTTCTTTACCATTTAATAAACGATTGAAAAGAGTAAATGAAGATTAGAGGAATTCTGGGTTAGAGGAAGATTACTGTATAAAATATCCCTTATTTGATCATCAAGCAGTAGCTAGAGTTCATTATTATTATGACAGAACTTTCGGCCTGGAATGACATACTATCAAAAAGTAAAATTTTTCAATAAATCATCTATCCCATGCAAAGCTGCTTGGCAGCGATTAATCACTGAATCAAAATCTAATTCTAGTTTTTGCAATATCAGCAAAATTTTGGAATTTACGATGGTACTTCTTTTGAGCATAGCAGAATGTGAAAGGGGTTTCAGCCAACTTAATCTTATTAAGACAAATATCAGAAATCCGTTTAGCATTGGACTTGGTCAATGATATACTTATAATAAAATTATATGGATCCCAATTGAAAGATTTCAATGCTGAAAAGGCCATTCATTTATGGTACTCCGATGTAACACATGGTCGAGTTAGGAGACCTAATTTTAAAAACTAAATAGCATGATTTTAATTTTCAAAGTAATTGTTGGAAGATTATCTAAAATAAATAATGGATGATAAAATTCTATTCTCATGTTATTTAATATATGATTTTTTTTAATTATTTAATATTTCTCTTTCCTTATTTGCTTTTAAAATAAGATACTGTATAAAGAATGTTTTAAAAATTCAGTGTTTTCCCTCAAAAAAAAAAAAAAAAAAAAGAAAAACTATTTATATAGAAATCAATATTTTTCAATGCCATACAAATTATACATTAATTGGTATCCAAAAGTTCATTTATTTACTTCTTTTTTTTTTTTTTTTTTTTTTTTCATTTTCTGATGTACTTACAGTCATAAGATTTTTCTTTTTTAATTAAGCTTATACCTGGTTGTATCTAACAGTTAAAATTTTCTTTCTATGGATATAATTGCTTGTTAATGTCTGTTTTGTATGCACATTAGCTTTATGAAAAGAATAATTTAAACATTTTTCTAGAATCCTAAATATTGTAGTTTAATGCTGTTTTGAAATTTTACAGAAAGCCAGTTTTTATTTTGATTTAGTGATTAACACAGAGATAAAATGTTTAATATGCTCGTCCTAAACACATAAATATAATCACAATATTATTGTTAACATGGGTTCGAAAAGAAATGAGAAAATTTGATGTAACATAAAATAGCAACCATGAAATGCAGTTTGGTACCTAGGAAAAAAATTGCAGGCATCGTTTGACGCCTCACTTAGAAATTCCCAATTTATAACCCTGTATTCACCGCTTGGTGAAACAGTGGGAAAGTTGCTTGTGTGGCGTTGGGAGATTGTGTTTGAAATAAAGTATGTCACTTCATCCTGTTCCGTTTTCATTTGGTCCACACTAAGAGATTGACTGAATGACGTTTACAATCACTTGGCATTAGCAGACAGAGGTCCATTAAAATGTTTAAAATAGGTGGATTTAACTTTGTGCCATTGTATTAAAAAATAAATGAACAATGTAAAATGGCACAAATAAAATATATAAAATGGCAAACAGCTGTTTTGGAGCCCCTAAAGCTCCATCATCAGTGCCAGATTCAAAAGCTCAAGCCATGTAAATAGGCCTGCATCTCCCACCCGCGCCCAAGATTGAATGGCCCATTCAATCTTCACAAGCCACTCATGAAACCGAGTCTACCAGCCACTGGCTACTAACCTCATTTCCCAGTTTTCACCTACACCGAAGAATATACCTCACCTTTCACCATCGAGGAATCCTCAATTCCACGCCAATGTGTGTCTTCTCTCCAATATATACAGGCAATATGAACTTATTATCTTCACGTTATTCGTAAACATTTTCAAGATAATGAATCGGATGTACCACCAGAATATTTTTAGTTTAATAGAACATAAATGTTTAAAGAATAGTAAGAATTCTCTATATAAATATTGGATATATATATATATTACAAAAAAGAATGAAAAAAAAAGGGGAAGTGGTATACCTGTTAGGATTCAAGCGATCTTTTCTTTTATTGCTACTGAGTGACATCCTTTTCATCGACACAGTTGCTTTCTCTTCCCTGAAAACCCAAAGAGAGAGGAGAGTTAGTGACCAAGAGAAGAGAAATTGCGCATCCAGCATAGATTGTGAAATACTTTCTGAGTCATTCAGAATATAGACTGCAAAACAAAAATTCACAGTTTAATAAACTGACCGATAATGTCCAAAGTAAACAATTTGGAAATCGAAGGACCCCATTTGGGTACTATTATGTTAGACAAGCATCCGTGATGTGTATATATATATATATATATATATATATTTTTATATGGAAAATGGTCGATGGGATAATGGAGAAGTAGGGGAGACTAGTACACAGTGGACCACTTTTTCAGTTAAATTTTTTTTTTCTCTTTAATGGACAAACCGATCAAAATACTTTTGAACATTCCTTAAACCTTTATACATTCATCATAATTTTCTCATAACATAGTTTTCAATACATTTTTCAAAAAAAAAAAAAATTATATATGCTCCCGTAAAGTGGACCAGTGTACCCCACTTCTGGGGCACACTGGTCCACCCACTGGGGCACAGTGGACCGCTATTAGATATTATCTGAAATACAATATAAATCTATTTTTCATTAATCTAATTCTTTTTTATTTCCCCTTTACAAAGTAACATAGTAATATAAATTTACAACTAACATTTTGAAACAAAAAAAACTAAAAAATAAATTATATTTTGAAAATAATAGCAGCATTTAATACAGGAACAATTGCAATTTAGTTCAAGTTACTACTTAAGTACAAAAAATTCAGCACACATTAAAATTTGCAAATGAAATTCCAAAATACTTATGAGTAAGATTGAGCCTGGAATTTTCCTGATATACTTTTGGGCCTGGAATATTTAATATTATGAAATCATTGACATCAACAGCAGATTCATCTATTGTTTCGGGAAAAATAAACTGATTTCCATTCAATTTGCATCTCATGAATCTTACTTGAATAGAATCATCAACAATTAGGTTACAGTTACATTTATCAAAGGCAGTTAACATGGGCGTACCCAAGGGGGGGGGGGGGGCTGATGGGGCTACAGCCCCCCCCCCCCCCAAAATTTTCGAAAGTGATATGAAAAAAGTTTTGATGTTTTTCTTTCTTTTTTGGAAAAAATTAAATTTTTTTTTCTATGATACAGCGGACTAGCCATTCTTATTAGTCCCACATTAGTCCACATTGACACAAAAAAAAAGAGAAAGGGGGCTGATGGGGTTACAGCCCCCTTCATCCGAAATAGTCGGAAAGTAAATGAAAAAAGTGTTTTTTCCTTACTTTTTTTAAACAAATTTTTTCTTCTGTCATACAGCGAAATAGACATTCTCGTTAACCCCATATTAGTCCACATTGACATCACAGTATACCCAAAGATGGGGAATGGGCTTATGGGGTTATAGCACACCTCCCCCCCCTGAAATTTTCGAAAGTAATATGAAAAAAGTGGCGTTGTTTTTCTTTCTTTTTTGGAAAAAATTATTTTTTTATATCATAAAGTGGGCTAGCCATTCTTATTAGTTCCACATTAGTCCGCATTGACACAAAAAAAGAGAAAGGGGGCTAATAGGGTTACAGCCCCCTCCTTCTGAAATAGTCGGAAATTAAATGAAAAAAGTGTTTTTTCCTTACATTTTAAACAAATCTGTACTTTTTTCTTCTGTCATACAGCGAAATAGACATTCTCGTTAACCCCATATTAGTCCACATTGACATCACAGTATACCCAAAGATGGGGAATGGGCTTATGGGGTTATAGCACACCTCCCCCCCCTGAAATTTTCGAAAGTAATATGAAAAAAGTGGCGTTGTTTTTCTTTCTTTTTTGGAAAAAATTATTTTTTTATATCATAAAGTGGGCTAGCCATTCTTATTAGTTCCACATTAGTCCGCATTGACACAAAAAAAGAGAAAGGGGGCTAATAGGGTTACAGCCCCCTCCTTCTGAAATAGTCGGAAATTAAATGAAAAAAGTGTTTTTTCCTTACATTTTAAACAAATCTGTACTTTTTTCTTCTGTCATACAGCGAAATAGACATTCTCGTTAACCCCATATTAGTCCACATTGACATCACAGTATACCCAAAGATGGGGAATGGGCTTATGGGGTTATAGCACACCTCCCCCCCCTGAAATTTTCGAAAGTAATATGAAAAAAGTGGCGTTGTTTTTCTTTCTTTTTTGGAAAAAATTATTTTTTTATATCATAAAGTGGGCTAGCCATTCTTATTAGTTCCACATTAGTCCGCATTGACACAAAAAAAGAGAAAGGGGGCTAATAGGGTTACAGCCCCCTCCTTCTGAAATAGTCGGAAATTAAATGAAAAAAGTGTTTTTTCCTTACATTTTAAACAAATCTGTACTTTTTTCTTCTGTCATACAGCGAAATAGACATTCTCGTTAACCCCATATTAGTCCACATTGACATCACAGTATACCCAAAGATGGGGAATGGGCTTATGGGGTTATAGCACACCTCCCCCCCCTGAAATTTTCGAAAGTAATATGAAAAAAGTGGCGTTGTTTTTCTTTCTTTTTTGGAAAAAATTATTTTTTTATATCATAAAGTGGGCTAGCCATTCTTATTAGTTCCACATTAGTCCGCATTGACACAAAAAAAGAGAAAGGGGGCTAATAGGGTTACAGCCCCCTCCTTCTGAAATAGTCGGAAATTAAATGAAAAAAGTGTTTTTTCCTTACATTTTAAACAAATCTGTACTTTTTTCTTCTGTCATACAGCGAAATAGACATTCTCGTTAACCCCATATTAGTCCACATTGACATCACAGTATACCCAAAGATGGGGAATGGGCTTATGGGGTTATAGCACACCTCCCCCCCCTGAAATTTTCGAAAGTAATATGAAAAAAGTGGCGTTGTTTTTCTTTCTTTTTTGGAAAAAATTATTTTTTTATATCATAAAGTGGGCTAGCCATTCTTATTAGTTCCACATTAGTCCGCATTGACACAAAAAAAGAGAAAGGGGGCTAATAGGGTTACAGCCCCCTCCTTCTGAAATAGTCGGAAATTAAATGAAAAAAGTGTTTTTTCCTTACTTTTTTTAAACAAATTTTTTCTTCTGTCATACAGCGAAATAGACATTCTCGTTAACCCCATATTAGTCCACATTGACATCACAGTATACCCAAAGATGGGGAATGGGCTTATGGGGTTATAGCACACCTCCCCCCCCCTGAAATTTTCGAAAGTAATATGAAAAAAGTGGCGTTGTTTTTCTTTCTTTTTTGGAAAAAATTATTTTTTTATATCATAAAGTGGGCTAGCCATTCTTATTAGTTCCACATTAGTCCGCATTGACACAAAAAAAGAGAAAGGGGGCTAATAGGGTTACAGCCCCCTCCTTCTGAAATAGTCGGAAATTAAATGAAAAAAGTGTTTTTTCCTTACATTTTAAACAAATCTGTACTTTTTTCTTCTGTCATACAGCGAAATAGACATTCTCGTTAACCCCATATTAGTCCACATTGACATCACAGTATACCCAAAGATGGGGAATGGGCTTATGGGGTTATAGCACACCTCCCCCCCCTGAAATTTTCGAAAGTAATATGAAAAAAGTGGCGTTGTTTTTCTTTCTTTTTTGGAAAAAATTATTTTTTTATATCATAAAGTGGGCTAGCCATTCTTATTAGTTCCACATTAGTCCGCATTGACACAAAAAAAGAGAAAGGGGGCTAATAGGGTTACAGCCCCCTCCTTCTGAAATAGTCGGAAATTAAATGAAAAAAGTGTTTTTTCCTTACATTTTAAACAAATCTGTACTTTTTTCTTCTGTCATACAGCGAAATAGACATTCTCGTTAACCCCATATTAGTCCACATTGACATCACAGTATACCCAAAGATGGGGAATGGGCTTATGGGGTTATAGCACACCTCCCCCCCCTGAAATTTTCGAAAGTAATATGAAAAAAGTGGCGTTGTTTTTCTTTCTTTTTTGGAAAAAATTATTTTTTTATATCATAAAGTGGGCTAGCCATTCTTATTAGTTCCACATTAGTCCGCATTGACACAAAAAAAGAGAAAGGGGGCTAATAGGGTTACAGCCCCCTCCTTCTGAAATAGTCGGAAATTAAATGAAAAAAGTGTTTTTTCCTTACATTTTAAACAAATCTGTACTTTTTTCTTCTGTCATACAGCGAAATAGACATTCTCGTTAACCCCATATTAGTCCACATTGACATCACAGTATACCCAAAGATGGGGAATGGGCTTATGGGGTTATAGCACACCTCCCCCCCCTGAAATTTTCGAAAGTAATATGAAAAAAGTGGCGTTGTTTTTCTTTCTTTTTTGGAAAAAATTATTTTTTTATATCATAAAGTGGGCTAGCCATTCTTATTAGTTCCACATTAGTCCGCATTGACACAAAAAAAGAGAAAGGGGGCTAATAGGGTTACAGCCCCCTCCTTCTGAAATAGTCGGAAATTAAATGAAAAAAGTGTTTTTTCCTTACTTTTTTTAAACAAATTTTTTCTTCTGTCATACAGCGAAATAGACATTCTCGTTAACCCCATATTAGTCCACATTGACATCACAGTATACCCAAAGATGGGGAATGGGCTTATGGGGTTATAGCACACCTCCCCCCCCTGAAATTTTCGAAAGTAATATGAAAAAAGTGGCGTTGTTTTTCTTTCTTTTTTGGAAAAAATTATTTTTTTATATCATAAAGTGGGCTAGCCATTCTTATTAGTTCCACATTAGTCCGCATTGACACAAAAAAAGAGAAAGGGGGCTAATAGGGTTACAGCCCCCTCCTTCTGAAATAGTCGGAAATTAAATGAAAAAAGTGTTTTTTCCTTACATTTTAAACAAATCTGTACTTTTTTCTTCTGTCATACAGCGAAATAGACATTCTCGTTAACCCCATATTAGTCCACATTGACATCACAGTATACCCAAAGATGGGGAATGGGCTTATGGGGTTATAGCACACCTCCCCCCCCTGAAATTTTCGAAAGTAATATGAAAAAAGTGGCGTTGTTTTTCTTTCTTTTTTGGAAAAAATTATTTTTTTATATCATAAAGTGGGCTAGCCATTCTTATTAGTTCCACATTAGTCCGCATTGACACAAAAAAAGAGAAAGGGGGCTAATAGGGTTACAGCCCCCTCCTTCTGAAATAGTCGGAAATTAAATGAAAAAAGTGTTTTTTCCTTACATTTTAAACAAATCTGTACTTTTTTCTTCTGTCATACAGCGAAATAGACATTCTCGTTAACCCCATATTAGTCCACATTGACATCACAGTATACCCAAAGATGGGGAATGGGCTTATGGGGTTATAGCACACCTCCCCCCCCTGAAATTTTCGAAAGTAATATGAAAAAAGTGGCGTTGTTTTTCTTTCTTTTTTGGAAAAAATTATTTTTTTATATCATAAAGTGGGCTAGCCATTCTTATTAGTTCCACATTAGTCCGCATTGACACAAAAAAAGAGAAAGGGGGCTAATAGGGTTACAGCCCCCTCCTTCTGAAATAGTCGGAAATTAAATGAAAAAAGTGTTTTTTCCTTACATTTTAAACAAATCTGTACTTTTTTCTTCTGTCATACAGCGAAATAGACATTCTCGTTAACCCCATATTAGTCCACATTGACATCACAGTATACCCAAAGATGGGGAATGGGCTTATGGGGTTATAGCACACCTCCCCCCCCCTGAAATTTTCGAAAGTAATATGAAAAAAGTGGCGTTGTTTTTCTTTCTTTTTTGGAAAAAATTATTTTTTTATATCATAAAGTGGGCTAGCCATTCTTATTAGTTCCACATTAGTCCGCATTGACACAAAAAAAGAGAAAGGGGGCTAATAGGGTTACAGCCCCCTCCTTCTGAAATAGTCGGAAATTAAATGAAAAAAGTGTTTTTTCCTTACATTTTAAACAAATCTGTACTTTTTTCTTCTGTCATACAGCGAAATAGACATTCTCGTTAACCCCATATTAGTCCACATTGACATCACAGTATACCCAAAGATAGGGAATGGGCTTATGGGGTTATAGCACACCTCCCCCCCCTGAAATTTTCGAAAGTAATATGAAAAAAGTGGCGTTGTTTTTCTTTCTTTTTTGGAAAAAATTATTTTTTTATATCATAAAGTGGGCTAGCCATTCTTATTAGTTCCACATTAGTCCGCATTGACACAAAAAAAGAGAAAGGGGGCTAATAGGGTTACAGCCCCCTCCTTCTGAAATAGTCGGAAATTAAATGAAAAAAGTGTTTTTTCCTTACATTTTAAACAAATCTGTACTTTTTTCTTCTGTCATACAGCGAAATAGACATTCTCGTTAACCCCATATTAGTCCACATTGACATCACAGTATACCCAAAGATGGGGAATGGGCTTATGGGGTTATAGCACACCTCCCCCCCCTGAAATTTTCGAAAGTAATATGAAAAAAGTGGCGTTGTTTTTCTTTCTTTTTTGGAAAAAATTATTTTTTTATATCATAAAGTGGGCTAGCCATTCTTATTAGTTCCACATTAGTCCGCATTGACACAAAAAAAGAGAAAGGGGGCTAATAGGGTTACAGCCCCCTCCTTCTGAAATAGTCGGAAATTAAATGAAAAAAGTGTTTTTTCCTTACATTTTAAACAAATCTGTACTTTTTTCTTCTGTCATACAGCGAAATAGACATTCTCGTTAACCCCATATTAGTCCACATTGACATCACAGTATACCCAAAGATGGGGAATGGGCTTATGGGGTTATAGCACACCTCCCCCCCCCTGAAATTTTCGAAAGTAATATGAAAAAAGTGGCGTTGTTTTTCTTTCTTTTTTGGAAAAAATTATTTTTTTATATCATAAAGTGGGCTAGCCATTCTTATTAGTTCCACATTAGTCCGCATTGACACAAAAAAAGAGAAAGGGGGCTAATAGGGTTACAGCCCCCTCCTTCTGAAATAGTCGGAAATTAAATGAAAAAAGTGTTTTTTCCTTACATTTTAAACAAATCTGTACTTTTTTCTTCTGTCATACAGCGAAATAGACATTCTCGTTAACCCCATATTAGTCCACATTGACATCACAGTATACCCAAAGATGGGGAATGGGCTTATGGGGTTATAGCACACCTCCCCCCCCTGAAATTTTCGAAAGTAATATGAAAAAAGTGGCGTTGTTTTTCTTTCTTTTTTGGAAAAAATTATTTTTTTATATCATAAAGTGGGCTAGCCATTCTTATTAGTTCCACATTAGTCCGCATTGACACAAAAAAAGAGAAAGGGGGCTAATAGGGTTACAGCCCCCTCCTTCTGAAATAGTCGGAAATTAAATGAAAAAAGTGTTTTTTCCTTACATTTTAAACAAATCTGTACTTTTTTCTTCTGTCATACAGCGAAATAGACATTCTCGTTAACCCCATATTAGTCCACATTGACATCACAGTATACCCAAAGATGGGGAATGGGCTTATGGGGTTATAGCACACCTCCCCCCCCCTGAAATTTTCGAAAGTAATATGAAAAAAGTGGCGTTGTTTTTCTTTCTTTTTTGGAAAAAATTATTTTTTTATATCATAAAGTGGGCTAGCCATTCTTATTAGTTCCACATTAGTCCGCATTGACACAAAAAAAGAGAAAGGAGGCTAATAGGGTTACAGCCCCCTCCTTCTGAAATAGTCGGAAATTAAATGAAAAAAGTGTTTTTTCCTTACATTTTAAACAAATCTGTACTTTTTTCTTCTGTCATACAGCGAAATAGACATTCTCGTTAACCCCATATTAGTCCACATTGACATCACAGTATACCCAAAGATGGGGAATGGGCTTATGGGGTTATAGCACACCTCCCCCCCCTGAAATTTTCGAAAATAATATGAAAAAAGTGGCGTTGTTTTTCTTTCTTTTTTGGAAAAAATTATTTTTTTATATCATAAAGTGGGCTAGCCATTCTTATTAGTTCCACATTAGTCCGCATTGACACAAAAAAAGAGAAAGGGGGCTAATAGGGTTACAGCCCCCTCCTTCTGAAATAGTCGGAAATTAAATGAAAAAAGTGTTTTTTCCTTACATTTTAAACAAATCTGTACTTTTTTCTTCTGTCATACAGCGAAATAGACATTCTCGTTAACCCCATATTAGTCCACATTGACATCACAGTATACCCAAAGATGGGGAATGGGCTTATGGGGTTATAGCACACCTCCCCCCCCTGAAATTTTCGAAAGTAATATGAAAAAAGTGACGTTGTTTTTCTTTCTTTTTTGGAAAAAATTATTTTTTTATATCATAAAGTGGGCTAGCCATTCTTATTAGTTCCACATTAGTCCGCATTGACACAAAAAAAGAGAAAGGGGGCTAATAGGGTTACAGCCCCCTCCTTCTGAAATAGTCGGAAATTAAATGAAAAAAGTGTTTTTTCCTTACATTTTAAACAAATCTGTACTTTTTTCTTCTGTCATACAGCGAAATAGACATTCTAGTTAACCCCATATTAGTCCACATTGACATCACAGTATACCCAAAGATGGGGAATGGGCTTATGGGGTTATAGCACACCTCCCCCCCCTGAAATTTTCGAAAGTAATATGAAAAAAGTGGCGTTGTTTTTCTTTCTTTTTTGGAAAAAATTATTTTTTTATATCATAAAGTGGGCTAGCCATTCTTATTAGTTCCACATTAGTCTGCATTGACACAAAAAAAGAGAAAGGGGGCTAATAGGGTTACAGCCCCCTCCTTCTGAAATAGTCGGAAATTAAATGAAAAAAGTGTTTTTTCCTTACATTTTAAACAAATCTGTACTTTTTTCTTCTGTCATACAGCGAAATAGACATTCTCGTTAACCCCATATTAGTCCACATTGACATCACAGTATACCCAAAGATGGGGAATGGGCTTATGGGGTTATAGCACACCTCCCCCCCCTGAAATTTTCGAAAGTAATATGAAAAAAGTGGCGTTGTTTTTCTTTCTTTTTTGGAAAAAATTATTTTTTTATATCATAAAGTGGGCTAGCCATTCTTATTAGTTCCACATTAGTCCGCATTGACACAAAAAAAGAGAAAGGGGGCTAATAGGGTTACAGCCCCCTCCTTCTGAAATAGTCGGAAATTAAATGAAAAAAGTGTTTTTTCCTTACATTTTAAACAAATCTGTACTTTTTTCTTCTGTCATACAGCGAAATAGACATTCTCGTTAACCCCATATTAGTCCACATTGACATCACAGTATACCCAAAGATGGGGAATGGGCTTATGGGGTTATAGCACACCTCCCCCCCCCCTGAAATTTTCGAAAGTAATATGAAAAAAGTGGCGTTGTTTTTCTTTCTTTTTTGGAAAAAATTATTTTTTTATATCATAAAGTGGGCTAGCCATTCTTATTAGTTCCACATTAGTCCGCATTGACACAAAAAAAGAGAAAGGGGGCTAATAGGGTTACAGCCCCCTCCTTCTGAAATAGTCGGAAATTAAATGAAAAAAGTGTTTTTTCCTTACATTTTAAACAAATCTGTACTTTTTTCTTCTGTCATACAGCGAAATAGACATTCTCGTTAACCCCATATTAGTCCACATTGACATCACAGTATACCCAAAGATGGGGAATGGGCTTATGGGGTTATAGCACACCTCCCCTCCCCTGAAATTTTCGAAAGTAATATGAAAAAAGTGGCGTTGTTTTTCTTTCTTTTTTGGAAAAAATTATTTTTTTATATCATAAAGTGGGCTAGCCATTCTTATTAGTTCCACATTAGTCCGCATTGACACAAAAAAAGAGAAAGGGGGCTAATAGGGTTACAGCCCCCTCCTTCTGAAATAGTCGGAAATTAAATGAAAAAAGTGTTTTTTCCTTACATTTTAAACAAATCTGTACTTTTTTCTTCTGTCATACAGCGAAATAGACATTCTCGTTAACCCCATATTAGTCCACATTGACATCACAGTATACCCAAAGATGGGGAATGGGCTTATGGGGTTATAGCACACCTCCCCCCCCCTGAAATTTTCGAAAGTAATATGAAAAAAGTGGCGTTGTTTTTCTTTCTTTTTTGGAAAAAATTATTTTTTTATATCATAAAGTGGGCTAGCCATTCTTATTAGTTCCACATTAGTCCGCATTGACACAAAAAAAGAGAAAGGGGGCTAATAGGGTTACAGCCCCCTCCTTCTGAAATAGTCGGAAATTAAATGAAAAAAGTGTTTTTTCCTTACATTTTAAACAAATCTGTACTTTTTTCTTCTGTCATACAGCGAAATAGACATTCTCGTTAACCCCATATTAGTCCACATTGACATCACAGTATACCCAAAGATGGGGAATGGGCTTATGGGGTTATAGCACACCTCCCCCCCCTGAAATTTTCGAAAGTAATATGAAAAAAGTGACGTTGTTTTTCTTTCTTTTTTGGAAAAAATTATTTTTTTATATCATAAAGTGGGCTAGCCATTCTTATTAGTTCCACATTAGTCCGCATTGACACAAAAAAAGAGAATGGGGGCTAATAGGGTTACAGCCCCCTCCTTCTGAAATAGTCGGAAATTAAATGAAAAAAGTGTTTTTTCCTTACATTTTAAACAAATCTGTACTTTTTTCTTCTGTCATACAGCGAAATAGACATTCTCGTTAACCCCATATTAGTCCACATTGACATCACAGTATACCCAAAGATGGGGAATGGGCTTATGGGGTTATAGCACACCTCCCCCCCCTGAAATTTTCGAAAGTAATATGAAAAAAGTGGCGTTGTTTTTCTTTCTTTTTTGGAAAAAATTATTTTTTTATATCATAAAGTGGGCTAGCCATTCTTATTAGTTCCACATTAGTCTGCATTGACACAAAAAAAGAGAAAGGGGGCTAATAGGGTTACAGCCCCCTCCTTCTGAAATAGTCGGAAATTAAATGAAAAAAGTGTTTTTTCCTTACATTTTAAACAAATCTGTACTTTTTTCTTCTGTCATACAGCGAAATAGACATTCTCGTTAACCCCATATTAGTCCACATTGACATCACAGTATACCCAAAGATGGGGAATGGGCTTATGGGGTTATAGCACACCTCCCCCCCTTGAAATTTTCGAAAGTAATATGAAAAAAGTGGCGTTGTTTTTCTTTCTTTTTTGGAAAAAATTATTTTTTTATATCATAAAGTGGGCTAGCCATTCTTATTAGTTCCACATTAGTCCGCATTGACACAAAAAAAGAGAAAGGGGGCTAATAGGGTTACAGCCCCCTCCTTCTGGAATAGTCGGAAATTAAATGAAAAAAGTGTTTTTTCCTTACATTTTAAACAAATCTGTACTTTTTTCTTCTGTCATACAGCGAAATAGACATTCTCGTTAACCCCATATTAGTCCACATTGACATCACAGTATACCCAAAGATGGGGAATGGGCTTATGGGGTTATAGCACACCTCCCCCCCCTGAAATTTTTGAAAGTAATATGAAAAAAGTGGCGTTGTTTTTCTTTCTTTTTTGGAAAAAATTATTTTTTTATATCATAAAGTGGGCTAGCCATTCTTATTAGTTCCACATTAGTCCGCATTGACACAAAAAAAGAGAAAGGGGGCTAATAGGGTTACAGCCCCCTCCTTCTGAAATAGTCGGAAATTAAATGAAAAAAGTGTTTTTTCCTTACATTTTAAACAAATCTGTACTTTTTTCTTCTGTCATACAGCGAAATAGACATTCTCGTTAACCCCATATTAGTCCACATTGACATCACAGTATACCCAAAGATGGGGAATGGGCTTATGGGGTTATAGCACACCTCCCCCCCCTGAAATTTTCGAAAGTAATATGAAAAAAGTGGCGTTGTTTTTCTTTCTTTTTTGGAAAAAATTATTTTTTTATATCATAAAGTGGGCTAGCCATTCTTATTAGTTCCACATTAGTCCGCATTGACACAAAAAAAGAGAAAGGGGGCTAATAGGGTTACAGCCCCCTCCTTCTGAAATAGTCGGAAATTAAATGAAAAAAGTGTTTTTTCCTTACATTTTAAACAAATCTGTACTTTTTTCTTCTGTCATACAGCGAAATAGACATTCTCGTTAACCCCATATTAGTCCACATTGACATCACAGTATACCCAAAGATGGGGAATGGGCTTATGGGGTTATAGCACACCTCCCCCCCGTGAAATTTTCGAAAGTAATATGAAAAAAGTGGCGTTGTTTTTCTTTCTTTTTTGGAAAAAATTATTTTTTTATATCATAAAGTGGGCTAGCCATTCTTATTAGTTCCACATTAGTCCGCATTGACACAAAAAAAGAGAAAGGGGGCTAATAGGGTTACAGCCCCCTCCTTCTGAAATAGTCGGAAATTAAATGAAAAAAGTGTTTTTTCCTTACATTTTAAACAAATCTGTACTTTTTTCTTCTGTCATACAGCGAAATAGACATTCTCGTTAACCCCATATTAGTCCACATTGACATCACAGTATACCCAAAGATGGGGAATGGGCTTATGGGGTTATAGCACACCTCCCCCCCCTGAAATTTTCGAAAGTAATATGAAAAAAGTGGCGTTGTTTTCTTTCTTTTTTGGAAAAAATTATTTTTTTATATCATAAAGTGGGCTAGCCATTCTTATTAGTTCCACATTAGTCCGCATTGACACAAAAAAAGAGAAAGGGGGCTAATAGGGTTACAGCCCCCTCCTTCTGAAATAGTCGGAAATTAAATGAAAAAAGTGTTTTTTCCTTACATTTTAAACAAATCTGTACTTTTTTCTTCTGTCATACAGCGAAATAGACATTCTCGTTAACCCCATATTAGTCCACATTGACATCACAGTATACCCAAAGATGGGGAATGGGCTTATGGGGTTATAGCACACCTCCCCCCCCCCTGAAATTTTCGAAAGTAATATGAAAAAAGTGGCGTTGTTTTTCTTTCTTTTTTGGAAAAAATTATTTTTTTATATCATAAAGTGGGCTAGCCATTCTTATTGTTGGCCGTACCAATAAAAAACTGTTTCATGTGACATGTGGAAGACTTAAAAAGTAACAGCTCCTTTAAAATCATAGTAGTTTATTATGAACATGATGACATACAATAAGACAGCATAACTTCGCTGTTAAATAAACGAACTGAAGAAAAAATAATATGCAGCTACATTTTATATTACAACCAGCATTACAAGCTGGAGGAAGGAAAAGTGAAGGCAAAGCATCCTGGAAAGTCCAGCCTTTTAAACACACCATCGGCGAATGTTTTGCATAAACACGTTGCCATTTAGAGGTACACAAATTCGCATCTGAAACGCCATTGGCTACGAATACTCGCAAGTCGCGAATAGCAGACTACGGTGACTAGCGCGATCCTGACATCACAGGTTACTTACTGTTACTGAGTAACGTATTTTGAACTGGAAGATCGTGAATGAAAACATTAGCGCTGGCTGTTTCAGATACGTGAGTATGTTTATTCAAGAGATGTTGAAAAACTGAAATGCATCAATGTAAAACTAAATACCTTTACTTATATTTAAAGAAAGCTTTAAGCCAAGGATTTATAAAGATGCATAACAATCGGCCTCCTTTTTCATCATCTCTAGAATATTACAAAAGCATGAAAAATTTGCATAAACATGAAAAAGTTCAAAAAATTTACAAAAAAATTACACTTGAAAAATTCAAAAACTAACAATCTGATCAATGTCAGGTCACATAAGACTTTATTGGCAGGACACTGACCAGAGTGAACAACATTGTAAGAAAAATTATAACCCCCCACATAAAGATTTAAATATCAAAAATTCTTTTACAAAAATTCAACAGCTGCTCTTTCACTTGTGGCTTAGTAAAGCTATCTGCAAGATTAAGTTTACTAGGAATATATTTAAGTTTAAACATTTTATCAAAAACAAGATTTCTTAAAAAATGATACTTTATATGAATATGTTTTGTTTTCTGGTTTTCAAAAGGGGAATTAGAAAAGGCTATGGCGGCTTGGTTATCACAGAATAAAGTGCAATCTCTCAAATTTAAGTTAAGTATTTTATTTTGTAAGACATTTTTTATCCAGATTAATTCCTTAGCAGCTTCAGTTAAACTAACATATTCGGCCTCCATGGTTGAAAGACTTACACATTGTTGTTTAAATGTCTTCCATGAAATAGGAGTTTCATCCAAAAACAAAATATATCCACCTATGGAAACACGATCGTCTCTGTTTGCTGCAAAATCTGAATCAGAATAACAGGAGAGATTTAAATTATTAACTCTAGATAACTCAAGTTTGAAATTTTTAGTATATTTTAAATAACCTAACAATTTTAATAAACAATTCCAATGAGCAATGCCAGGATTGGTTTGAAATTGGGACAATAAATTTACTGCATACATAATATCAGGTCTGGTCCTTCCCGCTATATAAGATAAACATCCTATAAGATTTCTATAAGGAAAACTAGACATTTTATCAAATTCTTCCTTAGTGGAAGGGGAATCTTGCTTTGACAACACTAAACCCTTAGGAATAGGTAAAGAGCTAATTGGAAATTTAAAGTTTGAATACATTTCACAAACTTTCTCAATATAAGCTGTTTGGTGTATGTAAAGTCTATTTCCAACCTCTTCAAACTCTATGCCTAATAGCTTTCTGGTTGCACCCAAAATTTTTAAGTTAAAATGTTTTTGCAGCAAATCTATCCCAAAATTCAAATCATCTTTAGTTTTGCCAAAAAGAACAATGTCATCAACATAAAGCAAAAGAACCAATCTGTCTTGAAACATATATACACAATTGCACCAATCTAGTTTGCAAAAATTTAATTTGGATAAAGCATCATCCATTTCAAAAAACCACTGTCTGCCACTTTGATGCAGACCATAAATGGCTTTATTTAACTTACAAACTTTATTTTTTTCTTTTTCAAAACCCTCAGGTTGGTGCATGTATATAGTTTCATCAAGACCAGCATAAAGATATGCATTGTTGACGTCTACCTGGACATTAACCCATTTTAACAGACATGAAAATATGGCAAAGAACAACCGAATTATTGAAAAAACTAACAACTGGACTGAAAACTTCATCGTAACTTTCTCCTTTAACCTGATTAAACCCCTTTGCAACTAACCTAGCCTTATACCTTACAATCTCATTATTTTCATTTCTTTTTAAGGTATACACCCAACGATTACCAAGTATTTTTGCATCTTTCGGAGGTGTCACAAGATCCCATACATTACGTTCATACATAACGTTCATTTCTTGGTTCATTGCGTCCCTCCAACTAGATGCTTCTGGGGTTTTTACAGCCTGATTGTAAGTTTTGGGGATTTTAACCTCAGTCAAGTTTGCTTCATCTATTTTTAAAAAATTAGAAATTTTACCGGATTCTTTATTTTTACTGCTGAAGTCAAAAAGGTTTTTATCACATTCTATTTTATTTAATTTACAATATTCTAACAATTCATTAAAAGATCTTATTCTAGTATTGGTTCCTTCGATGCCATAGTAAATGTCTGTTTTATTTCCAATTTTTCGAGGTACTGCTTTACGTATCCAAGGAATAGTTGCACAAGTCTTTAAACTACCCTGTTCTAAACTTTGGTTAGAATCTGATGCCCCTCCCAATTCAGATGTAATCTCTGGTTCTACATCAAAAATATTTCCGTCCTCTGGGAAATCAAAAAGTGAAAAATTTAATTTAGGTTCTTTAATTTTTGAAGCTATATCTACCCCCCTTTTAGTTTCATCAAAACGAACATTAATGGTTTCTACAATTTTCTGTTCATCTATTAACCAAATTCTGTAGCCTTTAGTTGCCTGAGCATACCCGCACATAATCCCTAGTTTAGCTCGCATATCAAGCTTCCTTCGGACTTGTTTGGGCACTCCAACATAAGCTAAACAGCCAAATGTTTTTAAATGAGAAACTGAAGGTTTTATACCAGAGTACATCTCAAAAGGGGTTCTTTTTTGTTTGTGACAGATCCAATTCCAGGTGTAAGAAAAACACATTAAGGCCTCAGCCCAAAATTTTTGTGATAAGCCACTTGAATTAAGGAGAGCTTTAACACCATCAAGAGCAGTTAAATTAAAACGCTCCGCGACACCGTTCATTTCTGGACTGTACGGGTTCGTTTTCTCATGTAAAATTCCCTGCTTCTCTAAAAATTTCTCAAATTCGTTGTTGCAGAATTCTAAACCCCCATCAGTTCTAGTAGAAATTACTTTCTTACTTAAATACCTTTCAGCCCTATTCTGAAATTTTAAGAATGTCTGAAAAACGTCTGATTTATTTCTGATGGTATATACTGCAACATTACGAGAAAAATCATCAATGATGGTGAAAAAGTATCTATTCCCTCCATGTGATGCTACAGGTAAAGGGCCACACAAATCCATGTGTAAAAGTTCTAGAGCAGTTTTTGATCTAACATTCCCTATTGATTTAAATGGCACTCTCTTCGATTTTGCAAGTTTACAGGAGATGCAATCCTCGGTTAACTTTGACAGCTCTGGCAAACCTCTAACACTTTCATTTTTACTAGTATTAACCAAATATTCACTATTTACGTGACAAAATCTCTCATGCCACAAGTTACTCAAATTTAAATTTTCAATTTGGTTAGCTGAAATGTCAACCGAGTTGCTTTCTCCTTTACAAGTTTTATAACTGAAAGGTTTAACAAAATACAAATCATTTTTCCTTACTGCATAAAATAACCATTGCCAGTCCTTGTCATACACAATTAGTTTGCCTTTACTGCCAACAAAATTTATGCCTAGTTTTTCAAGTTTACTACCAGACAAGAGATTTCTACGTAAATGAGGATTATACAAAACATCTTTAAGAATTATTTGATTGAAACTTCCATCTTTACATTTAATAAAAAAATGTATTGTACCTTTTCCCTGAACAGGACTTTCTTTTTCTCCAACAGCAAGTGACATCTGCATATTTGAAACCGACTCATAATTCAAAAAAAGATTTTTGTTATTACAAAAATGAGCAGTAGCAGCTGTATCAAACACCCAGCTACTATTTTGGCCAAAATCAGATGAATTTGCCTCAAGAAAATTACTTTTAAAATTACTTTGAGCTACTTCAATCAAACTAGTCTCATGTTCAGAGAAGGTACATTTTACATTACTATTACTTTTTTCATTACTACATTTAACATTACTATTGTTTTTTTCATTACTACATTTAACATTACTCTTTAACTCTGCGTTACTAGATTCTTTAAATTTACTATTTGACTGATATTTCTTAGTTTGAAAATTTTTAGACTGAAAATTTTTAGATTGATTTTTCAATTTACAGTTAGCAATTAAATGACCATAAGATTTACAAAGAAAACAAGGACCTATTAATTTACTTTGATTAACATTATAATTCTTAAATTTACCTGTTTTACACTTTACCATTTCTCCAGAAAAAGCAACACTAGAACTAGAAATGTCCTTTTTGGCCAGTTTCAATCTATTCTCCTCCAGTAGCAATTCAGCCTCAATCTTGTCCGGTACAAACTCTGCATCTGGCCACCTGTAAATCGCTTGGACTGTAGACTGGAACTCCTCGGGCAAACTTCTAATCATCTGGTAACCCATATACAAGGGCTGAAGGGTATGTCCTACATCACGCAGACGCTCTGCTGCTTGCTTGACACGACACAAAAAAAATCCCAAATTTTCTCCAGGAAAATAACGGACACCAAAAAAATCATCTAGCAGTTGTATAACACGAGCTCTTGTGGTAGGTTCAAAATGCTCTTTAAGGATCTTCCAGGCTTCAGCTCCATTCGTTGTATGCGAAATTAATGGCTTGAACTCAGATGACAAGGTCTGGTAGATAATGGTATAGGACCGGGCTTTTCTTAAATTCACCTCACTCTGCTCTCTCCATGTCAGCTTGTCTGTTACAGGAACTGTTTTTTCCGATGTCTCACCGCTTCCACTCTTGACGTTCTCGATATATTCCCAAGCACCATAATGCATTAGCAGAACTTTTACTTCTATCTTCCACGTCTCCCAGTTTGACGAGGTCAAAAGAGCAACATTCTGAAACTCCATTTTCTATACGGCCTCCGTCAAATAAGTAGGAAAAACACTTTAATACACATGAAAAAAAGCAAAAGTCTCTTTAAAAGCGCACTCCAGGGAAAAAAACATCAGCTGTAAACATCGGCGACACTTAAGCAGAAAAACAACATCGCAGCGACTTCGAGAAACACATCGGCGACGACGTCTTCACTTCCACAAAAACAAACTTTAAACTGCTTTAAAAAATCACAACCGCGCAACTCTGCTACCACTTGTTGGCCGTACCAATAAAAAACTGTTTCATGTGACATGTGGAAGACTTAAAAAGTAACAGCTCCTTTAAAATCATAGTAGTTTATTATGAACATGATGACATACAATAAGACAGCATAACTTCGCTGTTAAATAAACGAACTGAAGAAAAAATAATATGCAGCTACATTTTATATTACAACCAGCATTACAAGCTGGAGGAAGGAAAAGTGAAGGCAAAGCATCCTGGAAAGTCCAGCCTTTTAAACACACCATCGGCGAATGTTTTGCATAAACACGTTGCCATTTAGAGGTACACAAATTCGCATCTGAAACGCCATTGGCTACGAATACTCGCAAGTCGCGAATAGCAGACTACGGTGACTAGCGCGATCCTGACATCACAGGTTACTTAGGGCGCGTCCAGTACTGTCACCGGTACGTAACCGGTAAGTTCGGTTAGTTACCGAAGCGTTCAGTGCTGCTAACCGGTACGCAACCAGCGTCGTTCAGTGGAAGTAACCAAAGTGACCGGTAAGGGACCGAACTAACCGAAGAAAAATCTCGGTTAGTTGGGTCACGTGATCGGTTACATTGAAAATTTACGATGATGTGATACAGATGTAGTTACGATGATGTAATACAGATGGCGCTACAAGTAAATAATACCTCTTTCGTTCAGTAGGTCTGTCGACCGGTTAGGAACCGGTCACTTACCGCCCCGGTAAGTAACCGGTCACATTGGTCACTTTGGTTAGGTCTACTGGACGCGCTCTTACTGTTACTGAGTAACGTATTTTGAACTGGAAGATCGTGAATGAAAACATTAGCGCTGGCTGTTTCAGATACGTGAGTATGTTTATTCAAGAGATGTTGAAAAACTGAAATGCATCAATGTAAAACTAAATACCTTTACTTATATTTAAAGAAAGCTTTAAGCCAAGGATTTATAAAGATGCATAACACTTATTAGTTCCACATTAGTCCGCATTGACACAAAAAAAGAGAAAGGGGGCTAATAGGGTTACAGCCCCCTCCTTCTGAAATAGTCGGAAATTAAATGAAAAAAGTGTTTTTTCCTTACATTTTAAACAAATCTGTACTTTTTTCTTCTGTCATACAGCGAAATAGACATTCTCGTTAACCCCATATTAGTCCACATTGACATCACAGTATACCCAAAGACAGGGAATGGGCTTATGGGGTTATAGCACACCTCCCCCCCCTGAAATTTTCGAAAGTAATATGAAAAAAGTGGCGTTGTTTTTCTTTCTTTTTTGGAAAAAATTATTTTTTTATATCATAAAGTGGGCTAGCCATTCTTATTAGTTCCACATTAGTCCGCATTGACACAAAAAAAGAGAAAGGGGGCTAATAGGGTTACAGCCCCCTCCTTCTGAAATAGTCGGAAATTAAATGAAAAAAGTGTTTTTTCCTTACATTTTAAACAAATCTGTACTTTTTTCTTCTGTCATACAGCGAAATAGACATTCTCGTTAACCCCATATTAGTCCACATTGACATCACAGTATACCCAAAGATGGGGAATGGGCTTATGGGGTTATAGCACACCTCCCCCCCCTGAAATTTTCGAAAGTAATATGAAAAAAGTGGCGTTGTTTTTCTTTCTTTTTTGGAAAAAATTATTTTTTTATATCATAAAGTGGGCTAGCCATTCTTATTAGTTCCACATTAGTCCGCATTGACACAAAAAAAGAGAAAGGGGGCTAATAGGGTTACAGCCCCCTCCTTCTGAAATAGTCGGAAATTAAATGAAAAAAGTGTTTTTTCCTTACATTTTAAACAAATCTGTACTTTTTTCTTCTGTCATACAGCGAAATAGACATTCTCGTTAACCCCATATTAGTCCACATTGACATCACAGTATACCCAAAGATGGGGAATGGGCTTATGGGGTTATAGCACACCTCCCCCCCCTGAAATTTTCGAAAGTAATATGAAAAAAGTGGCGTTGTTTTTCTTTCTTTTTTGGAAAAAATTATTTTTTTATATCATAAAGTGGGCTAGCCATTCTTATTAGTTCCACATTAGTCCGCATTGACACAAAAAAAGAGAAAGGGGGCTAATAGGGTTACAGCCCCCTCCTTCTGAAATAGTCGGAAATTAAATGAAAAAAGTGTTTTTTCCTTACATTTTAAACAAATCTGTACTTTTTTCTTCTGTCATACAGCGAAATAGACATTCTCGTTAACCCCATATTAGTCCACATTGACATCACAGTATACCCAAAGATGGGGAATGGGCTTATGGGGTTATAGCACACCTCCCCCCCCCCCTGAAATTTTCGAAAGTAATATGAAAAAAGTGGCGTTGTTTTTCTTTCTTTTTTGGAAAAAATTATTTTTTTATATCATAAAGTGGGCTAGCCATTCTTATTAGTTCCACATTAGTCCGCATTGACACAAAAAAAGAGAAAGGGGGCTAATAGGGTTACAGCCCCCTCCTTCTGAAATAGTCGGAAATTAAATGAAAAAAGTGTTTTTTCCTTACATTTTAAACAAATCTGTACTTTTTTCTTCTGTCATACAGCGAAATAGACATTCTCGTTAACCCCATATTAGTCCACATTGACATCACAGTATACCCAAAGATGGGGAATGGGCTTATGGGGTTATAGCACACCTCCCCCCCCTGAAATTTTCGAAAGTAATATGAAAAAAGTGGCGTTGTTTTTCTTTCTTTTTTGGAAAAAATTATTTTTTTATATCATAAAGTGGGCTAGCCATTCTTATTAGTTCCACATTAGTCCGCATTGACACAAAAAAAGAGAAAGGGGGCTAATAGGGTTACAGCCCCCTCCTTCTGAAATAGTCGGAAATTAAATGAAAAAAGTGTTTTTTCCTTACATTTTAAACAAATCTGTACTTTTTTCTTCTGTCATACAGCGAAATAGACATTCTCGTTAACCCCATATTAGTCCACATTGACATCACAGTATACCCAAAGATGGGGAATGGGCTTATGGGGTTATAGCACACCTCCCCCCCCCTGAAATTTTCGAAAGTAATATGAAAAAAGTGGCGTTGTTTTTCTTTCTTTTTTGGAAAAAATTATTTTTTTATATCATAAAGTGGGTTAGCCATTCTTATTAGTTCCACATTAGTCCGCATTGACACAAAAAAAGAGAAAGGGGGCTAATAGGGTTACAGCCCCCTCCTTCTGAAATAGTCGGAAATTAAATGAAAAAAGTGTTTTTTCCTTACATTTTAAACAAATCTGTACTTTTTTCTTCTGTCATACAGCGAAATAGACATTCTCGTTAACCCCATATTAGTCCACATTGACATCACAGTATACCCAAAGATAGGGAATGGGCTTATGGGGTTATAGCACACCTCCCCCCCCTGAAATTTTCGAAAGTAATATGAAAAAAGTGGCGTTGTTTTTCTTTCTTTTTTGGAAAAAATTATTTTTTTATATCATAAAGTGGGCTAGCCATTCTTATTAGTTCCACATTAGTCCGCATTGACACAAAAAAAGAGAAAGGGGGCTAATAGGGTTACAGCCCCCTCCTTCTGAAATAGTCGGAAATTAAATGAAAAAAGTGTTTTTTCCTTACATTTTAAACAAATCTGTACTTTTTTCTTCTGTCATACAGCGAAATAGACATTCTCGTTAACCCCATATTAGTCCACATTGACATCACAGTATACCCAAAGATGGGGAATGGGCTTATGGGGTTATAGCACACCTCCCCCCCCTGAAATTTTCGAAAGTAATATGAAAAAAGTGGCGTTGTTTTTCTTTCTTTTTTGGAAAAAATTATTTTTTTATATCATAAAGTGGGCTAGCCATTCTTATTAGTTCCACATTAGTCCGCATTGACACAAAAAAAGAGAAAGGGGGCTAATAGGGTTACAGCCCCCTCCTTCTGAAATAGTCGGAAATTAAATGAAAAAAGTGTTTTTTCCTTACATTTTAAACAAATCTGTACTTTTTTCTTCTGTCATACAGCGAAATAGACATTCTCGTTAACCCCATATTAGTCCACATTGACATCACAGTATACCCAAAGATGGGGAATGGGCTTATGGGGTTATAGCACACCTCCCCCCCCCTGAAATTTTCGAAAGTAATATGAAAAAAGTGGCGTTGTTTTTCTTTCTTTTTTGGAAAAAATTATTTTTTTATATCATAAAGTGGGCTAGCCATTCTTATTAGTTCCACATTAGTCCGCATTGACACAAAAAAAGAGAAAGGGGGCTAATAGGGTTACAGCCCCCTCCTTCTGAAATAGTCGGAAATTAAATGAAAAAAGTGTTTTTTCCTTACATTTTAAACAAATCTGTACTTTTTTCTTCTGTCATACAGCGAAATAGACATTCTCGTTAACCCCATATTAGTCCACATTGACATCACAGTATACCCAAAGATGGGGAATGGGCTTATGGGGTTATAGCACACCTCCCCCCCCCCCTGAAATTTTCGAAAGTAATATGAAAAAAGTGGCGTTGTTTTTCTTTCTTTTTTGGAAAAAATTATTTTTTTATATCATAAAGTGGGCTAGCCATTCTTATTAGTTCCACATTAGTCCGCATTGACACAAAAAAAGAGAAAGGGGGCTAATAGGGTTACAGCCCCCTCCTTCTGAAATAGTCGGAAATTAAATGAAAAAAGTGTTTTTTCCTTACATTTTAAACAAATCTGTACTTTTTTCTTCTGTCATACAGCGAAATAGACATTCTCGTTAACCCCATATTAGTCCACATTGACATCACAGTATACCCAAAGATGGGGAATGGGCTTATGGGGTTACAGCACACCTCCCCCCCCTGAAATTTTCGAAAGTAATATGAAAAAAGTGGCGTTGTTTTTCTTTCTTTTTTGGAAAAAATTATTTTTTTATATCATAAAGTGGGCTAGCCATTCTTATTAATTCCACATTAGTCCGCATTGACACAAAAAAAGAGAAAGGGGGCTAATAGGGTTACAGCCCCCTCCTTCTGAAATAGTCGGAAATTAAATGAAAAAAGTGTTTTTTCCTTACATTTTAAACAAATCTGTACTTTTTTCTTCTGTCATACAGCGAAATAGACATTCTCGTTAACCCCATATTAGTCCACATTGACATCACAGTATACCCAAAGATGGGGAATGGGCTTATGGGGTTATAGCACACCTCCCCCCCCTGAAATTTTCGAAAGTAATATGAAAAAAGTGGCGTTGTTTTTCTTTCTTTTTTGGAAAAAATTATTTTTTTATATCATAAAGTGGGCTAGCCATTCTTATTAGTTCCACATTAGTCCGCATTGACACAAAAAAAGAGAAAGGGGGCTAATAGGGTTACAGCCCCCTCCTTCTGAAATAGTCGGAAATTAAATGAAAAAAGTGTTTTTTCCTTACATTTTAAACAAATCTGTACTTTTTTCTTCTGTCATACAGCGAAATAGACATTCTCGTTAACCCCATATTAGTCCACATTGACATCACAGTATACCCAAAGATGGGGAATGGGCTTATGGGGTTATAGCACACCTCCCCCCCCTGAAATTTTCGAAAGTAATATGAAAAAAGTGGCGTTGTTTTTCTTTCTTTTTTGGAAAAAATTATTTTTTTATATCATAAAGTGGGCTAGCCATTCTTATTAGTTCCACATTAGTCCGCATTGACACAAAAAAAGAGAAAGGGGGCTAATAGGGTTACAGCCCCCTCCTTCTGAAATAGTCGGAAATTAAATGAAAAAAGTGTTTTTTCCTTACATTTTAAACAAATCTGTACTTTTTTCTTCTGTCATACAGCGAAATAGACATTCTCGTTAACCCCATATTAGTCCACATTGACATCACAGTATACCCAAAGATGGGGAATGGGCTTATGGGGTTATAGCACACCTCCCCCCCCTGAAATTTTCGAAAGTAATATGAAAAAAGTGGCGTTGTTTTTCTTTCTTTTTTGGAAAAAATTATTTTTTTATATCATAAAGTGGGCTAGCCATTCTTATTAGTTCCACATTAGTCCGCATTGACACAAAAAAAGAGAAAGGGGGCTAATAGGGTTACAGCCCCCTCCTTCTGAAATAGTCGGAAATTAAATGAAAAAATTGTTTTTTCCTTACATTTTAAACAAATCTGTACTTTTTTCTTCTGTCATACAGCGAAATAGACATTCTCGTTAACCCCATATTAGTCCACATTGACATCACAGTATACCCATAGATGGGGAATGGGCTTATAGGGTTATAGCACACCTCCCCCCCCTGAAATTTCCGAAAGTAATATGAATAAAGTGCCGTTCTTTTTCTTTCTTTTTTGGAATTTTTTTTTTTCTATCATACAGCGGGCTAGCCATTCTTATTAGTCCCACAATAGTCTGCATTGACTCAAAAAAAGAGAAAGGGGGGCTGATGGGGTTACAGCTGCCTCCTTCCGAAATAGTCGGAAATTAAATGAAAAAAGTGTTTTTCTTTTTGTTTGAGATAAATTTGTAACTTTGCTTTCTGCAATACGACGAACTACCCATGCTATGTAGTCTCATATCAGTGCACAGTTACACTGCAGTATACCCAACGAGGGAAGGGGGCTGATGGGTGTTACAGCCCCCCTTGCGAAATAGTCGAAAATGAAATGAAAATGATGCTGATATTTTTTCTTTCTGTTTGAGATAAATTTGTAATTTAGTTGTCTATTTTACCGCGGATTAGCCATTTTCGTTAGTCCCATATTAGTCCACACAGACCACCTCAACCTCAGCATACCCAAAGAAAGGGAAGGGGGTTGATGGTGTTACAGCCCGCCACTTCCTTCTGAAATAGTCGAAAGTGACATGGAAAAAAAGCACTGATATATTTCCCTTTCTGTTTGAGAGAAATTTGTATTTTTTTTCTCCTCTCATTAAATGGACTCTTCTCTTTACTCCTATATCAGTGCACAGTTGCCAAAAGAGGTTAAAAGGGGCAATGGGATTACAGCTTTCCTCCCGAAATAGTCAAAAATAAAATGAGAAAGTGCTGATTTTTTTTTTTTTTTTGAGAGATAAATTTGCAATTTAGTTTTCTGTTATGCAGAGGATTAGCCGTTCTCGTTACTCCCATATTAGTCCACATTGACACTACAGCATACTGAAAGAAGGGGAAGGAGACTGATGGGGTTACAGCCCTCTATCCCTTCCAAAATATTCGAAAATGACATGAAAAAAAGTGCTGATTTGTTGAGAGAGAAATTTTTAATTCCCCCTTACCCTAAATTTGTAATTTAGTTTTCTGTCATACAGCAGATTAGCCATTCTCGTTAGTCCGAAATTCGCGTTTATTTTCGATCTGTTGACGAAATTGATGTTTTTCTTTGACCGTTTGACGGATAACGCTTATTTATTCGTGACCCTTAGTCGAAAATTGCGTTGTTTTCGCCGCTTTTTGACGAAATTCGTGTTTTTTCTGAGATCTTTTGTTGAAATTTGTGTTTTTTCGCGTCTTTTTGACGGAATTCGCGTTTTTTCTGCAACCCTTTGACGAAGTTCGCGTTTCCTTCGCGACCATTTGACGAAATTCGCGTTTTCTTCACGATCATTACATGAAATTTGACCTTTTTATCGCGATCCTTTTTCCAAATTTGCGTTTTTTCCACAGTCCTTTGACGAAATTTGAGGTTTTCTGCGGCTCTTTGACGAAATTTGCGTTTTTTTCGATCCTTTGACGAATTTTTTTTTCACTTTCCTTTGACGAAATACGTGTTTTTTCTGCAGCCCTTCGACGAAATTAGTGTTTTTTCAGCGGTCATTAAACGAAATTCGTGTTTCCTCCGCGATCATTTGATGAAATTCGGGTTTACTCCGCAATTATTTGACAAAATTTGCGTTTTCACAGCGATCATTTGACGAAATATGACCTTTTATAGCAGTCCCTTGACAAACTTCGCGTTTTTTTGCGCCCTTTGACAAAATTTGAGTTTTATCCGTGGCTCTTTGACGAAATTCGTATTTTATCTGCTGCCCTTTGATAAAATTCGGATTTTTCCATGATCCTTTAACGAAATTGGAGATTGTTTTTCTACGAACAATTGACGAAATTGATTTTTTTCGGAAGCCATTTGTCAAAAATAGCGATATATTTTTAAATCCGAATTTTCGGACTGATGACCAATTTTTTTTTATTTTTGGAACCTCATGTCTTAAATTTTCAGAAAATTTTGAACAGAATCATCCCCCCCCCCCCCCCCCTCTGGCTACGTCCTTATTGTCAAAAATTATTGTTGTTTACATCACAATTCAACGTGTTTCGTAATATTCAGAATATTAGTGAAATTTAAGTCAGCCCCCCCCCCCGAAATAAAATCCTGGATACGCCACTGGCAGTTAATACAAAACAAAATATTTCTTACTATGTTAAATAAATTGTTATTTTTCTTTGTTTACTTTATTTTACAGTTAAGTAACTACTTTTAAACACTATTTCTTGATAGAAAATAAGCAATTATTTAATATTTTGAACAGCCTGCATTACCAGAGCAGAGAGGATTGTGGACCACTGTGCCCCATGTTGAAGTTCAATAAATAATCCTATTAAAATATTGTTTATAGCTTTCTTTTAAACATATTGACTCTAAAGTTAAATAAAAACAAGTATCTTAGCTTTGCAAAAAAACGGTTTTATCTTATTTATCTACAACCTTTAATTACTAAAAAAATAAAAATAAGATTGATGAAAAATGTTACTTTTAGAAGCTCAAAACAATCAATCCAGGAAAAAATAGTTCATACTGAGCTAAACCTATTTTCTGAAGGCTATCAATAATCATTGCAGTGCTGTTGTCTATTAAATTAGGATAGAAGAGAAGCTTAAACATTTTTTAAATAAATAATATATTAGGGGTGGTCTACTGTGCCCATAGGTCCAGTGTGTACCGGTCTCCCCTACTAACAGGATATTTTTAGTTTAACAGAACATAAACACTGAAAGAATAACAAGACTTCATCCTATAAATATTAGATATATATATATATATTACAAAAAAGAATGAAAATAAAAAAAAAGGGAAGAGCTCTATCTACCTGTTAGGATTCAGGTGACCTTTTCATTTAATTGCTATGGAGAGACATCCTTTTCATCGACACACTTTCTCTTCCCTGCAAATCAAAGAGAGAGTTAGTGACAAGAAAAGAAAAATCGTGCATCCAGCATAGATGGTGAAACACTTTCCAAGTCATTCAGAATGTATACTGCAAAACAAAAATTCACAGTTTAATAAACTGATGGATAATGTCCAAAGTAAACAATTTGGAAATCGAACGAACACACTTAGGTACTTTTATGTTAGACGGACATCAGTGATGTAATATTTTTTTAAATGGAAAATGGTCGACAGGTTAATGGGGAAGTATCCACAAAAGTCTTTTCTTCATCAAAGTGCATCCTTTTTCGATACAGCCATTCTTTTTACACACAGATTTCCTGCTTCAGTTCATTTCTGTTCGCAAAATGGAATTTAAAGATGACAGCTTAATAACACACACTAAAAGATTTCCTGTTTGCAGTTACCTCACTTATAACAGCCCTGGAGCATTAATCTCCAGATGACCAAACGGTATCGACACGTTATAATATAGGACTGATTTCTATCCAAGTTTAAAAAAAGGCACTTTTTTTAATAACTAAGGGCACACTTAGGTTTTTACAGGCACTTTAATCATTTTTAAAGCCACTTCTGTTATTTAAAAGTTAGGGCATTCTTTTCAAGACAATCAGTCACTTTTGACAACGCAAGCAATGTTTTTTAATACAAAAAGGAGTAAGGGCGCTTTTGGAACAGCTTTGGGATTAGCCTGCTGTCCGCCATCTTGTTTTTTTTATTTCGCACAAAAAACCCATTTTTGCCAAGTAGTAAATGTTGCCCAGTGGTCATTTATAGCCCTTTTAGGCTTAACTATAAAAAAATTTTAAAGCAGATAATAAAAAATAAAAAAAAAGGAAAGCAAAGCAATTAAAATCATGAATATTTTATAAAACGTTTATTAAATTATACATGATCTTAACAGCATTGCTTTCTTTTTTATTTCTGGATTTGTAATATCTACTTTAACAAATTTTCACAATGAAGCCCAAAGTGGCTATAAATGACAAGTCGGCGACAGGAAGCATAACAAAACTGAAAGTTAGCATCGAGAAAACGGTAAATACTTAATGATACTGAGATTGAAATAAAGCAAATATAAACATCATTTGAAAAGGAAAAAAAAATGGGGGGATACATACAGATAATCAAACAAATTTAAAACAGCAAAATATTTTTTTTAAAACACAGAATTTATTTAAAAGGGGTCTAAAATTTTAGGGTCTATAAAAAGGGTTTAAAAAAATATATATGTTACTTAAATCTTTTTTGTCAGGTTTACCCACCGGTAATCCTATTGCTTAAAGCAAGAATTAAAACAGCCAAAATGTAGTTTCAAAACAAAACAAACTAGTCGTTGGGGGCCACCGTAATACTTACCCATCATGGATATGCATAATGTAAAATATTAAAATTAATCATGTGTAAACTACTTATAAAATGCATTGCCATTCGAATAAAATCATGGCTGGATGACGTCCTAAACTTTAAAGGCTCGATGACTGAATTGCGTAAGAGAAACATCCTTATAACTCCAAAGACAATAATCCTATTTAACTAGCGGTTTATTGCATCTGATTAAGAGTTAAATTTCCAATTAAAATATATCTTTGAAGTGAAATTGGGATGAAATACAGGGTCATGAAAAATCGAAGAGTGTGGAAAATAGGATTCCAAATATCTCGGCCACTCATGATCCGATCGACTTCATGCTTTATGCAAAATTTATGTTTTTTTATTGTCTTTTATATTCATTTCTTAAAATAAACAATTTAAAAAATTTGTATATACCTTTCATCAGAACGAATATTTCGAGAGTCTGAAAAAAATTGTTCCGGTTCATCGAGGTTATTGAAATGAAATAGGCTTCTTCCCATTATTACATACTAAGTACATACCAAAATGCAAGTCTCTATCTCAATTTTTTCGGGAGATAGAGCGTTTACAGACACACAAATGTACGGCAAAATTTTTGGCTTAGATGCTTTACACTGACGCTATAAAAAAAAAAAATTAATTGGTTAAAAAAAAGAACTATTTTTCTTTTATGGCAACCCGGCTATTAAGCTTGTATTTAGTTACCGTAGTAGCTTGGCGCAGTCTTGGAAATCGCGCCAACCAAACAGTCGCCAATCTTTTGTTTACATTTTAGCGTCAGTGTATCACATCTGTTCCAAATTTTTTTTCTAAAAATATGTTTTTCGGAATCTCCAGTGTCTGAAACGTGTAAATCCGTCAAATTTTTTTTTTCCCGATTTTCAAAACGATTACAAGACTTACCCTATACTACGTATGATGTGTAAGTAATAAATATTAAAAAAACAAGTAATTTTTAAAAATTTTCCAAAGTTGATGTTTTCACCTAGCTTCAAACGTAAAAAGATTTCACTTGATCTCTTACTTTAGGAGCAATAAATTAAACTGTTGCTGTTGAAGGGTGTTTGGGTGTAGGGGGGGGGTATAAAAAGGTGTTTATTTGTTGTCAGGGAGGCTCTGCCCCCTGACCCCCCCCCCTTTTTTTTCTTTTAACTATAAATCACCTTTTTGAAATTTAGCAAAAGCAATCAAACTCACCTGCTTTGTGCAGAGCATTCTGAAAAACACGCAAATTTAAATCATGAGAATCAAAATAAAAGCAAAAATATATAATTTAAAACATAAAATTAATGTCAAAATTATGTTTTAAAAAAGACATACATTTTATGAAAAATAACAGAAAACCAATGATCTCACTTAGGGGAGACTGGTACACAGTGGACCACTTTTTCAGTTAATTTTTTTTTTCTCTTTAACGGACAAACTGATCTGCACGAAAATATTTTTGAATATTCCTTAAACCTTTATATATTCATTATAATTTTCTCAAAACATAGTTTTCAATACATTTTTCAAAAAAAAAATTTTTTTAATGCAGCCGAAAAGTGGACCAATGTGTGGCCCACTGGTCCACCCACCGGGGCACAGTGAACCGCTATTAAAGTATTATCTGAAGTACAATATAAATCTAATTTTCATTAATCTAATTCTTTTTTATTTTTTCTTTACCCGCAAAATAACATAGTAATATAAATTTACAAGTAACATTTTGAAACAAAAACAAAAAAAATAATTATATTTTGAAAATAATAACAGATTAATACAGGAACAATTGCAATTTACTTGAAGTTATTACTTAAGCACAAAAAAATCAGCGCACATTAAAATTTGAAAATGAAATTCCAAAATAATTATGAGTAAGATTGAAATATTTTTGGATCTGGGAGCAACATTATGAAATCATTGACATCAACAACAGATTCATCTACAGTTTCGGGAAAAATAAACTGATTTCCATTCAATTTGCATTTCCTGAATCTTACTTGAATAGAATCATCACCCATTAGACTACAGTTATATTTATCAAAGGCAGTCAATACAAAACAAAATATTTCTTACTATGTTAAATAGTTATTTTTCTTTGTTTACTTTATTTTACAGTTAAATAACAACTTTAAAACAATATTTTTTTTATAGAAAATAGGCAATTATTAAATTTGAACATTCTGCATTACAGGAGCAGAATGGATTGTGGACCACTGTGCCCAGGAGTGGGTGGTCCAATGTACCCCATGTTGAAGTTCAATAAATAATCATATTAAATATTGTTTATAGCTTTCTTTTAAACATATTAACTTTAAAGTTAAATAAAAACAAGTATCTTAGCTTTGCAAAAAAGCTGTTTAATCTTATTTATCTACAACTTTTAATTACTAAAAAATAAAAATAGAATGATGAAAAATTTTACTTTTAGAAGCTCAAAACAACTAGTCATGATAAAATAGTTCATACTGAGCTAAACATATTTTCTGAAGGCTATAAATAATCAGTGCAGTGCTGTTGTCTATTAGAATAGAAGAGAAGCTTAAAATTTTTTAAAATAAATAATATATTAGGGGTGGTCTACTGTGCCCATAGGTCCAGTGTGTAACGGTCTCCCCTACCTCTTTTGCAAACAATTCAAACTGAACGGTAAGTAGCTTATCATTTAAAAAATCTGTAGGATCTGATGTGCCTTTATTTCAGTTTCAATCTTGTTATTAATAATTTTTTGTAACAATGCATCGTTATACGGTTTCATATAATTGTGACAGTGCTATTAAAGCTTTGTTAATGGCATTAAAAATGTCAAATTATGATTTAATCAAAATTTATATAAGAGATACACATATGCAGAAAAATTACAGGACATCGTGCATACGTGGGGCCCCCACAAATTTATTTGCCATGGCCCCCAAAATGTCAAAGTCGAGCCTTAAACCAATCTTCTTTCGTTTTAAATTTTAAAAATCATAAAATCAGCCAACAAACACACAAATTAATATCACATATTAGATCTAAATCGGGGAAAGAAGAGAATAATAATAAAAAAAAAGTCTGCACACATACTTACGCTTACAGTTCAATGAAATAAGTCAAGAGGAATGTCATGTACAGATGAAAAATTTTCACCCGTTGACATGAAGAAAATAATCGGAAAGGCAACCAGAAGCTATCACAGTTGTTTTTGGATGAAGTTTTTTTCGCGTATAAAATATCCTTCTATCATAGTTTAATTCAGAAATACCGACTGCTACATGAAGCATTTCTCCTCATCGTCGAAATATTCGCGATCTACATCTATTTTCATCCTCGATTTGTTGTTTAGACTTAGAAAGCTTTGTTATGAATTCTCGGTTAGTTGGTTGGTTGGTTGGTTTGGCAGGTAATGAGACATACTACATGGTAGCCATGGAGATTGGTAGCAGCGAAGAAAGCTCCCGAAATCGTATTAGTTTGTAAAGGTGTCGCTTGTGTTCCCAGATTTCACTGTTGTGTGGGCGGAACTCCCAATACTTGTGGGAAATATCCATATTTGATTGGCCTTTCTAATAGAGTAGTTCACATAACGTGACATTTACGGTAAAACGTTGAAAAAGTTGTAGGACACACAAGTAGAAAAAGCATTGAAAAAGATACCGCGCCTAGAATACATAGTGTGGAAAACGGTTTTACCGTTTTTTTAATTCAAAATTTTCGAATTCAAACCAGAAATTCTGAAACAAGAATTTTTACTTCGATTATCGTCGTTCGATATTCGTCACGAAATATCTCCGAACGAAAGAACATTAAACGAAAAGAACTGGTGTGAATGCGAAATTTCGGAATTTAAAAAAAGCCACAAACTGGTAATGTTTTAAGAAGTACTAAAAAATTGTATCCGATAAACGTGCAACGATGCGGAATAATTATAGGGCAATCGCAGTGACGTCTGCTTTAAAAATAGATTTATATCTACAACGTTAAAAATCTTCAGTTTTTGCTGGAGACACACTCAACCGCTTTTAGAGAAAATGGTTAGTTTACTATTATGGAGCATTTTTATTGGTCAAAATAGAGATATTCCTTAAAAGCAGTGGAGTAACTATGCAGTAAAAGCTAAAAAAATTTTACAGTGAGCAAAAGTAACCGTTTCACTATTGACAACATGAACATAATTCCTGTTAATAAAATCTTCTTGTAAGTGTATATTTCAGATGTAACTGATTTTGAAGTTAGTTTTTTATAATATCAGGGAATTTATGCTTTTCCACTCTTCTAGCAGAGATTCATTCTTTGGTCTGCTAAATAGGGATAGTTTCTTGTTTGCTGTCTTCAATGACGAATTTCACGCATATTGTTTATACAATGAGATTTCTGTTGACAGTGATGTTGTATTTGTTTAGTTTTGATTTAAGTGTGAAAAGCACACATATATGCGGTAGAAGTGATCATTTCAATACCAAATTTAACGTATTTTGTATATACATACGCAATGAGGTGTCTCTTTACAGTGTTATTTGTTTAGTTTTGTTCTAAACTGTCAAAAGGGGGCATATATGCGGTAGAAGTGATCGCTTCAATGACGAATTTCATGCATTTCGTGTATTCCTACGCAAAGAGGTGTCTGCTTACTATGATATTTATTTAGTTTTGTTTTGAAGGGTGGAAAACGGATATAGGTGCGATAGAAGTAATCATTTCAATGACGAATTTTAAGTATTTTGTATATTTCTACGTAACGAGATGTCTGTTTACATTGATATTTAATGAGTTTTTTTTTTCAAGTGGTCGAAGTGGACATATATGCGAATAGCTGTGATCGCTTCAATGACGAATGTAACTGAAGAAATGACGAATGTCACGCATTTTGCGTATTCCTACGCAATGAGGTTTATGTTTACACTGATATTCATTTAGTTTTGTTAGTACGCTTTTCACACTTCAAAACAAAACTAAATAAATGTCAGTGTAAACAGCAACTTGTTGCGTAAGAGTACACAAAATACGCGAAATTCTTCATTGAAGCGACCACTTCTATTGCATATATGCCCTCAATTCACACTTCGAACCAAAACTAAATAAATATCACTGTAAACAGAAACCTTGTTGAGTAGATCTTCTTGTGTGTCTTGTGCGCATTGTGTGTATTCCTACGCAAAGAGGTTTCTCTTTTCAGTTACTTCTGTTTGGATTGGAGAAAAACGGAGATATGTGTGATAGAAGTGATCGCTTCTATGACGTATTTCACAGAATTTGTGTATTCCTACGCAATGAGGTGTCTGTTTACAGTGATTTTTACTTAGTTTTGTTTTTAAGGGTGAAAAGCGGTCATATATGCGATAGAAGTGATCGCTTCAGCGACGAATTTCACGCATTTTGCGTATTTCTACGCAACGATGTGTCTGTTTACAGTGATAATTTAGTTTTGTTTGGAAGGGTTAAAAGCGGACGTATGTGCGATAGATATCATCGCTTCGACAGCAAATTTAAAGTATTTTGAGGTAATTTAAAGTATTTTTACGCCATGAGGTGGTTGTTTACAATCATATATATTTAGTTTTGTTTTGAAATGAGAAATGCAGACATATATGCGATAGAAGTGATCGCTTCAATGGCAAGTTTCATACATTTTGTATACACCTACGCAACGAGGTGTGTGTTCACAGTAATATTTATTGAGTTTTGTTTTGAAGTGTGAAAATTCAAGTACACCTACCCTACAGTCCTTTTTTGACGGGAACTACTGAAGCGATCAGGGCTCTAGTGGAGGATATACCATAGTATATGCCGTTTACACCCTCTAGTTTTCAAGTACATATACAGCCCTCTGTTTTTTTACGGGAACTACTGAAGTGATCAGGACTCTAGTGGAGGATATACAGTAGTATATGCCGTATAGCCTCTATTTTTCAAGTACATCTACAGCCCTCTGTTTTTTTACGGGAACTACTGAAGCGATCAGGAATGTAGAGGAGGCTATAGTTTAGTATATGCCGTCTACCCTCCGTTTTATCTACGACTAAAACACTGGAATAGATTTTTGGCAGAAATTTTATGTTCTACCAAACCAACACCTTCGTCGCTGGTGTCCTATGAAACATTTGAAAAAAAGAATCAACACCATGGGTGAGGATGGTAGAGCCATTAAAAAATGATAACATTGCACAAAACTATCAGATAAAAGAAACAAACAAGTCTTTATCACTCAATTTGAACTGCATGCGCGAAATTGTACATGTGTCATGAGCACATTTCGTTTTTTTTTTTTATACAGACATTTCCATATAAACTCTATATAACATAACATTGTATACAATGATACATTTTATGATGCTTGATTCATCGAGTGTTAGGGTTGAGAAAATTATATTTGTTTTTATTACAATATATTTACTTTGAAATGTCCATAGTTGACCTATCCCCCAAAAACTTATGTATCATTCCACAGGCCTTGAAACAATTTTATTGCAACATCCAAATGGTAAAATCGACCTCAGTGTCGGTAGTAAATGTAAGTTAAAATTTAATAAAAATAATTTTTTATTCAAAAATAGAAAATGAAGATATTTTGCTAAGTTAGATTAAATAATTAAATATATATATATATATTATATATACAGGTTCTATCAATAGCAAGTCAATGAGGAAAAAAAACCCACTTTTGCACGGTCAAGGTTGATGTAAGTGGCATACATTTAGGCATGGTGTTGGTCAGTATAACGGAAGAGTACCTATTTTTTTATGCAGTCGCTTAAACACGTAATGTCATGTCTGGCAAAGAAATAAAAAATGACAAGTTATTATATGCAATTTTTGCTTAAACAAATAGAATCTATGTTTATAATAAAATTACCCACAGCTGTTGGATTATTTTTTAATTCCCCGACCTATTTATAGTTTTGTTATTGACACAAGTAATAAAGGGGGGGGGGGTACTTTTGTGTTATAGTGGCCCCCGTAAATACAATTATGTCAAGATCATAGCAAAGTTGACATAGGTCTCGTATACAGGGTGAGAATAAAAAACCTCCATTTGACAATTCAATAATTCATCAACTATGACAAATAGGTGACATGAACACGAAAGTATTGAGATCGCTTCAGTAGTTCCTGAGAGAGAAAAGCACATCGACTGTTGTGTCGCCACCTGGAATGAAAAAAGCAAAATGGTGAAAAAGTGTCATAAAGGGTGCTCGACTTGCAAGAACAGTTTCTAATCTGGATCACAACCAGACAGACAGACGTGGACCCTCGTACCGAAAGATTCTAGTCAATTTAATTTATGGATCGGGGACAAATGGTCATTGTCAGTGAAATTGACTGATGTCTGTATTAACGCCAAATGTTGTCATTTGTTTTTGTTTTTCCCTTGGTTCATGCTGAATAAAATAAAATGAAAAAATAATAATGATTGAATGTTTTTTTGAGTTTTAATGGTTGGTATTTTTCTGTTTGCTGGACACAAGTGATATGTATGTATTATATATATTTGTGTGTTATATGTACATATATCACTAGCATCAGGCTAACAGAATACACACATGTATATACAAGCAGAGCTTCACAAATGCAGTCGCCACTGGCGACACAGCTATTTAATCTGGTTTTTTTTTTCCTACAAAAATTCACCTAAATGCCCAACCTAAGCACAAACGATATTTTTTCTCTTTCCCACCCCTATTTGTACGCTTCAAGCAGTTATCTGCCTCTTTAATGGAAGAACCAAGTTTAAAAGGCATTTTCCATCTCCAGCATAGAAAACTCCATTCATTTCCGCTCTAGCCATCTAGCAAGTCTTGTGATTAGACTGTGCAGAGCTTATTAGATGTTTCAATAAAACAATAATGAATAGTGTCCATCTAGTCTCTGTGGCATCTAAAATTGGATACACTGCTAAAAAATGCTGACTTCAACAGGAAAAGAGGCAAAAAATTGTAGCACTCAACCATTCTAACATTTGAAGCATTCAGCAATCAGAATTTCTGGAGTATGTAAGTCAGTTGACAGTTTTTTTTCTCTTTTTTTAGACATACATAATTATGTGAAGTTTCATTAGAAAACTTTCAAAATTATGTACTGTTCTAAACTATGCTATTTTCTCAATTAATTCCTAAAAAAACTTGATTTTTTTTAAATCAAGGCTGGGGGGTGGGGGGTATTTTTTCCTGTCTACCAGATTTTATAAAATTTGGAAGGACTTGTATATAAGTATATATACAGAAACCTGTATACCTATATATATGTACAGGGTGTCCGAAAACAGTCAAATAACTCGAGAAATATACATCGGATTGAAAAACGGCAAAATGCATGTTGAATATTTTTGAAACATCTATTTAGAGATACGAAAGTTGCCCCCTGGAAGGGGGGCAACTTTGAAATCTTAAAGGATGACCACCATTTTTTATTGCAGATTCGGATTCTACGGGAAAAAATATGTAACTTTTGTATTGAACATTTTCTTCAAAACATTGAAAAATCTAGTTTTGAAAACTCTATTTAGGGATATCAAAGGTGCCATTTTTCAGAAGAGAATGTTGAACACAAAAGTTACGTATTTTTTCCCGTAGAATCCGAATCTGCAATAAAAAAAATGGGGGTCATCCTTTAAGGTTTCAAAGTTGGGAGGGGGCAACTTTCATATCCCTAAATTGATTTTAAAAAAATACTGAACATACATTTTGCCGTTTTCAATCTGATGTATATTTCTCGAGTTATTGGGCCGTTTCTAGACTTTTCGGACACCCTGTATAGGTGGCTAACAGAAAAGTACCAAATTGTTTTTTTCAAAATAAAATGGATACTTTATTAGGTACACATATAAACAAAGGGAAGACTGTTGCCACTGAAATGTAAAAAAAAAATACAAGACATTCGGAAAAGCCCCGATCTCTTAAAGTGTCAACTACGAGTCATTTTAAACATTGAAACGGTCACTGCATTAATGAGAACAGAGAAAGAAACAATCTTGGACATTCATCTTATTGACATTATCTTTCTTAATGATCATCTTTGTCTGGTGGGGATAATTATAGGTTTGGGACGTCCATTGAAATAGATCTGTTGAACGTAGTTATGTGTTGCAACATTTTTACTTTCTTCTATCTTTACCAGAAGAAAGTATTGGATTCATGAAAATTTTCAACTTCCGGTTTTAGGAAGGATTGATACTTTTTAGACGGTCCTGAACATGATTGGACTGCTTTTAGAAAATGTCTGTCTGTCTGTATGTGACAAAAATTTGGTGGGCGCTCTCTCTCAAGAACTCATGCTCGGAATTTAATAAAACTTTAGATTCTGTGAGTCCCTGATATAAATGGATGCTGATTAGATTTTGGTGTAAATCGCCCAGCAGGTGCCGCTGCTATGCAGCATTTACACGATTTTAGCGATAGTCCTAACTCAAGAAATAAGGTACGAAATTGAATAAAACTTTTACATTCAGTTAGACCTTGATATATAAAGTGGTGCTGATTCTTTTTAATGTATGCGAAACCTGTGTGAGAGAGAAAAAAAGTTTTGGGACTGACACATCCGACTAGTTTAAAAATTCTTTCTCTCTTTGACGTTGCTGTTTAAGGACATAATCGTTATTCATTTTGGCTGAAGGCTTGCCTCGGCAACCCATCCTAGAGTTGGCGAGAACGATTACATAAAAGCATGCAAGGTCCATGAAACATACTGGACAACCTCTGCACGGAGTTTTCACTTCCTAACACAGATCGTCCCCACTAGAGGGGATTGAAGCTAAAAACAATTGGCGTCCTCCATTATCCTACAGGAGTATGCAGCTATTTAAGCATAGATGGGTTACTTCATTCGTGTTCCATTCTACTTCCCTTTCATTTTACATAAATTTATTTCTACTGAAAAGAAAGTTTGAGGTGTAATCACCTTGATATATTAAAAATATCACTGACGGCTCGGCCTACAAGCACAGGTAGATTTTGAAAACACAGACCAGGAGGCACCTGTTTGTTGGGAATGGCGAAAGAAATTACCTTTTTGCCATGATGCGGCAGTTGGAACCGCCCACTTCCAAATCTACATTGTCTGTAGGCAAAGTCGGCAGAGATTTTTTTTTTTGTTTTTAGTTTTTTTTTTGCTATAAGGGTTGGTCCTATAAAAAACGTGTCAATATAAAAGTTGTGTATAATATTAAGAGGATTCATAATAAATTAAGCAGATTATATATCTTGTAAATGGACAAAGTTATGAATTTTTCTTCTATAACCCCCCCCCCCTTGGGGCCATTTTAAACAATATCAAACATCTGTCCTACCTAAATTTTCGGCCCTTTTCCTAGAAGTAATAATAACTTTAAACGGATCCGATACATATCATAATTTAAAAGTTATGAGGGTTTTTTTTTAATGTTTTCACAAAAAGCCCCCTCATCCTTGGTTCGATTTGGTCCATTAACGAACTTGAACGAGATTTTATGTATCCGTTTGGAAGAGATTTGTGCAGATTTATGGAAGTTATCGTGTCCATAAAAAAGTGACATAGATAGATAAGTTATGAACTGGTGGTCGGTTTTGGGTTCTGGGAGTCAGCATAGATCTGCAAAAATTTTCCAGAAATTCCAACGTAGGGGAGAATGTAATAGGTAGTATTTCTTACGAAATCTGCCTAAAATAAAGTAAAATGGCTATAAATGGTTTCGCAGGAACATGCCTATATAAACAAAAAAAATATCTACACTTTTTGTGAAAAAAAAGAAAAACAAGCATTCAATTGGAATGAACATGAAATGTTTTCCCATAATTACACTTTCGTCTCTACAAGAGTTATTATTTCACATTTAAATAAATATTATTTGTAGAATATTTCACACTTTCAGTTCTGGATACATTTCAAATCCGAACGTAATCACTTTCTATACGTATTAAATTTTAGGTCTATTCCGACGAGAAACAATCCAAATTTTTATTTTTTCAAATAAATGTTATTCAAATTGTGTAGGACTGTCGATTGTTAGCGGATGACATCTAGTAATGTATTTTCAAAAGTAAAGGAGAAAAAAAAAATCACAACTCTTAAAATTTTAATCTGAGATTTCAATTCTAGTAAACAAAGTGTGCGTTCACTGCTAACTGATTCAAATAAGCGAAAATCTAAGATAAAAGAAGAAAAAAAAATGCATCGAGTATTAAATATTTTTCTCAATCTGTTATTTAAATAAGATTACCCTGTTCACATCGGACATTTAAGATATCTTAGACCGCCATTTTTGAGGTGGTACCTCCCCGGAATTGAATACCTGTCCACACCGCCAAACGCATTTAAGATAACTCACTCAACATCACCGTGTCCAGTGCGCATGCGCATATGTTAAAAGCAAACTCAACAGCCAATCGGCCTCCAGAGCCAATCAGAGTAAGCGGTACTGACTGTATCTAGCAATGGAAAGTTCGAACTCACTAAGTGAGTTTCTGGAACTCACTCAGTGAGTTCAGCGGTCTAAGATATCTTAACTATCCGATCTGAACGTAGTATAAGATCATAAGAAAGATTTTAAACTGCATGTTCCAATATATTACCCCAAACTTCTTATTCTTTTCCTTTTTTTTTTAAGCACAAACTCTTCCCCAATTCACAAAAAAATTACATTTTCAAAGCATAGTGTATATATATATATATATAAATCTTTGAAATAAATAAATATATATACGATGCATTTTTCAGATTTTAATGGTGTTATACATTTTAGGTGAATTCAAATTTTAACATCACCAAGTTCAATAGCCGAATAAGGAAAAAAAACAACAACAAAAAAACAGAAAACAATGATTGTTAGTTCAGGTATCTCTTTATTTGCTGGAGAAAAAAAATGAACGAGAATATTGTTTAATTACAGGCAGAAAAAGCTCATTATTAATTTTTATTTGAAAACATGTTAAAAACGTAAGTAAAAAAAGGTGATTTTGGATGAAATTTAAATTTACTCCCATCCTGTACCAGTGACATAGCTAAGGTTTGGATCAACTAGAATAACAAGTAATTCCAGAGTAAGAATTTTTGTGCTACTCTGTATACAATCTATACAATTTGGACACACCCACTAATGGACAAAAAATGAGTTAAATTTAAAAACTGATAAAGCATTTTGGTTACAGCTTTTTTTTGTAAGCGGACATTTTCAATTTCAGAACCGGTTGGAACCGGTTCTGAAAGTGAAAATACCCTTATGTAAAAAAAACTGGAACCAAAATCGAAAAAGTAAAAACTAACAACGTTACGGATCGGCCTCAGCTATCCTATGCAAAAAAAAAATCATATAAAAATATTAAAATGTGAGCGAGAAATATGCCAAGATCTTTCCCATAGACTTAACATTAGCATGAGTGCTTTCTCGCATGACTGATGTAGGCTCTTACGTTACAGACATTTTAAAAGCACATACGTCGCTCATTTTTCAAAAGAGTACTCCTTCTAGAACGATCCGTAATGAACGGAGCAGTTGAAAAAATGTCTTCAAATGAGTCGGTAGAAAGCATGTTTTAAAAATCCAATAGTTTTGCCCACTGACAACCAGGTGTGTATGCAAAGAATTGTCGTTTGAAATCTAGATGTAATGAACAGGTAATCTTGTCGAATTTTATGAAATTGGATCCTGTATTTTATTTCTTCTAAAACCAACTGTTCTTGGGACTCTCTTCTAGCAGGACCACCCTTATACCTTAAAATCGTCAATAAAAGGAAACACAATTTGCTGAAACCGAATAATTGATTGACACTCCAAATAAAGATTGAACTACAAAAGATACCAAATGACTGAATACAAAAATTTTATTCCATCTCAGTTTACAAAAATGGAATTGATGTTGAATGATGTGTGAATCATACACTGCAAATACAATCTGAATTATTTTTAGGATACTTGTGAATTATCCAGACCAGGTCCTATTCCATGTGCCAACAAATATTATTTACAGTAACCCCCCTTTTTTTGCTTTCATAATACATTTTAACTGCATCATTATTAGACAGTTGCCATACTGCGTCAGTGACAGGAGTACATGTATAACTATATAATACGATATGATATAGCATACACATAAATAGAATAGATTACATTCATTGATACAGTATATTTATTTTACACAACATTTACAGTATATACGTTCTTCTAGGCATAACAAACCACAAGAAATAAAAGACCATTTATTGCTAAAAGCCGTCCATTGGATGTCATGTATTTAATAAACGTATACTAAATGACTGTTTTGCATTTTAACTTCCCTTTATAGTGTTTATCATTTTCAACAATGGTATGTATTTATTAAATGTACATTAAAATTACCATTTTGGACATGACTGACAATGATAAACAAAACTGGCGATTGACAACCCTTTTTGGCGATCTCTTTGTCTGACCTGGATAATACATTCAGTCCCATTTCTATAAAAAATACAGATGAAAACAAGTGTCAGGGGAATGCATCTGGAGTGCTTGTCATGACACATTTCATTGGATGAAATACTGATTTTGTTTCACAGGAGAATCTCCACAATATTTCACAAAAGTAGAATGAAAACAAAATTGAAAGTACAGAAATAGTTTACACTCTTTTAATTTGTAAGTCGTCATTAGCAACACAGTTATAAGGAAAAAAAAATATATAATTGGTACTTTTCGGTTAGCCGGGCGCCAGTGATATATGTACAAGTACATATATAAATATATATGTATGTATATATATGTACATGTAGATATATGTATATATATACATATGTGTGTATATATACATGTATGTATATCACTGGCGCCCGGCTAACCGAAAAGTACCTTATAATTTAAAATTACAATGTTCCGAAAAGTTAAAAAAAAAAAAAAAAAAAAAAAACGTACTTTTGTTATAGCGGCCCCCACCATTATGATGATGCCAAGGTTGCAGTTATGATTTCACCAAGATAATCGCAAAGCTTATAGAGGCATCCTACATACGCATATATTTATATATTCCAGACACTCTTATAGATGCCCTATAACGTCATTATACACCTATTATTTACGTCTTATAGGTCGTATATACATCCTATACACACACATGTTACATATATACATCCTCTATAACTTGGCCACATACGTCAAGAAATGTTATGTATATATATATCATTATAATGTCATACATGCTTTATAATTGGGCGATCCATCTGGGTCGCTTGGTGATTCACCCTTCGGAGCTGCTATAACACGAGAATACCCAATTTCTATTTTATTTTCCATATCTGATACTTTGCATCTAACCATTTTGTAACTTTAGCATTTTTGTGACGATTTTATGCATTTCTATTACCTATTCACAGTAAAATTCTTCTAAAGTTACAGAATTTCATCAAAAATTCTTCTGAATCTGAAGTTACAGAATTTCATTAAAAATTCTTCTGAATCTGAAGTTACAGAATTTCATTAAAAATTCTTCTGAATCTGAAGTTACAGAATTTCATTAAAAATTCTTCTGAATCTGAAGTTACAGAATTTCGTTAAAAACACTTCAAAAAATAAAGTGACGATGTCAAGAGGTCTATTCTCAACCAAAAACAGCAACCCTTTTCCCAATGGTTAATAAAATGTTAAAATAAGCTCATTTTCTTTAAGTTTCTGCTTGATTCGCTAACACTCGTTCATACATTAATTTCTACTAAACTTTTCCTTTTATTAAATATCTTTTTATAGAAAGTAGTGGACGGGATAATGGAAAAGTAACCCATTTTCTATAGCATCGTTATAAAATTCTCCAATGCAGCGACATTGTTTACTTAACCATTTCACACAAGTTGATTTTTAAATTTTTAATTCATTTTATTTATTTAATCAGTAAAACAGTTGTTAGCTGTTTCGAGAGCAGTTGATTCAACCTTAAAATCGCTCAGTCAAAGGAAAATGAATGGAAACCCGGTTACAGCAGATCGCTACTGGTCATTTAATTATAATACAATCTTCCGTAATTGTTTAAGAGTTGATCAAATCAGAATGTTTTTAAATCATGCGGTTTCAGTTTGGGGATTGGGGAGCATAGTTCGTAGGGGGCAGAGCCCCCTAGTATTTAAAAAAAAAAATACTAGGATTTCTTACTAGGATACTTTTTAAAACTGAATCATTGTATTTTTAAATAAAAAAAAGGGAGAAATATTTTCAATAATGAATATTAAACAGCATAAAATGAACAGCACTCAATGATGAAACAGCACTCAAATATTACTAAAATTACAAAACATTCAAAACACATAATTTTACTCAATCTAAAAGCTTAAAAAAAAAAAAAAACAATGGTAAGATGAAATTGACTGAATTACTGAAATGCATTATAATGCTTCAGTTTCATTAAGAAAATATATATTATATATAAACAATACACAGGAAATTCATGTTTTAGTTGTAACATCAAATTTTTCTAAAGTAAAACAATACAAAACAGGCTAAATTAAAAAATGAACATTAAAAGAAAATAAAAAAACAAAAATACCAACATTTCCTTCAACCGATGTATCGTATTTTCAGAGAAACAATGTCAGCATGAAATTCAAAAGGACTGAATAACAGAAATAGGCCCAATAAGCACTTCAGTTTCATTTTTATTAAAATGCTTCGATGAGTTTTTTTGACATCCCTCATCAGCGATGACAATGAATTGATGATAAACATTTGAATTTTTAAATTAAAAGACGATGTTGAGACAAAAAGCAAAAAAAAAATATATAAGTACACATTCTGTATTTCTAGAGTTCACAAAATTATCCTTTTACTTAAAATTATTCATTCACAGTTATTTAAAAAGGATGAAATTCTATTTTTGAAGCAAAATAAATTTAATAAAATGTCATAAGAAGCAAATATATTTCTTTTTTCCAATAAGAATTTTGTGCTATCGAATTCATTTTAAAATCTATAAAAAGAATCTAAATTGCATCATAAAAATTGTATTGGAGCAAAAACATTGAGAGACTGATTTGTATTTCTTTAAACAGATTCTGCCGACACTTTCACCATTTATTTTTAAATCCTTATTGGATAGTCATTGTTGATTTCTAAGGGGAAAAAAATGATATTTTTTTCAGAAGGTTAGCAGAGGATATTTTATTTTATTTTATCAAAAATAAGATAATGGTTAGAAAAAGAAGACATTTCAGGACACTAAGAATAAATATCCATAATTTTAGGATACTTAGGGGAATTCCTTCCCCCGCTTCAAGCATGTGTTACTCGAGGCTAAGAAATCTCTTGAATGAACGACTCTCACCTTCTTCGTCACTCTTCTTTTCGTACTCACGAAGGGAGTCATCCGACGAGAGAAATAACTTATCCCATCTGTCTTTATTCCTCACAAAAATATGTTCCAGTCTCTTCCATTTTTCACGCTTCTCAAATTGCTCTTTAAATTTTGACATCAAATCTTTGGATGGAAAGCATTCTCGAATACAGAATTCAAGAGAATCCCAATCATTATCACGAATGCGATCTTGGAAGAAATCATTCATCTCATAACTGTAGATAAGTTTCTCTCTTGCTGTAGGGGTGGCATCCTGAAGGATTAAGCGGACGATTTCTTTATCTTTAATATCGAACAAAGCTGGTAGCAGTCGACTTTCATCTAAATCATTTGCAATCCAACTTTTCAGAGCATGAGGGCTCTTCTGCCAAAATTCTCGGAACAGCTTAGGATAGTTCCAATCCTTATAGCCCTCTCTAACCTTATTAATAATGTCTCTCAATATACACTCATAATTATCTTTTGAAAGAAAATCGCACATGCAATGGGCTGTTTCCATAAATAAGCTCTGCCAAGGCCATTGCAGAAAACATCCCAACACTCTACCTGGGTTGTCTTTAAAAACTTCCATTTGTTGCCCTTCTTTCATTTCTGATAACAGAAAACATAAAGTATCACCATCTTCCACATCTTTTGCAGTCTCCACCAAGCACTCTTCTCTCTCCCGTGCGGATAGCTTCTGCAGAAAGTACTCAGCTGCTTCACGACCTCCATAGGCACATCCTTCAAATCCACTTTTGTAAGAAGTAGGTGCAAGGCCCAATTTTCTTCTCTCCATAGTACGTGACCAAAAATCAATGGGTGGATCGCTGTCACAATCAGATTCTCTGAGATACTCAGGCATACTGTCCCACAATGTGTGAATCGAGTCCTCCAAGCAATAAAAACATGCCAGCTTGTAGCGTGTTGAGAGATCCAAACTCTCATCCCTCACCAACACCTCTTTCTGTCCACCGTCCCTTGTGGAGTCCAACAAAGTTCCAATGGTAGATTGAGATGAAGATCGAGGTGTTCACAATGAAACTCAATCCATTCACAAATCTGTAAGCCAACAGTCTGAACAAAACACGACACCTTCTCATTTAAGAGTGGTGGCAGTGAAAGTTGTGCCACTCTCCTCACTACCCTACCTTCCATTCCCTTCCATTCCTCATTTAAAGGATACAAAATCAATTCATTTTCGACACTCACCAATACTATCAAAGCCCTAACGTCATTCTGCTTCCACAGTGAAACAGCCATCTTGACCAGAGCCCTCTGCTCCAGGGAGGGGGGTTTGAGGACAAATTTCATGATAGTTCGCTGAGAGACGGCGGATGTGCCACAAAACTTCGAGAAGGAGAACAGCCAAAAATCAGCTGAGCTGTAATGCCCCAAGAAAATTTTCCTTCAGTATGTATCTCTTTGCTGTAAACTTACATTCGTTTTTTTCTTTTCTTTTTAGTAATCCTCCAATTGAGTTCACGTTAATGTATAATGACCACAATCTTATACTAATCTTTAAAGTTAGATTCACTCAAATAAGTCACAAGCACAAGCAAGTAGATAACATCATTAACACATGATTCAATAAATCAGTGAATACTGACACACACAGAAGTTTTTAAAAAAATGTTCCACTTTAAATAATGTCAGATTAACTCTGAAGCTGAAGGTTGTCATTCCATATTTCACACACGTAATCCTTGAGTATCACCGACACTGATGACTGGAGTGGTGCTTCTTGAGGTATTGGACTGGTGAGGAGCTGGATGAGAATATTTCTGGATGACTGGAAGGCACAGCAGAGGAAGGTGACCTACAAGAATAAGGGAGACCATCATTTAAAGGAAATTGCAAAACACTGAAATATATAAAAGAAAACATATTTCAGTTTTTTTGAATGAGTGAAATAAACAGTCTATCGCAGCCAACCTTCCGGGGTTTTAAAGTGGAATAAACACATTCTGAACCAGAAAATTTATTTAATTCATTTTGTAATTTCTAAGAGATACTTATTGGATTCCATTCAAGAAAAATTTCTAAATGTAAATAAGTATATTTGACTTGGGAAAGAGGGGAAGGGGGGAGGGGGAGGAAGGTGTTGTTACACATAAGTTTACATTCGTGGATAGTATCTTCAATGTGTGTTACAGATAGAATGTGATCAGAATGATGAATGTGATAGAATGTGGACTTTTATATCCTTAGTACACATGTTTTGTGTTATCTTAAATATATGTGATGTCATCATGGATCTGTCTTTACTTTTGGTTCAATGAATATTTATCAAGTGAATGGGTGTCTTCAAGCTGATGTGTACAAGACATATATGTAAATAAAAATAGTCTTCAATGAAACCTATTTGTTTTCAATTCGACTGAATTATATTTTCACATTTAGTTAAGACTTTCTTTTCATGGGAAAAAAAACTTTCATTTCTATTCAATGAACAGATCATGAAAGCTGAATGTAACCAGCAAATGCTTCTAACTAGCGTACTAATGCTCTAGTTACATCGAAAAACTAACATTGTATTTCAATTAAATTAAGTTAGCATCCTCTTTAAAATAACAGTAATAAGGATTAAATTCACAAAATATTACACCAAATGGTTAATCTAATCATAATTTTGTGAATTTGAAAGGGTCGTTATATTCAGGTTCTTGTTTATGCATTCTTAAGAAGATATATGGATATAAAATACATATATTTTCTTTATATATGTAAAAGTGACAGGTCAGATTTTACTTTTAAATGATTAATTTGTGAAATGTTTGGTTTAAAGATGGAAACAATTTGTGAAAAACCTCTTTTTAAGACAAAGAATTTTGTGAAGGGTCCTGTTTAAGGGAAAATAATTTTGTGAAGGGTCCTTTTTTGAAATGAAAAATTTTGTGAAGAGTCCTTTAAAGGACCCAATTTCTTTCCTAAACAGATCCCTGCGCACTTAAAGAGAAATTAATTGATATTTAAAATAGAATGTCCCAAGAAAGTTTAAAAATTTTTAAATAAACAAATGAACAAATAAACAAATTTTAAATAAAACAAATTAATAATTAAACTTTGGAAATATTTTCTGAAAAATCTTTTGCAGTTAAAATTTTCTTTCTATGGATATAATTGCTTGATAATCTGTTTTGTATGCATATTAGCTTTATAAAAAGAATTATTTAAACATTTTTCTAGAATCCCAAATATTGTAGTTTAATGCTGTTTTAAAATTTTATAGAAAGCCAGTTTTTATTTTGTTTTAGTGATTAACACAGAGATAAAATGTTTAATATGTACAGCCCCCTCGTCCTTAACACATAAAGATAATTACAATATTATTGATAACATGGGTTCGAAAAGAAATGAGAAAATATGATATAACATAAAATTGCAACCATGAAATGCAGTTTGGCACCTAGGAAAAAAATTGCAGGCGTCATTTGACGCCTTACTTAGAATTACCAATTTCTAACACTGGTGGGGAATGTTCAGAAAATCTTACCAGCCAAGGATTCATTTTAGCAGCCTGCAAGATGCAACGCACAGTTGAAAATGGCTATGGCAAAATGTACAGAACTGCAAAAATCTATGTATTTAAAGCGAAAAGCGCATTCTGTCAAATTCCACATGAAAATCATCTCTTTGTGCATGCTTCAATGTTTTTTTTACCCGACTGCCAAGAAGGGTTACGTGTTCGACGCGTATGTGGATTTCTTTATACCCTCGAAACATCACAACAGCTGGATGGATTTTAATGAATGGGGATTCGTCTTAACTGTCGGATGCTTAGAGGATAGATTTTGTTTTGTTCAAAATGGCGGTAGAGACGAATTTTTTTTTTTTTTACGCACCCTACTGAGTGGCATATCATTGGATAGGTCTTTCAAAATGAAAACAATGTTCCCTAAACTATTTTAGAGTCAGAAGCTCCAGTTGCATGTTTTTTTTTTGTTCATTTACGCAGTCAGGTTTTATAATTTTTTTAATTTAATTTACATACTTGTTGAAGGCTTCTATCCTCAGAAATGGGAAACGCGTTTAGCCCTCACCTGTTTATCCCAGGGGAGTTGAAAAGGGTTGATTGAAAATAGATGGCGTCATATGGCTAATGTGCTGAAAGCTTTTTTTTTTTTTTTTTTTAAGAACTAAATATTCATATTTTTTCATAAAATTTCAAAGAGAGCTTGGATACAGTTATATTTATAACCGATCGAAATGTCAGAGAGTTTGGAAGATGAGAACTATTTTTTTATTGGTATGTTAAAGGAGCTGATGCAAAAACAAACAAACAAAAAAGTGAGAAGAAAACATTTCTTTTACAACTCTATAACAATATTTTTTCACGAAATTTTTACACGGGCAGTAAAACCATTTTATTTATAACTAACAAAAATTTCTAAGAGTTCGGACAAAAAAGAAAGAAAATGAGCACCTTTTATTACTATACATCAATATTTTTTAGCCAATTATTCATTTAAAATGTAATATCATACAAAACTGGGTTAAACATTTAAAATAATAAGAACTTGACTTTTTTTTTTAAATTTATTATTACGGACCCGAGCAACGCTTGGAGGATCAGCTAGCAGTTAATTAAAGCATTTTCATATTATTTTTTTCTATAAAATTAAGAAATATATACAACAGAGAAAAGTTTAGTATAAAAGATAAGAACTTAATGCTAGGTTATATCAAAAGTATTTTCATTTTTCAAATGCTTTTATACCAAAGAATATAGCTGGCATTTTCTCCTGGCCAGAGTTCGACAAATGTGATCGCCAGGTCGTCACTAGCGACCAAGTTATTTAATGTGGCAGTTTTTCTTTTGTACAAAAATTGACCTAAGAAATTAGCACAAACGGCATTTTGCTCTTGTGCACATTAAGTCATGATCTTCCTCTTCTCTCGCACTTTTAATAGAAGAACCCAGTTTAGAAGGCATTTTCCTTCTCATGTACAGAAATGCTATACTTTTCCCGCTCTAGACAGCTAGCATCTCACGTGATTAGATTGTGGGGACATGAGAGAGTTTTCACTATAAGAGCCAAAAATCCAATCCAGTCCATCCAATCTCTGCGGCATCTAAAATGGGATACTATGCTTAAAAAATGCCCAAGTTCTTTTTTGTAAGTTTCAAAACAAATTTTGGTGTTCAGAATTAAAAAGGATTAATCTATCCCATTTACTTTAAAGATTCATAAATTAAAATGTTGCAAGTCGAGTCAAAGATAAAACTTTAGAATTATAAGGGTACCATAAAATCCTGTTGATCCGCCCTTCCCGATTAAGCGCCCCCCCCCCCCCCCCCTCCTGCTTTGTAAACAAATTGAAAAATTCAAAAAATCCTGAGAAAGCGCCCTGCCCAAAACAAAATTTCGCCACACACGTCAAGATCAATACAAAAAATTTTATCATCTTGCGAGTGTTTTTTCTTTCTTTTTCCGATGGATCAGAAAGGCGTGACGATTCTTTGATGTATCGCAAACATGTATAATTGTATAAACACAAAAGTAGCATACACAACTTCAACGGTTGCCAGTCCAAAAAAGCAATATAACCAAACATTCGTTTTGCTGTAAATTTATCTCCATGGCGATAGGAAGGTAATAAAAATATCGATAGTGAAAGTTTCTCATGAAATAAGTTAAAAAATGTGTATTTGATGCTGTGTGTGAAATGTTTTGATTAAAAAAGAATCTATTTATTTTATCAAAGAATTTATAGCCATATTTAACGTTATTATGAAAACCAATCAAAAAAAAATTTATTGATTGATCAGTAGATGGTGCCAAAGTCGAATTTGTAGCGTATTTTGTGCTATCTTTTTTTAAAAACTTTTTTCTTTTCTAACTTTATTAAAATAATGCATACTTTGCGACAATCGCCCTTTTAGCAAACTCCCCAGCACCTACCACTACCCATAGACATAACCGTGCGAAGAGAAAACTGCACCAGGCATAGTTTCAATTTAGCCCCCCCCCTTCTTTTTGTGACAGGTAACACAAAACTGATAAAGTACAGAAACAGAAATAAATTCTATTGAATAAACATTTCGCGTTTATGTTGGAACTTTAAAAGGATTAATTTTAATTCAGAAATTGCAAACAACTCAATAGTGTAAGACAAAATTGCACTTATTTGTGATCATGATATTTTGAGACAGGAAAAAAAGAATGATGAAAAGAAAAAAATTCCTCAGAAAATGGTCGATGACCAAAAAATGAATAAATAAATAAATTAAACTGTGGTGGGTAGTATAAATCTGGTGCCCCCTCAATTTATGTGCATAGATATCATAGACTACAATTTTAATACCATATATAAGTGCCCCTACTGCTTATTTTAAGATTTTCCGTCGTGTTTGGCAGGGGGGGGGGGGGGCTGTTTAACGGTTATGAAATGAAAACGGAACAGCTGTTATAAGTTAGTTTATTTTTATAAAGAGAGTGGTGAAGCTTAGTTTGAGGTCGAGTGGGATTCCTGGGCAGTCTAGTATTAATCTTGGTCGAAGCAAGTCTTCTTTTTGGGAGCGTCTGATTTATAATATAGCCATAAGAAATACCGGAGAGACCAAAGAAAATACATCACCTTTCACCATCGAGGAATCCTCAATTCCATGCAAATGCTTGTCTTCTCTCCAACATATACAAGTATTGAACTTATTATTTTCACGTTATACGTAAACATTTTTAAGATTACAAATGTGATACAGAACACAAACTTTTAAGGAATAAGACTTCGCCATATAAATATTAGATATATATATATATATTACAAAAACGAAAAAAAGCAAGAGCTCTATAATACCTGTTAGGAATTCAAGCGACCTTTTCTTTCAATTGCTATTGAGAGACATCCTTTTCATCGACACAGTTACTTTCTCTTCCCTGAAAATCCAAAGAGAGAGTTGGTGACAAAAAGAAGAAAAATCCCGCATGCAGCATAGATTTTGAAACACTTTCCGAGTCATTCAGAATATAGACTGTAAAAACAAAAATATTCACAGTTTAATAAACTGACTGACAGATAGTGTCCAAAGTAAACAATTTGGAAATCGAAGGAACGCATTTGGGTACTTTTATGTTACGTGGGCATAGGTGATATTATGTATGACTCCCACAAATCCGCCACCCCAAAATCTGCAAAACATTTCTGATGTAAGCAATGAAACTTACAGTTAAGAAGTAAAATTTAAGTTTTTTTTATATCGTTCTGGTGTACACATTTTAATAAGGAATTCCGGTTAATAGGATTCAACTCATGAAGGAAGCAGAAATTTATTTCCAAAAAGATTCGAGATATCCGTGGCGATCACTGCCGTTTTACCCAATACACTTATGTATTCATCAAGCTGTTTTGGTCATTAAGTATGGCTCAACGTGACGTCATTTTAAGACTTGGATGTGAATGATGATCGTTCATTTATAAGGAGAAAAATTATCTCACCATCATGATGCCTATTGAGTTATGCGTTATTAATTATTGACTTGGCAAAACAAAATGTTATCCAAAGTTAATAATTACAATTGAATTGAGTGGGGAAATAACCCATATAATACATCCAACACCTACATTTGAATCTCGTTTAAATAAAATCAAAAAGTTCACTATTTTATTTGTTTTTTATTTTTTGTGTGTATTAACCATTAAAATTAAGTTAATGTTTCTAAAAAGCGAGGCGTGAAATTGGACAACTGAGAATAATTTTGCAGTTGTCAAATGCAATAATTTAGTTGTATTTGACAATTTAACTAATTTCAAACACTGATTATACAGGTATGATAGAGGTGAAAATTAGCGATTGGCACTCACCATGTGGCGATTAAAGTTCAAATGTAACGATTAAAAAATCAGCCATCGATCTCTACTCGCCAAATGTCAATTAAAAAACCTGTTATCGATCGCCAAGTGAAATACACCATTTTTCATGGAAATAGGCCTCTCTACATTAATTATCTAATGAGAGAACTGATTAATTCTTTTTCCTACTAGATACAAACAGATTTCAACGACTTAGCTGTATTTTCAATATTTCGGCCTTTCTCTCATGTGCTTACACTTTAGTTGGATTATTTTTTCATGAAAAACAGTTTTATTCTGCAAAATATATTCATCCGCTTTGATTCCACGTGCATTTCAAGTAATTTATTCCTTTTTTCCCACCGGATACAAGCAGATTTTAAGGACATTTCAGTATCTTCCATATTTTGACTCCTGCCACATGCTCACCAGTTGGATCGTTTTTCTTCAAGAGATACTGTTTAATCATGGCGAAATACACTCCTACTCATACAATAGGTATAAAATTCCCTCTTATAGAAAAATATGTTTATATACAACGATTATAATTTATTTAGATGTCAAGAAAAGTTTGAAACATAATAGTGGCCATTCATGAAACGGAGTTCACCGGCCACTGGCTACTAACTAAATTTCCCAGTTTACACCTATAAGGCATGAATTTATTATACTTCACATTATTCGCAAACATTTTCAAAATTCCAAATCCGATGTACTAGCAGAACATAAACTTTTAAAGAATAATAATAAAACTTCACCATTATATATTACAAAAAAGAATGAAACACAAACCAAAAAAAAAAGAAAAAAGCATGTTATATACCTGTTAGAAATTCAAGCGACCTTTTCTTTTAATTGCTATGGAGAGACATAATTTTCATCGACACACTCTCTCTTCTTCCCTGCAAATCCAAAGAGAGAGTTAGTGACAAGAAAAGAAAAATCGTGCATCCAGCAAAGATTATGAAACACCTCCCAAATCATTCAGAATATATTGTAAAAACAAAAATTCACAGTTTAGTAAACTGACAGATAATGTCCAAAGTGAACAATTTGGAAATTGAAGATATTCAGTATCAATGTGGTACTTCTCTATTATCCTGTCGACCTCTTTTCATAACAAAAAACTATCGCCCAATAAACGGGAGAACGTTGCCATTGGAATATCCAAATAATATAAATAAATAAAATATGAGAATTTAAAGACACGATTGTAATTTTAATGAATGAAATACTTCATAAATCAGTAAAACATAATGAAAAATACACGCAAATGTCGAATTAAAAACCACTGGATGACATAATAAACACGTAGAATGCTTCTGACATCAAGTCAATGGGACTGCATTTTTTGGCGTTTCCAGTTTGGGGATAGTTGTTATGAAAAGTGGTCGACAGGATAATAGAGAAGTACCTAATATTTTAATCACAGTACACTATTTCTACGATTTTTTGGAAAGCAGTGTTAAATTCGGCTAAAAACTCTGCATGCTACATAAAAACTTTTGAATTTTTTACAGAAACGTTAACATCTTCACGAATATACGTGTTACACAAATGCACACAAATGTTGAACAGAGTCATTTACTACAGTGACAGATCATTTTTAGCATTTTCTGTTACTTGGGTGATCGAAAATATTATTTTATTATTCAAACTATTATTGACCCCTCTAATTGTCCTCACGACAAAATCTTGCCTGAAAAACGATTAGTCGAACATGTTCTTTAAAATTATCGATAATTGTTCTTTTAATAAAGATAAATTCAATCTATTAAAAAGAAATTATCGGTAATCCTATTGCTTAAAGCAAGAACTAAAACAGCCAAAATGTAGTTTCAAAACAGATAAATATTAAAAAAACAAATATTTTTTTTAATATTTTCCAAAGTTAATGTTTTTGCATAGCAAAAACCTAGCTTCAAACATAAAAAGATTTCACTTGATCTCTTACTTTAGAAACAATAAAAACGGTTGCTGTTGAAGGGAGTTTGGGGGGGAGGGGGGGGGGATATAAAGAAAAGGTGTTTATTTGTTGTCAGGGAGCCCCCACCCCTGTTTTTTCTTTTAACTATAAATCTACTTTTCGAAATCTAGCAAAGTAATCAAACACACCTGCTTTGTGCAGAGCATTCTGAAAACCACGCAAATTTAAATCACGATAATCAAAATAAAAGCAAAAATATAGAATTTAAAACATAAAATAGGCAATTGATGCCAAAATTACGTTATAGAAAAACATACATTTTATGAAAAATAACAGAAAACCAATGATCTCACTTACCTAGAAAATTTTTAAAATGATGATTTTTTTTAGTAAGTTTTAGGGGTCTATATAAAGTTGTTGTTTTTTTTGTAAAGGGGGGGGCTCCGTCCTCCTGAACTCCCCCGGTAATAATACTGATTGACGCAAGAATAAATTCCAAAAGACAATCATTGATAATAAATAAATCACAAAAATACGTCCTGATAAAAACCACGTGTAGTCATAAAATCGAGAAGAAAAGTAGAACAATAAAAAAGGGTAAAAAGAAATTATCTGATTTAAAAAATAACAAATCTATCCCTAAATTCAAAATTTTAATACATTTATAAGAAATAAATCGGAAAAATGCAAACTGGAAAAAAAGAAAAAGTCTGAGTCTGTGGGGTTGGGGAGGTACAGGAAAAGGTGAGAATTCTAGGGCTGCCAAAAAGTTGGGGTTGCAATTGCCAAGCATCAGAAGCAAAACTCGCCAAATTTTGTCGTACGCAAAGCTGTGCTGCACTTTTTTTGACTGAGGGGCAAGAAGGGTGCTATAGGGCAAGGTGCAGCAGAAAGACTCTAATATAAGACGGGTAGTGTTGTATATATGACAGATAAGATGTAAATATTATGCAGTACTATTTTAGGTACTTTTCAGTTAGCCAGGCGCCAGTGATATACGCACACACACATATCAATGTATACATATATGTACATACACATACATTATACATATGTATTTATATATGTATATATTTCAGTGGCGCCCGGCAACCGAAAAGTGCCTTATTTTATATATGATGTATATATTATATGCAGAGTATCCCCCAGACAGTTTCAGAAGGGTGCTGCACCCTGCTTGCCCTTTGGTTTACAAAACAGCATCCTTCTTGCCCCTTCCAGTAAAATAATGAACACCCTTCTTGCCCTCAGTAAAAAAAAGTGCCCTTTCTCCTTTTTGCATAAAAAATATGCTTTCATAGTAAAAACTGACTCAATGTATAGGTGAAAATTAGCGGTCGCCACTCGCCATGTGGCGATTAAAGTTTAAAAATTGGCGATTAAAAAATCAGCCATCGATCGCCACCCAAGTCGCCACTCGCCAAGTGGCGATTAAAAAATCTGTTATCGATCGCCAAGTGAAATACACCATTTTTCATGGAAATATGCATCTCTACATTGATTATATCTAATTAGAGAACTGGTTAATTATTTTTCCTACCAGATGCAAACAGATTTCAACGCCTTCGCTGTATTTTCAATATTTCGGCTTTTTCTCATGTGCTCTTACTTGCATGTTATGATTACTCTTTAGTTGGATTATTTTTTCAAGAAATACAGTTTTATTCTGAAAAATATATTCATCAGCTTTGATTCCACATGCATTTCAAGTAATTTATTCCTTTTTTCCCCACCGGATACTAGCGGGTTTTAAGGACATTTCAGTATTTTCAATATTTCGACTCCTGTCACATGATCATCCGTTGGATTATTTTTCTTTAAGAGATACTGTTTAATCTTGGGAAATACACTCATACTCATACAATAGGTATAAAACTCTTATAGAAAATATGTTGATATACAACGATTATAATTTATCTAGACGTTAAGAAAGTTTGAAACATAATTGTGGCTACTAACTTTAAAAAGTGGCCACTAATGAAATTGAGTCTACCGGCCACTGGCTACTAACTAAATTTCCCAGTTTTCACCTATAACTCAATGTTGTTTCGAAAAGAGTACCCTGACTTTTAAATATCAAAAGTGGCTTTAAAAACCAAAAGAATAACCTTTAACAATTAAAAACTGTGCCCTCAAGAAATAAAAAAGTGTTTTTATCCACCAGCAGCAACCTGGCCTTTTTTTAACCTGGGGGAAACTCTGTCTATGCAATTGCAATATATGTTTTAAATAGGAACATTTGGCATATATATAGGGTAGATGACATATTTATGTTAGGTTTATATATGTAAAAAAATCTTGGCATTATTTTATTGTAATTGCGGGGACTGGGAGAAAGTCTAAGGCAATACAAAAGTAACACCAGGATGTTGTACATACCAAATAAAAACAATTGTCATACAGACATCAGTATGTTGCATCCAATTAAAGAGCAAATTGAGCACTAGCCACAGGGCCACTCAACGAAAAAAAGTGGCTATTCAAAAATTGCCTGTGAGTGACCACTTTCCTTACGTGTCATTTTACCTTTCCTACAAGAAAAGGTAAACATTTTTTTGCATTTCATCAAGGATTTTACTTTTGCTGGTTGAAATAGGTTCATTGTACTGTCCTCTAAAAAAAGAACCCTTTTTGAAATGTTCTCTGAATAGAGTATAATAAAAAATTAAAAAAAAATTAAACATGGCTACATTTTTACAGCTTGTTCTGACTAAGATTTTAATGTTGAGCATTTTTCATTTTGTCACTTTATTACAAAGTGGAAGCCAATTAAGCGAGAATTTGAAAAAAAACCCACTTTTCTAAAAATTAACCCATGCAGGGTTCCCAGCAAAACATGACTGGCAAATTCCCTGACTAAATCTCAAAAAATTCTCTGACCAAACGGGCATACAACGAAATTTGTTACTTATTTTTGCAATCCTGACAAAAATTAGCGTTTTTTTTTTTTCTGTGATCGCTCTTCAAAATTCTCTATTTTTTTCCCCCGACTATACGATGAATTTGGCATCATTTTTAATTTTTTCTCCAAAACTTTTCCATGACTTTTTAGAAAATATTTGTAAATTCCCCAACTTTTACTATATATTTTAAAATTTCCCTGACTACTTTGAAATTCCATAACTTTCCATGACGCTGGGAACCCTGCCATGTTAACCCCCCCCCCCCAAAAAAAAAAACCCTGATGTAATTGAATGAAAATGATGAATTTTATTACCTATTAATGGTTTAACATAAAATCAATTAAAAATTTATATAGATATTCTAAAATTTTATTTTAACAAGAAAACCTGTAAAAATGAAGCTCATGTTTTTGACAGAATTCTGCAATTGTTAGTTTAAATTATTTTAAAACTAACTAAGACTCCTTACGTATTTTTAACTATTTTTATTATTCTAAAAGGTGCAGAAAAACAGAACAAAACAAAAAAAAAATTACTTTAGTGAAATATTTGACGTAGTACTAGAGGTTTTTTTTTTTAGGAAAGTGTGGGGTTTTTTTTAGAGGACAGCACAATATATTAACATATTTATTTGGGCTATTTAATTATTTTAGATTAATACCAATTGAAATTTTAACAAAAGTTATTGTTTAGAACTTCTAATATAAAAAAGTGGCCACTAAAAAAAAAGGTACTTTTCGGTTAGCCGGGCGCCAGTGATATATGTACATATATAAATATATATGTATATACATACATATATATATGTCGGAATGGCAACAGTACATCCAAGCAGAGTACTAGCGCGGTGGACAACAGCGCCGCCTTCTTTTGATAAGAACAGACGACAGCGTCGGCAAGGCTTCAGCGGAAAAACTCCCCGCCAAGAGGACGAGTTGATTCGGAAGGAACAATACGTAGTGACTGTAGCTAAACGAAGTATAACAGAAGTGTAATAGAGAAGATGTATTGGAACGACGATTAGAGCTTATTATTATATTTTTGTACATAGTAGTGTAAATAGTTTAATATAACATCTTAATTAATTTAAAGTGTCTTCTTTTATTGAAGTAATCACCTTTATTTATTAAATAACTCTTCATATTTACATATATTCATACATATATGTCTATGTATACCTATGCATATGTGTAGATATATGTGTGATTATATACATGTATAAATATCACTGGCGCCCGGCTAACCGAAAAGTACCTAAAAAACAACTCCTACTACTGACCACTGGCGAAATTTCCCATTTTATCCTTTCCATCCAATGTACATTTCATAGACATATCTCTTTTGCAAACAGTTTAAACTTAACGGTAAGCAGCTTATTTTAAAAATCTGTAGGATCTAATATGCATTTATTTCAGTTTCAATCTTGTTATTAATATTTTTGGTGCGATCCAAGGGTTTACCACTGCTTGGCGCGTTTTCAAAAAATTGCCAAATTTGTGCGTTTCTGCCTGTTGTCTCCCGGAGTGGCAACCTCCAGAAGACAACAGGCAAAAGCGTGCAAATTGAAATGGCGATAATCAAAATAAAGCAAAAATACATATTTTAAAACATTTAAAAGCAAAATAATGTCAAAATAACGTTTTTAAAAACACAGATTTTTTGTTTAAAAAAAAAAATCCCCTTTTTGGAATGGCTAGGTAAGAATTAAACTCACCTGCTTTTGTGCGGAGTGTTCCGAAAACCACGCAAATTGAAATCGCGAGAATCAAAATAAAAGCAAAAATAATCAAACTAAACCTTTAAACAGCAAAATACATTTATGAAAAATAAAAGAGAACCAATGATCTCGACCTAATCCTTACTCAAGCCACCATTTAGCGCTTTTAAAAAATGATGCCACATTGGCGATTTCTAAATTGTTTACTTGCATTTATTGTATTGTAACCCACAATAAGCAAGTGGTAAAATGTTGCCATTCTTAATTTTTAAATAGTTACACATAGGAAAAGTAATGGATTTAGCAATAAAAAGGTCCCTGAAAAATAGATTGCATTTATAAGAGAGTAAAATTTTATTCGTTCAAAACAATTTGGACAAAAGACATAATTTAAATACAGAATTATTAAATTAAACCCTACAGAGTTGATTTTTTTAGATACTGCATTTATGAGTGAAATAAAATATTTTATTTGACAATTTTAATAAGATACATATAAAAAAGATAATACGAGCAGTAAAAAACAAAGTTTTCATCGATATTACATAAAAGTTAACGATTAATGTGAAGTTGAAAAAACGAAAATACACGAAATTCCTTAATGCCGCAATCACTGTACCGCACGTATGATTGCTTCGCGAACATGCAACCGAAAAAAAAAAACTGGATACAACAACCTCGTCGTATCGGAATCCCACAAAATACACGAAATTCGTTAATGCCGCGATCACTGTGCCGCACGTATGATCGCTTCGCGAACATGAAACCGAAAAAAAACATCACTGGATACAGCAACCTCGTCGTATCGGAATCCCAAGAAAAACACAAAATTCGTTAATGCCGCAATCACTGTACCGCACGTATGATCGCTTCGCGAACATGAAACCGAAAAAAAACATCGCTGGATACAGCAACCTCGTCGTATCGGAATCCCAAGAAAAACACGAAATTCGTTAATGCCGCGATCACTGTACCGCACGTATGATCGCTTCGCGAACACGAAACCGAAAAAAAACATCACTGGATGCAGCAACCTCGTCGTATCGGAATCCCACGAAATACACGAAATTCGTTAATACCGTGATCACTGTACCGCACGTATGTTCACTTCGCGAACACGAAACCGAAAAAAAAACATCACTGGATACAGCAACCTCGTCGTATCGGAATCCCACGAAATTCGTTAATGCCGCGATCACTGTGCCGCACGTATGATCGCTTCGCGAACATGAAACCGAAAAAAAACATCGCTGGATGCAGCAACCTTGTCGTATCGGAATCCCAAGAAAAAAACGAAATTCGTTAATGCCGCGATCACTGTACCGCACGTATGATCGCTTCGCGAACATGAAACCGAAAAAAAACATCGCTGGATACAGCAACCTCGTCGTATCGGAATCCCAAGAAAAACACGAAATTCGTTAATGCCGCGATCACTGTACCGCACGTATGATCGCTTCGCGAACATGAAACCAAAAAAAAACATCGCTGGATACAGCAACCTCGTCGTATCGGAATCCCAAGAAAAACACGAAATTCGTTAATGCCGCGATCACTATACCGCACGTATGATCGCTTTGCGAACACGAAACCGAAAAAAAACATCACTGGTTGCAGCAACCTCGTCGTATCGGAATCCCAAAAAATACGCGAAATTCGTTAATGTCGCGATCACTGTACCGCACGTATGTTCGCTTGCGAACACGAAACCGAAAAAAAACATCACTGGATACAGCAACCTCGTCGTATCGGAATCCCACGAAATTCGTTAATGCCGCGATCACTGTGCCGCACGTATGATCGCTTCGCGAACATGAAACCGAAAAAAAACATCACTGGATACAGCAACCTCGTCGTATCGGAATCCCACGAAATTCGTTAATGCCGCGATCACTGTGCCGCACGTATGATCGCTTCGCGAACATGAAACCGAAAAAAAACATCGCTGGATGCAGCAACCTTGTCGTATCGGAATCCCAAGAAAAACACGAAATTCGTTAATGCCGCAATCACTGTACCGCACGTATGATCGCTTCGCGAACATGAAACCGAAAAAAAACATCGCTGGATACAGCAACCTCGTCGTATCGGAATCCCAAGAAAAACACGAAATTCGTTAATGCCGCGATCACTGTACCGCACGTATGATCGCTTCGCGAACACGAAACCGAAAAAAAACATCACTGGATGCAGCAACCTCGTCGTATCGGAATCCCACGAAATACACGAAATTCGTTAATACCGTGATCACTGTACCGCACGTATGTTCACTTCGCGAACACGAAACCGAAAAAAAAACATCACTGGATGCAGCAACCTCGTCGTATCGGAATCCCACGAAATACACGAAATTCGTTAATACCGTGATCACTGTACCGCACGTATGTTCACTTCGCGAACACGAAACCGAAAAAAAAACATCACTGGATGCAGCAACCTCGTCGTATCGGAATCCCACGAAATACACGAAATTCGTTAATACCGTGATCACTGTACCGCACGTATGTTCACTTCGCGAACACGAAACCGAAAAAAAAACATCACTGGATACAGCAACCTCGTCGTATCGGAATCCCACGAAATTCGTTAATGCCGCGATCACTGTGCCGCACGTATGATCGCTTCGCGAACATGAAACCGAAAAAAAACATCGCTGGATGCAGCAACCTTGTCGTATCGGAATCCCAAGAAAAAAACGAAATTCGTTAATGCCGCGATCACTGTACCGCACGTATGATCGCTTCGCGAACATGAAACCGAAAAAAAACATCGCTGGATACAGCAACCTCGTCGTATCGGAATCCCAAGAAAAACACGAAATTCGTTAATGCCGCGATCACTGTACCGCACGTATGATCGCTTCGCGAACATGAAACCAAAAAAAAACATCGCTGGATACAGCAACCTCGTCGTATCGGAATCCCAAGAAAAACACGAAATTCGTTAATGCCGCGATCACTATACCGCACGTATGATCGCTTCGCGAACACGAAACCGAAAAAAAACATCACTGGTTGCAGCAACCTCGTCGTATCGGAATCCCAAAAAATACGCGAAATTCGTTAATGTCGCGATCACTGTACCGCACGTATGTTCGCTTGCGAACACGAAACCGAAAAAAAAACATCACTGGATGCAGCAACCTCGTCGTATCGGAATCCCACGAAATTCGTTAATGCCGCGATCACTGTACCGCACGTATGATCGCTTGCGAACACGAAACCGAAAAAAAACATCACTGGATACAGCAACCTCGTCGTATCGGAATCCCACGAAATTCGTTAATACCGTGATCACTGTACCGCACGTATGTTCACTTCGCGAACACGAAACCGAAAAAAAAACATCACTGGATACAGCAACCTCGTCGTATCGGAATCCCACGAAATTCGTTAATGCCGCGATCACTGTGCCGCACGTATGATCGCTTCGCGAACATGAAACCGAAAAAAAACATCGCTGGATGCAGCAACCTCGTCGTATCGGAATCCCACGAAATACACGAAATTCGTTAATACCGTGATCACTGTACCGCACGTATGTTCACTTCGCGAACACGAAACCGAAAAAAAAACATCACTGGATGCAGCAACCTCGTCGTATCGGAATCCCACGAAATACACGAAATTCGTTAATACCGTGATCACTGTACCGCACGTATGTTCACTTCGCGAACACGAAACCGAAAAAAAAACATCACTGGATGCAGCAACCTCGTCGTATCGGAATCCCACGAAATACACGAAATTCGTTAATACCGTGATCACTGTACCGCACGTATGTTCACTTCGCGAACACGAAACCGAAAAAAAAACATCACTGGATACAGCAACCTCGTCGTATCGGAATCCCACGAAATTCGTTAATGCCGCGATCACTGTGCCGCACGTATGATCGCTTCGCGAACATGAAACCGAAAAAAAACATCGCTGGATGCAGCAACCTTGTCGTATCGGAATCCCAAGAAAAAAACGAAATTCGTTAATGCCGCGATCACTGTACCGCACGTATGATCGCTTCGCGAACATGAAACCGAAAAAAAACATCGCTGGATACAGCAACCTCGTCTTATCGGAATCCCAAGAAAAACACGAAATTCGTTAATGCCGCGATCACTGTACCGCACGTATGATCGCTTCGCGAACATGAAACCAAAAAAAAACATCGCTGGATACAGCAACCTCGTCGTATCGGAATCCCAAGAAAAACACGAAATTCGTTAATGCCGCAATCACTATACCGCACGTATGATCGCTTCGCGAACACGAAACCGAAAAAAAACATCACTGGTTGCAGCAACCTCGTCGTATCGGAATCCCAAAAAATACGCGAAATTCGTTAATGTCGCGATCACTGTACCGCACGTATGTTCGCTTGCGAACACGAAACCGAAAAAAAACATCACTGGATACAGCAACCTCGTCGTATCGGAATCCCACGAAATTCGTTAATGCCGCGATCACTGTGCCGCACGTATGATCGCTTCGCGAACATGAAACCGAAAAAAAACATCGCTGGATGCAGCAACCTTGTCGTATCGGAATCCCAAGAAAAACACGAAATTCGTTAATGCCGCGATCACTGTACCGCACGTATGATCGCTTGCGAACACGAAACCGAAAAAAACATCACTGGATACAGCAACCTCGTCGTATCGGAATCCCACGAAATTCGTTAATACCGTGATCACTGTACCGCACGTATGTTCACTTCGCGAACACGAAACCGAAAAAAAAACATCACTGGATACAGCAACCTCGTCGTATCGGAATCCCACGAAATTCGTTAATGCCGCGATCACTGTGCCGCACGTATGATCGCTTCGCGAACATGAAACCGAAAAAAAACATCGCTGGATGCAGCAACCTTGTCGTATCGGAATCCCAAGAAAAAAACGAAATTCGTTAATGCCGCGATCACTGTACCGCACGTATGATCGCTTCGCGAACATGAAACCGAAAAAAAACATCGCTGGATACAGCAACCTCGTCGTATCGGAATCCCAAGAAAAACACGAAATTCGTTAATGCCGCGATCACTGTACCGCACGTATGATCTGTTGTGCATCTTTATAAATCCTTGGCTTAAAGCTTTTCTTTAAATATAAGTAAAGGTATTTAGTTTTACATTGATGCATTTTGGTTTTTCAACATCTCTTGAATAAACATACTCACGTATCTGAAACGGCCAGCGCTAATGTTTTCATTCACGATCTTCCAGTTCAAAATACGTTACTCAGTAACAGTAAGTAACCGGTGATGTCAGGATCGCGCTAGTCACCGTAGTCTGCTATTCGCGACTTGCGAGTATTCGTAGCCAATGGCGTTTCAGATGCGAATTTGTGTACCTCTAAATGGCAACATGTTTATGCAAAACATTCGCCGATGGTGTGTTTAAAAGGCTGGACTTTCCAGGATGTTTTGCCTTCACTTTTCCTTCCTCCAGCTTGTAATGCTGGTTGTAATATAAAATGTAGCTGCATATTATTTTTTCTTCAGTTCGTTTATTTAACAGCGAAGTTATGCTGTCTTATTGTATGTCATCATGTTCATAATAAACTACTATGATTTTAAAGGAGCTGTTACTTTTTAAGTCTTCCACATGTCACATGAAACAGTTTTTTATTGGTACGGCCAACAAGTGGTAGCAGAGTTGCGCGGTTGTGACTTTTAAAGCAGTTTAAAGTTTGTTTTTGTGGAAGTGAAGACGTCGTCGCCGATGTGTTTCTCGAAGTCGCTGCGATGTTGTTTTTCTGCTTAAGTGTCGCCGATGTTTACAGCTGATGTTTTTTTCCCTGGAGTGCGCTTTTAAAGAGACTTTTGCTTTTTTTCATGTGTATTAAAGTGTTTTTCCTACTTATTTGACGGAGGCCGTATAGAAAATGGAGTTTCAGAATGTTGCTCTTTTGACCTCGTCAAACTGGGAGACGTGGAAGATAGAAGTAAAAGTTCTGCTAATGCATTATGGTGCTTGGGAATATATCGAGAACGTCAAGAGTGGAAGCGGTGAGACATCGGAAAAAACAGTTCCTGTAACAGACAAGCTGACATGGAGAGAGCAGAGTGAGGTGAATTTAAGAAAAGCCCGGTCCTATACCATTATCTACCAGACCTTGTCATCTGAGTTCAAGCCATTAATTTCGCATACAACGAATGGAGCTGAAGCCTGGAAGATCCTTAAAGAGCATTTTGAACCTACCACAAGAGCTCGTGTTATACAACTGCTAGATGATTTTTTTGGTGTCCGTTATTTTCCTGGAGAAAATTTGGGATTTTTTTTGTGTCGTGTCAAGCAAGCAGCAGAGCGTCTGCGTGATGTAGGACATACCCTTCAGCCCTTGTATATGGGTTACCAGATGATTAGAAGTTTGCCCGAGGAGTTCCAGTCTACAGTCCAAGCGATTTACAGGTGGCCAGATGCAGAGTTTGTACCGGACAAGATTGAGGCTGAATTGCTACTGGAGGAGAATAGATTGAAACTGGCCAAAAAGGACATTTCTAGTTCTAGTGTTGCTTTTTCTGGAGAAATGGTAAAGTGTAAAACAGGTAAATTTAAGAATTATAATGTTAATCAAAGTAAATTAATAGGTCCTTGTTTTCTTTGTAAATCTTATGGTCATTTAATTGCTAACTGTAAATTGAAAAATCAATCTAAAAATTTTCAGTCTAAAAATTTTCAAACTAAGAAATATCAGTCAAATAGTAAATTTAAAGAATCTAGTAACGCAGAGTTAAAGAGTAATGTTAAATGTAGTAATGAAAAAAACAATAGTAATGTTAAATGTAGTAATGAAAAAAGTAATAGTAATGTAAAATGTACCTTCTCTGAACATGAGACTAGTTTGATTGAAGTAGCTCAAAGTAATTTTAAAAGTAATTTTCTTGAGGCAAATTCATCTGATTTTGGCCAAAATAGTAGCTGGGTGTTTGATACAGCTGCTACTGCTCATTTTTGTAATAACAAAAATCTTTTTTTGAATTATGAGTCGGTTTCAAATATGCAGATGTCACTTGCTGTTGGAGAAAAAGAAAGTCCTGTTCAGGGAAAAGGTACAATACATTTTTTTATTAAATGTAAAGATGGAAGTTTCAATCAAATAATTCTTAAAGATGTTTTGTATAATCCTCATTTACGTAGAAATCTCTTGTCTGGTAGTAAACTTGAAAAACTAGGCATAAATTTTGTTGGCAGTAAAGGCAAACTAATTGTGTATGACAAGGACTGGCAATGGTTATTTTATGCAGTAAGGAAAAATGATTTGTATTTTGTTAAACCTTTCAGTTATAAAACTTGTAAAGGAGAAAGCAACTCGGTTGACATTTCAGCTAACCAAATTGAAAATTTAAATTTGAGTAACTTGTGGCATGAGAGATTTTGTCACGTAAATAGTGAATATTTGGTTAATACTAGTAAAAATGAAAGTGTTAGAGGTTTGCCAGAGCTGTCAAAGTTAACCGAGGATTGCATCTCCTGTAAACTTGCAAAATCGAAGAGAGTGCCATTTAAATCAATAGGGAATGTTAGATCAAAAACTGCTCTAGAACTTTTACACATGGATTTGTGTGGCCCTTTACCTGTAGCATCACATGGAGGGAATAGATACTTTTTCACCATCATTGATGATTTTTCTCGTAATGTTGCAGTATATACCATCAGAAATAAATCAGACGTTTTTCAGACATTCTTAAAATTTCAGAATAGGGCTGAAAGGTATTTAAGTAAGAAAGTAATTTCTACTAGAACTGATGGGGGTTTAGAATTCTGCAACAACGAATTTGAGAAATTTTTAGAGAAGCAGGGAATTTTACATGAGAAAACGAACCCGTACAGTCCAGAAATGAACGGTGTCGCGGAGCGTTTTAATTTAACTGCTCTTGATGGTGTTAAAGCTCTCCTTAATTCAAGTGGCTTATCACAAAAATTTTGGGCTGAGGCCTTAATGTGTTTTTCTTACACCTGGAATAGGATCTGTCACAAACAAAAAAGAACCCCTTTTGAGATGTACTCTGGTATAAAACCTTCAGTTTCTCATTTAAAAACATTTGGCTGTTTAGCTTATGTTGGAGTGCCCAAACAAGTCCGAAGGAAGCTTGATATGCGAGCTAAACTAGGGATTATGTGCGGGTATGCTCAGGCAACTAAAGGCTACAGAATTTGGTTAATAGATGAACAGAAAATTGTAGAAACCATTAATGTTCGTTTTGATGAAACTAAAAGGGGGGTAGATATAGCTTCAAAAATTAAAGAACCTAAATTAAATTTTTCACTTTTTGATTTCCCAGAGGACGGAAATATTTTTGATGTAGAACCAGAGATTACATCTGAATTGGGAGGGGCATCAGATTCTAACCAAAGTTTAGAACAGAGTAGTTTAAAGACTTGTGCAACTATTCCTTGGATACGTAAAGCAGTACCTCGAAAAATTGGAAATAAAACAGACATTTACTATGGCATCGAAGGAACCAATACTAGAATAAGATCTTTTAATGAATTGTTAGAATATTGTAAATTAAATAAAATAGAATGTGATAAAAACCTTTTTGACTTCAGCAGTAAAAATAAAGAATCCGGTAAAATTTCTAATTTTTTAAAAATAGATGAAGCAAACTTGACTGAGGTTAAAATCCCCAAAACTTACAATCAGGCTGTAAAAACCCCAGAAGGATCTAGTTGGAGGGACGCAATGAACCAAGAAATGAACGTTATGTATGAACGTAATGTATGGGATCTTGTGACACCTCCGAAAGATGCAAAAATACTTGGTAATCGTTGGGTGTATACCTTAAAAAGAAATGAAAATAATGAGATTGTAAGGTATAAGGCTAGGTTAGTTGCAAAGGGGTTTAATCAGGTTAAAGGAGAAAGTTACGATGAAGTTTTCAGTCCAGTTGTTAGTTTTTCAATAATTCGGTTGTTCTTTGCCATATTTTCATGTCTGTTGAAATGGGTTAATGTCCAGGTAGATGTCAACAATGCATATCTTTATGCTGGTCTTGATGAAACTATATACATGCACCAACCTGAGGGTTTTGAAAAAGAAAAAAATAAAGTTTGTAAGTTAAATAAAGCCATTTATGGTCTGCATCAAAGTGGCAGACAGTGGTATTTTGAAATGGATGATGCTTTATCCAAATTAAATTTTTGCAAACTAGATTGGTGCAATTGTGTATATATGTTTCAAGACAGATTGGTTCTTTTGCTTTATGTTGATGACATTGTTCTTTTTGGCAAAACTAAAGATGATTTGAATTTTGGGATAGATTTGCTGCAAAAACATTTTAACTTAAAAATTTTGGGTGCAACCAGAAAGCTATTAGGCATAGAGTTTGAAGAGGTTGGAAATAGACTTTACATACACCAAACAGCTTATATTGAGAAAGTTTGTGAAATGTATTCAAACTTTAAATTTCCAATTAGCTCTTTACCTATTCCTAAGGGTTTAGTGTTGTCAAAGCAAGATTCCCCTTCCACTAAGGAAGAATTTGATAAAATGTCTAGTTTTCCTTATAGAAATCTTATAGGATGTTTATCTTATATAGCGGGAAGGACCAGACCTGATATTATGTATGCAGTAAATTTATTGTCCCAATTTCAAACCAATCCTGGCATTGCTCATTGGAATTGTTTATTAAAATTGTTAGGTTATTTAAAATATACTAAAAATTTCAAACTTGAGTTATCTAGAGTTAATAATTTAAATCTCTCCTGTTATTCTGATTCAGATTTTGCAGCAAACAGAGACGATCGTGTTTCCATAGGTGGATATATTTTGTTTTTGGATGAAACTCCTATTTCATGGAAGACATTTAAACAACAATGTGTAAGTCTTTCAACCATGGAGGCCGAATATGTTAGTTTAACTGAAGCTGCTAAGGAATTAATCTGGATAAAAAATGTCTTACAAAATAAAATACTTAACTTAAATTTGAGAGATTGCACTTTATTCTGTGATAACCAAGCCGCCATAGCCTTTTCTAATTCCCCTTTTGAAAACCAGAAAACAAAACATATTCATATAAAGTATCATTTTTTAAGAAATCTTGTTTTTGATAAAATGTTTAAACTTAAATATATTCCTAGTAAACTTAATCTTGCAGATAGCTTTACTAAGCCACAAGTGAAAGAGCAGCTGTTGAATTTTTGTAAAAGAATTTTTGATATTTAAATCTTTATGTGGGGGGTTATAATTTTTCTTACAATGTTGTTCACTCTGGTCAGTGTCCTGCCAATAAAGTCTTATGTGACCTGACATTGATCAGATTGTTAGTTTTTGAATTTTTCAAGTGTAATTTTTTTGTAAATTTTTTGAACTTTTTCATGTTTATGCAAATTTTTCATGCTTTTGTAATATTCTAGAGATGATGAAAAAGGAGGCCGATTGTTGTGCATCTTTATAAATCCTTGGCTTAAAGCTTTTCTTTAAATATAAGTAAAGGTATTTAGTTTTACATTGATGCATTTTGGTTTTTCAACATCTCTTGAATAAACATACTCACGTATCTGAAACGGCCAGCGCTAATGTTTTCATTCACGATCTTCCAGTTCAAAATACGTTACTCAGTAACAGTAAGTAACCGGTGATGTCAGGATCGCGCTAGTCACCGTAGTCTGCTATTCGCGACTTGCGAGTATTCGTAGCCAATGGCGTTTCAGATGCGAATTTGTGTACCTCTAAATGGCAACATGTTTATGCAAAACATTCGCCGATGGTGTGTTTAAAAGGCTGGACTTTCCAGGATGTTTTGCCTTCACTTTTCCTTCCTCCAGCTTGTAATGCTGGTTGTAATATAAAATGTAGCTGCATATTATTTTTTCTTCAGTTCGTTTATTTAACAGCGAAGTTATGCTGTCTTATTGTATGTCATCATGTTCATAATAAACTACTATGATTTTAAAGGAGCTGTTACTTTTTAAGTCTTCCACATGTCACATGAAACAGTTTTTTATTGGTACGGCCAACATGATCGCTTCGCGAACATGAAACCAAAAAAAAACATCGCTGGATACAGCAACCTCGTCGTATCGGAATCCCAAGAAAAACACGAAATTCGTTAATGCCGCGATCACTATACCGCACGTATGATCGCTTCGCGAACACGAAACCGAAAAAAAACATCACTGGTTGCAGCAACCTCGTCGTATCGGAATCCCAAAAAATACGCGAAATTCGTTAATGTCGCGATCACTGTACCGCACGTATGTTCGCTTGCGAACACGAAACCGAAAAAAAACATCACTGGATACAGCAACCTCGTCGTATCGGAATCCCACGAAATTCGTTAATGCCGTGATCACTGTGCCGCACGTATGATCGCTTCGCGAACATGAAACCGAAAAAAACATCGCTGGATGCAGCAACCTTGTCGTATCGGAATCCCAAGAAAAACACGAAATTCGTTAATGCCGCGATCACGGTACCGCACGTATGATCGCTTCGCGAACATGAAACCGAAAAAAAACATCGCTGGATGCAGCAACCTTGTCGTATCGGAATCCCAAGAAAAACACGAAATTCGTTAATGCCGCGATCACTGTACCGCACGTATGATCGCTTCGCGAACATGAAACCGAAAAAAAACATCGCTGGATGCAGCAACCTTGTCGTATCGGAATCCCAAGAAAAACACGAAATTCGTTAATGCCGCGATCACTGTACCGCACGTATGATCGCTTCACGAACATGAAACCGGAAAAAAACATCGCTGGATACAGCAACCTCGTCGTATCGGAATCCCAAGAAAAACACGAAATTCGTTAGTGCCGCGATCACTGTACAGCACGTATGATCGCTTCGCGAACATGAAACCGAAAAAAAACATCGCTGGATGCAGCAACCTTGTCGTATCGGAATCCCAAGAAAAACACGAAATTCGTTAATGCCGCGATCACTGTACCGCACGTATGATCGCTTCGCGAACATGAAGCTGAAAAAAAACATCGCTGGATACAGCAACCTCGTCGTATCGGAATCCCAAGAAAAACACGAAATTCGTTAATGCCGCGATCACTGTACCGCACGTATGATCGCTTCACGAACATGAAACCGAAAAAAAACATCGCTGGATACAGCAACCTCGTCGTATCGGAATCCCAAGAAAAACACGAAATTCGTTAATGCCGCGATCACTGTACAGCACGTATGATCGCTTCGCGAACATGAAACCGAAAAAAAACATCGCTGGATACAGCAACCTTGTCGTATCGGAATCCCAAGAAAAACACGAAATTCGTTAATGCCGCGATCACTGTACCGCACGTATGATCGCTTCGCGAACATGAAACCGAAAAAAAACATCGCTGGATACAGCAACCTTGTCGTATCGGAATCCCAAGAAAAACACGAAATTCGTTAATGCCGCGATCACTGTACCGCACGTATGATCGCTTCGCGAACATGAAACTGAAAAAAAACATGACTGGATGCAGCAACCTCGTCGTATCGGAATCCCAAAAAATACGCGAAATTCGTTAATGTCGCGATCACTGTACCGCACGTATGTTCGCTTCGCGAACACGAAACCAGAAAAAAACATCACTGGATGCAGCAACCTCGTCGTATCAGAATCCCAAAAAATACGCGAAATTCGTTAATGTCGCGATCACTGTACCGCACGTATGTTCGCTTGCGAACACGAAACAGAAAAAAAACATCACTGGATACAGCAACCTCGTCGTATCGGAATCCCACGAAATTCGTTAATGCCGCGATCACTGTGCCGCACGTATGATCGCTTCGCGAACATGAAATCGAAAAAAAACATCACTGGATGCAGCAACCTCGTCGTATCGGAATCCCCTGAAATTCGTTAATGCCGCGATCACTGTGCCGCACGTATGATCGCTTCGCGAACATGAAACCGAAAAAAAACATCACTGGATACAGCAACCTCGTCGTATCGGAATCCCACGAAATTCGTTAATGCCGCGATCACTGTGCCGCACGTATGATCGCTTCGCGAACATGAAACCGAAAAAAAACATCGCTGGATGCAGCAACCTTGTCGTATCGGAATCCCAAGAAAAACACGAAATTCGTTAATGCCGCGATCACTGTACCGCACGTATGATCGCTTCGCGAACATGAAACTGAAAAAAAACATCGCTGGATACAGCAACCTCGTCGTATCGGAATCCCAAGAAAAACACGAAATTCGTTAATGCCGCGATCACTGTACAGCACGTATGATCGCTTCACGAACATGAAACCGAAAAAAAACATCGCTGGATACAGCAACCTCGTCGTATCGGAATCCCACGAAATTCGTTAATGCCGCGATCACTGTACAGCACGTATGATCGCTTCACGAACATGAAACCGAAAAAAAACATCACTGGATACAGCAACCTCGTCGTATCGGAATCCTACGAAATTCGTTAATGCCGCGATCACTGTGCCGCACGTATGATCGCTTCGCGAACATGAAACCGAAAAAAAACATCACTGGATACAGCAACCTCGTCGTATCGGAATCCCACGAAATTCGTTAATGCCGCGATCACTGTGGCGCACGTATGATCGCTTCGCGAACATGAAACCGAAAAAAAACATCGCTGGATGCAGCAACCTTGTCGTATCGGAATCCCAGGAAAAACACGAAATTCGTTACTGCCGCGATCACTGTACCGCACGTATGATCGCTTCGCGAACATGAAACCGAAAAAAAACATCGCTGGATACAGCAACCTCGTCGTATCGGAATCCCAAGAAAAACACGAAATTCGTTAATGCCGCGATCACTGTACCGCACGTATGATCGCTTCGCGAACATGAAACCGAAAAAAAACATCGCTGGATACAGCAACCTCGTCGTATCGGAATCCCAAGAAAAACACGAAATTCGTTAATGCCGCGATCACTGTACCGCACGTATGATCGCTTCGCGAACATGAAACCGAAAAAAAACATCGCTGGATACAGCAACCTCGTCGTATCGGAATCCCAAGAAAAACACGAAATTCGTTAATGCCGCGATCACTGTACCGCACGTATGTTCGCTTGTGAACACGAAACCGAAAAAAAACATCATTGGATACAGCAACCTCGTCGTATCGGAATCCCAAGAAAAACACGAAATTCGTTAATGTCGCGATCACTGTACCGCACGTATGTTCGCTTGCGAACACGAAACAGAAAAAAAACATCACTGGATACAGCAACCTCGTCGTATCGGAAACCCACGAAATTCGTTAATGCCGCGATCACTGTGCCGCACGTATGATCGCTTCGCGAACATGAAATCGAAAAAAAACATCACTGGATGCAGCAACCTCGTCGTATCGGAATCCCCTGAAATTCGTTAATGCCGCGATCACTGTGCCGCACGTATGATCGCTTCGCGAACATGAAACCGAAAAAAAACATCACTGGATACAGCAACCTCGTCGTATCGGAATCCCACGAAATTCGTTAATGCCGCGATCACTGTGCCGCACGTATGATCGCTTCGCGAACATGAAACCGAAAAAAAACATCGCTGGATGCAGCAACCTTGTCGTATCGGAATCCCAAGAAAAACACGAAATTCGTTAATGCCGCGATCACTGTACCGCACGTATGATCGCTTCGCGAACATGAAACTGAAAAAAAACATCGCTGGATACAGCAACCTCGTCGTATCGGAATCCCAAGAAAAACACGAAATTCGTTAATGCCGCGATCACTGTACAGCACGTATGATCGCTTCACGAACATGAAACCGAAAAAAAACATCGCTGGATACAGCAACCTCGTCGTATCGGAATCCCACGAAATTCGTTAATGCCGCGATCACTGTACAGCACGTATGATCGCTTCACGAACATGAAACCGAAAAAAAACATCACTGGATACAGCAACCTCGTCGTATCGGAATCCTACGAAATTCGTTAATGCCGCGATCACTGTGCCGCACGTATGATCGCTTCGCGAACATGAAACCGAAAAAAAACATCACTGGATACAGCAACCTCGTCGTATCGGAATCCCACGAAATTCGTTAATGCCGCGATCACTGTGGCGCACGTATGATCGCTTCGCGAACATGAAACCGAAAAAAAACATCGCTGGATGCAGCAACCTTGTCGTATCGGAATCCCAGGAAAAACACGAAATTCGTTACTGCCGCGATCACTGTACCGCACGTATGATCGCTTCGCGAACATGAAACCGAAAAAAAACATCGCTGGATACAGCAACCTCGTCGTATCGGAATCCCAAGAAAAACACGAAATTCGTTAATGCCGCGATCACTGTACCGCACGTATGATCGCTTCGCGAACATGAAACCGAAAAAAAACATCGCTGGATACAGCAACCTCGTCGTATCGGAATCCCAAGAAAAACACGAAATTCGTTAATGCCGCGATCACTGTACCGCACGTATGATCGCTTCGCGAACATGAAACCGAAAAAAAACATCGCTGGATACAGCAACCTCGTCGTATCGGAATCCCAAGAAAAACACGAAATTCGTTAATGCCGCGATCACTGTACCGCACGTATGTTCGCTTGTGAACACGAAACCGAAAAAAAACATCATTGGATACAGCAACCTCGTCGTATCGGAATCCCAAGAAAAACACGAAATTCGTTAATGTCGCGATCACTGTACCGCACGTATGATCGCTTGCGAACACGAAACCGAAAAATAAACATCTCTGGATGCAACAACCTCGTTGTATAGAGATCACAAAAATACACGAAATTTGTAAATGCGGCGATCACTATACTGCATGTATGATCGCTTCGCGAACATCAGACTTCCATGAAAACTGCAATCAATGAATTCACACTGCTCTAAAGTAACAAGAGTAGCCACTCACACACATAAAAGATACTTCTGTGAAATTGGCTGTATATAGCACACATATATTTTACGGTATTGAAATGGAATTCATTGTTATACCTACAGAAAATCCTGGTTTTTCAGTTCTTAAGACATTGTGACTCATATGACTTTAAACGCCTGCTTAATTGCAATGTAATACAACTACAGTAAAATCTGTGTGCAACAGAATCTTGTCTTAAATGAAAACTTTACATGGTTTCAACAGAAAGAAAACCAGCAATTTTATTTGCTAATAGGAAAACCTGTATAAACCAGAATTTTTCTAGTTAATTTTGATTCCAGTTTCACAGGTTTTATAAATATTGGACAAAAGTGTGATTGCCCATTTTTAATTTTAAAATAAATCAGTTATTATTAACTTGTAAAATTCTCTTTGTAAATTTACTTTGCAAAAAAGTGAGTGGGGGAGGGGGGGGGGGGGTAGATGCCAAAATCCATGTTTGCCCTCTGTGAAAAAAAGCTAGTTTCAGCCTTGTTTTATACATATATGGATATGTTAATACATTTCTGTTGACCTTTAAGTACATAAGATGTCTTTTCTTTTCAGAATCTTAAGATTTTCCTGGAATGAATGGAACACGATAACTCAAGATGAAGACACACAGGCTGTAGAAGTGTTACCAAGTGCATATGTGTGTTTTTCACTTCATATTCCTTGGTAACATTGCTCCAGCTAAATTTCATTTAAATAGGGCTCTCAAAATCAAAGCTTTTTGATGCAGGAGACAAAATTGTGAATGAAGGTGGAAAAGATTGAGTATACATTTGAAGGAAAACCACACTATTCAATTGAGGTATGTTAAGAATTTATGCTGTCTTCAGTACTCTAATTATTGTTCTATGTAATGATTCTGTTCAACGTATATTATTAGATTTTTAAGGTTAGCTTTTTACACAAGTTTTTAACAATATTTATAAATGTGTCATATACATTTTTCACAGAAATCCTCGTGCATTTTTTTGCATTTAATTATAAATAGTAAGAAGTTTGTCTCAAATATTTTCTTGTGCCTGTGTTTGTTTTTCCAAAATTGTTTTTTAAACCAGACCCATCGGTTGGATGGGGTTCGAGTGAAATTGGATTACCTGACCAGTGTAGAACTCTACTTCTATCAAAATATTTTTTCCAAATGACAATTAAATTTTGACCTCGATATGGGGGATGCGGGGGTATAGGGCTGGACCCCCTCACTAGTCTCAAGTACCACTTGTGTTTCTTAGGGCTTGAAAATCTTTCCATGTTAAGGAGATTTTCGTCTTACACAAAGTCCAACTTAGACAGATATTACTGAAATTTCAACTATTATTTATAATAATTACTGTAAAACCCAAATGTAATTCCCCCCCTCCCCCGTTTTCAAAAGCAAAACCAGTTAAATTTAGGGGCTGACAGTGAGGGCTTATGATCGAGTTTTTTTTTTTAATTTGTTAAAACACTGTTTTATCATTAATTTAGAAGTAAAAAGGTAAATACAGGGGAGAAAAGCTTCTTCCGCATTTTAGTGAATTTCTGCTTTAATAAAATAAAATTCATCTAAATCCTTCTTTCTTCCCGAGCCCACAAAATTTAAAATCCTAAAAAAAAAAAAAAACATTTTTTCAAATTTTCTGCATTATTGTAACAAAACATAATCAATCATCTAAGTCCCCCCCCCCCCCCCCAATCCCTGAAATTCTCACTTCTGCTTCTGATACCCAGAGAAGTATAATTAAGTTGAATTCTGGGAGTGGGAAGAGGGAGAGAGATTTTTCTCTTTTTTGCTGTTGGCTGTTTTGTTTTTATTAGCGGTGTATAGAGTAGTACTTTAACCAAATATTGAGTACTCACCCAAGTAACTAACGAGTAGTTGTGTATATGAAAGAATCACTGATGTGCACATGAAGTGAGCTTAAGGATATGAAGGAGGGAGATTTAACTTGATATAATACAATGTAATTTATGTGTTTGGATTGCCCCCCCCCCCAAAAAAAAAAGTATAAGGTTTCTAAATTTTATCTTAAGGCGAAACTTAATTGCCAGCTTACAAATTATTTATTCCCAGTTCCTTTTCCTAAAAATTAATTTATCATTTTATTTTGCTCGTTATTACACTCTGACTGCATTTTCATCTATTTAAAAAAAGAAAAGAAAAGAAGTCTTGTGCCTGGAAACAATGAGAAATCTTTGTTCACAGATGTAGTACATCTATATTTCGACGGTTAGTGTATATGCTGTCAATTCTCACGGCATATAAAAATTATTTCTTTTGTTTCTTATTCACACAGCCTTTTACTTGCCATATTATGGTACATCAGCACCCATTAGTCATATTTTTAGCTCTCATCTTCCACTTTTTACATAGTAATATTTTAGGGTGGTTTCTTGCAAAAATTCACAAGGCTCCATTATGCGGTTTTAATCAGGCCGGCGTTAAAATTCATAATTGCTCTTTGACTTAATCTCATTCACTTTAACAGATAAAACCACATGTGTCTGTCTGTTCAGACTCCTGTATCGCCAGAATATATATTTTTGGCTAATTAAATTTCTATTGTTTTGCCAATGCCTTATACAATCTGTGAAAGTTATGACAGTTTTCTAGAGATACTCAGCTTTTGCTCTGCATAGTATCAACATGTAATTGCATTTACCTCTTCTCCGGCATTTGATTACAGGCGTTGTATTGTGTACCGTGTAAAGAACCTGGATTATCAATAAACAGAGCTTGTAATTACATTTGAAGTCTTCTTATATTCTCGGTGAAACTGCTAGTGCCATTCAAAGAAATGACAGCATTGGTGAGCTCTATGGATGGGAAATAGTTACTTTTGGTTAACCGATAGCATCATCCCCCCCCCTCCAACCTTACAGTTGGATAGACAACAGGTTCCAACAACCTATTATTTTTATAACATGTAACTAATCTCTTTGTATGCTGCCAATGGACATTTTAATTAAACGTCTTTTAAACAGAATGTTTGAAACAATTTTGACACTGTTTTCTGTTGAGATGAATCCACATCATTAAAATAAATTTGCATGGTTAAACTCAATTTTTGCTTGTAACTTATAAAAACTTAGCTAGTTATGATACTTTGAATTTCATGCATTGTCAGATTTTCTAGTACAAAAAAAGACACTTTTCCATTTTTAGTGATTCAAGTAGAGGTCTGCACAGGCCGAAATTTCCAGGCCCGGGCCCGGCCCGACCCATACAAAAAATAATTTGGCCCGGCCCGATACAAAAATTAAAAGCTCGGCCTGGCCCGAACAAAAAAAATATTGGCCCGGCCCGGCTTAAAAGTTAAAAGTTCAGCCCGAGCCCGGCCCGGCCCGGAAAAAAGTTAAAATCTCGGCCCGAACCCGGCCCGGCCCGAGTGAATTTCTACAAAACATAATTTTTACGTCGATTTGGTTAAAAATTTGCCCCATAGGAGGAGATCTAACCAAAAATTCCTATCTCAGCCTTTTTTTTTTTCATGTGTATAATCTTCATTTTTATAGAGGTGCCGCAAGCTGGAATATTTATTTTTTTAATAAATTTCTATTTGTTGTATGTATGTGTTTAAGTTATCATCGATATTGTTAATCCATATTCCATTTATTGAAGTGTTAAAAATCAGAAAAATGCTATACGGTAAAATCTAAGATGGAATTGCATAGGGAAGAAAAAAAAATGAGTTATAGACAATTTGCCTTCTTAGCAGGTGTAAATGTATTATATATTCTTTTCTTACATATTAGTATATTCATTTTTAATGGATCAACACATTTTTCAATTTAAGACAGGATTCCATCATAAGCAGGTTCTTTTTCACACGTTTTACTATATTTTAATTTAGCTATATTTTAATAAGTGTATAAATCTACTATTCTTTAAAAATAATAAATTTTAATGTTTAATTATAAAATAATGGTGATTTAAAAATGTATGCATGTTTTGAAAAGATTTTTATGCCAGATCTTATTTTACTGACCTTCGAACGGACCAGGTACGCCGAGACAATGATTTTCATACGAGTCAAAACCAGGACTAAAAATTTTAAGGCATGAAGACTAGGAAGAATGAAACCAGTCCCGGCTCTGTACAGAAAAAATAATTTAAGGCACGGCCTTATTCTTCAGGAAAAAAGTAGGGCCCGGCCCGTAAAGAGTAATCACTTGGCCCGGGCCTTCAGAAAAAAATATGGCCCGCCCCAAGTGCCATGAAGAAAAATAGGCCCGATCCCGGCCCGGGCCGAGTACGGGCTTCGGGCCTTGGCCCGGCCCGTGCAGATCTCTAGATTCAAGCACTGAAAATTCATGAAGTTCTAAGTATAACTCAGTAAGTTTTAGTCATTGAAGAATAAATTTTTACTGTTATACTTGTTAGAACACTTAAAAATTTTCTAAATAAAACTTATTGGACCCAGGCATTCTATACAATTTTTAATTCCTTAACTATTTAAAAAGTAATAATTTTTACGTAATCGATTTTTATGTGATGCAAAACAAAGTTTGAGACATTTTTGCAATTGGAACTATATTTCTAAAACTAATGGTTTAGAAATTAGCTAATTAGTAAACGATAAGAAGAGATACCCTGTATAAGAAAAAAAAAACACATTTTGCAAATCTCACAAATATTATTTACAGTGACCTCTCACTTATATGACTCTCGGTTATACCCCGAATTCTCTCGGTCCCATCCATGCTTTATAGGAAATAATGCTAAACTTCTCTCACTTATATGACGCTTTAAACATTTCAAGCGAGTTTACATTTCCCATTCAAGAATTCATTTTTATAATCAAAGTACAAATCATTAACGCTTCTTATCTTTATCCTTTTGACTATTGTTAAAGTGTTTATAAATAATGAATAACATTTCTTATCTACCTTGGTGTGTTATTAACGATGAAATCTATGGTGGGAAGGTGGTTGTATGGAATTTTCTTGTGCCTGCTATTTAAGAAAACCAATTAACAAAAGCCAAATGACCACCTGCAGATCATGTCTCTGTATAGTACTGAGTGAGTAATCAGGGTTAGTGCAAAATGCACTTTCCTGGATCAGTGTCCATCACATCCAGATATAAAAGATGTACCATTTCTGCAACAAATTAAAGTTATATTTTTACAAACAGATTAAAGCTATTAGATTTAGGGATTATAAAGAATTTCAAGTAAACTACAGAAGGAGTTTGATTTGGAAAACAAAAAGGAAGCTAAAGCAATTTCCATTTTAGATGCTACGCATCTTACAGCATCTGCATGGAAAATGTGACATCGGAGACAGTTAAGAATTGTTTTAGGAAATGTGGTTTTTCACAAGACCAAACTGCTAGGTCAACAGATAAACCCGATTTTAAGAGCTTATGGGAATTCTTTAATGAGAAATCTTTGAAGATATCAGTAATGAAGAGGTGAGAGCAGAGGGTGACAAAGATGGAAACAATGTTTCTGCTGTTGTAATTTTTTCAGAAGCAAGTGCCGCTATAAATACATTAAAGAATTATGTCCACCAAAATGAATATTCCTAAAATAGCTTAAAAACTTTAATAGACTTAGAAAAAAACATTTTCTCTTTTAGTCGACGACAGAGGCAAACTAATATCACTTCATTTTTTGAGAAAATCTGATCTGTTAATCTTCAAAATAAACATAGTGGTGAGTGAATTATTTTGTAAACTTTTTAAACTATGTTTTGTTTTTTATTATTATTTTTCTAAATTTTGTTAAAATCTGTTCTTAGTACTCAAAACTTATCATTTTTAATATAGGTAAAATAATTAATACATGTAAAGTTTGAAACTTGTATAATGAGATGATCTCTCAGTTATACGACTTTTTCTACAGTCCCCTGAAAGTATTATGAAAAGTGGTCGACGGGATAATAGAGAAGTACCCAGATTTTTAATGTTTCTTGCAACCTTCAATTTAATCTTGAAGATAACAAGCAGTTTAGTTGAAATATTTATTTGTTTAGTAAGGGAGAGGTCACTGTATATAGTTATAATCAAATGCAATTCATCTTAAAAAATTTTCAATATGATTTTTAAATTAATTACAATTTTATTAAAATTAAGTTACTACACAACTTATACAATGGTATTTTCTTTCTTTCATTTTTTGCCCCAGGTGCCAGTATAGAAGGGGAGCACGAAAAGATTTAATTCATCTTTCGGTAGAAAAAAGAAATAATGAAATTAGGGCAAAAAGTCATGCAATCGGACATCCCAAAGTAAAATAGTACCAGTTAATTTTTTTTATACCTTGCTTTGAACATGGCTGGTTTTTACATTAGGTGACCTGGGATATTTGAATAATGAATTGAATACATCAAAGATACTTGCAAGGTCAATACACTGTCCCAATTAGACCCGAATTGATTCACCATTTCTGATGTTATCATGATGATAAGTTTTGCATGTTTTTTACTTTTGTGTGTCCCTGTAAATTAACTATGAGAGCTACACATTTTATTAACAAACTCATCTAATGGCAAATCAATTTACTTTTCCAATTTGATTTGAAATTTAAAAAACAAAAATATTAAGATAATGTACTTTCTACCAATTATTTCATATTTAAAATAAAAATAAAAGCAATGGATCGAAAATTCTGTGTATAAATTTATTTTGGAAAGGGGAGGAGAGCTAATGAATGTCTATTCTGGGGCCCTTCTTTTCATACATGGTGAAAAGTTACTATGCAAAATATTATCTCGAATATTGATTTCATCCTTCTCAAAGTAGATGAAAAGCTCTTTTCGTACACAACTTTTATGATTGTATACATTTGATAGGTCATTTTAATAAGAAAATTTCTAGTATTTTTCAATATTAAGACTCTTTTATTGCATTTGTGATGAATATTATAGTATATTTGGTTAATATTTTGCTTAAAAAATAAAGTATTTATTACTTTCCAGCTTTTGCTGATATTTTGCAAGCAATTATCTGAATTTTGAGAATATTTTTTTTAATTTAATTATTAAATAAACTACATACATTGTAAAAACTGCTTGTACTTTTTTAAAGACAGGTGAATGTGATTTTAAAGGTAGATTAATATGAACCATGGATTGCTGGAATTAAAAGATCATATATTTATCAAATAAAAATTGTGTATGTTTATAAAGACACATGTTTGAAGATAAAAGTTTTGGTATCCATTTAGAGTAGATAAATATTAATTGAAGGAATTAAATAACATATCTTAATGAATTATTTTTAGTTGTGAAAAGATTATATGAATGTCATGATTACTTGAGTATTACAATTTACTTAACAGCTTTATATGTTATGTTAGTAGTGTACAGATTTTGGTACTTCTCTATTATCCCATCGACCACTTTACATAACAAGAAACTATCGTCAAACTGTAATGCCAAATAAACTTTAGAGTGTTGCCGTTGGAATATCAAAATAAATAAATAAATAAAATATAGGAATTTAAGGACACAATTGTTATTTTAATGAATGAAATAACTCATAAATCAGTAAAACTAAAAAATACACACACATGTCGAATTAAAAACCACTTGATGACATAACAAACACGTATAATGCTTCTGACATCAAGTAAATGGGACTGCGTTTTTGGCGTTTAATCTTGCAGTTTGGCGATAGTTTTTTATTATGAAAAGTGGTCGACGGGATAATAGAGAAGTACCCAGATTTTTAATGTTTCTTGCAACCTTCAATTTAATCTTGGAGATAACAAGCAGTTTAGTTGAAATATTTATTTGTTTAATATTTGTGTTTTATATTAATGTTTAATATTTGTTAAGATATTTTAAAAATAATTAGAAGTATCTAGGATATTCTGATAGCATTGGTATCATTTGTGCAAAATCCAGGGGCAATAAACGAATGATCATTATTATAATAAATAATTTCAAAAAAATTACATTCAAATATAACTGCTCTCTTTCTAAGTGTTTAACTATTTTAAGTCATATGGGTTGAATAAATTTTAACATATATATATATATAGTTACTTTCATGTGTTTTCGAAAAATGTTGAAGAATAAAATATTTTTATTTAATTTTATTTTATTTGTGTATTATTATTCCAATTGTTTATTCATTAATTACATTTTTTAACTTGAATACACAGAAACTCCGTCAAGATGAAGGTTTGAAATTTAATTACTGATTAATAATGCATTAATTTTAATTTAATAGCTAAGGTATATAAACAAACAAGGTATATAAACAAACCTGCCACTGGCAGATTTTATTATTTTTTCTACTATTGGTGTACCGAGTAGTTGTGTTTAAGAAAGAATCACTGATGCGAACATGAAGTGTGCTTAGTGGTAACACTTCTGTGTGTGTGTGTGTGTTTATATAGATACCTATTTATAAACATGCATCTTGTGCATATAATATAATCATATTTTTTAAAATTAACTTCAATTTTTTTAAATTAACTTCATTTTTTGAAATTTTATTTCATTTATTGTGGACCTTTTAATGACAATTTTTGAATATTCAAAAATTTTAAAACAGTAGCATTATTTAAAAAATATATATAAAAAAAGAATTGATATATAAATAGTTCAATTAACCAATATGAAATTAAAATTGATTATTTAACACATCTTTACCCATTTGTCATTTTGATACCTGAAATCTGTCTATCAAAAATGGTTATTGCTTGCTGTAACAATTCCTTGAATAATGCAAAATGTTTCATAGTTTTTAAAAGTATCTTATTTTCTTTTGATTAAAAAAATTGGGTACTATCGTGTAATAGCGGCCCTTGAGGATGAATCGTCAAGCGACAAAGATTTATCGCCAAATTATAAAGCATGTATGACATAATTATTACGTTAAATCATTACTTTTGTGATGTATATGGCCGAGTTATTAGTCATATATAACACATATATGATGTATACATATAACATGTGCATAAGTCATATAGGATGTATATATATGACATATAAGACAAATAATATGTATGTAATGACGTATATGGCTGTTTGGAATAATATGTGTATATATGATGCATATATAAGCTTTTCAATGATCTTGGCGAAATCAGAGCTGAAACCTTGACATAATTGTAATTGTGGAGGCCGCTATAACACGAAAGCACCAAAAAGGGGGCTTTACAGTTTCTTTTCTTTTCTTTTTGTGTGTGTGTAATGTGCTAAAATGCTATTTTATCAGTGCTCGCAGTGAAAACATTTTTTCTGGAGCAGGACAAATTTACAACCAATAAAAAAAATGCCCTATCTCCAGAAAATGTAGAATGATTAGTATTTTTGTACCATAATTTGCCATACAGCAAATTTAATAATTATTTTTTTTTTAATTGCATTTATTGTATTTTCTGTTTCTACGTACTGCTTCTTTATCCAAAATCAGTCTTTTCCTACAGTTTTAGAAATGTCTTTTTTTTTAATATAAATATAAAATTAAACTTCAATTTACATTAATTTTGGATGGGGTTTTTTTCTTACCTTTTTCTATGTTTTATAGATAAATTTTTATGTACCGAGTAAATAGTTTTTATGAATTATGGCATATATTGCATTTATATTCAAATAACTTTTTATAGATCACTTATAAATTAATTTGTCTTTAAATATGCTTAAAACATGAAATTCTTGCAACTACTCGGTATTGGCCGAGTACTCAGCCAATTTGCCATATTAGGCCCTATTTTCTACCACTATTTCTAAATCAATCTACTCCAAAAATTTGTAAGAATCTGTGATGAAGGTCATTGTTTTGAAATAGTGGTGGAACCAATGTTCATGAAATGTATTAAAAAGCTGCTTCTGATTTATATTAGGTAAATTACTTCTGTATGTATGTAATAACAGATAAGACTTCTGTATAAGTAAATAAATCGTATAAATATTGAAAAAATTGGTTGTGTGTGCCTTTATAACAAAGTATAAAAAATTCTTTATTTCAGATATGTAATTTCCTACTCCTAATAAATCAGACTGCTTTTGTTAATAAATATTTTTGTATTTCTAGTAATCTGCTCAATAGCGCGAAACTTTCTGACACATTTTTAAATGCAAAGACATAAAATTGGCAGGCCTGACCATGGAAGCAATCTGGAATCAAAATGAGTTTTCCATTTTTTGATAAATAAATTACTTATCGAGTTACAAGCTATTCGTTTCATGTGACGGCATGTTTTATACTTTCTCTGGCTGTCACGTACAGAAATCCAGTTCAAAATGGTAACTTTGACTGTATTTTCTGAAAGATCTTTTGCGTTTACCAAAAAAATGGAAAACGTGTTTCAGTTACATAAGTTTCTGAATAACAATAACTGCCAATTTACGATCAAAAATGAATTAAAAAATATGTCGTAAAGTAGACAGTTTGAATTTGAGAATAAACAACCTTAATATAAAAAAAAAGAAAAAAAAAAGAGAGAGAGATAATAATAACAAATGTTGAAATAAGATTTAACTGTTGAAATTTATTTTAAATATTGCATTTTGCATATGAAAGGTAATATAAATGTTAAAATACCAATGAAGGTGATGCAGTTTTTTTTCCTTGGGGGCCCATTTTGTGAAAAGGAAAAGTAAAGGTTATTTTTGTGAAATTTATTATATTTTTCTGAAAAATAAAATTTTGTAACAAATGTTGAAATCCAGTTAATCAAATTCGAAACAAACATTTATAAACAAAAACTTTTAAAATCCTTTTGCTGAAGTTTTCCTCTCTGGTGAACTTGTTTATTTACAAATTACGCATTTTAAAAATCACAAAATAATAAATAAATAATAAATAGTAAGTTTTTATGGAATAGAATTTTGTGAAGGGACCCATTTTATTAAATTGATTTTTGTGAAGGCACCCTAAATAGGCCCCAAATTTTTCCTGTATCGACCCCTGAAACGGATAACATTTTGAAAGTTTCTGCTGATTATCTCTGTATAAACAGCTCTGACATTTGATATAAGTTTAATTTCTTGCAGGTTTTGTTAAAGTCATTCTGTCTATTTTGTTTACAGTTGAAAATTTGCCTTTTCATTAGAGTAATGTATACATAAATTAGAAATAAATTGTATTAATGACTCTTTTGACTTTTAGAACTTTCAATCCCTTTTTTAATAAAATGCAAGAAATAAATAAGCATTAATTGTTTACATATAAATATTAAGGTGCGAGGGGAATATTGAAATGGTGATCAAAAGCTTTCTACAAGTTTAACATTCAAGCATTTTATTTCTTAGATATATTAATGCCCTTTATTCTTTGGTTTTTCATAAAAATTTTTAATTAACATGATAATTTAAATTTTTGTCCCAATGTTAGACAAAAAAAAAATATCTACTTATTTTGTTTGACTTACAAAAATAAGTAATAGAAATGAAAAAAAATTCTTTATTATCTGTTTTTAAATTGCAAATTTAAGAAATGAAATTTAAAAAGAAAGCCAGTTCATGTTATTCATTTTTACAAAGAATAGTTTTGAAAAACTTGTTTTTTAGAGGGAAGGGGTATTCAATAATGACAATGACAATAATGCTTAAAAAAAAAAAAAAAACTCCGCCAAAACTTAGCTGAGTACTCAGTACAGCTCTAGTTTGTTGGCATACATTGATTTATGAATGTTGCTAATGAATTTAAAGTATCCTGAATTTGTTAAACTATATCATATGTTTTAAGCACAGATTTAATAATTTGATAAATTCTAATTAGGAAAAATGAAGAATTAATAAGAAATTTAAATATTAACAGTGAATAAAACAATTTCTGTACAAAAGCAAAATTTACAAATAATAATCTTTATAAAGACTCCTTCACACTTTTATTAACTACTACTCAAATGTGTTTGAATCTTCTTAAAATGCGTTTATATTAAATACGATTTTGTGAATTATATGAAAGTTTCTGTTCACAACATAGAAATTAATCGTAAATACAAATTTTCATTTGCTTTATAAAAATTCTTGAGTGAAAAATCATTTATATATATACATATATATATATGATCATAGCTGCACAAAAAACCTTTTTATTCATTAGTAACTATTTCGGTGATAACTTCTAATGTAAATTAAGATAATATTCTTAAATATATTATCTTATATAATGTTCCTTAAAAGTTGTACAACTGGTGTTATTATTTTTATCATGTTTCATATGTCTATCTCAACAAAAATAAACATTTCAAACTTCCGTTATACGAGGTTACCAGAAGAACGCCAATAAAAACACCAAATCGCCAGCTCCATTACCGGAGATGACGTCAAAAACATGGAAAAAACATGGACTCACGTGACTCGTTGCCATCTAATGGAATGCCCTATTCTAGGCGCTGTATCAAGGTGTCGCCCGTGTTCCCACCCTGTTTTGTTTAAGGGCGGAGCTCCAAATGCTTGTTGGAAACATCCATATTTGATTGGCCTTTCTGTAGTTCACATCACCTGACTTTTACTGTAAAACGTTAATAAAGTTGTAGGACACACAAGTAGAAAAAGCATTGGGAATTCAACCGCTCGAATACGCCATCTGGTGGAAAAAATATAACTCTCCCTTCAGGAAAATCCCTTGCAATCCCATTGCGCAGGTTCATGCCATTGCGTTACATGCATTTTTAATTTGTTCATAATGATTATTTTTATGCCAAATTTCAGATTTCATGTGCTATTTGTGTTCTGTGTTTATATGTCGAAGTAAAAATTATCCGAATTTGAATATCTAACACTTTTAAACACGTTTACAATAAATAATGGTTTCAATGGCACTTTAGCATTAATTAAAGGGCCAATGGGGAAATTGCACGTTTTTCAATTTAACTTGCATCTGATAGAGTGTAAAAATACGAACATTTTGATACCATTTTTACATATATTTGAAACTTGTATAATTCATTAAATTAACTTTTAAAACGCAGTTTTTGCCGTGGCGGGAAAAAGCCACGTCACGTGACGAAAGCTGTTCTGACGTCACTACACATGTAAACAAACCCTCGCTGTATTTCTCCCTGTTATTTCCTATGGGGACGGCTTGCTTTACGCTGGACTATTTCGTTTTTTTCTTAAAAATGATTAGTATAACAAATTACTAGGACTTATTTCATTAGGGAGGGTGGAGTCAACTTATAAAAGGGTTTTTGTATTTATATTTTATACTTAAATTATGAATTTTGCTTGGTTTCACTATATGTTTTATCTCTTTAATTATTAAATAAACTGTTTTGAATATTTGAAAAACAGCTAAAGTTATTAGAAAGAGCGAAATGTGCTAAGATAGCTTTAAGACAGGCTTACAGAATTTTTATATAAATATACACGAGAAAAGTTTAATAATTTTTCAAAAAATGTTTCCACGGACCTATCCAGATTTTTCTCACAGGGTTCTTTTTGTGTGAAATTGTGAAAAGTATTTCATATTTGTGTAAAAACTAATTATAATTTTGTGAATTTGAAATAACTGTTATATTCAGTTTCTTGTTTATGAATTTTTGACAAGATCCTTTATATATGTAAAAGCTACATAAATAGATTCTTTAACGGATTCAGTTGTTTTGTGTCAGGTCAGATTTTTCTTTTAAATAATTAAATTTGTAAAAGGTTTAGTTTGGAGATGGAAAAAAATTGTGAAAGGTCTATTTTTAAGACAAAAATTTTTGTGAAGGGTCTTGTTTTAAGGTGGAATGTATTGTGAAGGTTCCTGTTTTAATATGAAAAATTTTGTGAAGGGCCCTTTAAAGGACTCAATTTTTTCCTAAACAGATATCTGGCCTACACTACACACAGGCAAAACAATCAAGTAATTATTTTAAATACTGTCAGTTTTGCGATATTTTCAGAATGTGGGATTGAAGGTTTTATGCTTTATAGAACTTTGCAGAATAGAGATGATGTTTAGTTTAAAAATTATCTGTTTTATTTTTGTTATAAATTAACAATATTTCTACGGAAATTAAAAACGCCAAAAGATAAATATTATGCAGAAATATAATAATTCTAAATATATTTGAAGAAATGTTATCTATATTTAAATTTTATTGCTGTTATTAACATTTTAAACATTAAAAGAATGGTAGTATGTTTGAATTTTCGTTCATGATCTATAAATGTTTTTCTTTATTCTTTTGTTCTATGTTAAATTTTTGTTGCTAAATTAATATATAATACATACCTTCCAAATAATTAAAAAAATTAATCATGCAAATTCATGCCTTACCTGTGAATTGAATTTAAAAACCATTGTGATGTTATAGCATATCTCTCAACAAAATGCCCTGCCCTTATGATACTAATGCATTGTTCAAACAAAGAATAAACCTTGTATGATAATATATCTTGATTTCTTTATATGTCACTATAAAAAGTTTACGTGTAATGAGATGGCTGTTTTCAAAAGTGAAAAAAGTGGGCTCTACTTCAACAACATATTCAAATTCTCAGCACATCTCACTCTGTTTTAAAAAAGCTTTGTGCAGTATAATGCTTATTTTCAAAATTAAGATACTGCTTTCTTTAACAAGATTTTTAAATATTGTCATTATTTTTATTTTTTACGAAAGTTAGAACATTGAGAAAAATAAAGATATAAAATTTTTAGAACCTGATAAATCTAAAAATAGGACATTCTGATAAATTATATTTCAAACAAACAAAAAGTACTGCATACATTCAAAAATTAAACGTAAGCAAATAATAATAAAACGATAATTAAATTATTTTTACACTTTTCTATATTAATTGAATTATGATTATACGTTGAGAAATCAATTTAGCAATCCTAAAAAGATAGTTTAAATAATGTTTTTTTTTTTCTTTCCTCTTTCCATACCTTAAAACAGAAGAAAAGCAAAGATTATACATTTATTTTAATAAGTTTATTAGCTCTCATTTTCTACCAAGCGTAAAAAAAAAAAAAAAAAAATCCCATTAAGCTTCGGTGTCCACGCCAAATTATAGTATTATATTGGGCATTTTTTGAAAAATCACGAATTCCAATCATAAAAGGAGGCGTGATTATCAAAATAAACATTGGATGCTTATAAAAGATGTATATTTAAAAAATTTATTTAATTTAATACTTATTTTTAAGTAAGTACATAAAAAGAGAAAATAAAAGGCAATAGTGATAAATTTACTCACGTATGCTGCAGTAATTTTTTTTTTTTCTGAAGAGTGAAAACACAATTATTATTGTCAGTATTTAATTAAAATTTTTATTCAGTAAATCAGTGTAATAAAAGTATCTTATTTCAATTAAAGAAGTTCTTATTTCATTTAAATAAATCAGAGTAAGTGAACAATATACGTGCCTTTTAGCTTTAGCTTCCTGTATTTTTACCCACATGAAATGCAGTTTTTCTGTCCTAAAAGCAAATTCGAATTTAAAAATTAAAAAACTATTTCCGAAAGACATAATTTTGTATTTTTCGAATCCGACCAACTTCAACACTTTTGTAAATGAAAATTAATGCAAATGTATAAATTAATAGTGCATTATATTTAGATATGATAAAATAATATTTTGTCTTTAATTTTTGTTTTTGTTTTTGTGTAAACGAGTCTTTAAAAGATGTTTATAGTACATAGAAAGCAATATAAAACAGCCTGCGAGCACACGGCTCTAAGCAGAATTCCCCGTTTCATGTGTAGTGACGTCAAACCAATCCCGTCGCGTTTTCCGATCACGTGGTTTTGTTTTGCTTTTAGCGGAGTTTAAAACTCCAATAACTACATAGTTTTAATTATTTTTGCGATTCCGAGTTAAGTTTTGAGGTAGGTAAAGCTGTCTTCATCAATTAAACATAAAAGAATGCATAATCTAAAGTGAGTGCAACTTCCCCATTTTCCTGTACCGACGGCTGCAATCAGCGCCTCTATAGGCTGTTTTAAGTCCCAATTGATAAAGATGCAGTGCATAGAACATAGTGTGGAAAACAGTTTTACCGTTTTTTAATTCAAAATTTTTGAATTCAAACCGGAAATTCTGAAACAAGAATTTTTACTTCGAATATCGTCGTTCGATATTCGTCACGAAATATCTCCGAACGAAAGAACATTATAGGGAATTTCTGGTACGAATGCTAAATTTTGGAATGGACCCTATTCTCACTGACGTCAGAGTCACGTGCTTTGGGGAAAAATTGCCGAGTTTGTAGTCCTTAATTATGCAACGACTCGTTTGGAACTCAAGCCTGCATGTCATAGAGCCCATTTTCGTGATGTTGAGTCACGTGCTTTGGGGAAATATTTCGGAAATCGTAGCCTCAAACCCAAACGGAGAATAGGGTCCTGCGAAATTTCGGAATTTAAAAAAAGCCAAACTGGTAATGCTTTAAAAATTTCTAAAAAATTGTATCCGATAAACGTGCACGATGTTGAATAATTATAAGGTGATCGCAGTGACATCTGCTTTAAAAATAGATTTACATCTACACCGTTTAAAATCTTCAGCTTTTGCTGCAGACACACTCCACCGCTTTTAGAGAAAATGTTAGTTTACTATATTATGGAGCATTTTCATTGGTCAAAATAGAGATATTCTATAAAAGCAGTGGAGTGACTATGCAGCAAAAGCTGAAAATTTTTTACAGTGAGCAAAAGTAACCGTTTCACTACCCAGGTAGCACGGGTGCGACTCAAACGTGAAAGGTTCCATTCTCCCATTGGTTGAAAAAAAACGGTATACATTTTAGCTAACATAACATCGTTTTGTGCTGCTGCCCTCTGATAATAAAACACAATTATGCCTTAATACTTCGTACTAAAAAATTAAACTGTGTAAATTAAACTGTCTTTTACAAAATAAATTTTGGGATAATATAAATTTATTATACAAATAACTAAGTACATTTAATGTATACATAAAATATATTTAATTTCCATTAAATACATTTTATGTAAATTAAAATGTATTTAATGGGATATTTTTAATTAATTGATATTTGATTATTAGAAATACTAATTAATTATGTACGAGAATTGTTTTAACAAATTGTATAATATTAATTTGTAAAATTTAACACATATTTCTTTGCATTTCTTATATTATAATTTTTGTAAATAATTTAAATTAAATATTTATAAAAATAATATTTCCCATAGTGATATTTTTATTCTTGGTCATGAAATCATGACATGGTAAATTATAATAATAATAATAAAATTAATTAAAAAAGAAGAAAATTAAAGAGATGTTATTGTATTCGATTAGTTTATAAAGTGACACCTAAAAATAAATTATATTTTGTTTAATACATTTTTACTTATTAAATATCAATTAAAATTTTTATTAAGAAAATATAGATTTTATACAGGGCCCCTAGATCAAACTTTTGTTGTTTCTTTCCAGTATGACAGTATAGTAATATACAAAGATTAATCAATTAATGTTTTTTTATAATCAGTATAATATTGATGTATTATTGCTGTAGTTTTAACATTTTCTTACTCTTACACTGCAATCCAATAAATCTGACAATTTTTTCTCGTAAAAGTGAAAACATATACAATACACATATGCATGTATGATATACGTATGAATATATATATGTATATAATTATACGAATATATATATTTATATACGTCTGTATATTTATATTTATATCTACATATATATGTATATAAATATATGTAATATATAATTATATGAATATATACATGCATACATGTCTGCAAAATTTTTACATATGTAAGTCTGTGTTTCTAACATAGTCGAAGATTTTATATGATTTAGATATTATTTGCTACTCCAGTTTTCAAAAATTTATTGAGATCACAATGATATTTTATTATATTATTGATGTAGGCATATACAATAAATGAAAAAAAAAAAAAAAAAAAGTCAATACTTCTGGATTCTAATAAGAACCAAGAAGCATACGTTTCTATTATGTATTTTTAATATCAGATAATATTTATAAAAAAAAGTTTAGTTTAATCCTAAACATACGTACATGTAATGTTTGGTCTTCTACAAAGTGTATCATCCAAAACTAAAATTCATTGTTTGAGTTACATTTAATAAAATCCCAAGTTTTTCTTTAAGATATATTGGCCTATTTTCTTAAATGTCTTATTAATTATTTGCTGGAAATGGAAGAGAATGTATTACAAACCACTGAGTGAAAATATTAATTATATGCATTTAAATAATAATATTTATTAATATTAATTATATATTTAAGTAATAATAATAAATATTAATTATATATGTATATACCCACACACACATATTTAAATAAACTATTAAATATTATTAATTATATATATTTAAGTATAATACTAATTACTAACATTAACTATATATATTTAAATATAATATTAATTAAGATTTATTATATATTTACATAATAATTAAAAAAAATTATACTGATCTTTAAGTCAAGTAAATAATCTCTATTAATTAATTCCGTAAAGACCAAAACAAAACTCTAAAAAAGGATTTTTTTTTCTTTTAAATCAGAGAGGACAAAACTTATAAAACCTTCAGTTTACAAGTCCGGGGCTTTAACCACCGCGCTATATTGTTCACAGACAGATTGTGCTTTAAGCAAACTTGTACGAAAATATAAAAATCAAGTGACTTCCGGTTTTTTTGTCAACCAATGGGAGAATGGAACCTTTCACGTTTGAGTTGCACCCGGTAGCACAGCAATATCGGTCCGATATTGCCCAATATCGGGCAATCTTGGCATGCATCGGCGAAGACTGGTCACCTCTTACCGATATTGGCCGATATTGATCAATGTTGACCGATGTTGAATCTGTAATATTACAATTTCTCTAATGTTCGATATTTAAATTTTTAACTTATATATAGTTCTTTTTTAGCAAGGTAGCAGACAGAAAACAATTTTAACGACACTTTAAGTTCTGTAAACCTATGGCAAAAAACTCATATTGGCAAACATCGGGCGACATTGATCAAGATCGGCAGGCTGCAATTCAACCAATCAGAGACAAGCATCCTTTTTCTTCAGATTAAAACATGGCCGCGGTCAAGCACGCTAGTGTTTTGTGTAAAAATTGTAAACATCTTTAAAGAAGACTCTTTTTACTCTCTAATCGGTATGTATTGCTATTACTTATAATCTGTACTGCTTTTTGAACATTTGAAGATATAATTTTATGCATTTCATGAAATAACTTTAATTTAAACGTATTTTTTATCTGTTTAAGCCTAACGCTAATTGGTATATATCGTTTAATGTTTCTGTTATTATTTTTTTGATTGATTGTCTTGATTCTAATGAACGATTTTTTAAATTTTGTCATAGAACTAGAATGCGTATAGGTATGCTATTGAAATTGGTATTTTCTATCTCAAATATTTTGTGCCTTTGTGTAGGATGTAGCTTATATATTTACTTTTAAATTTCTTCCTAAAACCATTTTTCAAGGCAATCACAGTGGAATGTATTTTCAAAAATATTTTTAATTTTTCAGTTTAATAAGATTTACATATTTTGTTTGATTTACGATTTTCTGTGTCTGACCTTTCATATTGTCATTTATGTTTTAAAGTTTAAGATAAATAAATTACTGTTCGAGCATACACAATGCAAAAACAGACAAAAATTACTCACTTTTTTAAGTAATGTACCGTTTATGTTTTTAAGTAATGTATTGTAAGTATGTAATTGTATATTTTGTAAAATTTTTTAATATAACATTTTAATTAACTTTTAAAGTAGTTTCTAAATTCAGCACCTCCATCTCAGTAACTTGCATGGTTAACCAGGTTAAGTATTCTATACAGTCTATAAACTCAATACATAGTAGTAGTAGTGCATTTCCCAATCTCCCTCTATAATTATCCTTTTAATACTGGAAAAGTGTTAAAAGTAGAAAATGATATTTGTAGTAAAAGATGTGAGAAATCTTCACTTTTCAGAATGGTCAAATTGAAACTGTAAATATTAGATTTATTTTATGGGGCAATTTGTTTTAGATATCCCTTTTTAAATATTTTTGTTGATCCTAATGTCAGAAATCCTAATGTCGCCCTATGTAATATACAGGCATGAAAGTTCTCAGCTTTTTAGCTGAAATAGGCTTTTTTTTTATGTCACTTTGGCAGCTTCTGAGACTGATGCAATATTAAAAGGATAATATGAAAAAATCATAACCTGAAAAATTAGAGAGGAAGCTTTAAAATGCACTAGTTTTGATATTTGTAGTGAAAGATGCGAGAAATTCTTAACTTTTTATAATGGTCAAATTGAAATTGTAAATATTAGATTTTTTTATGGGCCAATTCGTTTTAGAGATCCCTTTTTAAAGATTTCTGTTGATCCTAATGTCACTCTATGTAATATACAGGCATGAAAGTTCTCAGCTTTTTAACTGAAATAAACTTTTTTTTTTTTTTTTTAAATGTCACATTGGCTGCTTTTGAGACTGATGCAATATTAAAAGGATAACATTAAAAATTCATAACCTGAAAATTTAGAGAGAGACAGAGAGAGAGAGAGGGGGGTGGGGGGTGATAGATAAAATTGTAATGGTGTACAAATTCCGTGCTTTTAAATTTTCCTTGTAACATGTGCAACATTTAAAATATAAAACAGCAATAAAGAAAGGTAATAATATAAGCTTAAAAACTGATTTTAAGATGCATAACAAAATAACTATTAACTATCTTTGCTCAGTTTTTTCTAGCGTTTCCCAGTTTCAGCAAATATTCTTTCAAATGCAAAATAAAGGAGGGGAGGGGGGTTACTAAAATAATAAATAGAAATAATTTTTTAAAAAGCACTAAACTAATATAATATATATATATAAATTTTTAACTATTTTGTGCTCATAATGCTTGCACATCATGCAAATTTTGCGATATTATCTCTGATTTTGCTTTAGTGCGTTTTCTTCCTGCAATATTTGTTTCAATTTGAGCAGCTATGCTAATATAGTGCAGGAATTTTAACACGAGGATGTGTTTGAACTTTGAACTCATAATATAGCATATAGCATGAATAACGGAAAATAGTTGTGAATAAAAACAATAATGGTTTACATATACCTAAATCAATTACATTGTTTAATTTTCACTGATATTTATTTCTGCATGTTATATTGCAATAATAATACTTTCATGCCTGTATATGTATGGGAAGTATGAAAACTTATGGTGATCATGAATCTGCATAACTTAGAAATTTAAACTTTTCAAATCCTATTTAATTACTGTATGAAATAAATGTGCCAGACTTATAGCATAAAAAAGCATCTTAATCCCACCTAAAATTTAAACTTTGCATTATTTAATAATGGAATGATGCTCACAAGCTAACGTTAAACCAGGGGAGTTTAGTTTAGAAATTTCTCGTTTGCATTTTAATATTTTGAAGTGATTTTTTTACATAAAATATCTGAGGTTGATGTTTATCTGAGTTTCTTTGTACTTTTCTGATTTTAGTTGATTTTTTTTTTTTTTTTTTTTTTTTTTTTTTTGAAGACACTTTTAGTTTATATCACTTAAGATATTTCAAAATTATTGATTTTTGTTTTGGTTATTTATTTTTATCAGCTGTCAACACCTTCTCATTACTTAAAGTCAAATAAACATTTTTAATAAGGATTATAACTTAATAAATTTATTATGAAGTAGTAATAATTATTACTTAATAAATTAAATCAAATCTTACCAAATAAAAACAAAACCCATTTTATAATTTTGTCTTACATTATAAAATACTTCATAAATGTTTTGTTTTATCGTTTTTTTTTTTTTTTTTTCAGGATCTCAATCGTACCATGCTTTTTGTCATCTGCCAACCTCTTGTGGACAAAAACGGTCATTGAGTCTTCAGAATCATCTACTTAAGATACTCTATCGTAAGTATGCATGTTTTGGGATTTTTTTATTCTGATTGTCATAACAATGAAAATGACTGGTCCAAAGTATGTTTGACTTTAAAAAAAAAAAAACAGAAATTTGGCAGGTATATTATTGTAGAATTGTAGTGAATAGTATATATTACGATAATTATCCTTTTAATACTGGAAAAGTGTTAAAAGTAGAAAATTATATTTGTAGTGAGAGATTCGAGAAATCTTCACTTTTTAGAATGGTCAAATTGAAACATTGTAACACATTAATTGTAAATATTAGATTTTTGTATGGGACAATTTGTTTAGAGATCCCTTTTTAAAGATTTTTGTTGATCCTAATGTCGTCCTATCTAATATACAAGCATGGAAGTTCTCAGCTTTTTACTGAAATCGTTTTTTTTTTTTTTTTTTTTTTTAATGTCACTTTGGCTGTTTCGGAGACTGATGCAATATTAAAAGGATAACATAAAAAAATAATGCCCTGAAAATTTAGAGAAGGGGGGAGGGAAGATAGATAAAATTGTAATGATGTACAAATTCTGTGCTTTTAAATTTTCCTTGTAACATATGCAACATTTAAAATATAAAACTAATAATATAAGTTTAAAAACTGATTTTAAGATGCATAACAAAATAATTAATATGTGTGCTCAGTTTTTTTTCTAGTGTTCCCAGTTTCAGTGAATAGTCTTTCAAATGTAAAATGAAGGTTGGGGGGTACTAAAATAAGAAATAGAAATAGTTTTAAAAAAAGCATTTCTTTAAAAAGTGCTAAACTAATATATATAATTTTTTAACTATTTTGTGCTCATAATGCATGCCCATCATGCAAATTTTGCGATATTATCTCCGATTTTGCTTTAGTGTGTTTTCTTCCCGCAAAGTTTGCTTCAGTTTGAGTAGCTATCCTAATATAGTACAGAAATTTTAACATGAGGATGTGTTTGAACTTTGAACTCATAATATAGCATGAATAACAGAAAATAGTTGTGAATAAAAACAGTGGTTTCAATTTTAATGTCTTTTAACTTTAATTGCATATTTATTTTACATATACCTAAATCAATTACATTGTGTAATTTTCACAGATATTTATTTCTGCATGTTATATTGCAATAATAATACTTTCATGCCTGTATATATATGGTAAGTATGAAAACTTATGGTGATCATGAATCTGCATAACTCAGAAATTTAAACTTTTCAAATCCTATTTAATTACTGTATGAAATAAATGTGCCAGACTTATAGCATAAAAAAGCATCTTAATCCCACCTAAAATTTAAACTTTGCATTATTTAATAATGGAATGATGCTCACAAGCTAACGTTAAACCAGGGGAGTTTAGTTTAGAAATTTCTCGTTTGCATTTTAATATTTTGAAATGATTTTTTTACATAAAATATCTGAGGTTGATGTCTATCAGAGTTTCTTTGTACTTTTTCTGATTTTGGTTGATTTTTTTTTTCTTTGAAGACACTTTTAGTTTTTATCACTTAAAATATTTCAAAATTATTGATTTTATTTATTTTTTTTAGAACATAATATTTTTCCCAACAGACTGTTCATCACTTATTAGTCTTGAATCAGTAAGTTCAGACTTAGATTCAGAATGAAGAAATCAAAAAAATAAAATTAATAAATTGTTAATTTTATTAAACATTAAATTGATTTGCAGAAAGTTTTTGACACAATATTTATGTGCGCAGAAAATTTTTGGTTTTATATAAGTCTGCTGATTGATGAATTTTGCTATTTTTTACATGAATGATTGAAGAATTTTGCAGGATTTTTTTTTTTTTTATGATGTTAGGCTGACAAACTTTGCACTTTTGTGGTGATGGACTGATGAATTTTGTACTTTTTTACTAAGACTAAATGATAAATTTTATTGAAATTGAGAATTTGAAATGTTCTGTAAAGAAGCTCATTGTTCTGTGACATACATCACACTTTTAACCATATTCTGCTTTTGGTAAAAACTACTTTCTAGGGAACATTTATATAATTTTTGACGTCACTTCTGGCAAGAACTAATATTTCAATCTATGAAAAGTGAAACAGATGAAGGAATCAATGTCTGGTGGATATCCCCGGGTTTGATTGCTCTCTGAAGATCACGAGTGTGTAGTTTTATTGTGTAACAAACGACTACCATGAGTGATCTTCTGCAAGCACGTAAAATTTGATGTTCCTCTGTGCTAGCTGCTACTTTAAAAAATATGTTGGCTTGAAATTTTACCTTGAAGATCTATTGATAGAATAGGAGTATCGTTTCTGTGCCGAAATTGAAGTAAGTTTACTGAAGTAACGTCAAAAATAATATCGATGTGGAAACAAGCTTTTTTTATATATATACTAAATTATTTAGCTAATCATTACTTAGCTAAATTAAGTTTTCATAAAAAATAGCATGTTAGTTTCGATTAGTCTGCAGTTTTAAGATAGTGAAAATCAAATTTTGATAGTTGCATTCTGAATTATCCTGTGGCTCATCGGTAAACATTTCCTTTTTTAAAAATACTTCTGCAAATTAATTAATTTTAGGTACTTTGTTGTTGTAGTGCCCCTATCCCACACTTAATAAGTGTCATTTATACTATAAACACACTAAAGCTAAACAAAACTATTTTGATTATCATTCATACATTAAAATTAAAAAAATATGTTTCTAACTCTGGTTTTCATGGTGAAAACCAAATTTTGATAATTGCATTCTGAACTATCCTGTGTTTCATTGGTAACCATTTCATTTTTATAAAAGTCTTGCTGCAAATTAAGTAGTTTTAGGTACTTTGTTGTTCTTATTCACTATAATTTCTTTATATCTCTATAAATAATTATTGTATGTTCAGAAGATTGGCTTCATATTATGCAGAAAAATCTAGAATCAGTAAGTTCAGACTCTGATTCAGAGTGAAGACAGTCAAAAAGATAAAATATATTAACACAAGTTTGGTTAAATATTTTGAGTGAAAAAAAAAAATAATTTTCAAGCTATAATTTTTTAATATTAAATTCAAATCTAGCATTTACATTACATAGTTTGTAAATAAAAAGGAGAATAAGTAAGCATAGTATAAGTAGTAATAAGTTATTAATTTTCATGATGAAAATATTCACTTGGACAAATTTTGATTTTTGCTCATTCTACTTTTCTAGTGAGTGTGAAAATGAAGTTTGATAAAGCAAAAACAACTGTTATCTCCAGCCCCATTGAAAATGTCCTGTGCGATCTGCCAATTGGGATGAAAACTGTTTTCAAAGGAAACGAAGGAGAACATAGGAACAAGAAATAGATGACTTGGAGAAAATTTGAATGTAATATGATAATATAAATAGTGATAGTTTGTGAATAAAAAAAAGTTTCATTTGACATGTTGTGATTTCAAATAAATGCAATGGTCTGTAATTTTTTGCCATGTTTTATTTATCTTATTCATGACAGCAGGTCATTTAGTGATCAGAAGACATTAATGAGGACTGTTCAATGATTCAAAAACACCTGCTAGCTTGTTAAAGCTATGGGCAGGTTCTTTTCTAATTTCCTGTTTAAATTTGATTTTTTTTTTTTTTTTTTTTTTTTTGCATTGGATAGTTGAGATTAACCTCAGCTATCTTATGCAAAAAAAAAGGAGTTCATATTTAAACGAGAAATTAGAAAAGAACCTGCCCATAGGTTTAACATTAGCGAGCAGGTGTTTTAGTGTCAGTGAAGAGTCCCCTTAAGCCTAACGCCAATCATTCTCCAGAAAAGAAAAGCAGAGGGAAAGTTGTCATATAAGGTAAAGGCAAAGTGTCTTGCTTTGCCACTTGGCTCAAATGACTCAATTTTTATGAAGTTTTATTTATTTATAATAATTTAGTTCTGTTTTAGCACTTTTAAAACTAGTGTTCCATGTTTGAGATATTTTAATAGAATACTATTTATAAAATAAATTTACAAATCTTTAAAATCATTAAAAATTAATTTTAAAGGATTTGTGAAACAATTCATAAAATCCAATTAAAATTGGAATTTTAGTAACACATACATAAATAATTGTGATATTTGAAAGCTAAGCTCTTTTAAAATTTCTATTTCAAATGCATTAATTGTACATAATTTCGAGAAAAGAATAGCTTTCCTGACTTTGTTTAATGCCTTTGCAAAATATTATTGACTGTTTAAATGGTGATTTCAGTTGCACTTTCTATTTAAAATTGCCATTAAAAAGTAATTTTAATTAAAACATATAAAAATTTAATGAAAAATAGAATATTCACTGAATAATATAGAATTCCAACCGAGTGTTTATCCGCTAGTTGTATACACGAGTCTCTGATTCAAAATGAAAAAAGTCCTAAAAATAAGATATAATTTTTTTTTTTTCAAAGAAAAAAGTTTAAATTAATAAATTTTTGTATTGATTTTTGATAATTTTTAATAAAAAGTAATTCAATTTTAAAAGTTATACAACAGGTGGATTTTTGCATAAGTAATTTAACGAATTGTTTTCAACTAAATTTTGCCAGAAGATTTTTTTTTTTTTAGTTTATATAAATACAATTAAATAAATCTGAAGATCTATATTTATGGTAAGAGCAGAAAAGAATAAATCCCTACAGCAACATGTTATTTTTCTTAAATTTTTAATAATGGTTAAATATTTCTATTGATTATGTGAAAAAAATTTATAAAAAATTGGTAATATGGCAAAAAAAAATGCTGTATGTTACAATTTTCAATCTTACACCACTTGCACAAATTCAAATTATTACTATGGATATAATATGATTTTTTATTTTTAATGAGAAAAGTAACATTTCATTATCTTTTTTACATTTTAATGTTTTCACATAGAACACTGAAACTGAAAATAAAGAAGAAAAACATCAAAATGTAGCTATTATAAAATTTTGAATAAATTATTTTATTAATATTAAATTTAATAAAATACTTTTTTAGTATTCTTTCATTCATAATCTTTAATATCACAACTATATCTAATGGATATAATAATAAAAACTGAGGCTTTTAACAGAACAGTTAATCCATGTGGCATTTTAAATGCTTATATATACATGGATTAGCTAATTCAAAGCTGGACTCACCAATATAAAATGGTAAACCTTTTTTTTCCTAATGTAAAGAGTTATTGATTTCTAATATTTTGCTAAGACTGGTAATCAATATCTCCCTATATGAGAAAAAAAAAAAGATTTGCCATTTTATAGTTCTGAATCCAGTTTTGGCCAATATCGGTCGGTCCGACGTTCACCGATATCGGTCGGTCCGGGGTTGACCGATATCGGCCGGTCCGGCGTTCACCGATATCGGTCGGTCCGGGGTTCATCGATATCGGTCGGTCCGGGGTTGACCGATATCGGCCGGTCCGGTGTTCACCGATATCGGTCAATATTGGGTCCCGATATAGGCCGATATTGGAAAAAAAGCTAGCCATGCAATATCGGCCGGTCCGGTGTTTACCGATATTGGCCGATATTGCGAAATCGTTGTTCCCGATATAGGCCGATATTGCTGTGCTACCTGGGTATTGACAACATGAGCATAATTCATGTTAATAAAATCTTCTTGTAAGTGTATATTTCAGATGTAACTGATTTTGAAGTTAGTTTTTTATCATATCAGGGAATTAATATTTTCCACTCTTCTAGCAGAGATTCGTCCTTTGGTCTGCTAAATAGGGATAGTTTCTAGTTTGCTGTCTTCAATGACGAATTTCACAAAGGAAAGGGCAACTGACGTCACTGTTGGTTAAACTACTGTTGGTTTGGGAGAAAAACCTGTTCGTTCTTTACGGCTCCTACAGTACACATGAGATGGAGGGATTTGATTGGTCTATGTTAAACCGGTCTATGATATGATTGGCCTACGTCGCCCTGACGTTTCCTGCAATGATAGCTGCGACAAAAATGCAGTGGTAGATTGGTTGATGGAACTGTTTGTTTCTAAACATGCCCTTTCCTTATACAATGAGATTTCTGTTTACAGTGATATTATATTTGTTTAGTTTTGATTTAAGTATGAAAAGCAAACATATCTGCGATAGAAGTGATCATTTCAATACAAAATTTAACGTATTTTGTATATACCTACGCAACGAGGTGTCTCTTTACAGTGATATTTGTTTAGTTTTATTCTAAACTGTGTAAAGGGGGCATATATGCGATAGAAGTGATCGCTTCAATGACGAATTTCATGCATTTCGTGTAATCCTACGCAACGAGGTGTCTGCTTACTATTTTTATTTAGTTTTGTTTTGAAGAGTGAAAATCGGATATAGGTGCGATAGAAGTGATAATTTCAATGACGAATTTCACGCATTTTGTATATTTCAACGCAACGAAGTGTCTGTTTACATTGATATTTAATGAGTTTTTTTCAAGTGGACGACAGGGGTGATTCTGAGTAAAAAAAAAAAATTCTGAAATTCACAGTAAATTTTCTGAAAAGTTACAACAAGGGGGGGAGAGGGTAGGGGGCTAACTCCCGCCACTTTTTTTTTTTTTTTTTTTGCGTCCCTTTGACGAAATTTGCGTTTTTCGCGATCTGTTGACAAAATTTGCCGTTTTTTCGCGATCTTATGGCAAAATTTGCCGTTTTTCGCAATGTTTTTGACAAAATTTGCCGTTTTTTCACGATTTTCTGACGAAAGTCACGTTTTTCCCGCGATCTGTTGACAAAATTTATCGTTTTTTCGCGATCTTTTGACGAAATTTGCCGTTTTTTCGCTATTCTCTGACGAAAGTCACGTTATTGCTGCGATCTGTTGCAAAAATTTGTCGTTTTTTCGCGATCTTTTGACGAAATTTGCCGTTTTTTCGCGATTCTCTGACGAAAATCACGTTTTTCCCGCGATCTGTTGACAAAAATTGTCGTTTTTTCGCGATCTTTTGACGAAATTTGCCGTTTTTCGCAATGTTTTTGACGAAATTTGCCGTTTTTTCGCGATCTTTTGACAAAATTTGTCGTTTTTCGCAATGTTTTTGACGAAATTTGCCGTTTTTTTCGCGATCTTTTGACAAAATTTGTCGTTTTTCGCAATGTTTTTGACGAAACTTGCCGTTTTTCGCGATTTTCTGACGAAAGTCACGTTTTTTCCGCGATCCTTTTACAAAATTGGCGACTTTTCTTCGAATGAATGACGAGATTAATTTTTTTCGGTAGATCATTTGCCGAAATACTGATACATTTTATGTCCGAATTTTCGGATTTATGACCGATATATATTTTTTTATTTTCGGAAATCATTGTCTTAATTTTTCGGAAAATTCGTACCAGAATCACCCCTGGTGGACGAAGCGTACATATATGCGATAGGATTTTTTGTGTCCCTATAAATGACTAATAAATGCTTTGCACATCCTATTTTATAAAAATAATGTTTTAGTGCGTTTCATAAATGTATTTCAATTCCATCATGTTTCAAATGGCGTAAAATCATCAAAATGTACTTGGAACGATTTTTTCCAATGACTGTTAATGCAACGGAATGTTTTTGACTGTCTCTGTAAATAAAACTATAACTGCTACACACTTCATTTTCAATAGCGATCATGCTATAACAGACGTCAATAACATGAAAGAAAATTCAGGACCATCTAAGTATAATAACGAGAGTTAGAGCACGGTAGGAAGCCGTGTAACACTTTTCTCCGGGAGAGATTTCTGTGGCTCCGAAGGGGGGGGGGGCGACATTGCAGACTTCCATTGGGAAAATTGCACTTTTTAACCGTTAAAAGCATAAAATCTCAAATCTTCCGGGGAGGGGGGAGGATTTTAATGCTCCGGAGGAGGATGTCACCCCCTGAATTCAACACTGGATGGAAGCCAGACAAACTGAACAACTAGGTTGGAAAGTGTTAAAAATGGAAACTAGTCGTTGGAGGCCACCGTAACACTTACCCGTCATGGATAGGCATACTATAAAATATGAAAATAAAACATGTTTAAACTACTTATAAAATGCATTGCCATTCGAATAAAATCCTGGCCCGATGACGTCATAAACTTTAAAGGCTCGATGACTGAATTGCGTAAGAGAAACATCCTTACAACTCCAAAGACAATAATCGTATTCACTAGCGGTTTATTGCATCGGATGAAGCGTCAAATTTCCAATTAAAATTTGGATGAAATACAGTGTCATGAAAAATAGAAGAGTGTGGAAAATGTGATCACAAATATCTCGACCACTCATGATCCGATCGACTTCATGCTTTATGCAAAATTTATGATTTTTTATTGTCCTTTATATTTACTTCTTAAAATAAACCATTTCGAAAAATTTTATAGACCTTTTATCAGAATGCATATTTAGAGAGTCCGAAAAAAATAGTTCCGGTTCATCGAGGTGATTGAAATTCAATAGGCTTCTTCCATTATGACATATTATGTACATATCCAATTTCAAGTCTCTATCTCGATTGGTTCGGGAGAGAGAGCGTTTACAGACACACAGACAGACGGACGGCAAAATTTTTCTTTTCTAAAAATATGTTTTTCGGAATCTCCAGTGTCTAAAACGTGTCAATCCGTCAGAAATTTTTTTTTCGATTTTCAAAACGATTACAAGACTTACCCTATACTACGTAGGATGGGTAAGTAAAATGCGTTTATCATTAAGGGTGTATTCAAATTCAAACTGCTTATTTTGAGACACATTTGTAAATTTATTTTTGCTCTAAAATGCATCCCTGTTCTCTTATTCAGAAACTTTATAAAGTACGTATTGTCTCTATTTTTTGATAAATGCAGAATATATTTAAAAAAATGCTGTCAAAGTGGACATTTTGAACCGAATTTCTCGAAGCAATAGCGCTGGAAACAAGCAAAAATAAATAAAAAAATATCGTACTGTGAAAATAATTGTTTAAATTAAAAACACGGGTCCCTTATAAATCACGCCGCCACACTGTTAAAAATTTGCAGCAAACTATCCAGTCATTTGACCGTTTTTATAGAAAGCGGTTACATAACCGTAAATAAACTCTGTTCTGACAATATTATTGCCCATGTTATGGTCAGAATTATATTAAATTACGGTTATGTAACCATTTTTCATAAAAACGGTCGAATGACTGGACAGTTTGCTGCAAATTTTTAACAGTGCAAGTTTCATGTTTTTACTTTTAAAAATGAGTCTGAAAATGTTTCAGAAAATTTTGAGTTGTTGAGCGTGGAAAAATATATTTTTTTAATACCGCCTTAATTTAAAAACTGACCGATTGTCACCACTCAATTTTATGTGTAAAAATACTAGTTAAATTTCTGTGAAGAACAAGGTTGTCTCTGCTAAAAGAAGTCGCATCAAGACAATCAGCCATAAATTATGTATAGATTTGCATTCCAGATGCAACAGACAGTTGAAGATTGCCAGAAAGAAGGCACCGCGATGTAAAACATCTGTAATGTTTAATAGATTTACGGAGCAGATATTTCTATTAAAAGAATACCACAGTATCAATGTATATGTGAAATAACCGACGTCGCATTTTACTTACCCATCATACGTAGTATAGGATAGGGTAAGTCTTGTAATCGTTTTGAAAATCGAAAAAAAAATTTTGACGGATTTACACGTTTCAGACACTGGAGATTACGAAAAACATATTTTTAGAAAAAAAAATTTGCCGTCCGTCTGTGTGTGTGTCTGTGTGTCTGTAAACGCTCTATCTCCCGAAAAAATTGAGATAGAGACTTGCAATTGGGTATGTACTTAGTATGTAATAATGGGAAGAAGCCTATTTCATTTCAATAACCTCGATTAACCGGAACAATTTTTTTCGGACACTCGAAATATTCGTTCTGATGAAAGGTATATACAAATTTTCGAAATTGTTTATTTTAAGAAATGAATATAAAAGACAATAAAAAAACATAAATTTTGAATAAAGCATGAAGTCGATCGGATCATGAGTTGCCGAGATATTTGGAATCCTATTTTCCACACTCTTCGATTTTTCAGGACCCTGTATTTCATCCAAATTTCACTTCAAAGATATATTTTAATTGGAAATTTGACGTTTCATCCGATGCAATAAACCGCTAGTTAATAGGATTATTATTTTTGGAGTTATAAGGATGTTTCTTTCAAGCAATTCAGTAATCGAGCCTTTAAAGTTTGTGACGTCATCAAACCACGATTTTATTCGAATGGCAACGCATTTTATAAGTAGTTTACGCATTTTTATTTTAATATTTTACATTATGCATATCCATGATGGGTAAGTATTACGGTGGCCCCCAACGACTAGTTTAATTTAGAAGGGAAATACTTTTATGCGGTTAACGAAAGCTGCAGAATAAATGAAAGATGACGAGTACATGATTAAACTAGTCGTTGGGAGCCACCGTAATACTTACCCATCATGGATATGCATAATGTAAAATATTAAAATAAAAATGTGTAAACTACTTATAAAATGCATTGCAATTCAAATAAAATCGTGGCTTGATGACGTCACAAACTTTAAAGGCTCGATGACTGAATGGCTTGAAAGAGGTTTTTTCTTATAACTCCAAAAATAATAATCCTATTAACTAGCGGTTTATTGGATCTGATGAAGCGTCAAATTTCCAATTAAAATATATCTTTGAAGGGAAATTTGGATGAAATACAGGGTCATGAAAAATCGAAGCGTGTGGAAAATAGGATTCCAAATATCTCGGCAACTCATTATCCGATCGACTTCATGCTTTATTCAAAATTTATGTTTTTTTTTATGTCTTTTATATTCATTTCTTAAAATAAACAATTTCGAAAATTTTTATATACCTTTCATCAGAACGAATATTTCGAGAGTCCGAAAAAAATTGTTCCGGTTAATCGAGGTTATTGAAATGAAATAGGCTTCCTCCCATTATTACATACTAAGTACATACCAAATTGCAAGTCTCTATCTCAATTTTTTCGGGAGATAGAGCGTTTACAGACACACAGACACACACACAGACGGACGGCAAATTTTTTTTTCTAAAAATATGTTTTTCGGAATCTCCAGTGTCTGAAACGTGTAAATCCGTCAAAAAAAAAATTTCGATTTTCAAAACGATTACAAGACTTACCCTATACTACGTATGATGGGTAAGTAATAGCATTTATCATGGGATAGCTGTGAATTTACTTTAGAATGAAAAGAATTTAAATAAAGATATAATTTAACTTTTAGAAAAATATTAAGAAATTATAAATTTTGAATAAAATGAGAAATATATAGGATCTTTACATCATAGAATTCATACCAGAAATTTTGAGAAAAATTAGTAATCACGAAATGTCTGTCTTTAAATAAAGCAAAAATTTCTATTTGAAATTTCTGAATGAAAAAAGGAGGCTGAAGAGTACTGTTAAAATTGAGTGAAGACATTTGGCCTATTTTAAAAGGTAATGAAAAATGCAATTTTTTCACATTTGATAGTTTGACACGGTAGCGACGATTGTGTACGTGCGATAAGATGTTTAAGTTTTAAATAATCAGAATTAATTTTTCTTGACCTATCTCCTTGATTTCTAATTTTTGAACGAAAAGAGTTTAAATATTTCTAACATCCTCTACATTGTATGGGATTGTTTAGTTTTTGGTGGTGGAATTCTCCTAAAGGGCTAACTAGCTTTTACAGTTAATATAATCGCAATTTATCAACACTCAAAATTAAACACAAAATTTCTCATCTTAATAAACAACTTTTCAAAAGTCTCTTTAAAGGTAAGGAAATAATAAAATGTTAACTTAAAGGCTTAAAAATTAAAGCAGCGTGGTAATTAAGCTCGATTACAAATCATTTTATTTACCAACAAAGCTTTTCTCGCTAAAATGTTTCGACACTTTGAAAAATGATCCCTTTTAAATAGAAAATATTTATCACTAAGCGGCAGTGAACACTAAAGAAATATCAAGAGTACGATGATGGAACACAGTGTCAAGCAAAGACTTGATGACTTATTTTTAAAAGAAATTATCGATTGCTTTGGGAGTAAATAGACTAAGGGGCCGTCCATAAATGATGTCCCACTTGGAGGGGGGGGGGGGGGGTTCACGAAATTGTGACAGTTTGTGACAAGGGGGTTGGAGGGGGTAAGAAGAACACATTTGGGTTAAAATAAAATCATTAAAATCAGCAGATTAAATTTTGAAATGACCAGAATTTGAGTGTATTTTTTAATCGGACTAAAACAACTTTCACCTGATTTGTTTTCACTTATATTCCTTTCTTTTAAAAAAAAAATATATAAATATTTTATTACTAATTGTGTATTAATTATGTTTTTGTCGTAAACCTTAATCTTATTTTATACAAAATAAATACACATGTCATAAAAACTTATAGTTAAAGTTGAAAAATAAAATTTGAAACAGGATCTATAACGTACTGCTTTGTTTCTGAACTCCAAGTATATGTCTATGTAATATAGCGTGACATGTGACACGGGGGGGGGGGAGGGGGATCAAAAATATTGAAAAAAAGTGTGACATCATTTATGGACAGCCCCTAAATTAAATAGACATGTAGCTTAAAAGTGGAGATGAAACTTTACTTTTGAAGGTGCGTTTAGGATTTTTAACACGCTTCTTCTGCAGTTAATATATAAATTCAGATAGTAATATATAAATTCCAGTAAATAAAAAATACGGAAACAATAGTGAAATGTCTGTTTGTTTTCATGAGTGTGGGATTAATCCCTGAAATTAATTTAGATTGTATTTTTGTATATTTCATGAAAACATTTATATTAAAATCCAAGTAAAATATTCAATTTACATAAAAAAATATTACTAGTTGGAGTTGCAATTGAAAAATTAAAATGGCCTCTAAATTTTCAGAAACATTATATAGGATAGATATATTCAAAGGATTCAAAAGATTTTCACGTCTTAATCTAAGTTTGTTAAAAAACTAGTCGTTGGCGGCTACCGTAATACTGACCCATCATGGATATGGCATAATGTAAAATATTAAAATAAAACATGTGTAAACTACTTATAAAATGCATTGCAACTCGAATCAAATCGTGGCTTGATGACGTCATGAACTTTAAAGGCTCGATGACTGAATGGCTTAAAAGAAACCTCCTTATAACTCCAAAAACAATAATCTTATTAACTAGCGGTCTATTGCATTTGATAAAGCGTCAAATTTCTAATTAAAATATATCTTTGAAGTGAAATTTGATTGAAATGCAGGGTCATGAAAAATCGAAGGATTCCAAATATCTCGGCAACTAATTATCTGACAGACTTCCTTCTTTATGCAAAATTTAGGTTTTATTTATTTTCTTTTATATTCACTCCTTAAAATAAACAATTTCGAAAATTTTTATAAACCTTTTATCAGAACGACTCTTTCGAGAGTCCGGAAAAAAAAATAGTTCCGGATAATCGAGGGGACTGAAATTCAATAAGCTTCTTACCATTATTATATACTAAGTACATACCCAATTTCAAGTCTCAAATTCAATTTTTTCGGGAGATAGAGCATTTACACATACACACACACAGACGGACGGACGGAATTTTTTTTTTTCTGAAAATATGTTTTTCGGAATCTCCAGTGTCTGAAACGTGTTAATCCGTCAAAAATTTGTCAATAAAAATAAAAATGACATCTCCCCACAGAGAGGTGCATTGTTTGCTGTGATTGGGGTTTTCGACTTTCAGTGTCATGTCTGTGAAGGTGTGATTTTGGTTTTTATCGACTCTGATGATGCGAGTCCAAGTTACTCACGAAACGTACGTATGTTCATTTTCACTTGGATGATGTGTGTTTAAACGTTGTTGGTTTTTTTGTGTATAAACGTTTTCAATTCATTATCCTGTCTGATTTTAATCGGTTTTACATACTTAGATAATATGTACCCAAATACTGCAGATTGTTGTCCCATCGTTGGCAGTTTGTGGAAAAATTTGGAAAATGGTGAGGTTTAAAGGTCCCACTCATTTACAGCGTATCGGAGCAGCTAGCAATTGGACAACTCTTGGGCCTTTGTTGGTCAATAGTACGGCAAGTCGGACAACAATAATCCAACGTTGGCACAACTATTTTGTGCCACTTGGGTAGACTTAATATACAGACTAAGTTAAAAATATGACAAATTATAACACCCTGTAATTATATACTAAAAGGCGTAAGAAAACTTTATAAGCAGTAAAATAAGTTTTATTAGAGTGTTGACATGTTTCGGCTCTATCGGAGTCATTATCAAAACTAATAAGAATATTCTGCATTTGCACGGTCTTTGAACGCTATAACGGTACAGCATCCTTTAACTTACCAAAATTGTGGCTCGATTTACTCTCTGGTTAAAATATGGAAATAAACATCCACGTAGAAATAAAAAAACAATAACGTGCGTAATTAAAAAAAAATAAGTGAAAAATTAAATGATGGCGTTCCAAATAACAACTTAACACACCGTGCAATAGTAGAATATTCTTAATTGGTTCGATAATGGCTCCGATGGAGTCGAAACATGTCAACAGTCTGATAAAAATTATTTCACTATTTATATGTTTTTATTTTATGCTCTTTACCAATTAAAAGAAGCAGACTTCAGTTATTTTAGATAAAAATAAGGGAGGTTTCTGTAAGCTACAAATCAAGACGAAAGCTTGAAATGACTATTGGCTTGTATCATCCATATATTGATTTAGATTGTATTTTTACATATTTTGTTGAAACACGTAAGTCAAAATCTCATTTACGTTAATACTCATTTGTCATAAAGATATCAGTAGCTGAAAATAAAAAGATAAAATTGCAAATAAAGGATAAAAGTTACCTTTATATTTTCAGGAAAACATAGAAATGCAAGGTAAGCTTAGAATATTTATTAGTTTTAACATTTTGTTGACACACTATTTAATACGAATTCACCTTTTTTTATTTATTACTTGTTTTTGTTGCAACTATTTTTAAATAATATTGAATTTAAACAAGACGAAGATTTTTATTTACAAAATGTGGTCACAAAATTGAGAAAAAACTGGCAAATATGGAAACACGAGTATAGTCGGTGCCGGTCAATAATAGGTTAAGTAGGCTCTGTTAATTGACTTAGCTTTAGCTAATATTAAAAGAAACGTACAGGGAAATATTTTATTTTTTCTACCACTATTTTGAAATTCATGATGTATTTTTATTGCAAATGTTAAAATAATCTATTCCGAAGACTTTTAATGAGAGATATTGAAAGGAACAATAACATTTTCTTTTTATGCTGCAAGTCGTGTTAATATATGTATTTCCAATAGCTTTCGTGTACATATATTTTACACCCAACCACTTCCAACCAAGTTCCTACTATGTACGAAGCATTTAAAAAATGACTATTATTTTTAGAAATGCCAGTGTGCCTAATAATTTTGTAGTATAACGGCACCTAGATAAAATAAAATGTCGAAATAGGGAGGTTCAACATAATCTCACAAATTAATTTTAATTGTTGTTTTTGTCCGTTGTCATAGGACAACGGACGGGCTTCAGATGAATAGGTGAAATTGCTTTTAACCCAATACCATTTATAGGAAAATTAAACAAATTGGGAATTCAAGCGCTCGAATACGCCATCTGGTGGAAAAAAGATATTGTTGCGTTTTATCGCCACTTCCATGGTTTTAATTTAATCGTTTATATTTTGCGCCTCGCGCAGACGATGTTTTTCTGTTGATAAAAAAAAAAAAATGGATCTGTCTTAGAATGTTTTATGAATTGTAAATAGAAAATGTAATACGGAATATGATATGTAATATTTATGATGTGCGCGAAAACGTTGTGTATATTGTGTTCGTGATCGTCAATATATTTGTTTGTGTGTCTACATTGTGTAGATTCAATTATTTTTTGAACAACATTTCTCGAAAAGTCAGAATAATTTAAGATATCTTATCTCCCAAAAGAGGACCGTTTAGGTAAGCCTAACCTATTCTTGTGTTCTAGTTTTATGATATTTTAATTTTGAAATGAATATTGATACCTTAATATCAATATAAATAATATTGAAGATAGAATTTTACAGACAGGGACAGATTCAATAGATATAACTTCTCCCTTTAGGAAAATCCCTTGCAATCCCATTGCGTTACATGCATCTTAAATTTGTTCATAATGATTATTTTTATGCACAATTTCAGATTTCATGTGCTATTTGTGTTCTGTGTTTATATGTCGAAGTAAAAATTATCCGAATTTGAATATCTAACACTTTTAAACACGTTTACAATAAATAATGGTTTCAATGGCACTTTAGCATTAGTTAAAGGGCCAATTTTCCTGTACCGACGGCTACGATTAGCGCTCTCTTAAGGTCTTTTTAAGTCCTAATAAGAAGAAAACGTCAGTCATGAGACAAAAATCACTTATAACTCAATTATATATTTTTAAATTAGAAAATGAAACAATAAATAACATTTTGTCAGCCAGTAAGAGAAAAGATCGACTGGTACTATTGAAATTCTGTCACTGGCACCCCATTTTTAAATAGCCGCTTATACAACTTCACAACTTGCGTATTATTTTCGTTTTTTTTATTGTTAAAGGAAAATCTACCCAATGGATAAAATGTTCTTTTATTCATTTCACCAAAATATTGAAGATCTTCTTGTTACATTATCAATTGCTGTATATATACAAATCTCATTTCTTTAAACAAAAATATTTTATGTCCAATATTGAATAATTTTTATCTATTTTAATCTTCTGTTCGTTTCACAGGATGAACATGTTTTAAAGATAACTCTTTAGGCCATCTGATAAATATATTCATTAATAATGTGCTAATTGTTGCCTGCTGAGATGAAGTATTAAAAATAGAAAATATTTATATCTTATAAATAGAAACACTTCCATTACAAAAAAGGTAAAATACTGTATGGGAGTTGTTCTAAAAAAATCATTTGTTTTTTAATTAAAAAAAAGCCAAACAGTGAGTGTAAATCGTGATTTAAATCATATCGAGTATAAATTATCGCTCTTGGATAGAGTACTGTAATCCAATTATTTTGTGCCCTGTCAATGAACAATAAATGTTCCATAGAAAACATGCTGTAGTACACCTCGGTCATTTAAATGAAATTTATGACAAGTAATATAATAAAATCACTTGTTAAATTTGAATTGAAGTGTCATTATTGCTTAAAAGTGATAAAAAAATATGACAGAAAATGTTTAATAATATCTTTTAATATGGATGACATACGTTTCCTTCGCTCAAATGACGACATCTTCAGATCAAAATGATAAATATAATATTCTCGCAAAGTTTTTGAAATGATCAACACAAATCACAGCATCACATATCCAATGCAAGCAGGTGCTTCAAGGGGTCAAACTGGAAAACGTGAAAATTATTATTTCATTTTTAGTGCTTTTTCAATCTGTAAAGCATCGCGTGCCCTATTTTGGCAATTCTAAAGAAGTCGATGCGTTGCATAGGGTATCGTTTCGCAAATATATTTCTATTGAATAAAATAATCCTAAATAAAAGGAAAAAATTTGCTGAAACTAAATAATTGATTGACACTGCAAATAAAGATTTGAACTACAAAGATACAAATGACTGAATACAAAATTTTATTCCATCTCAATTTACAAAAGTTGAATTGAAGTTGAATTATGTATGAATAATATACTGCAAATACAATCTGAATTATTTTTAGGGTACTTGTGTATTGTACGGACCAGGTCCTATTCAATAAACCAACAAATATTAATTATTTTTTTTTTTTGCTTTCATGATATATTTTAACTGCATCCTTATTATATTGTGGCCACATTAAAGCCAGTGGCAGGAGTATTTATATACACATAACTATATAATACGATATAGCATACACATAAATATAATAGATTACATTCATTGATACAGTTTATTTATTTTACCCAATATTTATACTACATTCATTCTGGTTGGCATAACAAACCACAAGAAATAAAATACCCTTGTGAGTATCGTTTACTGCTAAAAGCCATTCATTGGATGTCATGTGTTTAATACATGTATACCAAATGACTGTTTTGCATGTTTATAGTGTTTATCATTTTGAACAATGGAATGTATTTATTCAATGTATATTGAAATTACCATTTTGAACACAATTGAGAGTGATAAAACAAAAGTGGCGATGGACAACCCTTTTTTGTCGATCTATCCTATCTGTCTGGCCTGTATAATACATTCAGTCCCATTTCTATAAAAATATAGAGATGAAAACAAGTGTTGGGAAAATGCATCTGGACATAACACATTTCATTGGATGGAATATCCAACTGTCTGATTTTGTTTCACAAGATAATATCACAAATATTTCACAAGCACAATAAAAAATTTGAAAATACAGAAATAATTTACACTCTTTTCATTGGTGAGCTGTCATTAGCGACACAATTATAAGATTAAAATGTTAAACTAAGCTTATTTTCTTTTAGTTTCTCAAACTCAGCACTGCTTGATTTGCTAGCATTCAATCATATATTCATTTCTACTAAACTTTTCCTTTTATCAAATATAATAAAAAAGTCCCTTTTTTCTGCATTCTTTAACATTTCTTACTAGGATTTTTTAAAGTGAATCATTGCACGTTTAAATAAAAAAAGAGAAAGATTTTCAATAATGAAAATTGAACAATACTGCACTCAAATATTACTAAAATTACAAAACATTCGAAATACATAATTTTTTCTCTAACCAACCACTTTCAGAAAAACAATGTTAACATGAAAATGACTGAAATGCAGAATAAGCCTTCAGTTTCATTAACACTGTACCGACCGGCCGTCGATTATTCGACGTTTGCTCCCCAGCGCTTACCGACCGGTCGTCGATTAATGGACTTTTGATCTTTCTGTTAGATTTGGTTAGGCTAGATTGACAAGCAGCAAGCATTCTTTATTCAGATAATCGGTGCTTTTTTATAAGCTTTAGCCCTTTAGAACAGGTTTCGCTTGTAAATACACAAAGGTGACTGTTTCGAGCGCTATCATAGTTTAAAAGAATATTAAACAACTTCTTTTTTCGACAAATATTGTTATATGGATTGTGGTATATGTTATGTAAATAATAAACTGAGAACGATTGTAATAGATAAAATAAATATTGTTTAACACTAATATGATTAACCCCTTCACGACGAGCGTCCTTTACAGAATTTTTAACCTTTTACCACCGGTTTTTCAAAACAGAAAATTTCACCTAATTGAATCCCAGAAATGCTAAGATTTAATGAGGCAAATCTTACATTAAAAAATAACTGGTGGGAATAATCGAGGATTCTGAGCATCTTATGCGTCACGTATACGTGTCGCTCGTCCCCAAGGGGTTAAAGTAAAAGATTTTATTAAATTTCGTTACCCTAGAAATAGTATGTTCGAACCACTACCGGTCGGTAAAGTGTTAAAAATATGCAGTTTACAATACAGTTTCATTTTTACAAAAAAAAGTATATAAACAATACACAGGAAATTCATGTTTTAGTTGTAAAATCAAATTTTTCTAAAGTAAAACAATAGAAAAAGGTTAAATTAAAAAAAAAAAAAAAATGAACATAAAAAGAAAATGGAAAATACCAACATTTTTTTCAACCGATGTATCATTTTTTCAGAGAAACATAAAATTCAAAATGAGTGAATAACAGAAATAGGCCCAATAAGACCTTCAGTTTCATTTTTATTGAAATGCTTCCATGAGTTTTTTTGGTTCCTCACAGCTTCCTACACATTCGGCATCCTTCACCAGCAATGACAATGTATTGCTAATAAATACTTGAATTTTCAAATTATAAGACGATGTCGAGACAAAAAATATCTTGAAACAAAAATTAATCTTTTTTTCCTCACCACTCTTTCAAAACAATAAGGAAAGGGCAACTGACGTCACTGTTGGTTAAATTACTGTTGGTTTGGGAGAAAAACCTGTTCGTTCTTTATGACTCCTACAGTACACATGAGATGGGGCGATTTGATTGGTCTACGTTAAACTGGTCTGTGATATGATTGGTCTACGTTAAACTGGTCTGTGATATGATTGACTTACGTCGTTATGACGAATCCTGCAATGATAGCTGCGAAAAAAATGCAGCAGTAGATTGGTTGATGGAACTGTTTGTTTGTAAACATGCCCTTTCCTTATAGTCATCTTACCTCAATGACCTATATCATGAAGATTATTCTTTGGAATTAATGATAGACAAAACAAAAAAAAAAAAAAATTGCCGGTGGCAGCTCTGTTTTGTTCTTTTGTGTGTTTACCATTTTTTACTGAACATTTCTTTAAGCCCGGGGCTAAAAGCTAAATTTCAAAATTTTAGGAGACACCCTTTCCATAGATATTTGAGAACATATACATAAAAATCAACTTGAAGAGCCATTTTATTATTTTTTTCAAACGGATTCTTTCTAAACAATGAACAAGAGAAGAGAGTTTGAGATAAGATTTGGGGTATCAAGAGATCTATTAAACCGGTAAATCATATGAATGTTTTAAATGCTTTTTGAATGTTTTAAAAGCTATATACATAATTATATATAAGACCCAAAGTTTACTTTATAGTTATAAAAATCTTGTTTTATTGAAACATAAATATTGATTCAATAATTTAACTGAAAAAAAAATTTACTTAACTTTTTTAATTTAAGAAAATTACAAATTAGGTAAATGTTTTTGCATTTAGGATGTTATATTTATAGGGTTTTAACCCTGAAATGGATGCAATGGAAGGGAAAAAAATATAGGAAGAGAGGAAAAAAAAAATATATATATATATATATAAGACGCAAAGTTTACTCTATAGATTATAAAATTCTTGTTTGTTTTTTTAACATAAATATTGATCCAATAACTTTTGACTGAAAAAAATTCATTTAACTGTTTTAAATGTAAGAAAATAACAAATTAAGTAAATGTATTTGCACATAGGATGTTATATCGATAGGGTTTCAACTATAAAATAAATGAAATGAAAACAAAAAAAGAAAAATATATATATATATATAAGTATATATTTTGCATTTCTAGAGTTCACAAAATTATCCGATTTACTTAAAATTATGGACTGTTCTTTGAATAAGGATGAACTTCTATTTTCTAAGAAAAATAAATTTAATAAAATGTTATAAGATTGTTTTTTTTTTTATTTTTTTTATTTTTTTTTTTTTTGCAATTAGAATTTTTTGTTATCCCATTCATTTTAAAATCTATAAAAAAATGTAAATTGCATCATAAAAATCATATTGGAGTAAAATCATTGACAGACTGATTTGTATCTCTTTAAATAGATTCTGCTAACACTTTTACCATTTATCTTTAAACCTTTATTGGAAAGCAATTGTGGATTTCTAAAGGGGGGAGGGGGGGGGATGATATTTTTTTCAGAAGGTTAGCAGAGGATATATTAATTATTTTTTTATCAAAATTAAGACAATGGTTAGAAAAAGAGGACATTTCAGGACACTAAGAATAAATATTCAGAATTTTAGGATATTTAGGTGATTTCCTTCTCCTGCTTGAAGTATGTGTTACTCAATGCTCTTAAATTGCTTAGATGAGCCACTCTCACCTCCATCGGCACTCCTCTTCTTGTACTCACCAAGGGAGTCCTCCGACGAGAGAAATAACCTATCCCATTTGTCTTTATTTTCCACAAGTTTATCTTCTACGCTCCTGTATTTTTTACTCTTTTCAAATTCTTGTTTAAATTTTAACATTAAATCTTTGGACGGAAAGCATTCTCGAATGCAGAATTCAAGGTAATCCCACTCATCATAAAGAATAAAGCGTTTGTAGTAACAATTCACTCTGCCACTGTAAATAAGCTTCTCTCTTGCTGAGGGGGTGGCATCCTGAAGAATGAATCGGACGTTTTCTTTATCATTAATATCAAACAAATCTGCTAGTACATTACTTTTATCTAAATCATTTGTGATGAAACTTTTCAGAGCATCAGGGTTCTTCTGCCAAAATTCTGTGAACAGCTTTTGATAATTGCAATCCTTATATCCGTCTCTAACCTTACGAATAATCTCTCTCAATATAAACTGATAATGTAATTCTGGAAGAAAATCCGACACGCGATTGGCTATTTCCATGAAAAAGCTCTGCCAAGGCCATTGCAGAAAACATCCCAACACTCTAGCTGGGTCGTTTTTAAAAACTTCCATTTGTTGCTCCTCTTCCATTTGTGATAACAAAAAACATAAAGTATCAGCATCTGTTACATGTTTTGCAGTCTCCGCCAAGCACTCTTCTCTCTCCTGTGGGGTTAGCTTCTGCAGAAAGTACTCAGCTGCTACTCTATTACCCTTCCTTGCAAATCGCTGAAATCCACGTTTGTAAGAATCCAGTGCATTGTCTAGACTTCTACAATACTTTACCAAGCTTTCCACAATACGTGACCAAAAAGTAATTATCCATTTTTCACCCAACTCTGCCAAAAATGGAGAATCTTCGCCCAAAAAAGATTGTTTAAGGTCTTCAGACAGAGTGTTCCAAAGTGCCATAATATCGTCCTCCAAGCAACCGATACACGCTAGCTGGTAGCGTGTGGCTACATCCAACCTCTCATCCTTGACCAACACCTGTGCCGTCCCCTTTCTGTCCACCGTTCCTTGTGGAGTCCAACAGAGTTCAAATGGTGGACTGAGAGGAAGACCGTAGCATACGCAATGGCACACAATCCATTCATAAATCTGTAATCCAACAGTCTGAATAAAACTTGACACTTTCTCTTTTAAGGGTTGTGTCAGTGAAAGTTGTGGCACCCTCTCCACTACTCTGGCTTCGATTTTCTTCCATTCCTTATGTGTAGGAAGCAAAGTCCCCCTTAGTTTGACTCTAACCAATGCTATTACAGCTCCAACGTCATTCTGCTTCCACAGTGAGACCGCCGTCTTGACCAGAGCCCTCTGCTCCAGGGAGGGGGGTTGGAGGACAAAATGCATAATGAATCGCAGAGAGACGGTGGATGTGCCACAAGAACTTCAAGAAGGTGAACCGCCAAACATCAGCTGAGTTGTAATGTCCCAAGGAAATCTTCTTTCAGTACTATGTATATCTTTGCTATAAACCTACATTCGTTTTTCTCTTTTATTTTTAGCAATCCTCCAAGTGATTTGTATATAAATCTAGTATTTGTATAGTTACGACAACCTTACACCAGTCTTTAAAGTTAGATTCACTCGAATGAGTCATAAGCCAGCAGATGACAACATCGACACAGGATTCAGTAAATGGGTGAATACGGACAAACACAAACAAGTTTTTAAAAAAATGTTGAACCTTAAATAATGTCAGATTAACTTTGAAGCTGGAAGGTTTTAATTACATATTTCACACAGGTAATCCTGGAGTATCACCGACACCGATGACTGGAGTGGTGCTTCTTGAGGTATTGGACTGGTGAGGAGCTGGATGAAAATATTTCTGGATGACTGGGAGGAACAGCAGAGGAAGGTGACCTACAAGAATAAGATAAGACATCACTTAAAAGAAAATTCAAAACACTGGAATACATAAAGAAAACATATTTAATTTTTTTTGAATGAGTGAAATAAACAGTATAGAGCAGCCAATCTTCCGGGGTTTTAAAATTGAATAAACATATTCTGAAACAGTAAATTTATATAATCAATATTGTCATTTCAATGTGATACTTATTGGATTCGATTCAAGTCAAATTTCTAGTCGTAAATAAGTATATTTGACTTGGGAAAAGGGGTGGGGGGGGGAGGAGGTTGGTATGGCAGGTGTTAATCAATATGAGTCAGGGCTTCTAATTTTTAACAAAAAAAAGTACCGGAGCGCTAACATTCTGTATTACTCATAACCGTAGCGTGCCCCCCCCCCCCGCCCCCACCGTCACTCCAATCTGCCTATTTATATTTCATACATTATATGTATTTGAAAAATTTAAAGCAATTTTTTTCTTGAGCAATTTACTTAGCATTTACTTAGCTGTCCATTATTCCACGCTTCAGTTATCACTCCGGCCGAACAGAAATCTTTGCTTCATTTTAATGTTAATGAATCGCAGAATTCTGCAATTAAATAAAGTAAGGATTGTGATTCGGAAATAGTGTTAACATAAAAAAAGAATATTTCGCTGTGCATTTTTATGAAAAAAATGAATGAAATTTTCAAAAGTTAATATTTATAGGATGAAAATTCGGACAAAGTTTTTTAATTTCCTATAAAAGGTGCCTATCTTAAACTATAATCGATTCCTTCCGTATAACAGAAAAATGTTGCGATGAACAATTACCTACAATAGATCAGTTTCAACTGATGTCACAAACATTTATTCACCAGTCGAAAGGAATAATTAAGAAAAATATAATGTAAATAAAGATTTTTTTTTTTCTGTTTTCAATAATATATTGTAAATATTATTGTTACCGGGGTAACTTACTGGGAGTTTTCCGAATTTGTTGTATTTTATTTATTTATTTAGAGATTCCAATGGCAAAATTCTTCTATTTGTTTCTTTGTTGTCACAATTTTGCGATAGTTTTTTTTTTTGTTGTTTTCGGTCGAGAATGGACCTCTTGATGCTAGCAATTTATTATTTTAACCATTTGTAACAAAATTCTGTAACTTTAGAAGACTATTTTAAGCGTTTTTTACGAAATTCTATAATTTTAGAAGAATTTTTCTTTGAATAGGCAATAGAAAGGCATAAAATCGTTACAAAAATATTAAAGTTACAAAAAGGATTGATGCAAACTATATCAGACATGGAAAAAAATCCGCAATTCAAAAACGGACGTCGGATGAGAAATCCTCTTATAAAGCAAAAAAACGGGGTCTTCCACTATAATATCCTCAAAATACCTTATTTAGCCATCTAAACAAGAGTTGTTAAAGTTAGTGTAGGAAAGACCCGATAATTTTTTTTTTTCTGTTTTCATTAAATTGGGTACTTTCGTATTATAGCGACTCCCAAGGATGAATCACCAAGCGACCAAGATTTATCGCCAATGGTATATATATATCATTTCTTGACGTATGTGGCCAAGTTATAGTCATAAAGGATGTATATAGGATGTATATATATGACCTATAAGACGTAAATAATATGTGTATAATAACGTATAAGGCACCTATAGGAGCGTTTGGAATATATATATATATATATATATATATATATATGCGTATATAGGATATATATATAAGCTTTGCGATGATCTTGGCGAAATCATAACTGCAACCTTGGCATAATCATAATTAAACTTTAACACAAAAGTACGGTATATAATTTTTTCTTTTTTTTTTTTTAACCTTTGGAACATTTTTCTAATGATTATTGTAATTTTTTTAAATTATAATTTTACTTACTTATTTATTTTTTTTTTAATGAAAATTGACCAACGGGGATAATGAAGAAGTACCAAACAAGTGGGTAAGTGTGATCGAAGATCGCACAAAAGGGTTTCGTTTAATATTCCTTTCAAAACACTTTATCCTTTCTTTAATAAATGCAAACAAATTTCATTTAGCAGAAAAAAAAATAAAAGTTTATGTTTTTTATAAAGTAAAAATTTACCGGTCTATTTTTTATTTTTTCGAATATCTAAACCATTCCGATAGCGGTCTAAGCCCGCTACTATATTCTCTCACTGTAATATCTGTCATGCGGACTAAATGCGATATTTAAAAAAAATAATTTCGAAATTAAACATGTTGTACACCTTCAAAATGTTAAAATAGGCGAATATTTCCATAATCAGATTTTTATCATGATTCAATATGTTTATCAAACTCATCTATTTACTATTCTCTATTACTCATATTAATACACGCTTTGTATTATTCCGAAACATTTGAAAAATCCGTTAAACTTCCGATAGGACGACAGATTTTCTTTGTAATTCACTAATGACGTGATATTAATCTGTTTTGTGCAGATACACATACTCATACTCCTTGTATAATTGAGAAATCTTTCCGTTTCCTGTTTTAATCTTTCTGTTTCCTTTTTTTTCACTATAACGTCAATCAATTTTATTCCATATTAATCTTTTTTTCAATGGGTGAAACTTTTTATTTCATTTTTCACGTGGAAATCGTCTGATAGAAAAATAATTATTGTAGAAAGATTTTCATCGTTGATTTTTAATTTTTGGCATCTGCTATAACGAAAAATGTTTAAATTTAATAGGAAAAGGCTGTTAGAATTTTGGTTTTTTATCTCTATTTATTAAAATAATACGAATTTTTCAAATTTTAATATTTTGAGCTCTTTACAGCTGATATTCTGATTTGTACACAAAGTTTCAACTTTGTAAGTTACATAGTTTTCGAGAATGGCTCTGTGACAGACAGACAACGCAGCGGGAGCAATAGAGTTTCGTGAGATGAACGAAACCCTAAACAAGTCGGTAAGTGTGATCCAAGTTCACACAGAGGGTTTCGTTTAATATTCTTTTCAAAACACTTTATCCTTTCTTTAAAAAATCCAAATAAATTTCATTTTCTAAAAAAAAAAACTGTCTATTTTTCTCGATTTTTCGAATATCTGAACCGGCCCGATAGCGGGTGAAGCCCACTATTATATTCTGTCATAATAATATCTGCCATGTGGACTAAATGCGATATTTAAAAAATAATAATTTCGAAATTAAACATGTTGTACACCTTCAAAATGTTAAAATAGGCGAATATTTCCATAATCTGATTTTTATCATGATTCAATATGTTTATCAAACTCATATATTTACTATTCTCTATGACTCATATTCATACTCGTTTTGTATTATACTGAAACATTTGAAAAATCCGTTAAACTTGCGATATATGACGTCAGATTTTCTTTTTAATTCTCTAATGACGTGTAATTAATCTGCTTTGTGTACATGCACACATACTCATACTCCTTGTATTATTGAGAAATCTTTCTGTTTTATTACCACTATGACGTCAATCTTTTTTATTTCATATTAATCTTTTTTTTTCAATTGTTGAAACATTTTATTTCATTTTAGGTAGATTTCGTAAGAAATACTACCTATTACATTCTCACCTAAGTTGGAAATTTTGAAAAATTTTTGCAGATCTACGCCGATCATGACTCCCAGAACCCAAAACCACCCCCAGTTCAAAACTTTATCTATCTATCTATCTATCTATCTATCTATCTATATATGTCACTTTTTTCTGACCACGATAACTGGAAAAATTCTGCATTAATCTTTTACAAACTGATACATTTCAAGGAGCATAAAATCTCGGTCAAGTTCGTTAATGGGCAAAATCGAACCAAGGGGGGGAGGGTGGGGGGGGGGGGGCTTTTTGTGAAAACCGAAAACCCCCCCATAATTTCTTAATTATTATACGTATCGAATCCATTTAAAGTTATTAATACTTCTAGGAGAAGGGCCGAAAATTTATGTATGACAGATTTTTGATATAATTAAAAATGGCTCCAAGGGGGGGAAAAAGGGGGGGGGTTTAGAAGAAAAAAAATCATAGCTTCGTCAATTCACAAGATATCAAATCCGCGTAAATTTATTATTAATCCTCTTATTATTATCTAAAACTTTCATATTGACAATTTTTTTATAGGACCAACCGTTATAGCAAAAAAAAATTAAAAACAAAAAAAAATCCCTGCCGGCTCCGCCTCCAAACAAGTTACTTTTCGAAGTAGGCAGTTCCAACTCCCGCATCTTTTCGATACTGATACATAAAATCAAGGGGCATACAGTCTCGGTCAAGTTCTTTAATGGGCAAAATCGAACCAGGGGGGGGGGGGGATGGGAGGGGGCTTTTTGTGAAAACAGAAAAAAAAAACATTATTTCTTAATTATGATACGTATCGAATCCGTTTGACGTTATTATTACTTCTAGGAGAAGGGCCGAAAATTTATGTATGACAGATTTTTGATATAATTAAAAATTGCCTTAAGCGGGGGAAGGGAGGGGGGGTTTAGAAGAAAAAAGTTCATAACTTCATCAATTCCCAAGATTTCAAATTCGCTTAAATTTATTATAAATCCTCTTAATATTATCTAAAACTTTTATACTGACAAGTTTTTTATAGGACCAACCGTTATAGCAAAAAAAAAAAAATTAAAAACAAAAAAAAAAAATCCCTGCCGGCTCCGCCTCCAAACAAGTTACTTTTCGAAGTAGGCAGTTCCAACTCCCGCATCTTTTCGATACTGATACATAAAATCAAGGGGCATAAAATCTCGGTCAAGTTCGTTAATGGGCAAAATCGAACCAAGGGGGGGGGGGGGGATGGGGGGGGGGCTTTTTGTGAAAACAGAAAAAAAAACATAATTTCTTAATTATGATACGTATCGAATCCGTTTGACGTTATTATTACTTCTAGGAGAAGGGCCGAAAATTTATGTATGACAGATTTTTGATATAATTAAAAATTGCCTTAAGCGGGGGAAGGGGGGGGGGTTTAGAAGAAAAAAATTCATAACTTCATCAATTCCCAAGATTTCAAATTCGCTTAAATTTATTATAAATCCTCTTAATATTATCTAAAACTTTTATACTGACAAGTTTTTTATAAGACCAACCGTTATAGCAAAAAAAATTAAAAACAAAAAACCCCTGCCGGCTCCGCCTGCAAATAAGTTATTTTTCGAAGTAAGCGGTGTTGCAGAAGAAATAAAGTTAAACTTTAACTCTATTTTAAAAACAGCTAAAAATACTTATACTCAGGTCCAAAACATCTACCCGATGTTTGCGTCTGTTTTGAAGAATTAAAGATATCCCGTTTTACAAAGGTAGACATTTATTTCCACACAACAAATCAAATAAAAAACATATCTCCAATAACATTACAACGTCATTTCAACTACATCTGAGAAACTTCTAGAACATCTATATTTTCTATAAAAGTTAAAACGATAAAACATAAAGTTGCCACATCACAAAAATAAATTACAATAATAAAATAAAATCAACAATTCAATGAGTTTTTACATCAAGCAGATACAATAAAATAATGAAAAGCCATGTCACGTGATCCCACTCTCAGCGAAGTTAAAACTAAGGATCACGCGAGCTAAAATTTAAAGGTTTATGCAACATCCTCCCCCCTTTTTGAGTCAGTGGCAAACGACTCAAAAACATAAATTCCCTGATTAAAAAGATCAAATCGCTTAGGAATCTTAATTAGCCGACCAGATGAAGTAAATTTCTTCTCAAGGATCTTCTCAGGACATGATGACTGTTCATCACATTCGGTCTCATTTACAGGGTCATTTGATCTCAACATACTTCCAGGCGAATTAATCTCTTTAGTAGTAATCTCCAACGGATAAATACGTTGAATAGGTCTTATGAAAATTCCTGAAGCCGTTTTAAGTCTAACTGTTCGGACCTTTCCATCACGACCGTGAATTTTTTCGATAACTCTCGCCAAAGGCCAATATAGTCTCTTTTTGAAATCATCCCCTATCAATACAACTTCTCCAATTTCAGGTTCTCGGGAAACTTTACCTTGAGTTTGCTTCATTACTAACTGTCCTAAATATTCTTTTCTGAAACGACTTCTTAAATCCCTCAAAAGCTTTGCACGGTACCTGATTCTTTTTTGCAAATGTTGTGAATCAACTTCATCTATATCTGTTACGTCAGAACAACAATCCTCTTTTAGAAACATTGAAGGGGTTAAGGGAATTAAATCTTGAGAATCTTCCGATACATATGTTAAAGGTCGAGAATTAACGACTGACTCACAATCACAAATTATAGTTTCAAGTTCTTCGTATGATAACACAGATTTTCCCAATGTGCGTCTAAGAAGCTCCTTTATGACGCGTACTAATCTTTCCCACCAGCCTCCCCACCAAGAGGCAGTAGGAGGGTTAAATTTCCAGAATATCCTTTTTGTATTCGTCTCCTTAAGTATCACTTTCCAGTCTAATTTTGAAAGCTCATTAAAAGCACCTCTAAAATTACCCCCATTGTCCGAATAAATTATTTCGGGCCTACCTCTCCTAGCTATGAACCGCCTTAGAGCTAAAAGAAAAGATTCCGCCGATAAGGAAGATACAAGTTCCACATGGACAGCCCTGTACACCGCACAAGTGAACAAAGCAATCCAAACCTTTCCACCATCTTTTAGAAATAGAGGTCCCGCCAAATCAGTCCCTACAACCGTGAAAACAGAACAATTTTCTACGCGATCAGCTGGCAGAGGCACGGAATCACATGACATTGGCTTTGACTTATATCTTTTACATTTCACGCATCTATTCAACACTTTACGTACAGTCTTACGTTGTTTAGTTATCCAAAACCTTTCTCTCAATAATGACTGCATCATATGAAGTCCTGCATGACAATTTTTTCTATGCACTGATTCAATTAATAATTCAGTAAATATACATTTACCAGGTAACCAAATAGGTCTTAAAAAATCAGAACTGTCTTTTCGTTCAGTAATTCTTGTCTTCACTCTAATGATGTTTTCATTATCAGTAAATACATCTAGACAGTTAACAGTCTTTAAATCAGATAAATAAGAATTCTGAATAAATCTAATCAAACACTTCTCAGAACTTACAATTTCATGAACAGAAAGATTTTTACACAAATTAGGAGTGCTCCTAGAGTTGTTAATAAAACGTAAAACCCAACCGAAAACCCGAATTAATTTATCATAATCCGAAAATCTTCCAACATCAAAAGGATCAGAAAACTCTGACACATTAATATTTATTAACTTAACTTTTTTATGTTCATCATTAACTTCATTAGGTTCCCCAAAAAATTCATTAACAGGCCACGATTCTGGATTTTTCTTGAGCCATAAAGGTCCATTAAACCACTCAGAATCTAGCATTCGACTAGGTGAACAACCTCGAGATAGTATATCCGCTGGATTCATGTGACCAGGCACATGTCTCCATGATTCAGATTGTGTCAGATGCCTGATTTCTTTAACCCGGTTAGCAACAAAATTAGACCATTCCCCGTGGTTTTTTATCCACCACAATGCAACTGTAGAATCACTCCAAAATGTAATTTTCATATCAAAAGCATTAATTGCATTACAGATGGAAAAGGCTAACCTGGCTCCTATGCAACACGACATTAACTCCAATCTTGGGATGCTCAAGATTTTCAAAGGTGCTACACGACTTTTCGCTCTTAAAAGAGTCAACATAATTCCCGATGAATTACGAGTTCGATCAAAAACACATGCAGCATAAGCACTCTTACAAGCATCGACAAAAACATGCAAGTCGAATGTTGCATTTGAGCCTACATAACGTGGTATTGTCACATCTTTTAACAAATGCACATCATTTAACCATAAACAAAATTTATTTACAATGTCCTCAGGCAACATATCATCCCAATGAATACTTTGTTTCCATGTTTGCTGCAAAATTAACTTTGGTAGCAGTGTAGTTGGGGCAAGTATACCAACTGGATCAAATATCGATTGCACAATAGATAGAATCAATCTCTTAGTTACTTTAACATCACATGTTAACATATTTGCATTAATCTTACATTTTAGCGTATCATTATCTAAGTTCCATAACATTCCCAATAAAGATGGAATGCTTAGATGTAAATTTACAAGCAACATTCCTCTCCCAACTACGCAAGTTAAAACAGCCTTTGGACATAATAATTTTAGCCTGTTCAATAAAATTCTCTTCTTCTTTTACATTATTTACACCAGTTATACAATTATCAACATAAAAAGAATTTTTTAACTTATGAGTCACTTTCTTGAAATCAGGTGAGGAATTGTTTAAAAGATGAATGATGGAAGCATTCAGTAAATAAGGAGAACAGGATACCCCGAAAACAACGCGACAATGCCTATAAATTTGTATTTCCTCATCGCATGGGTAAAAGAAACGCAAATAATCTCTATCTTTCGGAACAATACTCAGCTGAAGGAATGCTTTTTCGATATCGGCACTCAAACCAATAGGGAACATTCTGAACCTGTCTACGATGTCTGGTATGAATTCTACTAAATTAGGACTTTTAAATAAACACTGGTTTAAGGATGGCTTTCCCTTTTCGTTAGCAGAAGCATCAAATATGGGTCTTACTTTTGTAGTTTCACTATCCATCTTTATAACTGGTCTATGCGGCAAATAATGACATTTATTATCTAATTCTTTTTCTGGCACCCTTTCAATAATGTTTAATTCCTCCCATTAGGATCTGAAATACCTAAAGCCTCTAACTCCCACAAATATTTTACTGAAATATCTCGCGCATGGAAAGACAGACTTGATAACACATTATCTGTAACATATTCGTTATTTATTTGTTTACCCATGAGAGCCCACCCAAGTCTAGTTTTGACAGCAGTGAGTCCCGAAGACAACTGTACAAATTCCCTCGTTAATAACTTCCCGATAACATCTGCACCTAATAACAAATCAATTTCATTTTCCTTACATATGCTATCAGTAATTTTTATTTTTCTCTGTTTTAATTCCTGCAGAATTTTAGGATCATTAACAATGGGTACAAAACCGCATATTTTTTCTTCCGAAAAGGCTTCAAGACAAAGTTTAAAAGTTCTATCTAAATCACCTACTTGCAAAGAAAAAACTGAATGAGATAATGGTTCCGTTTCTTTCCCCCCAAATAAACAATGAATAATTCTCTCTTCCCTAATCGGGTCTACTCTCATCTCCCGAATAACCCTTTCGGCCACATAGCTATGTTGTGAGCCGGAATCTATAAGAGCTCGAATTTTCTTTCTTTTACCTTTAACAAAAATATTTATACATAAACTTTGCAAATAAACATTATCATTACTATTATTAGAAAGAGAAACCTCAGCTTTTGAATCCTTTTGTTTACACTCATTTTCTTTCATATTCTTTGAACACATTAACTTTAAATGATTACCATTACAAATAAAACATTTGATATTAGCTTTACATTGATTTCTTAAATGACCAATTCTTAAACATGCGAAACAAGCCTTATACCATTTTAAATAACCTTCAAATACACTAAAAAAAAAGGTTTTCTGATGGCTGCCTAGTCTATATGAGTACAGCGAGGAGCTTTTGATAGAAAAATTGTGTACGACATTACCGAATCACCTGGATGACAGCTGATTACAGGTAATATAGCTTGATTATAGCTAAAAGTTGTGATTAAACTTTATTCTACTGCATTCCAAACAGCTGCTATGTTTTGTTTACATTTTAACAGACTTTATCCGAAATAAGAAACAGTTCTAAATACAGACTTTCAGAGACACAACCGTAAGAGGTTGTCAAACGGATTTAATAACAAACAAGAACGAAAGTTCATGCGTCAAGCATAGATTATGAAACACTTTCCAATGCTTCCAAAATACTTTTACAAATCATTACCATTTAATAAGCTGAAAGATAACATCGAAGTAAACAATTTGGAAAACGCATAAGATATTTAAAAACTTAATTTCAGGAATTTCCAACCTATAAAATATTCGGAAAAATATCCGAATACTTTTATTCAGCCCTGTATAGGATCTATAGATTTGTATACATACTACATAAGATGCTAAATTTTAGTTCAGTTAGGAAACGCGTAGCACAGTTTAAAATTTTCCTTCTGGAGTTTCTTTCAATAAACGGAAATGTGTTCGAGAACTTTTATGCTGCCCTGTATATGAAACACAGAATTTATACACACCCAGTAATAGACAAAAAGTGAGTTCAATTTAAAATCGCGTTCAGCAACTTAAAACGCACTTCCAGGAATGATTGTTAACAGACAGTAGAGAATTCTTTTGTGTGTCCCTGGCCATGAACGATGACTGCTATGCACACACTATTCTGTAGTAAGCCTCTCGTAATGCACCTTAGTGATATATATAAATTTCAATGCGTTTAAAATAGGGAAACATTATTAAATTAAACCGCAAACAATTTTTCTCCATTAGACGTAATGTAACGGAATTCTTTTGAGTGTCCCTGTAAAAAAACTATAAGCGCAACACACTTCAGTTGAAATAGGGAACATGCTATAGATAACGACAGTAACATATAAAAATTGCAGGGAAATCCCAGCCTATTTACGGGAGTTAGAGCCAGGGCCTGATTACCGCAGGGGCAAACGGGGCAGCTGCCCCGGGCCCCCATCTCAAGGGGGCCCCCAAATGAAAATTTTCGTAGCCCAATGTTTATGTTCCTGCATATAAGAAAAAATGAAAAAAAAAATACTTTTTCATTCTCTTTATGTAAGATCTATGATTTGCGGGATCTACCATCAGCTGATCAACCCTTGTACTTAAACTGGAAGTCAGGGTAGTTCCAAATTTTACAGGATTCTACAGGAAATTTAGAGCAGCTATCTTCTTTATTTACATCTTTAATAGAAATTATTAAATTTGTGAGAGACAATTTTGATATGTATGAGAGTGAAGCTGTAAAAATTTCACCACAATCTGTTACCTATGAAATTACAAGAAAAAGCATGACTCCCAGAAGTAGATGTTTGGATGATACAAATAGTACTGAGGTTCACTTTGAACAACGTGATAAAGTTATAAAAACATGCCATTATGCACTTTGTGACTCCTTAATAAGCCATCTCTCAAACCGCAAACAGCCGTATGATAAATTGACAAAAAAGTTTTCTGGTCTTATAAATTTGCATTCAAATGCTTCGCTACACGAAGATGCAAAATCTCTACAACAAAGTTATCTGTCAGATTTAGAAGAAAAATTTTCTGATGAAGTGAATCAATTTAGCCATTTGTAAACAAAGATGATACTCTTCTCCAAATGTTAAAGACATTACAAAACCCTCATTTATATTCAGCATTTCTTAATGTAGAAACTGCTTTACGAATTATTTTAACAATGCCTATTTCTAATTGCTCAGGAGAAAGATCATTTTCTGTACTGAAAAGGTTAAAATCTCCCCTTCGATCCTATCTTCATCAGAAAAAGCTCTCATGCTTAGCTATATTATCCTTAAATGGAGATGTTACTAATAAACTTGATTAGAACGATATAATAGATTCTTTTGCTGAATGCAAAATTAGAAAGAAACCTCTAAAAATAAAATAAGAAATATGTTCAACACCATTACAAGGCTTAAAAAAACAAGTGAATTAAATTAACCAAATACATATAATATATTTTTGTAATTGAAAATATGTTGACGATTCTATAATAATTAATCTTAAGAAAATAAGACTATTACAATATTGATATTGCATATATTTGCATGTGAAATGTATAAAATGGAATTTTCTGATATTTATATTTAACAATAAATTTTTTTCTGTGTATATATGGGGGGATCTTTTTGGTATATGTGTTTATCGAAGAGTTTTTTTGTAATTATATCTTTAATTCCATAATTATCCATGTTGCATCTAACTCAATGCATCATAACAACAGGTGATTCATTTTAGTTGTGCATTAATTCTTTAAAAAATATTTTATGTTCCTTAAAACATTACATAAATTTTAAGATATTTACTTAAATTTTGCTCTTCTACTTGTTAAATGATAATTTTTTTTTCTTTTTGCATTTTCAGTTCACAACCTTATAAGATGTTATTTAATTTGCATTTATTTTAATCGACCTATTTTTACATAAAGTAATGATGAATTTTATTTACTGTCTTGTTACCTGGTGTAAAGAATAAAACGACTGATTTTTAATATTTAAATTGGGGTCAGGTTGGGAAAAATTGGGGTAAAATCAAGCCTTTTTTTTTTTTTCTTTTTTTTTTTTAAAGAGAAGGTGCTAAAACAAAACATATATATATATTTTTAAACTTTTGGTGCATTTCATATACATTGAATTCATATAGATTAAACATGAAGCATATAAACATTCAATTTTCTTTAATTGTTTTCTCTCCGTGATGCATTTAAAACAGCATATTTTGATACCATCACTTTACCCCATGGTGAAAGTAGTTCTAAAATTAGTGTATATTTAAATAAAAGTATGTAAATACTGTTTTTGAGATAAAAATACATTGAAATAAATGTATCTTAATTATATTTAAAGGTACAAATGCACAAAAAAAATATTTTTCACACGTTATTTAATTAAAGAAATTATGTTCACAGCTATCAAAATTAGGTTCACTTAGTATGTTAATTTTTAAGAAATATTTTATGTTCCTTAAGAACATATTACATAAATTTTAAGATATTTCCTTAAATTTTGCTCTAGTACTTGTTAAATGTTAAATTCACAAATATTTTTTTGCATTTTCAATTCATAACCTTGTAAAATGTTGTTTAATTTGTATTTGTTTTGATCTACACATTTTACATAAATAAAGTAATCGTAAATTTTATATACTCTCATGTTACCTGGTGTAAAGAATAACTGATTTTTGATATTTAAATTATACTTTTTAATGGTCTTTTTCTAAATAGAATATTTATCAGATAGTAATCAGTTTTTCTGTGTTAATACTGAAAATCGCTGACAAGTAAGGGAAGTAGGGGAGACCGGTACACACTGGACCTATGGGCACAGTGGACCACCCCCTAATATTTTATTTATTTAAATTTTTTTAAGCTTCGCTTCTATCCTAATAGACAACAGCACTGCAATGATTATTTATAGCCTTCAGAAAATATGTTTAGCTCAGATTGAACTATTTTATCCTGATTGGTTGTTTTGAGCTTCTAAAAGTAAAATTTTTCATCATCATATTTTTATTTTTTTAGTAATTAAAGGTTGTAGATAAATAAAATAAATCCTTTTTTTTTGCAAAGCTAAGATACTTGTTTTTATTTTACTTTAAAGTTAATATGTGTAAAAGAAAGCTATAAACAATATTAATATGATTATTTATTGAACTTCAACATGGGGTACAGTGCACCACCCACTCCTGGGGCACAGTGGTCCACAATCCACTCTGCTCCTGTAATGCAGAATGTTCAAAATATTTAATAATTGCTTATTTTCCATAAAGAAAGATTGTTTTAAAGTAGATTTAACTGTAAAATAAAGTAAACAAATAAAAATAACAATTTATTTAACATAGTAAGAAATATTTTGTTTTGTATTTACTGCCTTTGATAAATATAACTGTAGTCTAATTGTTGATGATTCTATTCAAGTAAGATTCATGAGACGCAAATTGAATGGAAATCAGTTTATTTCTCCCGAAACTGTAGATGAATCTGCTGTTGATGTCAATGATTTCATAGTGTTGCTCTCAGACCCAAAATTATTTCTTGAAAATTCCAGTCTCAATCTTACTCATAAGTACTTTGGAATTTCATTTGCAAATTTTAATCTGCGCTGATTTTTTTGTACTTAAGTAATAACTTCAACTAAATTGCAATTGTTCCTGTATTAATCTGTTATTATTTTCAAAATATAATTAATTTTTTGTTTTTGTTTCAAAATTTATATTACTAAGTTATTTTGCGGGTGAATGGGCAACAAGAAAGAATAAGATTAATGAAAAATAGATTTATATTGTATTTTAGATAATACCTAATAGTGGTCCACTGTACCCCGGTGTGTGGACCAGTGTACCTCGCTTCCGGAGTACATTGGTCCACTTTACAAGTATATATTTTTTTTTTTTTTTTGAAAAATGTATTGAAAACTATGTTGTGAGAAAATTATGATGGATGTAAGAAGTTTTAAGGAATATTCAAAAATATTTTCATACAGATCGGTCAGTCTGTTAAAGAGAAAAAAAATGTTAACTGAAAAATTGGTCCACTGTGTACCGGTCTCCTCTATATGTGAGTTTGCAGGCGTTATTTCCAGGGTTTTCTTTTTTCCTTTTTATTTTGTGGAAAGTAAATGTTACTTTTATGAGAAATAACATTTTATAACAAAAGTTGAAATCCAGTTATTCAAATTTGAACTAAGTATTTATTAACAAAAACTTTTTAAAATCCTTTTGCTGCAGCTTTCCTCTCTGGTGAACTTGTTTGTTTAAAAAATACACATTTTAAAACATCACAAAAAGTAAATTGTGAGTTTTTATGGAATATAATTTTGTGAAAGGGCCTATTTTATTTAAGGAATTTTGTGAAGAGACCTGTTTTATTAAATAGAATTTTGTGAAGAGTCTCCAAATTTTGCCTGGATCAACCCTTGATTTGTAAACATTGGTAAATTCATTCGTGCTTTGGTAAAAGAAAACAAAATGCTTGAATAGTTTTTGGTTTTATTTATTGCTATCTAAAATCGTTTCTTGCAAATGACTAATGTATTAACGATGAAATTTTGTGTCTTATGTAGCATAATCTTATCTGATTGGGAAAATTTCAGCCCAATCCAACTAGTAGAAGCCAAGATATTAAATCAGAATGTATAGTTTTAAATTTGTTCTATAATTTCAAAAATTATAATGTATAAAACACTTTATATGTGCAATGGGTATTTTTCCATTAGCCGGGCGCCAGTTAAAGGGCAAAACTGGGAAATTTCATTAGTGGCCAGTAGTAGCAGTTTTATAAGTGGCCACTTTCTTTAAACTAGTGGACACATTTTTATTTAAAAGTTCTAAACACTCAACTTTTATTAAAATTTCAATTAGTATTAATCTAAAAGTAAATAGCCCAAATAAAAAATGTGTTATAAACATATTTCAACCAGCAAAAATAGAATCCTTGATGAAATGCAAACAAATTTTTACTCTTTCCTTGTAAGAAAGTAGCCCTGTAGCTGGTGGCTAGTGCCAATTTTGTCCCTTAACACCAGTGATATATATACACATCTATACACATATATTTATATGTATATACACATGTGCATATATATGTGTGTATATGTATATATATTACTGGCGCTCCGCTAATGGAAAACTGTGTAATGTTATCGTAGCAAAAATATTGCATATGAAAATTTTGGTATAGGGGGGGGGGGGCCCAAAAATTGAAGTCTGCCCCGGGCCCCAAAGGAGCTTAGTCGGGCCCTGGTTAGAGCACGGACAGAGGGCAGACGGCAGACAAACCGAAATCATAAACACTTTTCAACTAGGTTGGAAAGTGTTAAAAAGAAAAGTGCCCATTTAATCTGAGGGCCGGAAGTCTAAAATTTTGCAGAATTATCCGATTGGCTTCAAATTTGATATACAGGTTTATTGTCGTCGATTTCTTTATTTTTCGAGGCGCATTATTCTTTGAAATAAGAGTATATACTATACAATGAGTGAGAATAGCCTGTCAGCTCAATGCCATCAGTTTAACTGGGTAGTTTTATTTTTTAGGGTTTCGTTCATCTCACGAAACCCTAATACTCCCGCTCCGTTGTCTGTCCGTCACAGTGCCGTTCTCAGAAACTATATAACTTACAGGCATAATACTTAATACTAAAAATTAAATAAAATTTATAAAAAAAAATCTTGTAAAACAGCCTATTTTACTATTTTTTTTTTTAAATTAACTTTTTAAAAATTCCCTCTACTTTTATAAATATGATATATGAATATTTTTGCTTCGATTTTTTTTTCGACATTCATTAGAATATGCTACATAAAACTGTGCATGGATTTTTAGATGTATGGAATTTTACATTTAATATGATTTTTTTTCTCTCGTGTATGTTAAAAAAATGAAGGAAATTCAACAAACTCACAATTTAAATTTAAAAAAAACCAATAAAACAATAATGCTAAATCTGTGCACAAAAATATTAAATACACTATGGAAAACAAGTAAAAAAAAATTCAAACCTCTAGCTGAATTTGTAGGTGTATGAGGCAAGCAGAGTTTGCAGAATAGCACGACATAAGACATTTATTTACAATTAAACGAAGACAAGATATATACAGCTCGTATGCGACTGAGCGCCGACATCTTTCTTAAAGTAACAACTGCTCTCGCTTTCGGAGCATCATCATCGTAACTGTACGCGCATGCGCCATATGTGCGGAGAGGAGAAAATGAACGTTGTATTCCAACAATTCCCCCCTTACAACGTGCATTTTCTTAACAAGGCATTAATTACTCTCCTATTATGCAAATTACAGAGAAACAAAATATAAAGTTACAATTACAAACAGTATATACTTTAAACTTATATGGAAAAAGGGTACAGAATAACTTTGAATGTTTTTAAACACTTAGTCCTATTAAATCACAACATTTCTTATGTTTATAGGCACTTAAAGCTTTTGTTAAAATGTCAGCTGCCATATTTTCAGTTTCTAGATATTTAACTTCTATTTCTCCATTCTCATATATTTCGCGCACAAAGTGATGGCGAATATCAATATGTTTTGTGCGAGAATGATAAATTGGATTTCTTACTAATTTTTGAGCAGACTGATTATCGCAGAATATTAAAGTAGGTGCAGACACTATTTCAGGAGAAAGTTCATTTAAGAACCGTCTGAGATGTAAAGTCTCTTTAGCAACCTCTGATAAAGCCATATATTCTGCTTCAGTTGTGGATAATGCAACAGTTCGTTGCTTTCTCGATTCCCAAGATATAGCACCACCAGCATATTTAAAAATGTATCCAGTATAGGACTTTCTATCATTGACATCTGAAGCCCAATCAGCATCAACAAATGCAACTAAGGACTTAGTATCACGTTTAAAAATCAGTCCTTGATCTTGAGTACCTCTTAGATATCTTAAAACTCTTTTTGCAGCTATCCAATGAGGTTTGCCTGGATTGTTGTTGAATTGACTTAGGAAATTCACAGCATGAGTTATATCAGGTCTAGTTGCTACTGATAAATACATAAGAGAACCAATTAGTTGACGATAAGGAATATTATTCATTTCAGACTTTTCTTCTTCAGTTTTGGGACACATATCTTTAGTAAGCTTCACATTGTTATCAAAAGGTGTAGATATTGATTTTGATTCTTGCATATTAAATTTGCTCAGAATATCTTCAATATACTTCTTTTGAGTAATTTTAATACTGTCCCCGTTTTGCATAAATTCTATGCCCAAACAATAGTGTAACAAACCTAAATCTTTCATTTTAAAAGATTTGGATAATTCATCTCTAATATATTCATAATCTTGTTTACATTTAGTAAGAATTATGAGATCATCAACATAAACAATGATAATTGCTTCAATTGGAGATTTAGAAAAATAAACACATTTATCAGCATTTAGTGATTTAAACTTCATTTGTTTTAATTTTTCATCTAATTTATTGAACCATTGTCGACCTGATTGTTTTAATCCGTAGAGGGATTTTTTTAATAAACAAACTTTGTCAACATTAGATTCATATTTAAAACCTTCAGGTAACTCCATGTATACTTCTTCAGTTAAATCACCATTTACATAAGCCATAATAAAATCTAATTGATAAGCTGTAAAACCATTTTGAATACCATAAGCGATCGCAGTTCTGATCGAACTTAATCTGGCTACAGGCGAAAAATTTTCTTCAAAATCAATTCCTGGTTTTTGAGAACACCCCTTTGCAACTATTCTCGCCTTAAACTTTTCGATTGACCCGTCTTGTTTATATTTAGTTTTTAAAACCCATTTACTTCCTATAATTTTCTTATGTTTTGGCCTATCAACTATTTGCCATGCATTTTCTTGCATTAAAGAATTAAATTCTAATTCCATTGCATCTATCCATTCCTGTTTAAAAGGTCCGTTTAAAGCTTCAGAAAATTCCGGACATGGGTCAGAAAATAAATTTTCCATTACAGCTTGAGATTTTTCATCTTTTGGAATTATCATTTTAAATTCTTTTCTGGGTCTACCTCTTTTACCAGTTTTTAATTTTCTCGGCCGCCCGCGCGCTCTTGTAGAGGAAGAAAGGGGGTCAGAAATTTCATCCGATTGCATATCAATATCACTGTCGCCACAGCTGTCTGGTTCATTTTTGACGGGAGGAGAAGATGTTTCTGATTCTTGCGTAATTGTTTTATTTTCATTATTTTGAGAAAAGGGAAAAATTAATTTTATTTCACTGTTTGAAGGTAAATCGTTTTCAAATTCGTTAATAAATCGGACGTCTCGGCTTATAACAATTTTTCTGGAATTCTTATTCCACAGCCTGTACGCTTTTGATTCATTTGAATATCCAACAAAAATATGCTCTTCTGACCTAGGATCAAATTTTCCTTTACTTTGTCTTTTATTTAGTACAAAACATTTTTGCCCAAATATTTTAAAATATGATAAAGTTGGCTTGATGCCAAAAAATACTTCGTAGGGTGTTTTGTTTTCATTTAAACGTCGCGAAGGACAGCGATTACGTATGTATACCGCACAATTAATAGCTTCAGCCCAAAAAGATTGTGGGAGATTGCTTTGTAATAGTAAACACCTCGCCATTTCAGCTAAAGTCCTATTGGCCCTCTCTGATGTTCCGTTCTGTTGCGGAGTTAGTGGTGATGAAAATTCTCGTTTTATACCGCTTTCTTCGATATATTTATTAAATTCTTCTCCGAAATATTCTTTGCCATTATCCGTACGAAGAATTTTTATTTTCTTTCCTACACGATTTTCAACTGCTGCTTTGTATTTAACAAATGCATTTTTAACCTCATCTTTGGTTTTAAGAAAACTGACTTCAATGTAACGGGATTTATCGTCAATAAAAGTAACGAAATATCGCGATCCTCCGTGGGATGGAACTCTCATAGGACCACACAAATCTGAATGTATAAGAGTCAATAAATCGTCACTTTTAAAGTTCGATTCTTTAGGAAAAGAACGCACAGTTTGTTTACCTTGAATACAAATTTTACAGTCCTTAAGAGACTCATTATCACTGAAATTTAGATTTCTAACCATATTCTTTGATTTAAGTCTTTTTAAATCAGACTCATTTAAATGACCTAATTTAAGATGCCATTTTAGAAATTCACTTACCTCTGCTATCGCAGCTCTCTCGATGCTTGGGTATACGTAATACAAATCCCCATGACGGACAGCATGTACTAATGTAGAACCATTTGGTTCGATGATTTTAGCAAATCGTTCTTTAAAAATCACTGAACGATTATTGGCTGTTGCTTTAGATGTTGAGAGCAAATTACACTTTAATTCTGGAACACACAGAACGTTCTTGAGTGTGAGATTAGTAATTCCACCACCGTTAGGTACTGTAATGCAAACTGTTCCTATTCCTGTAATTTTCGCTGTTTGATCCACTGCAAGCTGTATAGTAGAATTCGTACGAGGTTGAAATTCTGTAAATAAATTTCTATCTTTACACATGTGAGATGTACATCCACTGTCTAAACACCATGCAGAAGGTTCTTGATATGCGTCATTAAATGCCATACTAGTCGGTTTTTCACAATTAGTGGCTATCATCGATCCTTGATTTCCTTTATTTAAAGATTAAGCTTTTTATCAGCTATTTTCTTTCTACATTCGGAAGCTTTGTGCCCCATTTTCGAACAATAATTGCACTTGAAATTTCGGTAACACCTTTCCGAGGAAAAATTTTTGTTTGGATTCATTTTCCATTTTTCATTCTTCTTCTGTTCTTGATTATTTCTTCTATTTTCTATATAATATGCGTTTTGTGAATCCTGAGTGGATTTTCCTTTTCTTGCATCCCATTCTTCCAGCATCTTAATTTTCAAAGATTCGGGTTTAGGTAACTCATCTCTGGATTCTATAGCGCATCTAAAATTTTCGAAGTTCTCAGGAACACTATATAGAAGTAGAATTGATAATAAATCATCCGCGATTTCTATTTCCATATTTTTCAGTTTATCAACTATTTCGAAGAAAATATTTAAATGATCAGCCATCGTTTCATTTATGGACATTTTTCTAAACAGAAGTTGTTTTAACAGAGTTGCTTTTTTCGCGGGTCCCCTCGATTCATAAACATCTTTCAGTTTATTCCATACAGCACTTGAAGTCGTACAATGCTTTATATGACACAATTCACTAGGATTTATTGAAAGAATTATATCTGCACGAGCTTTTTGATCAGCTTGGAGCCACTTCTTTTCTTCGGCGGTTCCTTCAGCCGGTTTAATTTCTTTACCAATTACGTAATCCCAATGATCATTTTTGATTAATACAGCTTCGATTTGAAGCTTCCAGCTATCAAAATTATCTTTTCCGAGCTTTTCAATTGTCGTTACATGAGACATAATTATGCAGAGTCTCTCACAGCCAGAAATAATGCAAATGATAAACAGAATGAAGAACAATTCTTACTTTCGATTAGGCTTAAGAGTTCCAAATCCGAATGTTCGAATTAAAAATAATTTCTGCTAATTATAGCGCAGTGAAGTAGCGTCTCTGAGCCCATAACCATTTGTAGGTGTATGAGGCAAGCAGAGTTTGCAGAATAGCACGACATAAGACATTTATTTACAATTAAACGAAGACAAGATATATACAGCTCGTATGCGACTGAGCGCCGACATCTTTCTTAAAGTAACAACTGCTCTCGCTTTCGGAGCATCATCATCGTAACTGTACGCGCATGCGCCATATGTGCGGAGAGGAGAAAATGAACGTTGTATTCCAACAGAATTAGCAAAACAAGCCTTAGCATTTATCGAACACGCAAGTTATGAAAATATGAACATTTTAAATTCTGTTACTGAGCATAAAATCTTTAATAACTTCTTTATTTTTAAAGATACAGCTTTGAAATTTCACCAGTATATTTTTAAAAGGTGTAGTTATAATTTAAGCCAATAATAATAATTAAAATAATCAATATTTTGACCAATTTCAAGTGTCCCATTAATAGTCTATGCTTGACGCATGGTTTTTCGTTCTTGTTAAAAGTTTATACACTTATAGTATACGGTAGATAAAAATACAGTAGATAAAAATGGTGTCTTTCTTGATAAATCAATTAATTTACTTCTTTCGCTTTATTTTCATTTTATACTAGCTGACCTGCCCTGGACCGTGACGCTTAGACCGATATACGTATTTAACTTAAAATTTAGAAATTATTTCCATCAGTGTCTAAAAATTAAATTGTCATAAAAGGAGAAACAGGAAAAAAAAAAAAAAAAAAAAAAAAAAAGTGGGTAAGTGTGATCTAAGATCGCACAAAGAGTTTCGTTTAATATTCCTTTCAAAACATTTAACATTTTTTAATAACATTTTTTGGTACTTTTCGGTTAGCCGGGCGCCAGTGATATATGTACATATATAAATACATATGTATTACATATATATGTATATATATACATTCATATATGTATATATATGTGTCTGTATATATATGTATATGTAGATATATGTATATATGTGTGTGTGTATATATATACATGTCTGTATATCACTGGCGCCCGGCTAACCGAAAAGTACCCATTTTTTTAATAACATTTAACATTTTTTAATATTCTTTAATAAAAACAAATAAGAAAAAAAGTTTTTTATAAAGTAAAAATTTACCGGTCAATTTTTCTCGCTTTTTCGAATATCTGAAAAGGCCCGATAGCGGGCGAAGCCCGCTATTATACTCTGTCATAATAATATCCGTCATGTGGACTAAATATGATATAAAAAAAAAATCAATTTCAAAAATTAAACATGTTCTACAGAGACCTTTAAAATGTTAAAATAGGTCAATATTTCCATAATCGGGTTTTTATCATGATTCAATACGTTCCTCAAACTTATATATTTACTATTCTCTATTACTCCTGTTGATACTCGTTTTGTATGATTCTCAAACACTTGAAAAATCCGTTAAACTTCCGATAGGATGTCCGATTAATTTTCTTTTTAATTCTCTAATGACGTGATATTAATCTGCTTTCTGTACATACACATACTCAGACTCCTTGTATTTTTGAGAAATCTTTGAAAATTTCCGTTTTATTACCCATATGACGTCATGTTAATCTTTTTTTTTCAATGGGTGAAACTTTTTATTTCATTTTCATTTTTCACGTGGAAATCTTTCAATAGAAAATGAATTATGGTAGAAAGAATTTTATTGTGGATTTTTAATGGTTGGCAACTGCTATAACGAAAAATGTTTAAATTTAATTAGAAAAGGCTGTTAGAATTTTGGTTTTTTATCTCTCTATATTAAAATAATACGATTTTCTCAAATTTTAATATTTTGAGCTTCATAATAGGTATTTAGCTATAAGTAGACAAATTTTCATGCCTGTAAGTTATATAGTTTCTGAGAACGGCTCTGTGACGGACAGACAAGGGAGCGGGAGTAATAGGGTTTCGTGAGATAAACGAAACCCTAAAAACAATGATAAATCGTCTGCGCTTTCAACGCGTATAATATTTACTAATTTTAAATAGATCGCGTCTTTCCATTTATTCGATTTTCTTTTATAATCGATTAACATTTACAGGCAGTTTTTATCTTAATCGCTTTCTTATTATCAAATTCCCCATAAACTCTAATGTAACGGAATTTTTTTGAGTGTACCTGCAAAAAAACTATAAGTGCTTTACACTTCATATTCAATACCGAACATTTCATAGCCATAGTAAACCTCAATAACATATATCAATTGCATAAAAATCCGTATATAATTACGCGAGTTAGAGCACGGACCGACAAACCGACCGAATTCATAAACACTTTTCAACTTAAGTTGGAAAGTTTTTAAAAAAATGCAGTAAAAGCGAAGTTTAATCGTCTGCCAACGCCAAAATGACGTTAGCGCGTTACGGATAGACACGTTTGTCTTTTATAATATAATATGGATAGGTAGATCCGTTAAATTTTTTGAAGCTATATGGAGCAGATATATACACAGAGATACACCGTACAAAAAAAAAAAAAAAAAGAAGATAAATATATATATTTTTTAAATCTAGGAAAATATATCATCAGTTGAGGCTCACTGCGTCATCAGACGCGAAAATTTTTTGGTTTCTGTCTGTCAATTCGGCGATAACTGCCGTAAAAATGGTCCAATTAGGTTGATTTTTAGTAGGAATGTTGGCGAAATTAGCTGTATAGTTTTTGGTTAAATAGGGTTCATTCGTTCGGAAAATATAGAACATTTTTTTAAAGGTCATCATAATGCTTTCCTACGGGGATGCAGACGATTTTTCAAATTTCATTTTTATCTGAAATGAAAATGGAATCTTTGCATAATGGATTTAGACGTAAAATGATGAATGCTAAATTTTTGATATGGATTTCCAATAGTTTTAAAATTTTGCCGATAAATTGAATAGAATTTAGAAATGAATCGCTTCAAATATTTGAAAATGTTTTTGCATCTGTTCGGGAAATATAAGCATCTTATTTTCATATTTTTTACAATTTTTAAAAGCGTTTATTTTTACTTTCCACTTTAATTTATTCGTTGCTTAGCAACCGTATTTCAAAGAGTATATAAAATAATAAAATTCAAGAAACTCGCACTATTTTGGTAAAATATCTTTTTTTATTATTATTATTAAAACGAATGTAAATTTAATGAGACTACGGGAGGGGGGGGGGGGGGGTTAATACCTATATATTTAAAAAAAAAAAAATTAAAAACATTTCATCAGAATATCATTGTATAACACCGTGTTTAATTGAATGATTCTAATTTCTGGAACATTCTAAGAATTTTATAGGCTTATAAATAGGCATGCAATTGAAAAAATAATAATTGCGGATTGTACGATGTTAAATGATATCAAAAATGAGATTTAAAAAACAAATGACTTGCAGAGCTGACGTTGAGGCTCTTGATCTGTAGATTTACTAGTATAGATAGATCCGTTTAATTTTGAAGCTTTATGGAGTAGATATATCTATTTACACAGAGATACACCGTACAAAAAAAAAAAAAAAAAAAAAAAAAAAAAAGAGGAAGATATATATATATATATATATATTTTTTTATCTAGGAAAATATAACTGTAATCAGGAACGAAAATATACAATGTACACTCTTCCGAAATGCGCTCACTATCTTTAGAAACATCAGAAACAAGTATATATTTGAATTTTAAAAAATACAAAAAAAAAAAAAAAAGAAAGAATTATAATTTAACAAATTACAATAACCATCGGGATAACGTTCCGAAAGCTAAAAAAGAAAAAAAAAAAAACGTATTTTCGTGTTATAGCTGCCCCCACAATAATTATGATTATGCCAAGGTTGCAGTTATGATTTCGCCAAGATCATCGCAAAGCTTATATATATATATATATCCTATATACGCATATATATATATATATATATATATATATATATATATATTCCAAACGCTCCTATATGTGCCTTATACGTTATTATGCACATAATTTTTACGTATTATAGGTCGTATATACATCTTATACACGTCATACATATCCACCCTATATGACTATAACTTGGCCACATACGTCAAGAAATGTTATATATCATATATTAGTATAATGTCATACATGCTTTATAATTTGGCGATTCATCCTTGGGGGGCCGCTATAACACGAAAGTACCCAATTTCTACTTTATTTTTCTAATGTGATAATTTTTGCATCTAGGGTAGATGTGCCAGTAGTGGGCCACCTTCAATATTTTTGGTTTATAAAAAAATAACCAATAAAAATTCAGCTTTTTTTATTTCATTAATATGCTTTCTTTAAATTCTAGTTTTAAATACAATCATAATATCAATTATCTGTTACTTTTTGTGGGGGTGTCCATTACTGGAATTGAGGGTGTTTTGATTTATTTCTGTTATTTACAAGTAAATTTCGATTCACATTGGGAAATGGGACTATGAGCATGGTTAAATATTGTTGGTTAAGAAATGTGGAATATAACAATTATAACTATTAATTAAAAAATAATTTTTAGAGAAATTCCTTAAGGGTGTCCATTACTGGCACATCTACCCAATTTTTTTTGTAACTTTAACATTTTTGTAACGATTTTATGCATTTCTGTTACCTATTCAAAGAAAAATTCTTCTAAAGTTACAGAATTTCATAAAAAGTCTTCTAAAGTGACAGAATTTCGTTAAAAACGCTTAAAAAAATAAAGTAACGACGCCAAGAGGTCCCTTCTCGACCGAAAACAACAACCATTTTCAAAATGGTTAAAAAAAAAAAAAAACTAATGAATACACCCTAAAAAGTATAATATAATATAATCTTCTGAGTTATCCGAAATTTCAAATAGCATGTTACATTGTCTTTTGAATCACCAGAAACGAATGCATTTTCAAAATTTAAAGAATAATTTATAAAAACAAATTATTTTTAGCTGCCCGAATTTTTCAGAAACGTTTCCGAAGGGATTTTAGAGTGTATTCCTCAGGCTGGAATACCTGTTTTTCGAATGCTATCCATTCTGGCGTTTAACTACGGTCGAATCGCAGAGTGGTACAACCCGGTACCGTTACAGACACTTTCTCGCCTTTGGATTTTATTATAAGTAAGATATGAACACTGGCGCTCGGCTAACCGAAAAGTACCCTATTTTTTTTATTCAAATGCAAACTATATTACTGGCAATATACTTCCATTTACTTCTACATATATGAAATTTCGTTCCGGCTGCTTATAACTCGAATTCTGCTGAATGGATTTTCGTAGAACTTAAACTGTAAGATAATTTTTCAGGAAAGGTTTTACTGTATAAAATATCGTTTTACGTAGCTTAGTTATAGAATTATTATGGGAAGTTCTATAATCATTTCAATCCGATTATGAAAGTTTAGCATTTTTAAAAGATTTTGCCGAATGGATTTCGATGGAACCTACACTGTTAGATAATTTTTTAGGGAAAGTTTTATTATATAACATAACATTATACGTTGCTTAGTTCTAGAATTATATAGCGAAATTCGAAAATCGGGTGACCATTTTTTTTTTATCAAACATTAGCCTTTTCAATATTTGATTCCGATTATGAAAGATTAGTCTTCTGAAAAAGTTCTACAGGACGGATTTTGATGAGAATTGTATTGTTAGTTAGTTAGATGCTATTTCAGGAATGGTTATAGTGTACTACATATTGTTCTACGTTGCTTAGTCAAACAGTTATGTGTGAAGGTTATATAGTCAGGTAAACCCGATTCCGAAAGATTAGCCTTTTTGAAAGTTTTTACTGGGCGTATTTTTTGCGACTTGCATTGTTAAGTAGATATTTTGTAAGGATGGTTTTAGTATATTTCATATCGCTCTGTTAGTTTTAGAATTATGTGGAAAAGTTCTATAATCAGATGAACCCGATTATCAAAGATTAGCCTTTATAAAAACTGATAAGTAAATGGATTTTGTTAGTTAATTTGTTTGCATTGTTAGTTCGATAATTTTTAATGATGGTTTTAGTATATTGCATATAGTTTTATCATTCTTTAATAAACCCTAACTGTAAATGACCAAATAAAAGAATTGGTCCTTAACAGCTAAAATTTTGACTGCACAGTAGAAAATATAATAGCGCAATGACGTCATTTTTCAGTAATGTGGAAGGATATTCCAGGTAAATATACAGATTGCTTTCAAGTACAAAGTCAAATTAAACGATATATTTCGTTTGATTCAAGGTTCATTTGTAGAAACCGACCATCGCAGCGGGCGTAGCTTGCTAGTATTTTCATAAAATAATAAACATGGGTCATTTTTTACAGTGCATCATACTAAGTCTACATACAAACACTGTTTTAAAAACGACAGTATTACGACAGGAAATCCATACTTACTCAATATTATAGATCAGTTATCGCGATTACTCTAAAGAATTTTTTGTGTTCCACGGGTCAGAAAAACACAACTGCTTGCTACTTCAGGCCGTAACACGTAAGGCACCGGATCTGTGAGATTCGGTTTAAAATTCCATTCTTAAATTATTCCGAGAAGACTCGTATTTGTGTCGAAAGATATAGGGACACAAAATATCCAATTTTCATGCGAAAATATCACATAAACACATTTCGTTATTCTTTTCAGAACGAAAGAACAATATGACAGCAGACGATTGTAATCACTGACGACACTGGATCTGTTCTAAGATTCTATTTCTCAATTATTCCAAATAGACTCTTATTTGTGTCGATAGATAGAGACACAAAATATCTAATTTTCACACGAAAATGCCACCTAAACACATTTTTTAGAACGAAAGAATAATTTGACAGCAGACGATTGTAATTACGTAATTAAAAAAAGACACCGGACCTGTTCTAAGATCCTATTTCTGAATTATTCTAAATAGACTCTTATTTGTGTTGATAGATAGAGACACAAAATATCTAATTTTCACACGAAAATGTCACATAAACACATTTTTTAGAACGGAAGAACAATTTGACAGCAGATGATTGTAATTACGTAATTAAAAAAAGACACCGGATCTATTCTAAGATCCTATTTCCGAATTATTCCAAATAGACTCTTATTTGTGTCGATAGATAGAGACACAAAATATCTAATTTTCACACGAAAATGTCACATAAACACATTTTTTAGAACGGAAGAACAATTTGACAGCAGACGATTGTAATTACGTAATTAAAAAAGACACCGGATCTATTCTAAGATCCTATTTCTGAATTATTCCAAATAGACTCTTATTTGTATCGATAGATACGGACACAAAATATCCAACTTTCAGGCGAGAATGTAACATAAACACATTTCGTTATTCTTCTCAGAACGAAAGAACAATATGACAGCAGACGATTACGTAATCACTGAAGACACCCAATCCCAATCTGTTCTATTATCCTATTTTTCGATTAATCCGAGTAGACTCGTATTTGTGTCGATAGATAAAGACACAAAATAGCCAATTTCCATGCGGAAATGATACAGAAACACATATTTTAGAACGGAAGAACAATGTGACAGCAGACGATTCTAACGGAGCCAACGCTTCGACCGAGATCCCAAATGGAAAAGCCTGGAAGCGGGAACCCCGGCGTTTTTCCGAGCGTGCGCCCTGCAGCCCCGGCCAGGCCGTTCCTGGATGCCGCATGCCGCGTGGGAGAAAAACAGAAAACCCCGGAAATCAGGGGAATCCCGGAAATTCCGGAGCGTGGCAGTCAGAGCTGGGCAGGCAAAATACATCGAAAAACCCTTTTCGATACAAAATACATTGATTTTAGAACCTAAAATACAAAATACTTTTTAAATTGTAAAATTTCAAAATACGAAATATACATGTATTTTCAAAATACAAAATACATTCATTTTAATTTTAATTATATTGCATTATCTTGCACTACGCAAAAATGCTTTAATTGCAATGTCTGTCATGGTATAAATAAAACAAGAACGAAAAATCATGAGCACAGATTATGAAACACTTTCCAACTCAGCCAGAAAACTGTAACAAAACTTCACCGTTCAATAAGATGAAAGAGGAGATGTAAGTAAACAGTTTAGAAAACATAGAACACATTGGAAAATACTGCTTTTGAAATTACCTTCCACTGTCAAAAAAAGTAGTCGAATTATTTTATGCAGCCCTGTATAGGATCTGTATAAATTTGGATATATAATACTTAGCTAGAGAAAATTTAGTTCAGTTTGAAAATTCACATTTAGCCAATAGATGGAAATTCACTCGAAATCTTTTGTACGGCCCTGTATATTATCTAAACACTTTTGTTCACATCACATATTAAGCTAAAATTTAATTCATGAAAAAAACGCATAAGGCAACTTAAAACTCACTTCCAGCAATGACCAACCCTAAACGACAATGTATTTTGTTCTTTGCGTAGCCATGAATTTATTTATATTCCACAAACTCTTATATTAGTCTACTAAATATAGTTCAGCAAGAAAATGCAATTAAAAACTACCCATAAGCAATTCACTCCCTTAGTGCGTAATACTTATGAATTCCCTTGTGCAGCCTTGTAGAGGATCAATTGAATTTATACACAACACGTAATATGAAAAGTTAAATTTAAAAACGCAAACCAAACTTGAAAACGCTCTTATCACACATAGACTAATTATCGCACGTATACTGAAACCGAATTATTTTGTGTGTCCCTGTAAATCAACGATAAACGCAATGCACACCATACTTTTAAGGTATCCGACTACGTACGGAGACATTTTTTTTAAACTTTACTTTTGACACATTATTTGGTATTTTTCAGTGTAATCTAACACAGAATAAAGAAAATAATGAAAAAATATAAAATATTTATGCAACTTTTAGAAATTTTGAAGAATTTTAGTCATTTTTTAGAATTTTTTTTTTATATATATAAAAATAGTTCCAGCTCAAAAACAAAAAAAATGCATGTAACACAAATATTTTTTTAACATATGCATATTAGACACTCTTGAGTGTAATGAACTAAAAACTAGTCAATATACGGAAATCTAAAAGAGATACAGTTGATTATATACAATTACATAGAAAATTTCAGTAATTTTAGGCGTAATTCTTCATAAAAATAGCTATATATAAAAAATAAGTCACTTAGAGCTAATTCTTTAGTTCATTATCGAAAAGCTACACAAAAAATTGTCTGGTTATAGGATGATAAAATTTTGAGTTAGAGCAATAGTCGTTTACCTTTTCCGATGAAAATCAATTTTTTCAGAAAACGCGTTTAAAGTTTTCATCCATATATTTAAAGCAGTTTGTATATTTTGTCAAATTTTCCACAAATATTCGACCCAATACGCATGCGTCAAAAAAATCTTCCGGTAGGACCGGCCAATGAGGTGAGGGTCTATTACTGTCTCTAGAAACGTGTTTGTGATCATCTCCTGTTGTTTTTTTCTTGCACGTTGCGGTAAGCCTAGGAAGGTAATTGTATAGGAACTCACTGTGGAGTGTTTAGAAGGTATTTATTTTATTTATTTATTTTATTTATGGTAATTTGTATGAATACTTAGATGTCCATTTCGGATTTACTGTTTAAAAATGAATTTAGGCTCATTTAACGTTCGCGAAATCAATCCCGATGGAAATTGTCATTTTAGATCTCTATCATTTTGTTTATATACATAGTTGCCAAACTCTCTATTTTTTGAATACCAGTAAAATCATACAAAAGTTTTAGGTTTATTAAATAGCAGAAATTGCACGATTCAGTAAAACAAATATTTTTTCAAAAAAAGACTGGTATGAAAAAAAGCGGGAGGTTGGCAACTATGTAATATAGTACAGAAAATAATTATTCAAAGTGTAGAACACGTAATACAAAATTGGACCACTTATAGTCCGTTTATTATCGGGGATGAATCTTATGGTGTTCCGATTGCTAATGACAGTACGCACGATAGTAATATTTTTATTATTATGTGTTCGAAAAGAGCAGAATCTGAGCGTCTGAATATAAATTATAAAATATTATTTCTGTATTTAACAACTAAATATTTAATAAATATGCAGGAATGTGACTAGCTTTATGTGAATGTATAATATATATAAGTTAAAAGAGTTTCTGAACTTTAGCATTATTTTTTAACAGAAATATGTTATCTCTATTCGATTTAAAAGTTTTGTCATTACATAAGTGTGCTATTTTATTTGTAAAGAGTATGTATGCATCATATTGTTTGTATGTATACAAATCTTTAGAATGTTTTGATTTGCAAACTCTTAATATTTAATTAATGTTTACATTATATTTGTATGTATACAAACAATATATGTATACAAAGAAGTATATATACAAACAATGTATAATGTATCATGTAACAATATTAATATTTATATTGTATTGTTTGTATGCATACAAATCTTGAATGTTTTAATTTATTACATTCATTTTTTACCAGTTTGCATGTCCGTTCTTGGGCGATTCATATGAAACTCATAATTTGTCACAAATTGGTGATTTTATTAATTTCGTGCTTTGCCCAAGAATGTGGAAAAAAAAACTATTTTTGACGTCAGGCGAAATGAATGAGGTTATTTCGGTTTTTCTTCTGTATATAAAAAATGTTATATGTAAATAAAAAACCTGGCCATTAATCACATTGTTTTTTGTATATTTAAAGACGATTACTTATTCTTTGTAATTATTTTTTTGTTGGAGGTTTTTGGGCAAAATAATATACTTCATAGCTAGAACCAGTTCCGCTAATCTAATTTACTTAATCCTTTGACCGCTGAGCAAATGGGCAAATTTGTAATGTTTTCTCTGTTATTTTTTTTAAATGTCAAAAAAAGATAAAATTTCAAACTTGGTATAAAAAACTTAGGTACTTCTCTATTATCCCATCGACCACTTTTCATAACAAAATACTATCGCCAAACTGTATGATTAAATGCCAAAAATGCAGTCCCATTTACTTGATGTCGGAAGCATTATACGTGTTTGTTAGGTCATCAAGTGGTTTTTAATTCAACATTTGCGTGTATTTTTCATTATGTTTATTTGATTTATTAGTTATTTCATTAATTAAAATAACTATTGTATCCTTAAATTCTTATATTTTATATATTTATAACTTATTTTGATATTCCAATGACAACGTTCTCCCGTTTATTTGGCGTTACAGTTTGGTGATAAATTTTTGTTATGAAAATTGGTTGACGAGATAATAGGGAAGTACCGAAACTTAATTACGTATATGAGTATATTCCTTGACAGTATTAATCATTACTCGATATTTTAAAACTGCATCATATTTGTAGAATTATATTAATTTAAACAATGCTTCTATTGAAGTGTGAAGAACCATATATTTACATAATCGTTTTCATTAGCAATCGGAATACCATAAGATTCATCCCCGATAATAAACGGACTATAAGTGGTCCAATTTTGTATTACGTGTTCTACGATATTTTTACGTACGTTTCAATAATTATTTTCTGTACTATATAAACAAAATGATAGAGATCTAAAAAGACAATTTCCATCGGGATTGATTTCGCGAATGTTAAATGAGCCTAAATTCATTTTTAAACAGTAAATCTGAAATGGACATCTAAGTATTCATACAAATTACAATAAATAAAATAAATAAATTAAATAAATACCTTCTAAACACTCCACAGTGAGTTCCTATACAATTACCTTCCTAGGCTTACCGCAACGTGCAAGAAAAAAACAACAGGAGATGATCCCAAACACGTTTCTAGAGACAGTAATAGACCCTCACCTCATTGGCCGGTTCTACCGGAAGATTTTTTGACGCATGCGTATTGGGTCGAATATTGTTGAAAAATTTGACAAAATAAGCAAACTGCTTCCATCTAGGTATTTATACACAATACAACAAATAAAATAAATACCTTCAAAACCCTTTTGATCATCACATCAGGGTGCAGGACAATTTTGTTACCGGAAACCATTTGATGAATTTCATGATTTTTCCGTTATCGATTGACGAATTTTACGATTTTACCGCTAACGATTGTTGAATTTCACAATTTATCGACTATTGATTAACGAATTTCATGATTTTTTCCATGAACATTTGTCGAATTGCACAAAAAAAATTAAGAATATCGTCAAATTGTCTCGGGTAAAAAAATTTTGAATATTGTCAAATGCCTTCGAGAAAAAAGTCGCTTCGTCAAATGATTTTGAAGAAAAAATCGGGAAATTCACAAAATGGTTTCGGGAAAAACTTCACCAAATGGTTTCAAAATTCTTTGAGTGACAGCGGGAAAAAAAAATTTCATTTTACATTCAATCATCGCAATTGGCGAGTGTGACTATTAAGTTTAGCTAGTGGTGTCAATAACATCAATCACCAATTTTCAGTATTACTCGCCGATTGGTGAGTGTTAATTTTGTCTTATATCACAAACTGTATTTACATATACTACCAGATATAATGATTATGAACCATAATTTTTCTGTTATTGGGCGAGATTCATGTTTTTTCAGCAATTCTTTGACGAAATTCGTGTTTTTTCAGCGATCCTTTGAAGAATTTCGTATTTTTCTCGCGATCCTTAACGAAATTCGCATTTTCCAACGATTCTTTGATAAAATACATTTTATTCCGCAATTTTTAGACGAAATTTAGTAAAAAAGCGTGATCTTTTGGTGAAATTTCCTTTTTTGCGATTCTTTGACAAAATTTGCTTATCTTTCGCGATGATTTTGCATAATTCACGTTTTTTCTGTGGTCTTTTAACGAAAGTCATGTTTTCCCATGATCCTTTGATGAAATTAGTGTTTTTTCCTGAATCATTTGACGAAATCTGTGATTTTTTCCCCCGCGAAGATTGGTTAGATGTTTTTAGTCTGCAGGTGCCCTAAAAAGTCTGTGACGCCCGTTGCTTCATTGCACACATTCTTCCATGGGGCATCGAACGAAGGAAATTATTCCTAAAGAATCATTGTTTCATTCCTAACATTTCTGGAAAGAAACAACGTTCAACTCATTGGCTGAATTGTAAAGGGCGAAATGTGTCAAACATTAGCGAAAAGAAAGTGCGCAATTTGTTCGTTCATGGAAAAAATCGTGAAATTCGTTAATCGATAGTCGATAAATTGCGAAATTCGTCAATCGATAGCGGAAAAATCGCAAAATTCATTAATCGACAGTGAAAAAATCGCAAAATTCATCAACTGGTTTCGGGGGGGAAAAGTTTTCGAATATCGTCGAATGGCTTCCAGAAAAAAAATCACAATCCGTTAATTTCGGGGAAAAAATCGTGAAATTCGCCAAATGGTTTTGAAATTTGTCGAGCGACAGCAGAGAAAAAAATCTTTTTCCATTCAATCATCGCAATTGGTGAGTGTGACTATTATGTTTGACCAGTGGTGGCAATAAAGTACATTGCCAAATTTTCAGTATTACTCGCTGTTTGGCAAGTGCTAATTTTGTCCTATACTTCAAAACCGTTTTGATCATCACATCAGTGTGCAGGACAATTTTTTTACGGGAGACCATTTGATGAATTTCGTGATTTTTCCGTTATCGATTGACCAATTTTACTGCTATCGATTGTTGAATTTTATAATTTATCAACTATTGATTAGCGAATTTCATGATTTTTCCCATGAACGTTTGACGAATTACGCAAAAAAAAATAAGAATATCGTTAAATTGTCTTGGGTAAAAAAAAAATTAATATTGTCAAATGCCTTCGAGAAAAAAGTTGCAAGTTGAAACGCCTGTGACCTCTTTTCATGTTATGCATCTCTGGGGTCCATCCCCCACTCTCCCCCCCAAGTGGGACACTTTTCTAAATTTTGCACACACCCCTCATGTGATATATCGCTATGTCTTTGACCGCTTATTCATGTTATGCATCTCCGGGGTCCATCCTGCCACTCCCCCCCCCCCCCAAGGGAAATTTTTCTAAATTTTGTTGACACCCCTCATGTCATATATTGTTGGAAAGGTCTGTGACTGCTTAATCATATTATGCATCTCCGATGTCCATCTCCAAACTTTGCCCCCCCCCCCCCGCCCAAGGGGTACTTTTCTAAATTTTGTTGACACCCCTCATGTCATATATTGTTGGAAAGGTCTGTGACCGCTTAATCATATTATACATCTCCGATATCCATCTCCCCACTTCCCCCCCCAAGGGGTACTTTCTAAATTTTGCACACAACCCTCATGTTATATATCATTGGAAAGGTCTAGGACCACTTAATCATATTATGCATCTCCGATGCCCATCTCCCTACTTTGCCTCCCCCCCCCCCCAAGTGGTACTTTCTAAATTTTGCACACAACCCTCATGTGATATATCGATGGAAAGGTATGCGACCGCTTAATCATATTATGCTTCCCACTATGAAATTTGTCAAGTTAAATCAACTATAAATTTTATTTTTATGGTACTATCAAGTTGTTTGCCGTCAAATTTTGACGGGTTCCATCTAGTAGTTTTATTAAGTTCAATAGTTTAGTTTATGTTAAGTACAATATTTTAGTTTGTAATTTATATTATGCTTGAAAATATTTATAATCAGAAGCAAATTGACTATTTTGAAAATTTCGAATACATACATAAAAAATATATTTCAAAATATTCGGATAATTTTGAAAATATGATATTTATGAACTCCGAGTAAGTGTTATATGTGACGGGGGGGGGGGGGGGGGGGGTAGTTGCTAAAGCTTATGGGAATAATAACAAAAAGGTTGTCATTAAGTCCGGAATTTTTCAAAAAATAAATATGTATGAATATATATGTAACCAAAATCAATCCGTATGCATAAATCAGAAAAATGCGTAAACACCGATAGTACATTGACATACATGACGTCTATGCAATCTTGCATTTTTAATTCTATTAATGCTTGCTTCAAATTCAGTTCTATAGGGGGGCAAAATTTAAAACGCGGGAAAAGTTTAAACTTTCTTTTTTTTCTCTCAATTACAAGCAACGCAAAATGTAATGCATATGTATATAAAATGTGATAAAATGCTTCAGAAATTTTAACATGAAATCTCACAGCAATAAATGCAGCCCTATACTAAAAAATATAAAAGCGCATTATATGCATTGAAATATAAATCAAAAACAGAAGCATTTTAAGAGCTTAAAAAAATCCAATATTTTAAGCCTGACAAATGTTTTAAATGGTTCATAATAAGCGATTACAGAATAACATACTGTATAAAATCGTTTCTTATTTTCGTTCTATTAAACAAAAATTTGTGCAACTAGTTCAAATAATGATACAGAAAAATGCAAAGTAAAATATATAAACTTACATCCTTTATCACTTCCTCTCTTCTCTCTTTTAGGTAGATTTCGTAAGAAATACTACCTATTACATTCTCACCTAAGTTGGAATTTTTGAAAATCTTTTGCAGATCTACGCCGATCATGACTCCCAGAACCCTAAACCACCCCCAGTTCAAAACTTTATCTATCTATCTATGTCACATTTTTATGGGCACGATAAGTGCAATAATTCTGCACAGATCTCTTCGAAACGGATACATAAAATGAAGGGGCATGAAATCTCGGTCCAGTTCGTTCATGGGCAAAATCGAACCAAGGGGGGGAGGGTGAAGTGGGGGGGGGCTTTTTGTGAAAACAGGAAAAAACCCATAATTTCTTAATTATGATACGTATCGAATCCGTTTGAAGTTATTATTACTTTTAGGAGAAGGGCCGAAAATTTATGTAGGACATATTTTTGATATCATTAAAAATGGCCCCAAGGGGGGGGGGGAGGGGGGTTTTAGAAGAAAAAAATTCATAACTTCGTCCATTCCCAAGACTTCAAATCCGCTTCAATTTATTATAAATCCTCTTAATATTATCTAAAACTTTTATATTGACAAGTTTTTTATAGGACCAACTCTTATAGCAAAATAATAATAATAATAATAATAATAAATAAATTAAAAAAAAAAAATCCCTGCTGGCTCCGCCTGCAAACAAGATAGGTTTCGAAGTAGGCGGTTCCAACTGCGGCATCATGGCAAAAAGGTCATTTTTTCCGCAATTCCCAACAAACAGGCGCCCCACGGTCTGCGTCTTCGAAATCTACCTGTGCCTGTAGGCCGAGCCGTCAGGGATTTTTTACTATACGGTAGGACGAGGATGTTCATTTTGGAAAACACACTAAAACAGTTTCGCGTATGTAAATCTACTATCCAATGCAGCTAAAAACAAAATCAGTAAATATCATGAGCACCGCCCAGCTGACTTTTAAACAAGTGCACTTTAAATTCAAGCGTGCAAGCATACTGCATCAAAGTAACTAAATATCCACCGGTCACTGGTGATTTCATAGGTTCAAAGCACAAGTATAATAGCAGTAGCGGTGATGATGATTATTATTTAAGACATGCATTGGATTCATGCGGTACATTTCTGAAAGAATCTCAAAACAATACCGAAGATGTCATGTAAATAAATACGTATTACATTTAGTAAACTAGTCGTTGGGGGCCACCGTAACACTTACCCATCATGGATATGCATCATGTAAAATATTAAAATAAAAAAATGTGTAAACTACTTATAAAAGGCATTGCAATTCGAATAAAATCGTGGCTGGATGACGTCTTAAACTTTAAAGGCTCGATGACTGAATGGCTTGAAAGAAACATCCTTATAACTCCAAAGACAATAATCCTTTTAACTAGCGGTTTATTGCATCGGATGAAGCGTCTCATTTCCAATTAAAATATATCTTTGAATTGAAATTGGAATGAAATACACGGTCCTGAAACATCGAAGCGTGTGGAAAAATAGGATTCCAAATATCTCGGCAACTCATGATCCGATCGCCTTCATCCTGTATGCAAAATTTATGTTTTTTTAATGTCTTTTATATTCATTTCTTAAAATAACCAATTTCGAAAATTTTTATATACCTTTTATCAGAACGAATATTTCGAGATTCCGAAAAACATTGTTCCGGTTAATCGAGGTTATTGAAATGAAATAGGCTTCTTCCCATTATGACATACTCAGTACATACCCAATTGCAAGTCTCTATCTCAATTTTTTCGGGAGATAGAGCGTTTACAGACACACAGACGCACACACAGACACACAGACGGACGGCAAATTTTTTTTTTCTAAAAATATGTTTTTCGGAATCTCCAGTGTCTGAAACGTGTAAATCCGTCAAAAGTTTTTTTTCGATTTTCAAAACGATTACAAGACTTACCCTATACTACGTATGATGGGTAAGTAATAAAAGTAAGAAAATAGACGAATCGATAAATCGCAGCCGTCCAAAATTCCAAAAGTTCAGTTTTCTCAAACATAGTGTAAAATAAATGTGGTGGCGCCATCTAGCGAGCATTCGTCATGTTTAAGCTGATATTTTTCTACAGTTATTAGCAATTTTAATTTAAACTTCTTTGAAACAAAAAGGGAAGGGGGGTGGGGGATACTCTATATGTAGGGTTGATATAAAAAATGTTTTGTGAAAAATAAAATTTTGCAATTAAAGACAATTTAAATTAAGAATTTATTAATAATAGATTTTTTTTTCAAGGGTCCCTTTTGATTAAATTAAATTTTGTGAAAGGCCCTTTTTAGTAAATAGAATTTTGTAAAGAGGCCCCAATTTTTCCGTATATTGACTTTAGATATAAGTTGTATTTATCATTATATATAAATATAAATTATATTTTCCAGCTTTTATTGGTAATATTTATAATTATTAATAAAATATTTATAATGAGATATTTTAAAACCAAAATCTTGTTAAACATTTAAACTGTAATTATGTAGATTTTATCTTTAATTAGTACAATCTTTTTGGGCCTTTTTTTTTCAAAAATACATGTAGATTTTTTTTTTCTTGTAAAAATACTGCTATTGTATCGAAATTGAGATTTTATTTTAAGAAAATATTCAAATGTTGTAGTGTCTTCAGTGGTGCAGCCAAGATTTCCGTTTGGGAGCGGTTTTGAATCATTGTTATTGAACCAGGCAAAACTTGGGGCATATTTAGGGCCACGTCACAAAATTCCATTTAATACAATTTATCTTAATAAAACGACTTATTTATAAAATTCCTTTTATTTAAAGCAGACTTCTTTGTGAAATTTTTCTTCCCCTTCACAAAATTCCAGTTCATAAAAAACATACTCTTCATTAATTATTTTTATTTTGCTAGGTTTTATAAATATGTAATTTGCAAATAATATGAGTTCATCAGAAAGGTAAATTTTAGCAGAAGTACTTAACAAATTTATTAATAAATACTTGTTTCGAATTTGAGTAATTGGATTTCATCTTTCTTTACTTAATGTTAATATTCACAAAAATATAATAAATTTCACAAAATCCCCCCCCCCCCCCCCCAAGCAAAAAAGAAAAGAAAAAAAACTTTCATCGACCCTTATGAACAATTTCATTGTTTTATATGTGTATGACTTTTTTATTTCCTTTAAAAAAATGTGTTATAACCGAAGTAAAGCAAACCACATAGTCATCTAGATATGAGTTGAAAGCTATTTCAAGGCTTCATAAAATAGCCCCTTTTAAAACGAAACGAAGAGTAGTGGCGTCAAAATGCATGTGCTGCTGCTATTTCTAATTATTTCTCTCTATCTTTCTTTTCCTCTCCCATTTTGCTCTTAAATTGCTTCTTTTTATGAAGTTTTGAAACAATTTAATGCTAATTTTTTAGCTATTTTGTGTTTCAGTTACTTTTTACACATTATTTATTCACCATAACGATCCTTGTACTCATCTTATATGCTTTCAATTGGTCTGGGAGGAGTTTTAAAAACCGTAAATCCAGTTTTCTTCTGTGGCAGTGCTAGCTCAAATATTGACTGCAAAATTTTTAATGCTTTTAACAAAATTCTGATTTTTAGTAAAAGGCTCCTTATAGTTCTTTCTTATTAATAAGTAAAAAATAAATTTATAAGTATAAAATTTAATCTTAATAATAAGGTTAAATTTTATACTTATAAATTTCTCCTGAGTATCATTCTAGTGCTATACAATCATGTTGGGTGGGTGGGTGGGGGGTCATTATCTTTTACCTAAAAAAAGTCAAGTGATTTCTGAACTGTGAGCACATTAGATATAAACCCATATAAATAGAAATAAATTATTTTTAAATGTTACGGTTTTATATGCAATTTAAGATAAAAAATATTACATAATCACAAGGGGGGGGGGGGGGGGAAGAGCCAGAAATTAGCTAATTTTAATTTATAAGGACTTGTAAAAAGACCAAAATTTTTTATATCTGGAATAACCCTCCTTAAGTAAGCCTTTAAATAATGACTTAAATTTTGTACAAACACAAATTCATTTATTTGGTACATTCTCTTTTTCCTGCATCAAAACAGGTATTTTTAAAGAATAAAAGTGATCAACAGATTCAAATTCAGAAGAATCATTTAAAATTTCTTCTTGTAGATCAATTATTTTTCCTTTGTACATAATTTTTGCAAATTTTGTTTTGTTTTGTTTTATTTTTTTCTGGATTCGTTGAATAAAACTAACATTGTTTTTCTACATTTTTATTTCGTGGAACTTTCCTGCAATTTAATTTCACGTTTCGTACGTCCACAACGACCTAACATTAACAAAACACAATTGAAACAAACCACAAATAAATCCCAACTCCATGCGCATGCGCGGAATAGTGCTTGAGAAAACTGAACTTTTGGAATTTTGGACGGCTGCGATTTATCGATTCGTGAAAATAGCATCGTATAACTACAAATTAAAAACATCATAAATGTAAAAAAAAAAAAAAAAAACATATACATACTATTTCATAAAATATTTTACTGAAGGTGTTTGACTTCATATACAAAACTGTATTTTACATAGACAACATTTTTTGGACATTTATGTTGTTTTTAATTTGTAGTTATAGTACAAGGTGAATGTAGATTCAAAGAGTATGTTCCATCATACCTCAAGTTTTTAATTAGCATCGTATAAGTTGTGCGGTATGAGGCAAATTAACTTAATTTTATTACAATTGTAATTAATTCGAAAATCCTCTTGAAAATTTGTTAGAATGAATTGAATTAGATTATAAGTGTATAAATAATATTTGTGAGATTTACTTTTAGACCGAGAGGTGGCAGCACAGACAATCACCTCATCGAGTACACGGCTGAAATTCCAGAATGAGTTAAAACTCGATTCGCATATTAAAACGCAATCGGTCTGCCAAGTCATATCTTCGTGGAAAACACCTTAAAACCCGATTTTAGTGGTTGACTCGTAGGTTTACCATTGTATTTTCCTGCACCCAAAGGTATAGATCAGTTTCAACTGACGTCACACCCTAGCAACTAGATTTGTTTTTTGTTTGTCCGCCAAAAATGGTGGATTGTGATTGGTTGGCTCGTAATACAGGCTACAAATCCACGATTATGATTGGTTGATAACTTTTGGTGGGCTGGTGATCACGTGGTTGAAACTGATCTATGAAAACATGGAGGACTGGGAGCAGGAACACACAATGGTAAACCTACGAGCCAACCGCTAAAATCGGGTTTTTTGGGAGTTTTCAGTCTTTTAATTAAAATGTCCGTTGGCAGCATACATAGTTATCATATATTCTAATACGACCAAATCTTGCGTGTGTGTGTGTGTGTGTGTAAATTTTATCTTAAAAACGGCTCTAACGATTTTGACAAAATTTTGTATCCTACCGTTTTGGGGCACCAGAAGACCCCCTAGGTCACATGTTCGAGAAAATTCGATTAGTGGGTCATTTTGGGTCAGGGTCAAGCTAATTGTATGTAAAAAACGGTTCAAACGATTTTGACTAAATTTTGTATCCTGCCAATTTCCGGCACGAGAAGACTTGGGCTGTGTCACATGTTCTAGAACTTTCCATTAGTTGGTCATTTTGAATCAACGCGAGTCAAGTTAAATTTATTTGAAAAACTGCTCTAACGATTTTGATTAAATTTTATATCCTACGAGTTTCGGGCACGAGAAAATCATTGGGCTAGGTCACATGTCCAAGAAAATTCGATTGGTGGGTCCTTTTTGGGTCACTCTGGTCAAGCTAATTTTATCTAAAAAAAAGCTCAGACTATTTAAACTAAATTTTGCATCCTACGGTTTTCTGGCACGAGAAGACTGTTGGGCTAGGTCACATGTTCGAGAAAATTCGATTAGTGGGTCATTTTGGTCATGGGTCATTATGGGTTAAGCTATTTTTATCTTAAAAACGGCTCAGACGATTTGAACTAAATTTTGTATCCTACAGTTTTGGGGAACTAAAAGACTATTGGGCTAGGTCACAACTCGGACGAGAAATTTTGATTAGTGGGTCATTTTGGTCATGGGTCATTATGGGTCAAGCTATTTTCATTGTGAAAAGTTGACATGTCAATTGCAGACATAGTTGTGGGATTAAAATAATTCCCTGTGAATTGAGGGAATCATATGAATTGGCTGTAATATTATCTAAGAAGATAATATTATGGTGTTAAGAACGTCATTGTCACATTTTTAGTTACAAGTGAAATATTTCTACTTAGGAGTAAGGCAGTCTAAATATATTGTATTGAGGACAATGCATTCTAGAGAGAGGGATTAAGAGGGTATCAGCTATTCTTGGGGAAGATAACTTCTTGGGGATTAGGTAAACTCCTAAGAGAATGACAGTTCTTACTTGGAAGGAATGGATTAAAAGAAGTTGTAATCATAAGAGATTATGCAGTGTCGACACAGCACGTAAGCTTAGAATAACGTTGTTTCAAGGGTTTTTAAGGTTAAAACAAGGTTTTGAAAAGGGTTTATGCTATCTGGGATCATTCTTCCCTATATAATAAAGGCCAGTTTCGAGAGAACAACAGATATCGACAGATGCCAAGGAGATGCTGACTGGATACGAGATATGGAGGTCGTGAATGCTGAAGCAAGTTCGTGGATTAGATTCTTCTAAACTTGCTCAGAGGATGTTTATTCTGAAGTTGTACAAACTCTACCTGGATACACTCATAATTTTTTTATTTATTTTTTCTCTTTTAATTGTTAATCTACAATAAAGCTTTTTTCGTTCAAAACGATAATGGATTGTATTGATTATATATACATATGTCCACGTTATCACATTATTTTAAAAACGGCTCAGACGATTTGAATTAAATTTTGTATCGTACGGTTTTTGGGCACGAGAAAATTCTTGGGCTAGGTCACATGCTCGAGAAAATCCGATTAGTGGGTCATTTTGGGGTCACTGTAGGTCAAGCTAATTTTATCTAAAAAACGGCTCGGACAAATTTTGACTAAATTTTATATCCTACGTGTTTCGGGCACGAGAAGACAATTGGGCTTGGTCACTTGTTCGAGAAATTAGTGGGTAATTTTGATTATGGGTCAAGCTATTTTAAAAACGGCTCAGTTGATTAGAACTAAATTTAGTATCCTATGGTTTTGGGGAACGAGAAGTTATTGGGCTAGTTCACATTTTCGAGAAATTTCAATTAGTGAGTCATTTTTGGGTCACTGCGGGTCAAATTTATTTATTCAAAAACGGCTCTAACTATTTAATTGAATTTTGTATCTTATTGTTTTCGGACACTACAAGGTCATTGGGCGAAGTCAATAATATATCGAGTTGAACTCAAAGCCAATTTTGACCGAGTGTAGCTTGGTCTTCCCTGCTCGTACGTTATAAAATAACAGGTTGTTGGAACCTTTTGTCTATCTAACTGTGGAACGATGCAACCTGTTAACCCTTTAACGGATAAAGCATTTCAATTGCTAAAATGTTGAAATAAATGATTGACACCGGAAATTATGAACAAATTTATTTCTATATATAAAAAAGTGATATTTCACGTATATAATAAATGGAAAACATTTCTATTAAAATTCTGCTGTCATTGTTGAATTTCGTAATTAAAGTTTTGTGGTTTCACAGGGAAACCAATGAACGTTAAAGGGTTAACCAAAAGTAACTATATTTCCCATCCCTAGTATCTATTGCTACAATAATTGATTGCGGTATTTTTAACAAACAAGCATTAATAGTAAAACATACTCCATTTTAGTCTCGACCCAAGTTGCGTGCATAAAGTTTATAACCGAAATTTTGCAAATTTAACGAATATTATTGGATACAGAACAACATTTTGAATTTATATTACAATATATTAAATATCTACTGCCACAAGAATGCGGCATTTTTAACAAAAAGAACATTAATAATACATACGCCATAGAACGCAATCAAATATTCAAAAGTAAATACCGCCAGCAGACGACTTTTAACCTCGACACAAGTTGTGTGCATAATGTTTAACCGAAATTTTGCAAATTTAACGAATATTATTGGATATAGAACAACATTTTGAATTTATATTACAATATATTAACTATCTACTGCCACAAGAATGCGGCATTTTTAACAAAAAGAACATTAATAATACATACGCCATAGAACGCAATCAAATATTCAAAAGTAAATACCGCCAGCAGACGACTTTTAACCTCGACACAAGTTGCGTGCATAATGTTTAACCGAAATTTTGCAAATTTAACGAATATTATTGGATATAGAACAACATTTTGAATTTATATTACAATATATTAACTATCTACTGCCATAATCACGCAGTATTTTTAACAAAAGAACATTAATAATTTATACGCCATCGAACGCTATGCTAATATTCAAAAGTGAATACAGTCGGCAGACAAATTTTAGCCTCGACCTCGGGTCGCGTGCATAATACCTCGTTCAGACTAGGCCGTTTAAGCTACTTAACTAACGTTTTTGAAGTGTGCGTCCCGGAACTAGGCTTGACTTCTCCATGCACGGTTTCTCCTTGCTTCTACAGTGTTTGAGAACGTTCATTTAAGTCCCTTAGAGTTAAGTAACTTAAATCCTCTAGTCTGAATCCTCTAGTCCTGCTTCTGTGGCTCAGAACAGGTGTCAGTTCACCACAAAACATTCATGAAAAGCATCACATGATTTGATTTTGCCCGATTAGCGTTCATAAACAATAATACAGGGTTATTAAAATAATGTAAGAAAACGGACTTTACTCTGTTTTTCAAAATAATTCTAAAACTATGCATTTTACGTAAAAGTCGGCAATACATAAATTAAAGAGAATAGAATTGGTGACAATGTGAATAACTGTAAATCACAGTCACACGACGTCCAATCCACCGTTGAGCGACGTCTAAAGAACTTGGAATGTTTTGCTGTATCTATCATATGTTATTCTAACTTTATACAGTGAAACCTGTGTATAACGATACTGTCTATAACGATAAACCTGTCTATAACGATATTTTCCTTTGGTCCCAGCGAAATTCCTATTTATTCAATGTATTTTGAACCTGTCTACAGCGATAATCAATTTTTAGCTGCACCTGTCTACAACGATATTTTTTCTCTTTCGAAAGCTGAAGGTTCCCGATATAACCAGATTTTTTCTTGGAAAACGACACCCCACCATCCGGAATGTAAAATAACAAAAGTCTGTGCTTATCTCCATGTCCAAGTGTTTATTCTTTCTTCATTTTGACCCCTTTGTAGAAGGGATGCTGGGGAAGGGGTGTCACTTTGCTGCGTGTATGGAGCTTAAGTCTTTACAGCTGATCATTGTCAAACTTGTTTTACTAGATAAGGAATTGGGAGGGATGTTACCTCTTTCTCCGAATTCGACTAGTCACTGTCGAATCTTTTCATTCCTAGGTTAGACACCCCTCACTTCGGATTGACCACTTTTTCGTTGCAATTTATTTTTATGTGCTCGTATTTTTCATTGTAAGTTTGTATTTTTCATTATTCGTTTTAAGTGATGGCTCAGCGTAAAGCATTGTCATTTGAAGAAAAGTTAAAAATTACTTCGGATATTGATCAAGGAACGAAACAAGTTGATGCTGCTAAAAAGTATGGGATTTCACACAGTCAACGATAGCTACTTTTTTTAAAAAACGAAAAGATATTGAAGAGGCTGTGGAAAAAAGTAAAGTGGATAGCAAACGAAAAAGATTTAAAGGTGCCGTAAATTATGATGTTGACAAAGCTCTCCTAAGATGGTTCCACGAGATGAGAAACCAAAACGGGTCCATTAGTGGACCTATGATTTCTGAAAAAGCAAGAAAATTCGCCTCTTTGCTAGGCAACAATGATTTCAAAGCCAGCAATGGATGGCTTACTTCCTTTCGTGAACGTCACGGAATTGTTTTTAAAACTATTGCGGGAGAAGAAAAGTCAGCTCCAGTTGAGGCTGCATTATCCTGGAAACAGCGAGAAAAAGAGAAAATTGAAAATTTTTCTCCAGATGAGATGTATACATTGCTGATGAAACTGGTTTGTTCTATCAGCTAATGCCAGATAAAACAATGTCCTTTAAAGGACTGTAGCTGTAAAGGTGGAATGAAACCAAAGCAAAGGCTGTCAATCGTGCTGTGTTCAAACAGTACAAATTGAAGCCTTTAGTGATTGGAAAGGTATTTTAAAAATGTAGAGTTTACCAGTTCACTACAAGGCCAATAAGAGGGTCTGGATGACGGAGGAAATCTTCAACAACTGGCTGCTTGATGTTGATAAAGAAATGAAAAATAAAAAGTCCTTCCGGCCTGTACCGAGAGGAAAAGGTAGCTTTCCTATATCTTCGTTTTAAAATTTTAGCTAATGTTACACGAAAACAGCAAGTTAAAATGCAAAGAAAACGTTTACAAAAGATTCGTTAATACTGAATTTGACTAAGAAATTCGCCAAATTATTGAGCAATAGCCAAGTTGGCTTCATTTATGAAAACTTATTTTGGTCGCCAAATTTGGCGATATTTCGCCAAGTTTGGCGAGAATTTGGCGCTAACGGATATGAATATATAGTTTTATGCGTTTGATTGGGAAAATTATTACAACAATGAAAATTTTTGTAATGTGCTGTCTTGTTTCAAAATGTCAGCCACCCTAGAATTTCAAACTGCTCTATCTGAGCCGTTTTTTAAGATAGAGGTAAAACAAAAAATGCTCTGGAATCCTCGTTTCAAGGCCTAACACTGAATTAAAAAATAAATTTGAATTTTTAACTTTTTTGTATATTTATTTTAGTTTTAAATTTTTAATTGGCCGCCATCTTGAAACAAAATGGCGGACCAAGCTGGCCAACGAACTCGGTCGAGAAATTGGTTAGCTTAATACACACAATTAGTTTCATCAAAATTGATTTATAAATACGAGCGTTATCGTATGACATAGGTCAGATATATATATATATATATGGATATATATATATATATCACTTTGATTAACTTCTGTTTGAAATACATAGTTATTATAGCTGCATTGCGCTTTTAATGGTGTATTTAATAATAATTTAATAATAATAATATTTTAGTATTACTATTATTTCCTGGTATCATTTGTTTATCTATTGAATTTTCAAGGGCATCTTTATAAAATCTTATTCAGGTTCTAATGATTTTTTTTTTTTTTTTTTTTTTTTTTTTTTTTTACCAACATTAATTTTGTACTGACTTATGACTGCTAGGGGTTTTTATATTGTTGTCTTTTGATGTTAGTTTGCTTAATGGGACTTTATGTATATATGTAAATAGTTTTATTATATAGCTTTATTATATTTAATCAAGTATTAAACAGTCAATCTTAATATTTTTTTTTATTTTTTTTTATTTTTTTTTATTTTTTTTTTTTTATGGATATTCAAGTAATATTAAGATTGATTCATAACAATTTTTTTTTTTAAAAATATGTTATAGATATATTTAATATGTATTTCTTGCAATTTTTATTGCTATCAAACAAATATGGCAGTTATTAGTAAAATGTTAGATACTGGCAATTTAGGCCTTGGTGGATCCAGGACTAATGCTCGGTACAGGAAGAATATTAGGGATCTTCCTGGATCGTTATCAGATAACCTATTCTATTGTCCCAAGCCTGTACTATGTTTTCGAGAGTGTGAATCTAAGCGTTGTCTTACATGTCCATTAGCTGATAAGTCACAGATTTCAAATAATAACAATCTTAATTTGGTAAAATTTTGCAAAGCATACAATGTAATCTATTCATTGAAATGCAATTCGTGTAACATGGAATATATTGGACAGTCTTGTCAAAAATTACATAAGCGGCTAAATTTACATCGTTCTCATATTGATAAATATAAAAATTCTAAATTTCAAACAACTCATAATATTGAATATACTCATTTCAAAAATCATGATTTTAAAAATATTACTATTAAAATACTTAAAATACAAAAAAATTTTACTGAACGACTTTTTCTAGAATCTAAATATATAAGACATTTTAATACTACATATCCTTATGGATTAAATCAATTAGTATACAAAAAATCACATCCTGTATTTTCAGATTTAACTAAATATGAAAATTATAAAAATCTTTATTCCGGTTTAAATTTTTCAAACTTAAAAAAAACATCTAGATCTGGTAGAGGTAAACATAATAACAAAAAATTTACTGATGATATTGTGATTCAACAAGAGCTTGATAATCTTGAGGCACAATTTTGTAATGATTATTGTTGGCTTGCTATAAGAAAACATGTTTTTAGTATAAAAAAGAAATATATAAACCAATATTTCAAGGTATTTAAAAAGAATCAATATTCTCCACATTTTTGTGATATCTTTTATGATATTCTACATTATAGAGCAAACCTATTAAATACAAGTCTTTCTAATAAACCTAAATATAAAACTAATAATACACAATTAATTATAAATTTTTCCAATCATGTATTTAATAATATAAATTTACACAATATAATAAACAACATTAATAATAATTTTCCAATAAAAAATTTTACCATTCACAAGACATATAAATATAATCGCACACTTGGACGTAAAATTTTTAATTACAATTCTTTTGCAAAAAATTTGGTCTCTTCAAAGAATTACCCATGTTATTGTAATGACCCAAAATATCAAAAGTATATAAATACAACACATGGTCATATCATTACTGGTGATCTTAATATTGTAGAACAACCTATTTTACAAAACTTAATGCATAATGGCACAAAATTTCGTCTTCCATATAAGTGTAATATCAAATCCATAATATTGCAGTTTATTCAAGATATTGATTTGTTTATATATAAAATTGCTGTTGATTACAATAAACCAATCGAATATTTCAGTGAATGGAGATTTTCTGTAATTGATAAATTAAAAAATGAAATTATAAAAAATTATCATCATATTACACATGCAGCTTTTAAAAACATAAATAAACATATATCAGAATTACAAAACAAATTTATAATTACTTATGTAGATAAATCTCCAAATAATTATGCTATCATTTGTAAAGAATACTATAAAGTGTTAATTCACAATGCAATCAACACAAGTAATATTTTTAATAAAACTAAATTAAATATTGAAATAAATAACAGAAAATTATTAAATTATCACAAATTACTAAAAATCAAATGTAATAATTTTAATTATCCTTATCTTGTTATAATTCCAAAATTTCATAAAAATCCTATTAAATTTCGCACTGTTACCATCGGTTGTAACACATATAATAAAAATGCAAGCAATTTACTACTTAATATTTTAAAGCAGATATATGATATAACGCTAAAACATAATAACCAACATTGCCTAAAAAATAGTTTTCAACTCATTAATAAAATACATAATATCAATCCGGTAAAATTCATAAAAACATTGGATTTTAATGATTTATTTAATAACATTGATATAAAAGACTTACATAAAACAATGTGTATATTATTTAAAGAATTTAAATCTCAATTAAAATTAAAAGAACATATTTCAGTAAATTTTTTTAAAACTTTACTAAATTTTACATTGCATAATAATTACATTATATATGACAATATTATCTATAAACAATGCCAGGGAATTCCGCAGGGCGGAACCGCATCTAGTATTCTCTCTGACCTTTACTTATATTATTATGAAAGAAATATAAGTCCGAACAATGATTATGTATTTTATCGCTATATTGATGACATTATCATATTTTATTTCAATGAAAAAAATTGCACATCACCACTCAATTTTTATCCTACTCAGCTTAAATTAAGCGAAAATGATTTAATTAATAATAATATAAACTTTCTTGACTTAAAAATTAATATTACTAATAATTATAAATTAATTTTTGATATTTATGATAAGAGATTTGATTTCCCATTTAAAGTAAATATTTTTACCAATTATGCTTCATGTTTACATAAATCTGTTTATAAAAATATAATTATCAATTATCTACATCGTATAAAATACTTATGCTCAGATATAAATAAAAACAAAAATATTAGATATATTCGAGATCAAGCAAAAATATATGGATATCCTATTTTTATGATAAATTCAATCATCAACTCTTTTAAATAACATATATTATATAATTTAAATATAAACATGGTATGTAATAAATTATTGTTTTAGTGTGCGATAACATATAACAAAAGATATAGAAAATAATAATTATAACATACATTATTACAATTATAACATATTAGGAAATTTAATATTTAATATTTGTTTGAACATTATATACACTTTATGTAGAAAATTACAAATATAACATACATAATTACAATTATAACATATTAGGAAATTTAATATTTGATTGAACATTATTTATACTTTGTATAGTTGTGATTGTGCGTTGCCGATCACCTCTGTTTAAGGTATTATTGATGTGCAGTTTTCATACATTTATAAATTAACTTATACAATAACAAATTAAATTATACAATGATAACATTGGTGATTATAACTCATATATATATATCTATTTGCAATATATATAAAAATAAATATATATAGTTTTTATTTTTGTCTATGAATAATTAAAATTAACAAGTATTTTAATTACTGCATTGCATTAATTTGATTGAAAAACAGTAGTAATACTATTAATTATCAACATTATAAATTTTGAGATATTTTGAATTGTTTATGAATTATTTAATTAGATATTTAAATTAATCTATAAATATAAAATATATTTACAATGTAGTATAAATTAAACATTAATTATTTAAAAACAAGTCTAATATATATTTAAGTAGTAGTAAAAATAAAACATTAATTATTTAATAAATGTCTATAATATCAGTGGATTAACACAGCTGGCAGCAAAAATAATTTGAATTAAAATAATATCTCTTTTACATAATATATTCTTGTTAAGAATATCTGAAATGCTGTGCAAGTTGAATTAATTCTGTGTAGATTTATTCATATAGTAGTATTATATTTTATTTGAATTTTGAGTAAAATTACAAGTTAGTATTGTTTTTTAAAGTTTATTTATATAAATAAATCTAATGAATAGTATGTAACTAATAAAGTGGATATTTAACTAAATATTAATTATGAACTATTATAATACCAATAGATGGCGACACTTTACCTTTCAGGTAGTTGTAGATAATATTGTTAATATTATATTTAATTTAACTATAGAGGGAGCTATTGATTGTATATTAATTTTACTTTCAGGAATTAAAATTGGATGGAGTAATATATATTCACGGATATAAATTTGTTATAAGTGTATTAAAACCAGAATTATTTTGAGTGTTTTTGAATCATTTTGTGATTGGGTGTCATTTATGGGGTTGTGTTTTAAAAAAAGTGTGCTCTCAACTTGTCTTACAAATCATTTCTCTCAACTCGACTTAGTTAACATGTATGATGCATTGCCATGTGGATGTGAATATTATGTAGACGTTGTGACATTTTAAGGATTCTGTATAATTATTGTGAGTAAAATATTTTATCTACACTTTACGCGTTCATATTTCCAATTTTATTATTTCAAAACTGTTATCTCGTGGTAATTTAGTGAGGTGTTAATTACAGTTTTTTGGATAATCGATGTGAGTGAAATATATTGTATTTTCTTAATGGTTTTTTATTTCCTATTTAAATATTTCCAAATTTTAATATTTCCAATTGTTGTTTGGTAATAATTCAGTGTACCTGGATGATTCTACTGATCTTAGCATTATGCCAGTAGAATTATGAAACACTGAATTATTAATTAAAACACATGTGGGTGCATCCAGGCTGATGAGTACATGTGCATGTGTTTTTCCATGTCCAATTCATATTTAATTCTCATGTGGTCCAATTTTCCATTGTGTATGGTTCATATTTAATTTGTTAATCCATTTGTGTTTACTTAATTGCAACTCCAATTTATAAATTTTTTTTTTTTTTTTTCCCCTTTCTCTCTATTTCTTTTTTCAATATTATTTTGGTATGAGTAAAATTTGGCCAATTACCATTGAAGCATCAGCTATGGTAATATTATGTTTGCACATGGTATTTATTAGCTATGCGGTATTCTGTATACACAGTATCATTGATTATCTCTTTGGAGATTTAAGTAGAATAGAACTTGATATGTTTTTTGAAATTCATAGATATTATAATTATTTAACATTCTATAAAATTATGCTGCATTGCGCAAATTGGTATGGAATGGTTTTTACATATTCTTTTCAATATTCTTTTCAACAATTAGCTAGTTAAAATATTGATTTTTATATGATACCATAATTTAGCCTAATTGGCTCACAAATCACTTTGATTAACTTCTGTTTGAAATACATAGTTATTATAGCTGCATTGCGCTTTTAATGGTCTATTTAATAATAATTTAATAATAATAATATTTTAGTATTACTATTATTTCCTGGTATCATTTGTTTATCTATTGAATTTTCAAGGGCATCTTTATAAAATCTTATTCAGGTTCTAATGATTTTTTTTTTTTTTTTTTTTTTTTTTTTTTTTTACCAACATTAATTTTGTACTGACTTATGACTGCTAGGGGTTTTTATATTGTTGTCTTTTGATGTTAGTTTGCTTAATGGGACTTTATGTATATATGTAAATAGTTTTATTATATAGCTTTATTATATTTAATCAAGTATTAAACAGTCAATCTTAATATTTTTTTTTATTTTTTTTTATTTTTTTTTATTTTTTTTTTTTTATGGATATTCAAGTAATATTAAGATTGATTCATAACAATTTTTTTTTTTTTAAATATGTTATAGATATATTTAATATGTATTTCTTGCAATTTTTATTGCTATCAAACAAATATGGCAGTTATTAGTAAAATGTTAGATACTGGCAATTTAGGCCTTGGTGGATCCAGGACTAATGCTCGGTACAGGAAGATTATTAGGGATCTTCCTGGATCGTTATCAGATAACCTATTCTATTGTCCCAAGCCTGTACTATGTTTTCGAGAGTGTGAATCTAAGCGTTGTCTTACATGTCCATTAGCTGATAAGTCACAGATTTCAAATAATAACAATCTTAATTTGGTAAAATTTTGCAAAGCATACAATGTAATCTATTCATTGAAATGCAATTCGTGTAACATGGAATATATTGGACAGTCTTGTCAAAAATTACATAAGCGGCTAAATTTACATCGTTCTCATATTGATAAATATAAAAATTCTAAATTTCAAACAACTCATAATATTGAATATACTCATTTCAAAAATCATGATTTTAAAAATATTACTATTAAAATACTTAAAATACAAAAAAATTTTACTGAACGACTTTTTCTAGAATCTAAATATATAAGACATTTTAATACTACATATCCTTATGGATTAAATCAATTAGTATACAAAAAATCACATCCTGTATTTTCAGATTTAACTAAATATGAAAATTATAAAAATCTTTATTCCGGTTTAAATTTTTCAAACTTAAAAAAAACATCTAGATCTGGTAGAGGTAAACATAATAACAAAAAATTTACTGATGATATTGTGATTCAACAAGAGCTTGATAATCTTGAGGCACAATTTTGTAATGATTATTGTTGGCTTGCTATAAGAAAACATGTTTTTAGTATAAAAAAGAAATATATAAACCAATATTTCAAGGTATTTAAAAAGAATCAATATTCTCCACATTTTTGTGATATCTTTTATGATATTCTACATTATAGAGCAAACCTATTAAATACAAGTCTTTCTAATAAACCTAAATATAAAACTAATAATACACAATTAATTATAAATTTTTCCAATCATGTATTTAATAATATAAATTTACACAATATAATAAACAACATTAATAATAATTTTCCAATAAAAAATTTTACCATTCACAAGACATATAAATATAATCGCACACTTGGACGTAAAATTTTTAATTACAATTCTTTTGCAAAAAATTTGGTCTCTTCAAAGAATTACCCATGTTATTGTAATGACCCAAAATATCAAAAGTATATAAATACAACACATGGTCATATCATTACTGGTGATCTTAATATTGTAGAACAACCTATTTTACAAAACTTAATGCATAATGGCACAAAATTTCGTCTTCCATATAAGTGTAATATCAAATCCATAATATTGCAGTTTATTCAAGATATTGATTTGTTTATATATAAAATTGCTGTTGATTACAATAAACCAATCGAATATTTCAGTGAATGGAGATTTTCTGTAATTGATAAATTAAAAAATGAAATTATAAAAAATTATCATCATATTACACATGCAGCTTTTAAAAACATAAATAAACATATATCAGAATTACAAAACAAATTTATAATTACTTATGTAGATAAATCTCCAAATAATTATGCTATCATTTGTAAAGAATACTATAAAGTGTTAATTCACAATGCAATCAACACAAGTAATATTTTTAATAAAACTAAATTAAATATTGAAATAAATAACAGAAAATTATTAAATTATCACAAATTACTAAAAATCAAATGTAATAATTTTAATTATCCTTATCTTGTTATAATTCCAAAATTTCATAAAAATCCTATTAAATTTCGCACTGTTACCATCGGTTGTAACACATATAATAAAAATGCAAGCAATTTACTACTTAATATTTTAAAGCAGATATATGATATAACGCTAAAACATAATAACCAACATTGCCTAAAAAATAGTTTTCAACTCATTAATAAAATACATAATATCAATCCGGTAAAATTCATAAAAACATTGGATTTTAATGATTTATTTAATAACATTGATATAAAAGACTTACATAAAACAATGTGTATATTATTTAAAGAATTTAAATCTCAATTAAAATTAAAAGAACATATTTCAGTAAATTTTTTTAAAACTTTACTAAATTTTACATTGCATAATAATTACATTATATATGACAATATTATCTATAAACAATGCCAGGGAATTCCGCAGGGCGGAACCGCATCTAGTATTCTCTCTGACCTTTACTTATATTATTATGAAAGAAATATAAGTCCGAACAATGATTATGTATTTTATCGCTATATTGATGACATTATCATATTTTATTTCAATGAAAAAAATTGCACATCACCACTCAATTTTTATCCTACTCAGCTTAAATTAAGCGAAAATGATTTAATTAATAATAATATAAACTTTCTTGACTTAAAAATTAATATTACTAATAATTATAAATTAATTTTTGATATTTATGATAAGAGATTTGATTTCCCATTTAAAGTAAATATTTTTACCAATTATGCTTCATGTTTACATAAATCTGTTTATAAAAATATAATTATCAATTATCTACATCGTATAAAATACTTATGCTCAGATATAAATAAAAACAAAAATATTAGATATATTCGAGATCAAGCAAAAATATATGGATATCCTATTTTTATGATAAATTCAATCATCAACTCTTTTAAATAACATATATTATATAATTTAAATATAAACATGGTATGTAATAAATTATTGTTTTAGTGTGCGATAACATATAACAAAAGATATAGAAAATAATAATTATAACATACATTATTACAATTATAACATATTAGGAAATTTAATATTTAATATTTGTTTGAACATTATATACACTTTATGTAGAAAATTACAAATATAACATACATAATTACAATTATAACATATTAGGAAATTTAATATTTGATTGAACATTATTTATACTTTGTATAGTTGTGATTGTGCGTTGCCGATCACCTCTGTTTAAGGTATTATTGATGTGCAGTTTTCATACATTTATAAATTAACTTATACAATAACAAATTAAATTATACAATGATAACATTGGTGATTATAACTCATATATATATATCTATTTGCAATATATATAAAAATAAATATATATAGTTTTTATTTTTGTCTATGAATAATTAAAATTAACAAGTATTTTAATTACTGCATTGCATTAATTTGATTGAAAAACAGTAGTAATACTATTAATTATCAACATTATAAATTTTGAGATATTTTGAATTGTTTATGAATTATTTAATTAGATATTTAAATTAATCTATAAATATAAAATATATTTACAATGTAGTATAAATTAAACATTAATTATTTAAAAACAAGTCTAATATATATTTAAGTAGTAGTAAAAATAAAACATTAATTATTTAATAAATGTCTATAATATCAGTGGATTAACACAGCTGGCAGCAAAAATAATTTGAATTAAAATAATATCTCTTTTACATAATATATTCTTGTTAAGAATATCTGAAATGCTGTGCAAGTTGAATTAATTCTGTGTAGATTTATTCATATAGTAGTATTATATTTTATTTGAATTTTGAGTAAAATTACAAGTTAGTATTGTTTTTTAAAGTTTATTTATATAAATAAATCTAATGAATAGTATGTAACTAATAAAGTGGATATTTAACTAAATATTAATTATGAACTATTATAATACCAATAGATGGCGACACTTTACCTTTCAGGTAGTTGTAGATAATATTGTTAATATTATATTTAATTTAACTATAGAGGGAGCTATTGATTGTATATTAATTTTACTTTCAGGAATTAAAATTGGATGGAGTAATATATATTCACGGATATAAATTTGTTATAAGTGTATTAAAACCAGAATTATTTTGAGTGTTTTTGAATCATTTTGTGATTGGGTGTCATTTATGGGGTTGTGTTTTAAAAAAAGTGTGCTCTCAACTTGTCTTACAAATCATTTCTCTCAACTCGACTTAGTTAACATGTATGATGCATTGCCATGTGGATGGGAATATTATGTAGACGTTGTGACATTTTAAGGATTCTGTATAATTATTGTGAGTAAAATATTTTATCTACACTTTACGCGTTCATATTTCCAATTTTATTATTTCAAAACTGTTATCTCGTGGTAATTTAGTGAGGTGTTAATTACAGTTTTTTGGATAATCGATGTGAGTGAAATATATTGTATTTTCTTAATGGTTTTTTATTTCCTATTTAAATATTTCCAAATTTTAATATTTCCAATTGTTGTTTGGTAATAATTCAGTGTACCTGGATGATTCTACTGATCTTAGCATTATGCCAGTAGAATTATGAAACACTGAATTATTAATTAAAACACATGTGGGTGCATCCAGGCTGATGAGTACATGTGCATGTGTTTTTCCATGTCCAATTCATATTTAATTCTCATGTGGTCCAATTTTCCATTGTGTATGGTTCATATTTAATTTGTTAATCCATTTGTGTTTACTTAATTGCAACTCCAATTTATAATTTTTTTTTCCCCTTTCTCTCTATTTCTTTTTTCAATATTCTTTTGGTATGAGTAAAATTTGGCCAATTACCATTGAAGCATCAGCTATGGTAATATTATGTTTGCACATGTTAATTATTAGCTATGTGGTATTCTGTATACACAGTATCATTGATTATCTCTTTGGAGATTTAAGTAGAATAGAACTTGATATGTTTTTTGAAATTCATAGATATTATAATTATATATATATATATATATATATATATATATATATATATATATATATATATATATATAAATCAACATTTGAACGGAGGGTGGTTTTGGGGTCTGGGGGTCATGATCGGTGAAAATAGATCGAAATTTTTCGGACCTGCTTTCCTTCGAACGGCTGCAATAGGTAGCTTTATACTTTTTTGTATTGAAAGCTACCTAAAAGAAGAATGTTGCTCTCATAGTTGACAACTGTACACCTCACAACAGTCCCCCCACGTTTGAAAAATATAAAAGTGTTTTACTTTCCACCAAATTGCAGCCTTTAGATTTAGGCATTATCAAGTGTTTGAAGGGACATTTTCGAAAAAGGTTAGTTCAGAACGTTGTTTATAATGTGGATAACAATCTCCCAAATCCATATGCAGTTGATGTAAAAAATGCATGTCTCCGGAAGTTGGAATTTGATAACAGCATCTAGAATCCAAAATTTTTGGAAGAGAGCTTCATTCTTTGAAGATATTGACTTTACTGAAATCGTTAAGGAAGAAGAAGAATGTGTGGAGAGGCTGTTAGAGCTTTCCAAAGTTCATCAAACTTTACATTGAATGCTGAAGGATTTTTAAACTTAGACAATGATGTGTTCAGCGGTGCAAGCGATGAAGATATTTTAGCAGAATTAATTCCAGGAGATCAGAGTGATGAAGAAGAAGCAGTTGACTGTTCACAAAACAAAACTCAAATTTCTCTTAAGGATGCTATATCCTTAATTAGCACTCTTCAGGATTTTGTTGCAACAGTACCAAATGTTTCGGACGTGCATCTGAACTCGTTAGACGGGTTGAAACATATGTGCATGCAGATGTCATTTGAATCAAAAAGTAAGCAAGCAAAATTAACAGATTTCTTTTCTAAATAATTTTTGTTTCTGCAATTTTCTTACAAAATAAACTTATGCTTGTATCTTTTACGTATATTTTTAATTTGTTTACTTATTACGATTACTTATCACTTATTTAAGTTTAAAAATATAATTTTATATATTCAATCTGTCTATAACGATATCTTATCTGGGTCCCTAAAGTATCGTTATAGACAGGTTTCACTGTATATGACTTATTACATTACATCTAATAGTTTTGAAAATATAAATTTTTAAAATCTCTATTTTACTTACCCATCATACGTAGTATAGGGTAAGTCTTGTAATCGTTCTGAAAATCGAAAAAAAAAATTTGACGGATTGACACGTTTCAGACACTGGAGATTCCGAAAAACATATTTTTAGAAGAAAAAATTTGCCGTCTGTCTGTGTGTCTGTATGTCTGTAAACGCACTATCTCCCGAAAAAATTGAGATAGAGACTTGAAATTGGGTATGTACTTAGTATGTAATAATGGGAAGAAGCCTATTTAATTTCAGCCACCTCGATCATCCGGAACTCTTTTTTTCGGGCTCTCGAAATATTCGTTCTGATAAAAGGTACATAAAAATTTTCGAAATTGTTTATTTTAAGGAGTGAATATGAAAGACAATAAAAAAACATAAATGTTGCATAAAGCATGAAGTCGATCGGATAATCGGTTGCCGAGATATTTGGAATCCTATTTTCCACACGCTTCGATTTTTCACGACCCTGTATTTCATCCAAATTTCAATTCAAAGATATATTTCAGTTGGAAATGAGACGCTTCATCAGATGCAATAAACCGCTAGTTAATAGGAGTATTATTTTTGGAGTTATAAGGATGTTTCTTTCAAGCAATTCAGTAATCGAGCCTTTAAAGTTTGTGACGTCATCAAGCCACGATTTTATTCGAATTGCTATGCACTTTATAAGTAGTTGACACATGTTTTATTTTAATATTTTACATTATGCATATCCATGATGGGTAAGTATTCAGGTGGCCCCCAACGACTAGTTTTTCAATACGTTAATAAAGTAAGGCAGAAGGTTTTTCTTTCCTTTTTGCCCTTTTCAAGACTGAGAAATATTATTTTAGGTTTTAAAAGAGGGGTAAAAGATTTTTTACGCCGTGGTAAAAATGTGATATTGTATGAGCGTAGCCAGAGTTTTTTGCTTTTGCGCATGTCTTGGGAAACTTCCACAATTTCAACACAGGGAGATACCATTTCGCGTTTTAAAAGAGGGAGGGGGGGTGTTTTTTATTATTTTGGTCAGGAAATTTTGATCAGAATTAAAAATCTAATATATTTAAATATCAGAAACTACGTAGACCTAGTCACTAGGGGGTGCTGTTTTTTCTATTACTTTTGTTTTCTACAAGAACAATTTGTCAGATTTGAAAGTGAAATATATCTATATGTCAGAAATTGAATCGACAATCATTATAACGGGTCCTTTACAGGTCGACACACCCGCAGCCCACCCAGTCCGCTTTACCGAGGACAGTGGTGTCCGCAACCCTAAGTTCGTTTGAAATTATCAAAAGCATACAGATTCAATTTTCGTTTGCAAAAGCAACCAGGGCCCGAACTATACCGTCTGATATACGATGCCGAAGCCATTGTGCCCCAACATTAGGTTCGTTTGGAAATTTGTTTCGTTTTAATTTATAAAATCGTGCAAATTCGATGAGGTTTGTTTGAAAAAACATGCCGGAACGTACGTAGCACCAACGGGTGTACGCTGCCGAAGAACAGCTAATTTTTTCATAATTTTAGTTTCAGTAGTTTCGGAAATAGGAGGACGGGGGGGGGGGCATGTTTTTCTAGAATACTTTCGACGATATCTCTGAAAACATAATACATAAAATTAAAACAAATGTATTTTTGAGTTCGATGTTATGAGGTCTTTCGAACAAACGGCACGATATACAAAAGAAATTTTTTTCTTGAAGTTTCTGAATTAATATCTCGGCTAATTACCGACAACTGTTTTCGAAAATCATTATCAAATATCCTTGGACGATTCTGCATCGATCGATACATCGAATGCCCGAAATGTAAAGCTTGTGTGTAACGGAAAGATGCGTTTTTCTCAAAAACTATTTTACCTAGGAAAATCGCTATAGTTTTCATGCAAGGTTTAAATAAACTGCTACTACCGCTATTTTTTTTCATAATTTTAGTTTCAGTAGATTCAGAAATAAAGGGCACATATTTTTGCTGTGTATTTTCGACGCTACCTCTGAAAATATAATACCTAAAATTTAAAAAAATATTTTTTTTTTAAATTCGGTATCACGAGATCTTTCACACGATATACAAAAACAAAAACAAAAAACAATTTCGCGTAACTTAGTTAGCCCCCTAAAATTTTCCTAAACTATATTTATGAATGACTAATAATCTGAAAATATGTGGGTAAAAAGGCTTTATAACTTTCCCAGGTTTGAACCTTCCACGCCCCATAATTTACGAGAGAAAGGGCCTGACAGACGGACAGACAGACACAGGCGTGATCTTACAATGGTTCCGTTTTTAGTTTTTAATATTTAAGTACGGGATCCAAAAACTAACATTGATTCAATGTCCGTTAGAAAAAAAACCAGCCAGCATAACGAGCGAAACCTATTAGCTGTTATACAAACACTTTAAGCACAGAAGTTAGTAATTAACAATAATATTTACTGAAGCCTTGCAACATTATCAAAGTGAGTATTAACATTTTTCATAGTTTTAAAAATAGACCTGAGAATAAAACTACTTCTTAGGTGTGTACAAGAAGATCAAAGTAAATTTGAGAAAATAAAGATAATATTGAAACCAATCTTCTTCAAATGTTCAAGAAAATATTGAAATGACGTTACTGATTATGTGATTACAGTAGAACTCCAGTTATACGTTTTGCTCAGGACTGGAGAACAAAACCTATAACTCAGTAAAACGTACAACTCAATTAATGGTCTACCGGAACCATTTTTTAAGAACGTCGTAAAAGTTTTGTTCCGCTGAGGAGTTTGGTACCTTTTATATCGAAAACGGACGTTTCCTATAAGACCCCTTGCATTGACGTCACAGCAACGGCTGATACTGTAAACTGGTGCACATCTGGAGCCCAAACAAAACAGTATAATTCTCCGTTTGCCGTTTAAAGCACGTGTGGTCTTTCTGTTTAATTTTGATTTTTCTTATTCTTGCATTATTTTTCTAACTACTTAAAAAATGAAACGCAAATCACTATGTTTACAAATGTGAAAACACCACATTTCTCTTATGTTTGGGCGCCAAATGAAGCATGTGACGTCACGTGCAAGGGGTCTATTATTGCACCCATGACATACATTTTCGGAAATGGAACAGAGTAGAAAAAAGGTACATAAGAAAAGTACACATGAAGTTATTTTATTATAAAAAAGCTTTATTAAAATTATTTTTAATATACATAAAGTGCTTAAAAGAAATCATTGGAATCGCCTTGGCATGTAAATCATTTATCAGAAGACATTTCAGTAGTTTATTGAATCTTGTTGAAATAATCACTAATCTTCGATGGTTTCTTTTCAGCAGAGCCGACATAGAACAAGAAAGTTTGCATTTCTGTTAATAATGCAGCCGCCTTATCGTTACTGCTTTTACTACTGACGAACCGCTTTTTACTTCGTCAAATCCCTCAGTTTGAGCTCCACTGTTTGAGTGGAATTTTTCAAATTAGACTCATCCGACGCGTTGTCAGTGTTTCCGGTTATGAGACAAAATTTCGACCGAGGTCGCAAAAACGTAACGTATAACTGAGGGAAATGTATAACTCAAAACGTATAACTCATCTAATTTTTAATGGCAAGCGGCAGGTACCGCTGAGTTGAAACGCATAACTGAGGGAAACGTACAGTTCAGGTAACGTATATGTGTATAATGCGAAAGTATTTCAGTTTTCAGACGATTACAATGAAATGACCGGCTACCAATTTTTCCGATTTTGCCTTCAATTTATTCAGTTAGTTACTTTAGATAAACTTTTTCCCATTTTATCTCATTTTGATAAGAGAATTACAGTTACATAATAAACAATTATATACAGTTAAATTCAATGAGAAAGAAGCAGCAATTTGGTACGTTCAGGAACAAAATTTTGAGCAGTGCAAATGACGTCATCGTGGAGGTCGCAAAGAACAAATAGGCTTGTTCTGATTGGTGGAAATTGCTTCACCGCCAAGGAAGTATTATAAGGAAAGGGCATGTTTACAAACAAACAATTCCATCAACCAATTTACCACTGCATTTTTGTCGCAGCTATTATTACAGGAATTGTCATAGCGACGTAGGCCAATTATATCATAGACCAGTTTAACGTAGACCAATCATATCGCTCCATCTCATGTGTACTGTAGGAGTCGTAAAGAACGAACAGGTTTTTCTCCCAAACCAACAGTAATTTAACCAACAGTGACGTCAGTTGCCCTTTCCTTATAGCAAGGCAATACTGGATACCGGGCTTGCTCATTCATTCTCATGACGTCAAAAATAGTGGCTGGCCGCGACCAGCGATTGGTTCAAAGCGACGCACACATCGTTTTGTGCCAATCACAGTATGTATTTCGTCGCGGCCAGCCATCATGTGACGTCATGATAATGAATAAGCAAGCCCGGTATCTAGTGTAGCCCTGATTATGGACGGACCAATGGCAGCTAGATGCCTCTATATGACATATGTACAGGGCGCATGTTCCGATTGTACTAAGGCAGAATCTTTTTTCCTAAACTATGGCAAACTCCGGAACAGTTGTTGAATGTCTTTTCAAAGTGAGCCGTTGGGGAAAGGTAAAGATTGCTTATAGCAATTAAAGATAGAATTAAGATTGCATATAGCAATTAAAAGTAAAATTTAAGATTGCTTATAGCAATTAAAAAGATAAATTTAAAAAAGGATGAAGAAATTTGGAATAAGAGTAGAAGCGAAAGAGACTAAGGATAGAGTCGATTAAACATGAGGTAATTGGTTTAGCTGTAGTAAATACTACTGGGAAGGAAAAAGAGAAAAATAGGGTTCGGGACATGTTCCAAGATCAGTACAAAATGCCAGATGGAAAGGCGGGCAAAGCAACATAAAAAAAAGACACTTTTCAGTGGCCATACAGTTTTTTTTTTTTTTTTTTTTTTTTTTTTTTATATATATATATTAATTAAATAATGGTATAGCTGGGGAATGTATGTAACTAGGCTATACAGGGTTTTTTTTTTTTTTTTAAGAGTAATAATTCGAGAGAAAATAGCTGAGATTGGTGAGCACTAATGATTACCATCAGTTAAACATGAGTATTTTGGCCGTTTACGATGATGTGGCTCGGATGCGTCGTAATCCGGCAGCTCAGCGATTATTTCATTGGGAAGGTCGTAAAGATTGTCACAAAATTTTTTGGAAAGATGGTTGATACGTTTAACAAGAGGGGTAGTGTTGATGTCTCTGTAAACTGTGCTGTTACGGAGGTAGCGCGAGGCACCCCTGACATTGCGCAGGTGTCTGTTGTGTAGTTGACTGAGATTTTTGATGGAGGATTTGCAAGTGAAGGCCCAGACCGGACAAGCGTATGTGATTATGGGTCGAATGCATGAATTATAGAGTAGAAGTTTATTGTGAATAGCAAGGGTTTTGGTTTTAAGAAGAGGTTTGAGTGCAATGGAAGCGCCGGCGACTTTTCTCCTAATGTTGAGGATATGTTTGTTGAATGTGAGTCTACGGTCAAGTGTCACCACTAGGTACTTCCAAGGAATGGTGGTATTGTTAATTGTGATTCCGTTAGGATAGGTATATTTTTTGGAGAAGTAGACAGCGGCAGTTTTGTTTTCGTTAAGTTTAACGCGCCAAAGGTCGCACCAGTTTAAGTCATCAATGTGGGTCTGTAGGTACCTGTATAGTGTATATGGGTGGTGAGCGTGGGTGTAGATAGTGGTGTCGTCCGCATAGAGAGCAAGATGAGTGTTTGGTGATCTGGGAATGTCGTTAAAGTAGATGTTAAAAAGCAAGGGACCGATAACGCTCCCTTGGAGGATGCCTGCTAAAATACTGAATATAGCGGAGAGAATGTTGTTTATGCGGACGCGGAAAATGCGATCGCTAAGGTAAGAGTATATAAGGTGTATATGTCTGTCGGGAAAGTTAAGCTTAATTAGTTTGTAGATAAGGCCCAAGTGCCAGACTTTATCGAATGCCTTAGCGATGTCAAGGAATATGGCAGCAGCTGGGATCTTCGAGTTAAGCTTTTCACTGAGAAATTCGACAACTCGAAGGAGCTGGTGTGTTGTGGAGTGTTTAGGGCGGAAGCCGAATTGTTCAGGCATGAGAGTGTTGTTTTGTTGGATATGGTGTTGGAGTTGACGCGTTCAATAACTTTGCTGAGAGAAGGAAGGAGTGAAATAGGCCTATAGTTAGCAGGGTCAGTTAGGTTAGTACCAGGTTTAGGAATAGGGGAAATGATAGAAATTTTCCAAGGCTTTGGAAAATAATTATAGTAGACGATGGAGTTAGTAAGTTTCGTGATGTAGTTTATGTAGTTAGGAGGCAAGTTTTTGAGTGCTGAGCTAGAGATTTTGTCGTACCCAGGGGCTTTGCGTTTTTTGAGTTTGGTAATGATGTTGTGTATAACAATTATCTCTATAATAAAACCGTAAGTCATGTGACTGTCATCAACAGTTCCGGTAGGCCCGCTTCAAATTGCATTCAATTGATTGTCATTTTTACCGTTTTCGAACCACGGAGAAAACTTAGACTTTAATCGCCTGCAGAGAATAAAATCAGAAAACATCTTTGACGTTATTCATTATGAACCAATGAAATTAGCTTTAGTTTTAGAAGTGTGACAAACATTGTGAGCTCGCTATTTATTGAACGTGAATCATTTTATTATTATTATTTAATGGTATCCACACAAAAGATCTTAATTTGCTATTTTTCGAATTGCAATATTTTTCAAGTTATAAATTACATTTTTCATTGACGCCGAGCTCAATTTAGCCATTTGGCAGTTACCTGATGATGATGAAGCTGCAATAAAATTGTTTCAGGACTATGGAATTGTACATAAAGTTCTTTTTTGTTTGCGAGATGCCGGCTACGACATTAACAATTTCATGCTTGAAATTTAAATTGAGTTTCATTTTATTATTTTATTGCATACTATTTATTTCTTTTTTCATTTTAAGTATATATATTTTAATTGGCAATATATAAATAAGATAGTTTGGGAAAGTTTCTAATTTTCAAATGAATTTTTTTTTTTAAATGATCACTTTTGCATCAACAATTCCATTTTTAATTTCAAATGTTTCATTTGGTGCCAACTATTATGCTTGGCGCGAATGATGTCAGTGTAACAAAACGTGCCGAATTGTTTTTATTAGTGTAAGAGAAAAATGTAGAGAATATTTGCATTCACTGTTGTCTGGAATTAACGGAAAGAAAGAGAAGCAAAAACCCTTTGCCAATTTGTGTGTGTTAGCGTGCGTATGGTTTGGCGCAAAGCTGATGTTATTGTAACTATCGTTATCACTCTTATAATCTTGAAGCTACATTGTTGCCAGTATCGATCATTTTTGTCGCCAACTTTGGCTATGAACCCGATTATGAAAGATGAGACGAAAAAGAAAAGTATTGCTGATTTTTGATTAAATATTATGCGCACGACATTTTTCTAGGGAAAATTTTGATTTGTCTTATTTTTTTTTATTTCATATTTTATAAATTGTTTTTACGCTTTTTGTCTTTTAGCAATCCGATTTCAATCTGTATAGAAAATACAGTACATTTCCTCCTGTTCTCAAAGAAAATTTTTCGGGAGTATAGGTTTACGATTTACATACTAATCGCCATATTTATGGACTTGAGTATGCACGAGGCTCCGTTATAATGATTGCTATATAATTAGTTTATAGGTGTGAAATCCCCAAAGCTCTCTTAACACAATTGTCGTTTTAACCGTTCATGTACGCAAAATTCCCAGAGCCCCGTTATAGGATTGATTTATGAGGCACGAAATACGTTATAAATAGCACGAAATATGAGGCACGAAATACGAGTTCCGTTATAGTTATCGCCGAATTGACCATATATGGTTGCGAAGCACACAGGGTCCATTATTTCGATCACTCAATTAACAATTTATGGGTGCGAAACCCCCATTTGCAAAACTCGCCATATATCTTAAGTTATTCCATTTTTTTTATTCCAACCGGAAGCTCTCTCTTTTCCCAACACCGGCAGGGCTAAGCGGATTTCTGTCAACGGGCTTATGAATAAAATTTAATTTTTTATGTCGTGAAATCTTTATTTGTATGCTTTTTTGATATTTTTATGAGTTATTTTCGTAATATTTAAAATAAAGTATTTTATTTATTTATTTATTTATTATCTGTTTGCATGTAAAATGCACTTTGTGAGCCCTGGCTATACGCAGCAAAAGTCACCTGGGCCCATCAAGCGACCGTCTAGACGGGCGAAGACCGGCTAGTAGGTTGAATAACAGTCATCTGTGGGTTGGGCTAGAAATCTTTGGACTGTGTCGCTGACATGTGTAAGGTGAAAATTGATTTGAGTAAGAACTAGCAAGGAAGTTAGCTTTCTCCTCGTCAGTGTTATTGTTGACCGTAAGAGGCGGGATGGGTGTGTAATTATTGTTAATTTTACGCTTAATTTGCCTCACTGGCAATGTTTTGGATAAAGTTGGACCAATTTTTTTGTTTTTCCTTGAAGATGCTGTTTTTGATTTTGTTGTTAAGTCTGTTAATGAGAGGTTTTAATGAAGTGTTTTGAAATAAACGACGATTACGTTGTTTGATGAGGTTGTAGTGTTTGTCCACCGGTGGAGTGAAAGTGTTGTTATTTTTAAAGTATTTGATGGTGGAGTGGTTAAGTGCGTTGGTTATGTGTGAGTTAAAGTTGTCGACAGCAGTGTCAATGTCGGCAGTATTATTAATATCAGGAAAGTTTAGGTTGTTATTGTTGAGAAAATCAGAATATTTATGCCAGTCAATGGCCACAGAGGGAGGTGGGGAGAGAGGATTAATAAGGTCAATCCTAAAGGAGACAGGAAGGTGATCGGAACTTAAGTCGTTAATAACAGTAGTGGTGATAGGGTAAGGAAGGTTTTTTGTGATTGCAAAGTCAATAATTGAGTTGTGTGATCTGGGTGCAGTACAAATGTGTGTTGGGGAGGCTGGTGCATGTAGGCTAAGGTTTAGGTTTTGTAGTGAGGCTCCTCTTCTTGTGTTTCCATGACAATTCCAACGCCTACTTTTGGCATTAAAGTCGCCGGTGAAGAAGCAGTGTGAGTGTTGTGAGATTAAGTGTGTGAGGTCTTGAACTGGAAAGTTTCCAGTCGGGTAAATGTAAATGGAAGCAAGATGAATGTTAATTTGTGGTAGTTGTAAAATTATACTAGTGAAGTCAATATTATTAAGGGTGGGGTTTTGGGTGATGTAATGTGGTATGTGATTTTTGATGTAAATGGCGGTACCGCCCCATCTAGGGTCGGCTGCGCGTGGAGTGTAGTGTAATCTGTACCCGGGAATGTTAATTCTGAATGTGGGGTTGCGGGTTTCTTGGAGAAAGATGATGTCAATGTGGGGGTGATCAAGGATAAAAGTTTTAAATTCGTTAAGAATAGAATTACAATTCCAGGTTAATATTATAAGTGAGGAGAAATTAGAGGAACTATTCATGATCGTGTGTGTTAAACTCCGAAACAAGGCTGTCAAACTCGTTCATTATAATAAACATTTTTTCAAGTGGGTTTGTACAATTTTTTGTTTTCTTAGAAATATTTGTTAAACATTGAATAAATTTGTTAAATTTAAGTATTTCCTCCATTTCTTGGAATGTTTTGAAGATTTCAGAGATTTCTGTAGTGTAATTAGTGTTGGGAATGTTGTTAGTAGTGGTGGAATGGGTGCCCGGGACAGATTCTGGGTATCAGTGGAATGAGTGGGTGTGTCTTCAGTTGTGTCCGGATCTGGGGCCGTGTTAGCTGAATATGCTGTGTTGGAGTTATTGGTGTTGGGAACGTTAGTGTTTCTTTTGGTGTAGTTAAAATTTGCGAGAATGTCTGTCATGAGTTTAGCATCGTTAGTTGTGTTGGGTTCCCTACGGTTGGGCTTATTTGGTTGATTTTTCCTGAAAGTTTGTGGTGTTTTGGGGCAGCCTCTGTAGGTTGCAGGGTGTGGACCCGAGCAATTGGCGCATTTAGGTGTTATTTTACCAGTTTGGGGCAATCAGGAGTGATATGAAGTCCAGCGCATTTAACACATTCAGGAGGTAATTTACAGATTTCTGATGCTTGACCAAACCCCTGGCAGCGGTGGCACTGTTTAACTATGTTTGATCCTTTAAATCTCTCAATGGTTACACTTAAATTATAGATTTCTTTGATTTTGTAAATGTCGTCAAATTTTTCTCTTGGGAGAAGGTTTACAAGGTATATTGGCATTGGATTGCCAGTTTTCCTGCTTTTGAGCATGGCTGCACGGTTAGCTGTGAAGTTGTACTCTTTTAATGGGTCAATGATGATGTTGGGGTCAGTGTAGGGAGGGATGCCTCTGATGCAGACTTTCCGCGGTCGTTTTTCCATTGGACTAAGAGTAGTGTATGCTATAGCGTTTGTGTCAAGGTAGTTTTGTGTCTTCCGGAAATCGTTGTCATTTTTACAATGTACTTTTAGAAGCTCACCGTCCAATTTGATAAGTGGTTTTACGTCGTTAACGTTGTTTATTTCAGAAGCAAGCTTGTGCCAGTGATCTTTGATTTCGATATAGAATGGGTGTATTTTGTTTTTGTTAGAGTTTAGATTTGGGTCTGAAATTTGGGTGTTAGTTTGGTCTTGTGAGCTGCCGGGTAGGGCGCAGTCCTGATCCATGGAAATAATTTCGGAAGTGTCCTCACTTAGGACCTGATATTTATTTTTGACAGGGATGTTATCGTGAATTTCTTGGGTTTTTCTTTTGCGACCGGTAACAGTCGTAAAACCGTCAACAGGGCTCACCATATCAGCAATTTTGGGGTATAAACGATGTATAACGTAACAGAGTTCATGTGGGCTATTGTCAGATATAAAGTTTTGAAAGGATTTGAGTTTTGCAAGTCTAAGGGGGTCAAACGGCTCACAGAAAAGAAAAGAGATTGAATTCAAAATATTACTGACAAGTTGCGGCTTATCTGCATTGGTGAAGAAGTCCTCAGTTGAGCGGATGCTCTTCAGCTGGGCGTCCCAGAAAGTCAGTCACAAATTGACGGTGTTCCTCGTCGGTGATCTCCGTGAGTTCAGACCAGGCCGTAGCAAGATCAGTATAGGTGTGTCCATTCATCAGTCTGCTACGATACTCGTTGAAGTCGTAGGCCATTGTTGCGCAGGAACGAAGCTGTTCTTAAAAGAACACGCTTAAAATACTCCTCCAATCCGCTAACGGGAAAACAGCCGGAAACGAACGTAACTGTAAGCGCGCGCAGCTGCAACCAGCCGCGCAAGTAAAGCTATCCGATCAATTAGCGAGACGTACGGGAGAACCGCTCTCGTTGAAGGCACAAAGCAAAATGGTCGTTATGAATGAATGTCTTATGTTGTGTATGGCAAACTCACATTCCAGAACATGGCGATACTCGCCTGGAAGAGTTTGATTAGACGAGTGAGGCATATATCGGGTTCACACTATGATAGTTAACTTAACTTACGTTTTTGAAGCGGGTCACCCGGAACTAGGCTTGACTTCTCCATGCAGTGTTTGAGAAAGTTTACTTAAGTGACTTATAGTTAAGTCACTTAAATCCTCCAGTCTGAACCGTATAATAAGTGCCTCTGTATGAGAGTAACGACATACGGGATAATTTTAATTGCTGGATAATAACATTTGATTGGTTGAGACGATTTTGCACAAAATCAAATCGTCAAGAATCTTGATGGGCTTACCATTTCACCAAGCTAATGTTTATTTCGGAATATAATTTTGCCATACTTTGGACAAAAATTTCTGTCAGAGTATAGTCTGAGCATGCGCACTCTACCTATGTCGCCACTCTCCATAGAGGCATCCTAGTTAGACAATTTAAAAAGCATCAGTTTGGCGATGATGATAGGCTCGCCAAGATGCTTGGCGATTCGTTTTTGTTCAAAATAATCTCAACCAAAATTTTTATATTCCGTAGGTCATCACTAGAGTTGCAAAGGCTAGAAAAAAACCCGGTTTAAACCTGGGAATTAACCGGGTTTTTTGGGAATAAACTTGTTTTTTTGGGAATAAACCAGGTCTTTTGGGAATAAATCGGGTCTATAGATCAGTTTCAACCACGTGATCACCAGCCCACCAAAAGTTACCAACCAATCATAATCGTGCATTTGTAGCCTGTATTACGAGCCAACCAATCACAATCCACCATCTTTGGCGGGCAAACAAAAAACAAATCTAGTTGCTAAGGTGGTTGCTAGGGTGTGACGTCAGTTGAAACTGATCTATTGGAAATAAACCGATGTTTTGCAACTCTAGTCATCACTTTCATATAGAGGCAGCAACAGTGCAATGGGCGTTTGCTTCATGCGTTTCCTCTGAACCCGTATTCCTTGATAAAAAAGTTTGATGTCAGAGAATATTTGGAACAGATGCTATACACTCACGCAAACATATAAACATAAGTTTGGCGACTTTTTGGTTGGCGCGATTTTCAAGACCGTGCCAAACGAATAACTTAATGGCTAAGTTGCCATTAAAGGAAAAAATCCCCTAAATTTGGCGACTTTTTTCCTTTTTTTAACCGATTAAAAAAAACTGTGCGTGAGCGTATGATATCATAGCCGAATATTTTCATGAGTTCATAGCTACGGTGGCTGTATATAAAAGGGGCGGCAAATAACATTCACACCGGGCTCGGCAAGATTTTTGGCGATTCGCTTTTGTCTAGCATCGTTTCAACCAATCAAATTTATAGCCCATATGTTGCCACTCTCATATCAAGGCTCTCTACTCCTTTGGCAGCGTGGTCACAGCGCCTAGAATAAAGAAGTATTCTAGAAAGATGTATTCTAGGCGCTGTGGCGTGGGGCAACGCTCCCTAGAGATAGGGAGCTATGCTTGGGGTGTTGGAGTTATTTTGGGGAACCTGGGAAGATATTTTTAATACTTCGTGAGTTACCGAGTAACAGTTCCTTTGTTAAAACCGTGCAGATAACCTTTATCAATATTTCCGATTTCGCTTTCACTGTACGCAAGCAGTTATTTTAAGCCAATTGTCCTCATTATTTTACCCTTTGATAAAACATTTGGTATCATTGATAAGAATATTAACAATTACGTAAGAATATTACAATTAATAAACCAGGTCTTTTGGGAATAAATCGGGTCTATAGATCAGTTTCAACAACGTGATCACCAGCCCACCAAAAGTTACCAACCAATCATAATCGTGGATTTGTAGCCTGTATTACGAGCCATAGCCAACCAATCACAATCCACCATCTTTGGTGGGCAAACAAAAAACAAATCTAGTTGCTAAGGTGGTTGCTAGGGTGTGACGTCAGTTGAAACTGATCTATTGGAAATAAACCGATGTTTTGCAACTCTAGTCATCACTTTCATATAGAGGCAGCAACAGTGCAATGGGGGTTTGCTTCATGCGTTTCCTCTGAACCCGTATTCCTTGATAAAAAAGTTTGATGTCAGAGAATATTTGGAACAGATGCTATACACTCAAGCAAACATATAAACATAAGTTTGGCGACTTTTTGGTTGGCGCGATTTTCAAGACCGTGCCAAACGAATAACTTAATGGCTAAGTTGCCATTAAAGGAAAAAATCCCCCTAAATTTGGCGATTTTTTTCCTTTTTTTAACCGATTAAAAAAAAAAACTGTGCGTGAGTGTATGACATCATAGCCGAATATTTTTATGAGTTCGTGGCTAGGGTGGCTGTATATGAAAGGGGCGGCAAATGACATTCACACCGGGCTCGGCAAGATTCTTGGCGATTCGCTTTTGTCTAGGATCGTTTCAACCGCCGATCGACGATTGGGATTTTTACGCTTTCTGATTATTTGTAAAAGCAAACGCTTCTTAAGTGATTTTCGGTATTTTAGAGGATTATGAAGATATAAGAAGATATAATATAAGTAATTAATATATATTATTAGATTTAGATTATATAGAAATATTAGATTATATAGGGCAGTTGCAATCAGCTGATCAACCATTGTATTCACTTGGAGGAAAGGGTAATTCCATCAATCAGAACTGCCTATTTGTACTGTTTACCTCCAAGGTGACGTCAATTGCAACTGCCCTATAGAGACTATATTAGATTATATTAGAGTATATAGGGCAGTTGCAATTGACGTCACCTTGGAGGTAAACAGTACAAATAGGCAGTTCTGATTGGTGGAATTACCCTTACCTCCAAGTGAATACAATGGTTGATCAGCTGATTGCAACTGCCCTATAGAAATTAATTATATTATATTATATTATTTATTATATTACAGTTATAAATTAATTAGATTATATAGAAATTAGTAGATATTATATAAGAAACCAAGTTCAACCGGAAATGATTTAAGAAGCGTTCAGTTTAACAACTAATCAGAAAGCATGATAATCGCAATCGTCTATCAGCGGTGGACAGGGAAATTATGCGTTTCAACCAATCAAATTTATAGCCCATATGTTGCCACTCGCATATCAAGGCTCTCTACTCCTTTGGCAGCGTGGTTACAGCGCCTAGAATAAAGGCGTATTCTAGAAAGATGTATTCTAGAAAAATGTGTTCTAGGCGCTGTAGCGTGGGCCAACGCCCCCTGGAGATAGGGGGCTCTGCTTGGGGCATTGGAGTTATTTTGGGGAACCTGGGAAGATATTTTTTATACTTCGTGAGTTACCGAGTAACAGTTCCTTTGTTACTACCGTGCAGATAACCGTTATCAATATTTCCGATTTCACTTTCACTGTACGCAAGGAGTTATTTTAAGCCAATTGTCCTCATTATTTTATCCTTTGATAAAACATTTGGTATCATTGATAAGAATATTAACAATTACGTAAGAATATTACAATTATCAAGAAAAAATCCAATGAGTAAGAAGCAGCACTGCTCATTGTTGATCGATGACGTCAGGCAGTAACCCGTGATTTGGTAAATAGCGTTCGACAGAGTTAACTTGCGCTCCGCCATTTTTTAGCAGCTGAGTGCAATGTCATATGAATTTAAATAATTATTTAACCACTGCTCCAAAAATTTCTCCGCGTTCAATTTTTTTTAGTTGATTCTACCTGTGTACGTTTTTAAATTGTTTTACTTTTCGTAGTGTTTGCTTCGTTTCTACGTTTATTGTAAATTAGGAAAAAAAAGGGTAAGTTTTTTTTCTCTATCAGAATTTATTGTTATTTACATTTTTTTTTTTTTTTTAAATTTAAGCTTGCATAGTGTACTATATATATATTTATTTTCATTTTAAACGTTTATTAAAAATTATTTTTATTCAGATATTTTGGTGCTATTAGGCGCTTGATTGATTTTGTAGGCGTTAACATTATAAACAGCTGACTGGGTTATGTATCATATTTGTATTTCTTCGAAGTTTTTCTTGCTCTGATATTTTATAATAAACAGGTCATTTGTTTTGTTTTTTAAAAAAAGGTATGTATTGATTATAATCGAGAAGTTATTCTTTCAGATGTTATGTGTTTTGATCATTAGTGTTTATCTACTGTATATGTATAATCTATCTACCTATTATTATAAATTTGTGAAGTAGCTTTAATTTGATTTAAATGAATAGAACTTTAATAATTTACACATTTTCAACGAAAGATAAGAAAAAAAAAACTGACCTATTCAAAGTGTATAATATTACGATAGTGTTAAGTTACTATTCTTTTGTTTTGTCATATTGTCTAGAATTTCATTCATGTATAAAATCAGCTTAGCCCTGAATAAATATAAAAAAATTTAAACTTTTTTATCTGTATTTTGAATTTAAAATATTCTCAAGTATGTTTTAATATTGTTCGAATGACCATTTGATCGTCTGACATTATTACGTCGTAAATTCGTTTTTAGTTCAAGGTAATATTTAAGCTGTTGACATTTATTTATATTAAATTCGTGCGATAACAGGATGTCTTTCATTTTTATTTTCGTAGCTTATTTTCTTTGTTTGCAGCAGATTTCTATTAATAAATATTAATATGCAGTTTAATTTTCATGCATGTTTTTAATTTATGCAAGAAAGATAAAATCAGCTGTTTTCCTTGTGGGTCAGTTTTACAGACATGGAATAGGGACATAAGTTTTAAGTTTATTTTTCCCAAAATATGTATGAATTTTACAGATTAATTAGAAAATAAGGTTTTCAGAAAATAAAAGTATTGCATTTATAGTTTATGTTCAAATAAAAAAATTGTGTTAACTTTTAAAACTATTAGTCATTTTTTTATATGCTGTACCAGTTTTTACTGTTTTCTATCTTTACAAGAATAAAGTATTGGATTCATGAAAATTTTTGACGGATTTATACGTTATAGAAGGTCCTGAACATGATTGGATCATTTTTATAAAATGTCTATCTGTATGTGACAAAAATTTTGTGGGCGCTCTATATCAAGAACTCATGCACGAAATTTAATAAAACTTTATATTCAGTGAGTCCCTGATATTAATGGGTGCTGATTCATTTTTGGTGAAAATCACCTGACAGGTGGCGCTGCTAATCTGCATTTTTCACGATTTTTGCAATAGCTCTATCTAAAGAACGAATGCACTCATTTTCGTCAAACTCCCAGGTTCAGTTAGACATTGACATAAATAGATGCTGATTGACGTTTTGGTGCAGATATCCCAACAGGTGGTGCTGCTATACCACGTTTTTCTCTATTTTTACGATAGCTATCTCAAGAACTAATGCACGGAATTTGATCCAACTTCAGATTCTGCTAGACCTTGACATAAATAGATGCTGCATATACGTTTTGGTGTCAATAGCCCAACAGGTGGCGCTGCTATGGTACTTTTTAGTTATCACGATAACTATCTCTCAAGAAGTAATGCACGGGATTTCATCGAACTTCAGATTCAGTTAGACGTTGACATAAGTTGTTGTGGATTAGGTTTTAGTGTAAATCTCCCAACAGGTGGTGCTGCATTTTGCAGGATTCACACGATTTTAGCAGCACTATCTCGAGAACTAATGCACGGAATGGAATAAAACTTTAGATTCAGTTAAACCTTGATATAAATTGCTTCAGATGCATTTCAGTGTATGCGAAATCTGTGTGAGATAGAAGAAAGTATTGGCATATCCGACTAGTTTACTTTAAGCACAAGTAAAATAAAACAAATATTTTGTTACTTAATATCATAATTTATGAGAAGAAGGGAAAGAGAACAATTGTCACGAACAGCATGTTAGTTTTGTTTTATAAAAAACACAATTTTATTATAAAACACACACAAATTATTTTATAAAAAAATGCACACAATGATTAATTTATTATAAAATGTTTAATTTAATACAAAACACTCAGACTGCTCTACCGGGTTGCCATACAAAGTACAATGTTGCCGGGTTGTTCTGGCATAAAATCGCAAGTTTGGTGTCAGAAAGATGACATATGTGGCATAGATTGAATATTTTTTGGGAGGGGGGGGGGGAGGGGGATTTGTCTTTTAGTTAAAATTTTAGAGCAGGGGTTTTATAATTAAAGTTCGGTACTTCTCCATTATCCTGTTGACCACTTTTCATAACAAAAAAACTCTCGCCAAACTATAGGATTCAACGCCAAAAATGCAGTCCCATTCTCTTGATGTCAGAAATGTTACATGTGTTTGTTATGTCATCAAGTGGTTTTTAATTCAACATTTACCTATATTTTTCACTGTGTTTTACTGATTTAGGAGTTATTTCAGTACTTCTCTATTATCCCTCGACCACTTTTCATAACAAAAAACGACCGCCCAATAAATGGGAGAACGTTGCCATTGGAAAATCAAAATAAATAAATCAATAAAATATAAGAAATTAAGGACACAATTGTTATTTGAGTGAATGAAATAACTCATAAATCAGTAAAACAGAATGAAAAGCGTGTGCAAATGTCGAATTAAAAACCACTGGATGACATAACAAACATGTATAATGTTTTTGACATCAAGTCAATGGGACTGTCTTTTTGACGTTTAATCTTACAGTTGGGCGATAGTTTTTTCGTTAGTACCGTTATTTCGTTAATTGAAATAACAATTGTGTCCTTAAACGGCAGTGCCATGATATTAAAAGAGAAAAAAGCATTAAAAAATGTTGCGATGCATAGTTAAGTGCAACATGATCAGATTCAACTGACGTCACAAACATTTATTCATCAGTTGAGAGGGCTAAGTAAGAAAAATAATGGGCTATGATATCTTACACTCACGCACCGTTTTTTAATTTGTTATAAAAAGGAAAAAAACTCCAAATTTTAGGTTTTTTTTCCTTTAATGGTAACCTGGCTATTCTATGAAGTTATTCGTTTGGAGTCTGCTTGTAAATGTCGCCAAATATCGGTGCGTGAGTGTAACTAAAGGTGAAACTAAGCAGTCGCCGCTCGTGGATTAAACTTGCAAAACTGGCGATTAAAAATATGTAAAGAACCGGCCAAATGCAGGATTTTCCCGATATCATTTTATCCTAAAATTTGTGATTTTTCCGTGCCCGTTCGACAAAATTAATGATTTTTTTGGTGCCAAATCGCTGAAATTCAAGATTTTTCACGTCCGTTCGACGAAATTCATGATTTTTCTACACCAGATCGGCAAAATTCTTGATTTTTTTTCCCATGTCCGATCGCCAAAATTCTTGATTCTTTTTCGCATCCGATCACCGAAATTCTTGATTTTTCCACACCTGATCGACGAAATTCTTGATTTTTCCACACCTGATCGACGAAATTCTTGATTTTTCCACACCTGATCGACGAAATTCTTGATTTTTCCACACCCGATCGCCAAAATTCTTCATTCTTTTTCGCATTCGATCGCCGAAATTCATGATTTTTCTGCCGCTGACTGCCATGATTTTACCATGTCTGATCGATGAAATTCAGGATTTTTCTGTGTCCGATCGACAAAATTCTTGATTTTTATTTGATTTTTACACTTCTGATTGCTGAAATTCATGATTTTTTTGGTGCCCACTCGCCAAAATTGAAGATTTTTCACGTCCGTTCGACGAAATTCATGATTTTTTCGCACCTGATCGCCAAAATTCATGATTTTCCCACATACAATCGCCGAAATTCATGATTTTTACACACCCGACCACAGAAATTTATGATTTTACTGCATCCGATCGATGAAATTCAGGATTTTTCAGAGTCCAATAGACTAAATTCATGATTTTTACGTGCCCGATCGACAAAATTCACGATTTTCCGCACTTGATTGACGAAATTCATGATTATTACGCTCCCGAATGATGGAAATTCATGATTTTTATGCTCCCAAATGTTCAAAATTCATGATTTTTACGCTCCCGAATGACGAAATTTGCAATTTTTGACGATTTTTGCATTTTTTGAATTATGAAGATGTTAGTCTATTTTGCTCTACGAGCTGCAGGTTGTGCACGTGTAATGTATATCATGTTGTGGATTATTATTTAGTGTATAAACATACCTGTTTTATTATTGTCAGATCTTAATTCTAGACAAATATTTTTTTTTTAAAAAAGGTACTTATGTAGTTAGCTACACATGTACCTAAGCTTAGTGAGACTTATACACAACATGCTTATGTAGCTAACTATATAACTTTGGAAATTAGTATCTCAAGTTTTATGCAAAGCAATATAAATTAAAATATTTTTATTTAGTACATAAATTACTGTAAACTAACTATATATTTTTTAAATTAGATATTCAGTGACATAAATGTACTTACTGGCACTAAGGAAATTATTCTCACTCGCCACTAACTGGCTACTAAAAACATGAACCTACCGGCCAGTGGCTACTAAGCAAAATTCCTTATTTTCACCTTTAACATATCTGTTCCAAATCTCTATAATAAAACCGTAAGTCATGTGACTGTCATCAACAGTTCCGGGATGTCCGTTTCACTTTTTCATATGCCAGGCGGCCATTTTTATTAAAAATTATTTTTTCTAATAAAACTTCATAAATGTGACATTTTTAGAAAGATCGTTCAAAATAAATTAATATTTGAGAGATGACTTACGTTCAATTATGTATATATTCTCCAATAACTTCAGTTGAAATTAGCTTCACAGTTCAAATTCTCTACCCATGAAAGTAAACAAAAAAAAAAAAGATTCATTCGTCGTGAAGGTTTAAAATATTAAACCATTAAACCATGGAGATAATCGTTCGTAAAGTTAGTTTTCCATGAAAGATTTTTTGGAGCGCTGCCTGGTGTCAAAAAAATAATTCGTACCAGTGACACAAAGTTTACCATAATTATGTGCTATACAACTCAACTTCATTCTTTATCTTTTCTTGATGTAAGCTGAATGTAAACATATACAACTCATGTAATGATATTTAATGAATCAAATTTCGAAACAAATTGTCAGTTAATTTGGTATTTATGTATTATAAGTGAAAGGAAGAGAGACAACCGAAAATGATTGTTAATCACCAATCATATTTACCATTATTAATGACCAATCGCTTTCAAAACAGTAATTTAATATACATTTACAAAATACATAACATCATTAAGTACTTTTGTGTTATTTGGGCGCAAATCTCGCCAATAGAATTTTTAAAATCGCCAATACCAGCTTTTATTTTTCGCGTGTGCAATTTAGAAACGATACTTTTATTTTGAAATCAAATGTTCTGATGGAACAGCTGTCGTAGACGCACCGGGGCACTATATTAACTATAGAGTTGCAATATAGAGAGAAAAAACGGGTTGCTGTAATTAGAATTATAGGCGGTAATGTTGGTGTGACATATTTACGTGATTATCAAAACTGGCTTCCAAAAGTTCAATGTTTCACCAAACCATACTCGAAAATTATGTGTTATAATATGCACTCCGATTATGTCACATTATTCAAGACGTTTTAAATGATAGATTTTCTTCTTGATTCTCCCGTAGTCAAGTCTACAGCCAAAGTTAGCGAGAAACAAACAAACAAACAAAAAAATATTGGCAACAATATGGTTCAGTGTAAATGGTGGATATCATTAAAGACTTTCACAAAATAGACTTCATTGCACCAAATCGTATTAACTAAAATACGCCATTTGGCAATGGATCCAATTACGGAAAACTACTTAATATGTTTAAGAATCTCCTCATTAGCAAGCATATTGCAACTGATAAGCAAACGGATATGAAGCATAAATGCTTAAGTTGGTTAAGCGGTTTTTGTCAAGAAAGATGAAATACATAACAAATAATATGCGAAATGCTACCATGATCGAAAAAGTTTTTGATTTGTCTATTAGAATCTTCCGGTTTGGCAAAGGATTACGGAAAAAAAATAAATTATGAATAAAAGTAACGTGTTACAGTGCTTAACATACATTTAAGGGAGACCAAACTGGTCGCCAGTGGCGGCTAGTAATGTAAATAAGTGTCCAACATTATTTTTTTTCTGTTTTAATTAATATAGTGAATTTTTTTAAAAAAACTTACTGATAGTTGGCTCTTTTCTGAATTTTGTGTATTTTATTTATTTTCATATTTCAATGGCAACATTCTTCCATTTGTTTATTTGTCGTTGCAGTTTGACGATAGTTTTTTGTTATGAAAAGTGGTCGATGGGATAACGGAGAAGTACTTAAAGTTCTTAATTATTTCAATTAAAAAAAAATATATGTCACATATTTACTGCAATCAAATCATTTGCTTTATTAAATTGTGTTATACAGGGCGATGGAACATGCTTAGACAAGCTCAAAACAAGATACGGAACAGATGTGTTGCACTCACGCACAAATCTTTGACGACTTCTTGATTGGCATGATTTCCAAACTCGTGCCAAACCAATAACTTAATACCAGGTTACCATTGAAGGAAAAAATCCTCAAAATTTGGCAATTTTTTTCCTTTTTATAACTGATTAAAAAAAAGAAAAAATGAAAGTGCGCGAGTGTATGACATCATAGCCCATGATACAATACAAGAAGTATCAAAATAAGTAATAAATAAAATTAAATGTGTGTGTTTTTATATAAAAATGATAATTTTATAATAAAATAAAACTAACATGTTGTCTTCGCAAGCTAGGTCTAAACAGGTGTTCCAAAATGGGATTTTTTCGCCAAAATAGCTCCAACTCCAGTGCGTCTGCAACATCTGTTCTGAAAAACCTCCTTGTGGAACAAAATAATTGCAAATTTCATGACTGATGGAAGGTTGACTGAAGAATAATTTGAATTTACAATAGTTTGACTAAAATTGCAATTTTTTTTTCTTTTTTCTCCTCCTAAAGACCAGGGCTGGCAAGTTTCTGCCGGGGTGGTTAAAACCAGTGGTTATAACTGGTTAAAACCGGCATGACAGAAACTAGTTTCTGCCAGTATGTGGCAAAAACTGGCAGAAACTAAGAAATAATAATAAGAACTTTAACTGCAATGATTCATAATTCACACATGTATTTGATATGTAAACAATTAAATTAAAAATTAAAACTGCAGATTATGAATGTTATTCAAAATAGCAAAAAGCTTCAAAATGATCATATAAATATACTTTGTTTATATAATACTATTCTTTTTTTTTTACCTTGAAAAACAGAAATTTTCATAATGGTAATCTGATGCTATACAAGTTTAACTATTAATATTATTATTTCAGTTAAATTTCTATTTAAAAGTAAAACAAGAACGAAAAATCATGCGTCAAGCATAGATTATGTAACACTTTCCAACGCTTCCAAAATAATTTTACAAATCATACCATTTAATAAGCTAAAAGATAACATCTAAGTAATCCGAATACTTTTCATCAGCCCTATATAGGATCTATAGATTTGTATATATACTACATAGGATGCTAAATTTTAGTTCAGTTAGGAAACGCGTAGCACAGTTTAAAATTCTCCGTCTGGAGTTAAATAATACGGAAATGTGTTCGCGAACTTTTGTGCTTCCCTGTATAGGATCTACAGAATTTATACACACCATGTAATAGACAAAAAGCGAGTTAAAATTAAAATCGCGTTCAGTAACTTAAAACTCACTTCCAGGAATTATTGTTAACAGACAGTAGAGAATTCTTTTGTGTGTCCCTGTAAATGAACGATGACTGCTATACACACAATATTCTGTAGTAAGCCTCTTGTAATGCACCTTATATAAATTTCAATGCGTTTAAAATGGGGAAACATTATTTAAATAAACCGCAGACGATTTTTCTCCATAGACGTAATGTAACGGAATTCTTTTGACTATCCCTGTAAACTAACTATAAGTGCTATGCACACACTATTCATATTAAGCTTCTTCTAATGCACCTTAGTGATATATATAAATTTCAATGCGTTTAAAATAATGAAACATTATTTAAATAAACCTCAAGTGATTTTTCCCCATAGACCGCAATGTAATGGAATTCTTTTGAGTGTCCCTGTAAAAAAAGTATAAGTGCTACACACTTCCGTTGAAATAGGGAACATGCTATAGATAACGACTATAACATATAAAAATTGCAGAGCAATCCGAGCATATTTGCGGGAGTTAGAGCACGGACAGACGGCCAGACAAACCGAAGTCATAAACACTTTTCAACTAGGTTGGAAAGTGTTAAAAAAAAAAAAAAAAAAAATTCTATGATATTTTAAATAAATTACTGTTCAGAGAATTTTTAAATAAATAATATAATGCAATAACTTTAAAGATTATTTACTATATGGAATATGGTTATATATATTTGGTTGGAACATTTTCAATTAAGTCTTAAATTTAAAAAAAAAAGAAGTAATTTGTTCCTATGAATACTGCATTTAAATGAAATGTTTTTAAATCCACGGAATTACAAGATCCACATATAACTACAGCTCCAAGTTAAAAAATTAGAATAATAGAAAAAAAAAGGAATTGTGAAAAAAGGTTTTTTATGTATCACTTATACAAACAGGATAAAACTTGATATTGTAAGAATCTACATAGTTTGTAGAATCTTTTAGCATTAAAATTGAAGGAAATAATACCAAAATTAAAATAATTATTCACAGTTGGAAAAAATTAAAATACTAGAATAACCATTTACCTGGTTCAAAATATTAAAATAATGCATTGTAAATAATATGTGTTTAAAAAAAAAGAAAAAATAGTTATTCTTTAATACTTTGTAGCATCAACTTTACATTTTATAACAGCACGAACTCGCTTTGCCAAGCTAGCTACAAATGGTTCACAATGTTTACTGCCCAGACATGACCATGCAGACTTTATGCTGGAAAGAAGCACAACTTTGTTTTTTGGTGCAATAGCCAATCAGGAAAATTCATAAGTATTCTAATTTTTTTAACCACCTATTTTAGTATTCTAATATTTTGAATAATGAAAATAATTTTACAAAAATGAAATATTCACTCAAAATTTAATATTTTACAGTTTTAATTTTCTTTAATAACATGCAAATGTATTAAAACATCCACCGCTGTTCTTTTTCAATTGTACTACAAGTAAAGCTAAATGCAATTCCAAATACAAATGGAATTAATTATTCTAATTTTTTGATTTGGAGTTGTATAAAATGTCTATGAGAAAGATTTTTTACAGTTATTATTAAATTATTATGTTAAATTACAGAAAAGTATTTTGAGTAAGTATTGATTATTTTTCTTTTCTTTTCAGTGTTTAATTTCAAATAAGTATTGAATATAGTTTTCTATTTTGAATTTTAAACTGAGATTTTAAATACTCTAATAATTGTTTATATATAAAATTACACAACCATATTATAACAAAAATTTTATCTGTTACATTACTCATTTTTTCTAATTCAAATTCATTTATTTTAAATTAAAACTATCCACAGTATTTTATTTGTTATTTATCTTGAATAAAATATACTTAAGGAATTTAATACTACTAAAAAGTCTCAGATTATGTCACGAAATGTGTTTATGCCAGTTGTTGCCAGTTTCTGCCGGTTAAAACCGGTTATAACCACTTTCTGCCACTGGCATGGCAGAAACCACTTTCTGCCGGCAAAAACCCAGCCCTGCTAAAGACCGACGAATTTTGCTATATGTTTTCATATTTTGACAAAATTTTATAGGTGCAGATTCACGGTCGCCACGTGGCGATTGGATTTTTTTCTTTGGCCACTAACTTTCCATGTCTAAGTCGCCTAAGTCTGTCTTACAGGGATGCCCCTTTTCCACCGACTGTCAGATTTCTGCCTTTAAAAAAAAAATTAATTTTTAAATAAATTCTGCACATTTTCTGCGATATTTAACCCTTTTTTACTTTTTCTGTTGTCCATAATTAAAAAACATGATTAAACATGGATACCACATTTCTGCTGATCTGCAAGTTTTCAGTTTTCTTTTTTAAAAAGAAATTATCCTTGAATGTCAAAAATTGTTCAATTTATTTTATTAAAATCTAAAACTTAAAAGAAAATATATCTTCTCCATATTTTTTCATAAATATTTTTTCTTTTGATTTTTATAGACATACTTTTTGATGCAAATGCCCATGGTGAGCATTTATTTTCAGCTATGAAAAACACTTTGGAGGGGGGGGGGATTTATCTATAGAACAAAAAAGTTAGAGAATCGTTTATTTGGGGCCTTACATTATAAATATTTATTCCTACAAACTGTATACAATTATGGTTGGAAGATTCTATAAAATCCCATTGCCCAATTTTAATAAAGAAAAAATAAATCATTTATTTAAGTTTTGTGTAAATTTTATTTTAAAATATACTGTTTATTACTTTTAAGCTTTAATAGTAGACAATAAATCCCATATAGCCATATAAATGCTATTGTTTTTATGCGTTTGTTTCACAATGTGGCCACTGGATTTTTTGGGTTTAGGAGCCATCGGCTCCTTACAGATTTTGGGAATCTGCACCTATACAAAATTTGCAGTTGTGTTCCTGCGATCATTTGATGAAATTCAAGATATTTTTTTCTGTGATCAACTGACAAAATAAGTGTTTTTTTTTGGCAGAAACAGATTACAAAATCTGCAACTTTTTTCACTATGGATTTTCTAATTTCGTGATTTCTAATTTGTGACAGGCATACTTTATAATCACAAAGATTGCGATTCACATTTTTGAACTTTTCAATTATCAATCAATCAATTTTCAAATTGATATATTAATTTGAAAGTTAGATCAAATACTCAAACCAGTTTTTTTTTGCAAATTACTGAGTAACCTTTTGAGATATTCTGAATAACAATATGGGGTACTTCTCTATTATCCCGTCGACCACTTTTCATAACAAAAAACTATCGCCAAATAAACGGGAGAACGTTGGAATTGGAATATAAAAAAAAATAAATAAATAAAATACAAGAATTTAAGGACACAATTGTTATTTTAATGAATGAAATAACTAATAAATCAGTAAAGCATAATGAAAAATACACGCAAATGTTGCGTTAAAAACCAATTGATGACGTGACAAACACGCCTAATGATTCTGACATCAAGTAAATGGGACTGCATTTTTGGCGTTTCATCTTACAGTTGGGCGGTAGTTTTTTGTTATGAAAAGTGGTCGACGGGATAATAGAGAAGTACCCAATATGGCATTACTTTAATGATATACATTTTCTCATATAATGATATACATTTCGCTGGTAAAAAAAGTTCTAGAAGGAAAAGTTCTAGTCCGAGGCAAAAATGAAACCTGGGACATAGGCTATCACCTAATGACATTAGAAGAAAAAAAGTAGATATTACGTAGATTTCGTAAGAAGTACTACCTATTACATTCTTCCCTAAGTTGGAATTTTTAAAAAATTTTTGCAGATCTACACCGATTATGACTCTCAGAACCTCAAAACCACCCCCAGTTCAAAACTCTATGTATATCACTTTTTTATGGACACGATAACTCCCATATTTTCTGCACAAATCTCTTCCAAACGGATACATAAAATCAAGGGGCCTAAAATCTCGGCCAAGTTCGTGAATGGGCAAAATCGAACCAAGGAGGGGGGGGGGGGGGGGAAGGCTTTTTGTGAAAACATTAAAAAAGAAACCATAACGTCTTAATTATGATACTACATTAATATACAACTGGAAATGCAAAAAAAGTCTGTAAATGAAAGATAACATTCATATAAAAATATTTTTTTAAAAGTCTGCTGTGACTTTCACAGTAATTAAATGTATTAAAAGTCAATATAGCAAAATAAAGCAAAAGACTCTGAAAGTACATTTTTTTTCTTATCCAGGTATCAAATATAGGCCAAAAAAGATGTTAAATTGCCAAACATTGTTTCAATGGCCTCCTTTTGAAATTAAATATTTCTTTTAAGCCATACACACATTTAAATTAAATATTTCTTTTAAGCCATACACACATTTAAATTAAATATTTCTTTTAAGCCATACACACATTTAAATTAAATATCTTTTGTTTTTATAATTTTATTTCTCACTAAAACTTATTTTCTTTGTATTTTAAGTAAAATCAGTATAGTAATAGTTGTATTTTTCGAAGTGTTTGTAATTTTTTAAAAATCTCATACTGATAACCAACGGAAACCCTTTTCCCAAAGACCGTTTATGTCGCCAAGATGAAAAATATACCAATGGCAGCCTTTTTTCTTACAAAATAAGGATAAAATACCAAATTTTATTATAAAAAATCCCTGATGGCTTGGCCTACAGGCACAGGTAGATTTCGAAGACGCAGACTGTGGGGCACCTGTTTGTTGGGAATTGCAAAAGAAATTACCTTTTTGCTATGATGCGGCAGTTGGAACCGCCCACTTCGAAACCTAACTTGTTTGCAGGCACAGCTGGCAAGGATTTTATTTTGTTTTTAATATTTTTTTGCTATAAGGGTTGGTCCTATAAAAAACTTGTCAATATAAAAGTTTTAGATACTATTAAGAGGATTCATAATAAATTTAAGTGGATTAGATATCGTATGAATGGATGAAGTTGAGAATTTTTTTTCTTCTAAATCTCCCCTTTTTTCCCCCTCCTTGGGGCCATTTTTAATGATATCAAAAATCTCCTACATCAATTTTTTGGCCCTTTTTCTAGAAGTAATAACTTTAAACTCATTTGAAACGTATCATAATTAAGAAATTATAGTTTTTTTTTCTGTTTTCACAAAAAGCCCCCCCCCCCCCCTGGTTCGATTTTGCCCATTAACGAACTGGACAGAGATTTTATGTATCAGTTTGGAAGAGATTTGAGCAGAATTATGGAAGTTATCGTGTCCATAAAAAAGTGACATACATAGATAAAGTTTTGAATGGGGGGGGGGGGGGGCGATTTTGGGTTCTGAGAGTGATGATCGGCGTAGATATGCAAAAAATTTTCAAAAATTCCAACTTGGGAGAGAATGTAATGGGTGGTATTTCTTACGAAATCTACCTAAAACCATAAGAAATGTTCTTGGCATATGGTATCAAGGCACTCTATCAGGGCCCATTTCCATTTTTGGTCTTTTGGCAGCAAGAGTGGCTTTAGAATCAGAGGCCATAAGGGGTGTAAAAACTGGGTGCCACTGTGCCGATTGTCACCATTAAATTTTATTAGTATTCTTCGCCTAATAAGAATACTCATACAATATAGGTGAACTCTACTAATAAAATTTCGGCAAAGAATACTAATAAAATTTAGTGGTGACAATCGGCCCGTGGGCATCCAATTTTTATACCCTTCCTTATGTCGTTCAAAAAAGCTGTCTGTTTCTGCTGCCTCTTTAAGATTTGCCCCAAATGGGGCAAGACATTATCATTAAACAAGTTGCTTATACCCTGTTCACATCTGACATTTACGAAAACTTAGACCACCATTTTTGAGGTTGTATTCTCCCGGAATGGAATACCTGTCCATACTGCAAAAGTCATCTAAGATCAGGGATCTGTTTAGGAAAAAATTGGGTCCTTTAAAGGACTCTTCACGAAATTTTTCATTTCAAAAAAGGACCCTTCACAAAATTATTTTCCCTAAAACAGGACCCTTCACAAAATTATTTTCCCTAAAACTGGACCCTTCACAAAATTCTTTGTCTTAAAAATAGGTTTTTCACAAAATTTTTCCATCTTTAAACCAAACATTTCACAAATTAATCATTTAAAAGTAAAATCTGACCTGTTACTTTTACATATATAAAAAATATATGTATTTTATATCCATATATCTTCTTAAAAATGCATAAACAGGAACCTGAATATAACGACTATTTCAAATTCACAAAATTATGATTAGATTTTTCACAAATATAAAAAGCTGTTCACAATTTCACAAAAACAAGACCCTGTGAAAAAAGTCTGGACAGACCCCTGAAGATAACTCATTGAACATCACCGTGTTCGAGATCTGAACAAACATAGAATATGCACATGCGCATATATTAAAGTCAACCTCAACAACCAATCGGCCTCCAGAGCCAATCGGAGTCAGTGGTACTGGCTGTATCTAGCAATAGAAAGTTTGTACTCACTGAGTGAGTTTCTGGAACTCCCTCAGTGAGTTCGGTGGTGTAAGATATCTTAACTATCTGATCTGAACTGGCTATTACAAGAAACTTTCTTTTATCTCATGATAAAGCACTCGCAATCTGTAAAAAAATTTAAAAAAACGCTCAAAAATACACTGGAAATAAACGAGGATATAGGCGAAAACCGAAACTGACGCTAACCAAAGTCTGTGGAAACCGAGGTATTACTTTATATATATGACATGATGGAAATTTTTAGGAAAACTCATGAATTTCGGTCAAGATATGATGCATGCTTTTCAGGATAAACATTGAATGCTTGTAAATGTTGTATTTATTTTCTTAACTTTTATACTTATTTTAATACATTTCTTTTGTTTGAAACCAAATTATTATTTTTTTTTTTTTCCAGTTAAAATGACATCTCGAAAAAAAGTCCTCCTCAAGGTCATCATTCTTGGAGACAGTGGGTGAGTTTTATCGTCTTTGCTGTTGACTTGTCTATATACAGGGCAATTCAAACATGCAGGAAACGCCTGGAGTCATCTAGTCCTTTTCTCTGCATATAACAGTGCAAAAACGACCCAACCAGGGTTGGGTTTTTGACGTCAAAATTTGTTTTTGACATGACAGTGCTAAAAACAGTGTTTTTACCGGTTTATTCCGTCAAAAACCTATCATTTTCGATTGTCCTCCAATTTATGGTGTAAGGTAGCATACAATACATTTCTAGATTGATTTTACCTTGTTGTTCTTGTTATTATTATTATTTACAATTACATTTGTTAAGTTTATTTAAAAGAAGATCATTTCCTAATATGGGAAAGATTTAAAAATACAAGAGTAAAAGAAAAGAACAATATTTGTCGTAATCTTCACTAATATAGATTCTATTAACTGCAATTAACATTAATATTAAATAATAATAAAAGGTTATTATAATTATTAAATAACATTCAATATACATTTTTAATAAAGTACATTAAAATTATTTTAGAGATGCAAAAATGCTGTTACATAGTATGACAATAGATGTTAAGCATAGACTGGCAGTGAATAAATTTGAATATTCTTCGATATAATATTTTAAAATGCATATCTTATGTATTCATAAATGCAATTTTGGTGATTTTCATTTGCACTTCAATAAGTAGAATCTTAAAGTTTTGTTTTCAACAATGTAATAAATTGTACCGAAATTATATACATTGTTTAATCTAATACTTATAGGTTACAGGATTTCTTCAAAAAATCAAATTTTTTTAGACTTTGTATATTGTAGAGATCTTCTAACAGAGATGTACACGTATTATTCTAATGCAATTCTTTTTTGTTTTTATTGGATGGATAAATATTCTTTAGAGTCTTTTTGATACTGAATATTTTATGTAAACAACTTAATATTAAATATAGAATGAAAAAAAAGTGTAAAAACAAACTACTAAAAAATGGGTTTTTGACAGTTTTTGACATTTTTGACAAGGAGGTTTTTGACATGACGGTAAAAACCGTCATGCGTCAAAAACTTGCCAACCCTGGACCCAACCAAATGATTTGAAATTTAATCTATGGAATCGTTGCAGAATTTTGTCGTTTCAAATTTTATTAGAAATAGAATCAAAACTTAAAAGGGTATTAATAAAACTTTTCTTTATTCTATCATACGTAATTTATTCAATGACATCCGATATCCCTTGATAGGTAATGATTCTAGGTTGCTATGGCAATGATGTCCCATTCAAGATGGAGTTCTATTATTTCTGTATAACTGAATTTGTATACTAATAGCAATCCTATAATCTACTGACCGTTTTTTGATAGACGTTTTCAGAGAAACAGATATTAAATGGAAAAAGATAAGAGTCTATATAGGGATTTCAAGTTCTGAAATTTTCGAAGCTAGGCTTAGGTTTCCCACAGGAATTATTAGTCAATGTTAACAAAAGATAAAGTGTTGCCAGCTTAAAAGTACTTATTTTGTTATGGAAATGAGTGCTATCCTAATAACAGACGATATAATTCATCTCACTGAATCTAGTTATAGTATGAACGCACCTCATTTGTCACGTTTCATGTACAATTTAAAACTTGTTTTGTATTTGTATATGCTAAAATTGGTTAATTATAGCAATCCTATAAACTAATCGACAGTCTTTTGGATAGGTGTTTCCACAGTGTCTAAATAGGGATTTCAAGTTCTGAAATTTTCGAAGCTAGGCTTAAGTTTCCCATTGGAATTTTCAGTCATTGTCAACAAAAGATAAGATGTTGCCAACTTAATATGTACTAATTTTATGACTGAAATGAATCTTATCATAATAACAGACGATATATTTCATTTTTTCACTGAAATGATGATTTTTTTTGTATTGTCTTCTTTTGGATATACAGTGTGTTTCTAAAGTCCCGGACTGTTGGAAAACTTCGTATTTCCACAACTAGAAGAGCTTCAGCCACATGTCTTTTTGCAACAAGATGGTGTACCACCTCATTGGGGTGCCATCGTTCGTACTTCTTTGAATGACCATTTTCCAGGAAGATGGATTGGGCGAGGAGGTCTAATTCCCACCTGATATAACGCCGCTGGACTTTTTCCTTTGGGGATTTGTAAAGGACAATGTTTACAGGAGGAGAGTAATGACTTAAAAGCCAGAATTACAACCGCAATAGTCTCTGTGGATGCCGACATGCTTACCGCTACCTGGCGTGAAATTGACTATCGACTTGATATTCTCCGTGCGACGAAGGGGCCACACGTGGAAGTTCATTGACAAGGGTCATGAAACTTTTTGAGTCTATCTAACCATTTATGTTATTAATTTTAATCTATCTTTATTATTTTAGGAGTTATTAAACATCAAAATGGGTCCGGGACTTTATAAACACCCTGTATTTGTGCATAGTATAATTTTAGTGTAATGAATTGTTTGTAAAAGTGTATTGAAACTTAATTTCATAAAATAATGTATTATCTAGAATGTGAAAATGTGCATCACGTAAAGATAAATTTTGTATTTCATGCACTTTTGCACAAGAGTGCAGCAGCTATTGCACCAAGATCTGAATATTTATAAAACTAGTTTATAGTACGAACGCACCTCATTTGTCATGTTACAATTTCCAACTTGTTTTAAGCTGTATTGTATAAAGTTGAAAGGAGGCCATATTTTTATTTTTCTTCTAAGTATTAAAATTGGAACCCCTCCTTATATTAAGTTCTTGTATAGATATGTTTATGAACATCTTTCATAACAATGTCACTATCAGGGCTTAACAAATGCAGTCGGCACTGGCTACCAATTTTTTTTATCTGGCGACCTAGTTATTTAATCTTTCGGGGGAATTTTTGTAAAAAAATTAAAGTAAGAAATGAGCACAAATGACATGTTTGTTTTCCTCCACCCCTACTCGTGTGGGGCAAGCAGTTATCTTCATTTTCTCTCGTACTTTTAATAGCAGAACTAAATTTAAAAGGCATTTTCCAACTCATGCACTGAAAACACCATTCTTTTCAGTTATAGCCAGCTAGTATATGTCACGTGATTAGAATGGGGAGGGGAGAGGGGATATTTATATAAAGCAGTAAGAAATAGTGTCAATTCAGCCTCTGTGGCATCTAAAATTGGATGCAATGCTAAAAAATGCTAGAGTTTTTTTTTCTTTTGTAAGTTTCAAATCTGATTTTTATGTTTATATAAGTTGTCAACATACAAGTGATTATAAATTTCATTAGAAAAAATATTTATATTATCTTTCTAAATTACGTACTATTCTAAACTGTGTAACTAATAATTCTAAACTATGCTTGTTATTAATTTTTCAAATAAAAAAATGCCTGATAAACACTTGTGTTTTTTCAAAATCAATGAAGGGGAAGAGGGGTGGGGATATTTTTTACTAGCGACTACTATTATTTTCTTCTGGCTACCACATTTTATCAAATTTGTAAAGCCCTGGTCATTATCAATAAATCATTTTTTTAAAAAACAATATATAATTTGATTTGAAGTAAAAGAATTATTTCCCCTCAAATGAAAAATTCCTTGAAATAATCTTTGCATATTAATTTGTTGTGCAATACTATGTGTAACCAAACTATCATTCATTAGTGCATTTTTATTTATTTCAAAGTTTTTATGTTAGCTTTAAAATCAATCTGATTTCCGATGTTAGCTTAAATTGATTTAAGCCAATAGATAAAGTTGGATTTCCCGATGTTAGTTTTAAATCTATCTAAGGCTTAGTAGATAGATCAATGTAGATAAATCGTTTTCATGATGTTAGCACTAAATCGGCATTTTGTTTTAAATTGATTTAAAGCCAATAGATAATAGGATTCCCAATGTAAGCTTTAAATCTATTTTTGGTACTTTCTCTATTATCCCGTCGACCCCTTTTCATAAGAAAAAACTATTGCCCAACTGTAAGATGAAACTCCTAACTGTAAGATGAAACGCCCAAAATCCAAAATGCAGTCCCATTGACTGGATATCAGAAGCATTCTACGTGTTTTGTTATGTCATCCATTGGTTTTCAATTCGACATTTCTATGTATTTTTCATTCTATTTTACCAATTTATGAGTTATTTCATTGCTAATTGGCTGAGAATCAAGAATGTGTAACAAATCTGACAAGTTAATGTGGCGTCACAATCATGCATTTTTTGTGTTAAATCCTAAATTTTGGCGATAGTTTTTATAAAAAATTGTTGACAGGGTAATGGAGAATTACCCTATTTTTAGGTACATTCGTAATTATATAAATACGTAGCACCTGTAGTCATCGTTTGGTCTGCCTGTCCCAGGGTTAGAAATTGGGAATTCGAAGTAAAGCGTCAAATGACACCTGCAATTTTTTTTCCTAGGTTAATTTTTTTCCTATATCATATTTTCTCATTTCTTTTTTAACCCATGTTAACAATAATATTGTGAGTTTTTTATTAACACTTTCCAACCTAGTTGAAAAGTGTTTATGACTTCGGTTTGTCTGGCCGTGCTCTAACTCCCGTAAATAGGCTCGGAATATGTTATAGTCGCTATCTATAGCATGTTCCCTATTTCAGCGGGAGTGTGTAGCACTGATAGTTTTTTTACAGGGACACTCAAAAGAATTCCGTTACATTGCGGTCTATGGGGAAAAATCATTTGCAGTTTATTTAAATAATGTTTCACTATTTTAAACGCATTGAAATATATATATATCACTAAGGTGCATTAAAAGAAGCTTAATATGGAATAGGGTGTGCATAGCACTCATAGTTACTTAACAGAGACAGTCAAAAGAATTCTGTTACATTACGTCTATGGAGAAAAATCGTCTGCAGTTTATTTAAATAATGTTTCCCTATTTTAAACGCATTGAAATTTATATATATCACTAAGGTGTATTTCAAGAGGCTTACTACAGAATAGTGTGTGTACAGCAGTCATCGTTCATTTACAGGGATGCACAAAAGTTCGCGAACACATTTCAGTATTATTTTACTCCAGACTTTGAAACTGTGCTACGCGTTTCCTAACTGAACTAAAAATGAACATCCTATGTAGTATATATACAAATCTATAGATCCTATACAGGGCTGAATAAAATATTCGGATTACTTAGATGTTATCTTTTAGCTTATTAAACGGTATGATTTGTAAAATTATTTTGGAAGCGTTGGAAAGTGGTACATAATCTATGCTTGACGCATGATTTTTCGTTCTTGTTTTTGATAAATGAATTGCTTATCGAGTTAAAAGCGATTAGTATCACATGATGATATGTTTTCCCATTTCTCGAGTTGTAGCATCTGAAATTCGGTTCAAAAACAGAGTTTAACAATATCTATATTTTTTAATTTCTTCTACCTTTACCCTCCCCCCCCCAAAAAAAGAATAAAAAACAACAAACAAATTAGGCATCAAATTTGACGACCAGGTATAATTTTGTGGTCGTCAAATGCAATAATTTAGTTGCATTTGGTGACTAAAGACTGCTAATTTCTAACCCTGGTCTGTCTATGTGTCCACATATAACAGCGCAAACACTATCCAACTGAATGGTTTGAAATTTAATATACATTATCTTTGCAGAATTGTGTCGAATCATTTCAAATTTTATGACAATCGGGTCAAAACTTAAAAAGATATTCATAAAAGTTTTCCTTATTCTATTGAATCCTATATCATACGTAATCTGTATAGTAAAAGGGCAAGTCATGTGACTGAGGAGAACCAATACGAGCTAACCACATCTTTTTCCATAGGCCAAGGGGCCATTTTTATTAAAAATTATTTTTTAGAATAAAATTGCGTAAAAGTTACATTTTTCGAAAGATCGTTCACAAAAACGGTTTGCTTGAGAGAGAGGAGTTACATTCCAAAATGTATAGATTCTGAGATAACTTCAGTGGAAATAAGGTTAACAGCCGAATGTCTCATAAACACAGGAGATTCATTCACAGGAGGAGTCATAAATATTAACCATGGAGGTCATCCTTCGCAAAGCAAGATCTCCAGGATGAATTTACAACGCTGTCTGGTAAAGGTTAAAATTCCCGGTTGCCACCGGCCACAGGACGACTTTATGCTAGGCATCTGATCGCCAAAGTGGCGATTTCTATTTTTAATGTAGCAGTATATCAAATTTTTAGCGCCATTTTGTTTCCAGGGATGCCATTTTGCTGCCGAACGGCTGATTTCAGCTTTAATTTTTAAAAAATTGAATCTGCTATTTCCGCATAAAACAATCTCAATTGTCGTCAAGTGATCACAGAAAAAGATCGCGAAATAAAACCGCGATTTTCGGCAAGCAACCGCAAAGTAAAACCACTATTTTAGGAAGTGACCGCAAGATAAAACGGCAATTTTCAGCAAACGATTGCGAAATTAAACTGCGATTTTCGTTAAAAGATCACGAAATAAAATCGTGAATTTCGGCAAGTGACCGCGAAATTATACCGCGATTTTTGTCAAATAATCACGAAATAAAATCGGCGATTTTCGTCAAACGATTTCGAAATAAAACTGCTATTTTCGTCAAACGATCGCCAAATAAAACGGCAATTTTTGTCAAATGATCGCGAAACAGGCATGAGATTCTTCCGATCTGTAGGCGAAGTGACAAAAAACCGCGAATTTTGTCAGAGGATCGCGGGAAAAACGCGAATTTAGTCAAAGGATCACTGAAAAAACATGAATTTTGTCAAAAGATTGTGTGAAAAAACGCGAATTTCTTCAAAGGTTCGCTGAAAAAACACTAATTTCATTAAAATATCATGTAAAAAACACGAAAATCTAAAAAAAAAATCGCGCAAAAGCACGAAATTTGCTTTAAAATTGTGGAAAAAACGCACAATTCGCCAAAAGATCGCTGAAAACACACGCATTTCGCCAAAGGAACGCCGAAAAAACGCGCATTTCGCCAAAAGATCGCCGAAAAAACGTGCATTTCGCCAAAAGATTGGTTTTTTTTTGGAGTAAGTAAACTGCCACTGTGATAATTTTATTTTTATATACTTTGAAAGATGTTTCCGTAATATTCATATTTTTAAATATTTACTTTAAAACTATTTAAATTTACTATCCACGGTAATAAGTGGCCACTAACTTGACATTAGTGGCTACTAAACATACAGCCTTTACTGGCCACTGGCTACTAATGAAAATAGTGAATTTTAACCTTTACTGTCTGGTGTCTAAAAAAAAAAAAAAAAAAAAAAAAAAAAATCTCATCTGTAAACATGGCATATGTAATAATAATAATAATAATAAAAAAAGGTATCTTCATTTCGTTCCTAGAAGATGATATAATTCATTTCACTGAAATAATAATGATGATATTTTTACATTGTAAAACTAGTTATAGCATGAAATGAACACTCCTTTGTCACGCTTAATGTGCAATTTCCAACTTGTTTTATTTAAAAATCAAACAATCAAATTACCCTATGTATACAAGCTCGTTATTTATAACTTGCTCATTAACCCTGGGCCTCCTATGAGGCTCCTACTTCGAATTGCAATATTCGAAAGAAAAAGATAATTTTTGTTAATTCTAGCACCTAATAGTGATAGCATATGTCGATACATTTACTATTATGACGTTACTTATGTTTCAGCATTTAATAATAATAATATTAATAAAAGTTTTATTAATTATTAGTAAACCGTTTGCATTTCTTTTAATTTAAACATATGTTTCACTCTTTAAATTTAAATTAAGGACTCCTTTTCCGAATTAGTAAAAAATACTACTAAATTTTTTATGTTTGTTTAATCTGGTTGTAATACTGATAAAAAAAATTTAATGGGCAGTTCACAGGCATTTTGTTTAAAGAAGAATTTCAATTTTACTGACCTTCCAGAAATAACGGAAAACACAAGATTTTTGATATTTCTTTTATTATCAGAAATGTCTCACATCTTTACAACTAAAAGTTTTATTTATCTTGCATAAAGATAATATGTTTTATAAATGTAGCTAAAAAGAAGTGGAATCTCATGGAAATAGACAGGACATAGAAATATTTTCATGCCGAATTGAAATAGGTTGTAAAGTTTCAGTAAATCATAAATAAAAAAAGAAATGATGCAAAAAATTATACAAATAGTCACATTTTATAGCTAAATCGTGCTTGTATACTTATTGTTGTTGTATGCCTCATACTCATTATTTTTACATTGTAAAACTAGTTATAGCATGAAATGAACCTTTGTCACACTTAATATGCAATTTCAAACTAGTTTTATTTACAAATCAAACAATTAAATTACCCATATATACAAGCCTTGTTATTTATATTTTTCTCATTAAATATGTGTAAAAACTGCAGCCCTCTTGTCTCAGCTGTTTTATGTTGAAAATCGACTGTACGAAATTGATTTATTTTTTTTCTTTCTCTGTGAATAGTGTTGGCAAGACAAGTTTGATGAACATGTTTGTGAACAAGAAATTCTCCAACGCATACAAAGCGACCATCGGTGCAGACTTCCTCACGAAGCAGGTTGCTGTCGACGACAGACTGGTCACAATGCAGGTACGTATGTCTTCTTACATAGATATATGTATATATATATATATATTGGATTATGTACTTTATGACTCTATTTCAAGTTTTATCTGTATATTATAGGTATGGTTTTCCTTTTTAATATTGTATTTGTTTTTTTATTTTTTCACAGGTTTTATTCATTGTTTATGAGTAGGTAGTCCCTAAATCATATTCTTTAGCAATGTTATGGATGATGAAACCACGCATTTTATGTGTGGTATTTAGGCATTTGGGACTTGATAATTCTGTGTAAATTCCACAAATTTCATTTCATTTCATTCAATTTTTAATTTAATTTATTCTTCTTTTAAATAAGTTTTTGGTATCTATATTCAGTGTGTTGGGGAATACTTTCATTGACAACTAATTATTACATACTTAATCATTATTTCATAGTTTAAGTTGGAGTTATGGTAATGTTTCATTTATGGTTATATATATATATATATATATATATATATATATATATACAGTGTGTTTCAGTACAGTGCAGAGTCCAAAATCTGGAATCCTTCACAACTCATGTGTTCTGATTTTTCCGAATTTGGGATCATTTTCCGTTTGCCCCCCCCCCCCCCCCCCCCCAAAAAAAAAAAAAATGAAGGAAAAAACTAATTTACGGCCAAACTCCCTCCTTTCATCCTGTACATTATTTATATCAGGGAAGCCATTGCAATAAAAGAAAAAAATCCCTGTCGGCTACAGGCACAGGTAGATTTCAAAGACTCAGACCATGGGGCACCTGTTTGTTGGGAATTGAGGAACAAATGACCTTTTTGCCATGATGCGGCAGTTGGACCCACCCACTTCAACACCTAACTTGTTTGCAGTCAGAGCCAGCCAGCAGGGATTTTTTTTTTTTTTGCTATAAGGATTGGTTCTGTAAAAAACTTGTCAATATAAAAGTTTTAGATAATATTAAGAGGATTTATAATAAATTTAAGCAGATTGGATATCTTGCGAATTGATAAGTTATGAATTTTTTTCAGCTAACATCCCCCCCACACATTTTCTGCCCATTTTTAATGCTATCAAAAATCTGTCCTACATAAAATTTTCAGCCCTTTTCCTAGAAGTAAGAATAACTTTAAACAGATTCGATATGTATTATAATTAAGAAATGATGGGGGAGGGGGGGGTCTGTTTTCACAAAAAGCCCCCCCCCCCCCTGGTTTGATTTTGTCCATTTACGAACCTGACCGAGATTTGATGCCCTTTGATTTTATGTATCCGTTTGGAAGAGATTTGTGCAGAGTTATGGGAGTTATCGTGTCCATAAAAAAAATGACATAGATAGATAAAGTTTTGAAGTGGGGTTGGTGTTTGGTTTCTGGGAGTCATGATCTGCAAACATATTTCAGAAATTCCAACATAGGGGAGAATGTAATGGGTAGTATTTCTTACGAAATCTACCTAAAAAAGATAATACAAAGCAGATATTTTAAAAGAAAAATGTTGTTTCAAAAAAGGTTACAAAAAAAATTTATTGAAACATTATAATTGTTTTAAAATTTACTTTTAGGTAGATTTCGTAAGAAATACTACCCATTACATTCTCCCCTATGTTGGAATTTCTGAAATATGTTTGCAGATCATGACTCCAAGAAACCAAACACCAACCCCACTTCAAAACTTTATCTATCTATGTCATTTTTTTTATGGACACGATAACTCCCATAACTCTGCACAAATCTCTTCCAAACGGATACATAAAATCAAGGGGCATCAAATCTCGGTCAGGTTCATGAATGGACAAAATCAAACCAGGGGGGGGGGGCTTTTTGTGAAAACAGACCCCCCCCCTCCCCCATCATTTCTTAATTATAATACATATCGAATCTGTTTAAAGTTATTCTTACTTCTAGGAAAAGGGCTGAAAATTTTATGTAGGACAGATTTTTGATAGCATTAAAAATGGCCTCAAGGGGGGCAGAAAATTGGGGTATAAGAATAAAAAAATTCATAACTTTGTCCATTCACAAGATATCAAATACATTTAAATTTATTATAAATCCTTTTACTATTATCTACAAGTTTTATATTGACAAGTTTTGTATAAGAGCAACTCTTACGGCAGAAAAAAAAATTCCCTGCTGGCTCCACCTACAGGCAGAGGTATATTTCGAAGTGTGCGGTCCCAACTGCCGCATCATGACAAATAAACAGGCGCCCCACAGTCTGCATCTTTGAAATCTACCTGTGCCTGTAAGCCAAGCCGTCAGGGATTTTTCTTTTTTATGGTATATATAGTATTTTTTCAAATTAACTACATTTATTAGTTTAATATATATACATATATTTAAAATATTTTTAAGTTATGAAAAGAAAATGACAATCCTATTTAATTTTATTGCGTAAATTATAATAATTTGTTGCAATTGTACAGATTGAAAAAAATGTCCAACTTTTTCTGTCTTTCATGCCTTCTTTTTTTTTTTCCTTAGCAGTCACAATATTTTAAAATGTGTGCTTAATTTTATGTGAAGTGTTAAACTCTTTACTCACTTTCACTAAGATTTTAACACACAAAATTATAAATTAAGCGCATATTTTAGAAATATTTTGACGACGTAGAATGAAAGAGACATCTTTCAATAAGAAAGGTGTCAAAAAAATTAAAATAGTTATGAGGAGATATTTTCAAAATAAGAATGCATACCTACGCCCCCCATAGGTTTAACATCAGAGAGGAGAATTTCAGATTTGACTGATGAAGAGCCTTAACCCTTTCACGACAAGCTTCTTTTACAGAATTGGGTACTTCTCTATTATCCCGTCGACCACTTTTCAGAACAAAAAAACTGTCACCCAACTGTAACGCAAAATAAACGGGAGAACGTTCTCATCGGAATATCAAAATAAATAAATAAATAAATAAACTATGAGAATTTAAGGACACAATTGTTATTTTAAATAATTGAAATAACTCATAAATCGGTAAAACACAATGAAAAATACACGCCAATGTCGAATTAAAAACCACTGGATGACATAACAAAAACGTAGAATGCTTCTGACATCCAGTGAATGGGACTGCATTTTTAGCGCTTCATCTTACAGTTTGGCGATAGTTTTTAACACTTTCCAACCTAGTTGAAAAGTGATTATGACTTCGGCTTGTCTGCCGTCTGTAGCATGTTCCCTATTTCAACGAAAGTGTGTAGCACTTATAGTTTTTTTACAGGGACACTCAAAAGAATTCCGTTACATTGCGGTCTATGGGCAAAAATCATTTGCAGTTTGTTTAAATAATGTTTCACTATTTTAAACGCATTGTAATGGATATAGATCACTAAGGTGCATTACAAGAAGCTTAATGTGGAATAGGGTGTGCATACCACTTATACTTACTTTACAGGGACAGTCAAAACAATTCCGTTACATGACGTCTATGGAGAAACATCGTCTGCGGTTTATTTAAATAATGTTTCCCCATTTTAAACGCATTGAAATTTATATAAGGTGCATTACAAGAGGCTTACTACAGAATATTGTGTGTATAGCAGTCATCGTTCATTTACAGGGACACACAAAAGAATTCTCTACTGTATGTTAACAATAATTCCTGGAAGTGCGTTTTAAGTTACTGAACGCGATTTTAATTTTAAATCGCTTTTTGTCTATTATGTGGTGTGTATAAATTCTGTAGATCCTATACAGGGAAGCACAAAAGTTCGGGATCACATTTCCGTATTATTTAACTCCAGACGGAGAATTTTAAACTGTGCTACGTGTTTCCTAACTGAACTAAAATTGAGCATCCTATGTAGTATATATACAAATCTATAGATCCTATACAGGGCTGAATAAAAGTATTCAGATTACTTGGATGTTATCTTTTAGCTTATTAAAGAGTATGATTAGTAAAATTATTTTGGAAGCGTTGGAAAGTGTTACATAATCTATGCTTGACGCATGATTTTTCGTTCTTGTTTGTTCTGAAAAGGGGTCGACGGGATAATAGAGAAGTATCTAGAATTTTTAATCTTTTTACCACTGGTTTTTCAAAACAGAAATTTCTGCCTATTTGAATCGCAGAAATGCTGTCATTAAACAAGGAGATAATTCCTGAAATTGGTTTTTAGGGTTTCGTTCATCTCACGAAACCCTATTGCTCCCGCTCCGTTGTCTGTCTGTCACAGAGCCATTCTCGAAAACTATGTAACTTACAGAGTTGAAACTTTGTGTATAAATCAGAATATCAGCTGTGAAGAGCTGAAAATATTAAAATTTGAAAAATTTGTATTATTTTAATAAATAGAGATAAAAAACCAAAATTCTAACAGCCTTTTCCTAGTCAATTTAAACATTTTTCGTAATAGCCAATGCCAAAAATTAAAAATCCACGAAGAAATTCTTTCTACCATAATTAATTTTCTATCAGACGATTTCCACGTGAAAATGAAATAAAAAGTTTAACCAAATGAAAAAAAAGATAAATATGAAATAAAATTGATTGACGTCATAGTCGTAATAAAACGGAAAATGTCAAACATTTCTCAATAATACAAGGAGTATGTGTAAGTACACAAAGCAGATTAATATCACATCATTAGAGAATGATAACGAAAATCTGACGTACTATGGGAAGTTTAACAGATTTTTCAAATGTTTGAGAATAATACAAAGCGAGTATCAATATAAATAATAGAGAATGGTAAATAGATGAGTTTGAGAAACATATTGAATCGTGATAAAAATCAGATTATGGAAATATTCGCATATTTTAATATTTTGAAGGTGTACAATCTGTTTAATTTTGAAATTATTTTTTAAAATATTACATTGAGTCCGCATGACGGATATTAGTATGACCGAATATAATAGCGGGTTTGGCCCGCTATCCGGCTGGTTTAGATATTCGAATAAACGAACAAATAGACCGGTAAATTTTTACTTTATAAAAAACATGACTTTTTTTTAAATCTAAATGAAATTTGTTTGAATTTATTAAAGAAAGGATAAAATGTTTTGAAAGGAATATTAAACGAAACCCTTTGAGCTATCTTCGATCACACTTACCCACTTGTTTAAATAGGGTATGCCAAATTGTTTACTTGGATATAATCTTTCACCAAATAAAGTGGTAAAGATCTGTAAAATTATTTTAGGAATGTTGGAAATTGTTACATAATCTATGCTGGACGCCTGATTTTTTGTTCTTGTTTATTTTAACTCAAATAATATAAATAAAATTTACTTTTTTCTGCCATCCTGCTGTAATGTATTTATTCAAGAAACTTTTTAGACAAATTTGTATTTTCTTTTCAACACTTTCCAACATAGTTGAAAATGGTTTATGAATTTGGTTTTGTTTGTCTGTCTGTGCTCTGACTCGCGTAAATATATACGTATTGTCATGCAATTGACATAGGTTATTGAAGTTTACTATGGCATGTTCGGTATTGAAATTGAAGTGTGTAGCACTTTATTGTTCCTTAACAGATACACTAAAAGAATTCAGTTACAATACGGTCTATGTGCAGAAATTGTGGTTTTTTAAAATCACGTTACACCATTTCAAACATAAATTGAAATTGTTATAAATGAATCAGGTGCGCTACAATAGGCTTACTATAGAATAGGATGGGCATAGCACTTATAGTTTCTTTACAGGGATACTCAAAAATCGTTTGTGGTTTATTTTAGCAATATTGCACTGTTTGAAACATATTGGAATTTATACAGGGTGTCCGAAAAGTCTGGAAATGGTCCAATAACTCGAGAAATATACATTGTATTGAAAAACGGCAAAATGCATGTTCAGTAGTTTTGAAAAATCTATTGAGGGATATCAAAGTTGCCATTTTTCTAAAATACAGGGTTTCAAGTGCTGCGCAATTTGCGCATATCTGCGCAGAAATATTGGTCAGCACAAATGTACTGACTGGGGTTTAAAGAAATAGCAGATGAAATTTGCAGTAAAAGCGTATTAGCTGATTTTAATAACCCCAAAAAGTTAATTTAAACTATTAAATTAAGATTCAATTTCTAACATGAAACATATGTCCAACTAAACTAACTATTAAAGTAAATGTATGAATTCCATGAAGGTTGGAATTAAAGACAACTATATTTAAAACAATCAATATATTTATTCAAAAACTTAACACATGTAAAAATGCAAATATAGTAAACTTAAATATATATATAATCACTTACTTAAAAATAGAAATAAACTCATTTAAATAAACAATAAACAGACATCATGACATGTAACCAAAGCTTCATTAAACAAATCATATTTCCTTTCTGGAACCCAAGGTAAATAAATTAAAACGTTCATTTCTAACTTTATTTGATTTGTGAAAAACTTGAATGAAACCTGTTTTAATATCCAATAAACAGCAAATAGATCTCCAGCACAACTTTAATTGAAAAACACCGCATAAAAGGAAAAACCAATTGAAGATATTTAAACACTTATATGTCGATACTTTAGAACAATGAGCACGTTGACTAACACAAAGTTAACACTCGATGAGGAAGATATACAGCCAGGTTCACCACACGTATTTCACCTTAAAAACATACGGGGAAAAACCATCAGGCTTCACCATTATCTATCATCGTTAAAATACTAAAATGTCCAAAGTTCCAAAGAAATCAAACACAGCACTACGATATTAATCTGAACAATTATATTCCTTTCATATGTAAAACTAAACCTTATGAGCCTTATAAACGAGATATTGCATCATACCGGAAAGATCATAACCACAGCTTTCACATTTCTCCAGACGAGGATGATAAACAAACAACTAAAAGGATGCAAGCCAGCTACGAATGTCAATGGGCAGAACTATTTATACTCACAACACCCTAAAAGAAAAGCTTCCACGCATGTCCGATCGCTTCTTCTATCAGCTTCTCGAATGCCGTATGCAAATCTGACAACATCGGCACGAGGCAAGGAACGAACCACGACTGCGTTGAAACGCACCGCCATCTATGAGCGTTCGGAAGAACTACTCAGATAAACAAGAGATACGGTCGATGTGTCGATACGATGCTATCCGGAAATGTCGTGAGCAAGGGATTGAAATGTGAAGTAAAAGGGCTTTAAACATTATAAAATATGAAACGGTAGTTTAAAAGAAAGTTTATTAAAAGTGACTTAATGTTATTTTAATAAAAACATTTATCAAAGATGTCACTGAAAGATATTTATCAAGTATATGTAAAAAGGATAAATTAAATAAAAGGTAAGTTGTAAAAGTAATTATCCTTAATACATTTAAAGTATTGTATTATATTTAATGATTAAATAAAAGGATATTATATCATGAAAGTATAGTATATAATGTATTATAAATGACTTTTAATGAAATGTAAATGAGGTAATGGAAAGAGTAAGCATGGTGATAAGAACTAGGGACTGCTTTTTCCCAACAAGAAATACAATTGCTGCGCATATCTGCGCAGAAATAGCATTTTTCCTTAAATTTGCGCCAAAACGTACTTCCGATCCAGTACCGATCCGAGAAACAAAAAAAAATTCCATTTTTAACTTTTTCCTGCCGGTAGTTTTTCCCCCTAATGCACTAAAAGCCGGGACTTCCCATCTTCTGCAAAGAGTTGGAGGATTTGATTGACGTACTCTCCGTAGGGGAGAGTAAGCCACGCCTCCTCTAGACGGCGCACTTGTGCTACTGTTCTGGGTCAAACAAAGAGATTCTACTCAACCTACCAGAAATGAAACAAAAGTGACTGACACCATGGACAGAAGTTTTCTACGCGAACTCTCTCTTTCCTCCGTGAACTGACACTAGTTCAGATTGACTGGGTTGGTTCCTAGGTTATTTGTCCGAATCGCCGAATGCAAGTTTACTCAGTTCACAAGAGAGAGAGACCATTTCTGTACTGTACAGTGAACAGTGAACTTCATATATAACTGTGTCTGTTATCAGTTATGCCATATTATTGTTTTAAGTTTGTTAAAATAAAATAACTCGCTTTCTCTCACAGCTAAATCACAATGAAAATGAAACAAATATTTCTTCCTTTGTTCATTCTCCTGATTGGTCGAATTGTGGGTGTGCGACGTCAAAGGCTTGCCGTTGTCATGAAAGATTAAAATAGGATTTTCTGTCTTCGAAAACGTGTGCTAATGAAAGAAGGAGGAAAAAAAAAACATGCATCTGACGGTTGAGTTCATTCAAATTCTATTTTTGTCTTCCGCGTAGCATGCAGTCGTAATGATTATTTTATGATTACAGTACCTCTGATTAATTTACGATTTTTCATCGCATCTGCGGTGGTGGTTGGGGGGGGGGGGGTGATTTACGGGATTTTACAGTATCATCTATTGGGAACTATATTTAAATTTATTGTGTTTTAACTTTTAAGCGTTATGTTTTAGTGTATTATTCCTATTTTATTATTCGTTATATTGTCATAAAAAATATATTTTTTTTTTTTTTTTTTACATATCTCGAAAATCCGGAATTGCCGAGATTTTGCCGATTCCGGATTTTCAAGGTTCAACCAGGGGTGATTCTGGTCCTAATTTTCCGAAAAATTAAGGCAGTGATTTCCGAAAATTAAAAAATATATCTGTCATAAATCCAAAAATTCGGACATAAAGTGTATCTGTATTTCGGCAAATGATGGCCGAAAAAAATCAATCTCGTCGTTCGTTTGAAGAAAAGTCGCCAATTTTGTCAAAGGATCACGGGAAAAACAGGACTTTCATCAGAGAATCTCGAAAAAACGGCAAATTTCGTCAAAAACATTGTGAAAAACGACAAATTTCGTTAAAAGATCGTGAAAAAACGGCAAATTTTGTCAACAGATCGCTGGAAAAACGTGACTTTCGTCAGAAAATCGCGAAAAACCGGCAAATTTTGTCAAAAACATTGCAAAAAAACGGCAAATTTCGTCAAAAAAAACACAAATTTTATCAACAAATCTCGAAAAAACTGCAAATTTCGTCAAAAGATCGTGAAAAAACACAAATTTCGTCAAAGGTACGCAAAAAAAAAAGCGGCGGGATTACCCCCCCCTCTGTTAACTTTACAGAAAATTTGCTGTTAATTTCAGAATTTTTTTTTTACTCAGAATCACCCCTGGGTTCAACTGTACCACTGTACTATTGCTTTTTAGGAGTTTATCAACATTAAAAATTTTAATCTGCTCCAAAAACAGCTTTTATTGCTACAAAATTAGATTTTTGCTGCTACAAAACCCGATTTTTACTGCTCCAAAAATGGATTTTACTGCTCCAAAATAAGATTTTTGCTGCTCCAAATCTGCTACAAAATGGCTTTAGTGCACTTTCATCCCTGAAAATATTAAACACTTATTTTTCCGTTTTTCAATCTGATGTCTATTTTTAGAGTTATTGGAGCATTTCCAGACATTGCAATGGTAACGATTCTCACAGCATGGCACTCGATGACAGCGCCCTCTACAATGTTTCGAAGAAAATGTTCAATACAAAAGTGACGTGTTTTTCCCCGTAGAATCTGAATCTGCAATAAAAAAATGTGGTCATCTTTTAAGATGTTAAAGTAGTGGGGGGGGGCAGGCAACTTTGATATTCCTAAATAGATTTTTCAAAAATATCGAACATGCATTCTGCCTTTTTCAACCTGATATTTCTCGAGTTATTGGACAGTTTCCAGACTTTTCGGACACCCTGTATATATATATATATATATATATATATATACAGTAATCTGTTAACATTTGTGAGGGTTACGTTCCAGGAAAACCTTGCGAATGTTGAGAGTATCTCTCTGCACTAAAAAAAGAGTTACGTTCTATAAAATTTTAATTAGAGTGCCCACAGTATTTCAAGAAAAGAAAAGTGATGTAGGTATTAATAGTACGTTATGCATAACATGTATGTATGTATGAATGTACACACATATTCATATTTATGGAATTTATTTAATGAAGATAATTCGAATTAAACTGTTGTGCACTTACACTGTGTGCCGTTAAAAATGCCTGGAAGTCCATTTTCAGTTGCGGGGAATGCATTTTTAAATGTAAGTCATTTTTTGCCTGTTACTTGGTGTGTATAATTTCCATAAATCTAGTACAGAGTGACACACACACACAAAAAAATCTCTAGTACATCTCTGTTTGATAGAATTCCAGAAGGGGACTATGTATTTCCTAACTGATGTTATGCAAGTATATAGCCATATTGATTTGTCATATACAGGGCAGCACAAAAGAATTCAGATACTTTTTTGAATATTAATGGTAACTGCTGAAATTAGGTTAAGGCTTTTACTCTTTTTTTTCCTTTTTCTCTTCTCTCAAACTATTTATATTTAAGCAAATATTAGGTACATTTCATAAGAAATACTACCTCATTTACCTCTAAGTTGGAATTTTTGCACATCTATACTATAGGTGCAGATTCCCAAAATTTGGAAGCAGTCACTGGCTCCTAAACCCTAAAAATCCAGTGGCCACAATTTTAAAACAAACGCATAAAAACAAGAGTGTTTATATGGGGTAAAAAAAAAAAAAAAAATAAAAATCAGGAATTCAAAGTGTAAAGTAATCTATTTAATATAAACACATGTACAACCAAAATTTGAATATTAATTAAATCTTAAATCATCTACAGTCAGAAGATAAAGTTGTGCAAGATATGGTTTAAAAAAAATATGTATATAAGCTAAGCAATCATGATAGCGGGGAATATCAGAAAAACAACATTTCTTACTTTGATTTTGCCAGACAAAAGTACATATGAAAGAAAATCTGAATGTGTGAGAATATTTTGCACTATAAAAATCAAAACACACTTCAAACATTTGTTTATATATTATATTTAAATCACAGTCTATGTAAAATTATCAGATTCAAACTGTTACGAATAACATTGCTATTCGAATATATTTAATAGTTTGATGTGTTTAACAGATCATTCTGAAATGTTATTAAAAGATAAAAATAATGTTTGTTATGTGTTTTGGTCTTAATCTTTAAAAAAATATATGTATCAACATTTCACGATGGGGACTGGGAATACCAGAAATGGATTACTTTTAAATCGCATGGCGACTTAAACACCAAAAGTTAGTGGCCACAGCAAAAAATTTAGTTGCCACATGGCGACTGACGACTGTGAATCTGCAGCTATAATATATACCGATTATGACTCCCAGAACTCAAAACCACACCCAGTTCAAAACTTTATCTATCTATATTACTTTTTTATGGACACGATAACTCCCATAATTCTGCACACATCTCTTCCAAACAGATACATAAAATGAAGAGGCATAAAATCTCGGTCCAGTTTGTTAATGGGAAAAATCGAACTGGGGGGGGGGGGGGGACTTCTTAATTGTGATACATATCGAATCTGTTTAAAGTTATTATTACTTCTAGGAAAAGAGCCAAAAATTTATGTTGGACAGATTTTTGATATCATTAAAGATTGCCCCAAGGGGGAGGGGGAGGGAGGTTTAAAAGAAAAGAATTCATAACTTTGTCAAATCAGAAGATATCAAATCCCAAAAGTTATTATAAATCCTCTTAATATTATCTACAACTTTTATACTGACAAGTTTTTTATAGGACCAACCCCTATAGAAAAAAAAATTAAAAAAAGAAAAAAAAAAGGTCCCTGCCGGCTCATTTGACACATCTGCACAGGTGACATTTTAAAAACGTGTCATTTGTAAAGAAACAAGTTTACCAGAAAGGAAAACTTCATCCAAAGGATTTTAAAAATTTTTATTAATAAATGCCTGGTTCGAATTGGATTAACTGGATTTCAACTTTCGTTTACGAAATGTTATTTTTCACAAAATTATAAAAAATGTAACTGCAGTGTTGCCAGTTGAGTTTTTTTTTTTTTTTTTTTTTTCTTAAATTTCAGATTGCTTGCTGCTACTTTTTTAGGGTTTCGTTCATCTCACGTAACCCTATTGCTCCCGCTCCGTTGTCTGTCTGTCACAGAGCCATTCTCGAAAACTGTGTAACTTACAGAGTTGAAACTTTGTGTATAAATCAGAATCACAGCTGCGAAGAGCTGAAAATATTAAGATTTGAAAAATTCGTGTTATTTTAATAAATAGAGATAAAAAAAACAAAATTCTAACAGCCTTTTCTTATTAAATTTGAACATTTTTCCTTATAGCAGATGTCAAAAATTAAAAATCCACGATGAAATTCTATCTACAATAACTAATTTTCTATCAGACGATTTCCACGTGAAAAATGAAAATGAAATAAAAAGTTTCACCCATTGAAAAAAAAAAAGATTAATATGAAATAAAAAAGATTGACGTCATAGTGGTAATAAAATAGAAAGATTTCTCAATAATACAAGGAGTATGAGTATGTGTGCATGTACACAAAGCCGATTAATTACGTCATTAGAGAATTAAAAAGAAAATCTGACGTCATATCGCAAGTTTAACGGATTTTTTCAAATGTTTCAGTATAATACAAAGCGAGTATGAATATGAGTAATAGAGAATAGTAAATAGATGAGTTTGAGGAACGTATTGAATCATGATAAAAACCAGATTATGGAAATATTCGCCTATTTTAACATTTTGAAGGGGTACAACATGTTTAATTTTGAAATTAATTTTTTTAAAAATATCGCATTTAGTCCACATGACAGATATTATGACAGAATATAATAGTGGGCTTCACCCGCTATCGGGCCGGTTCAGATATTCGAAAAACCGAGAAAAATAGACTAGAAAATGAAATTTATTTGGATTTTTTAAAGAAAGGATAAAGTGTTTTGAAAGGAATATTAAACGAAACCCTTTGTGCGAACTTTGATCACACTTACCCACTTGTTTAAAAATGGTAATATTTATTTCCTTTTATTTAATGACAAATTTAATAAAGCGACTATTACTATTTGAAAACAAATGACAGCAATGAAGCAATCTGAATAATAGGAATCAACAGGCAATACCAGTACTTTAGCCATCCCGGAGTCAGAGTCGGTTCCTTTAAAATTTCAGGAGTCAGAGTCGGTCATTTTTCCCCACCGACTCCGCAGCCTTGATGATAACTGCTGAAATGGTTTTCAAATGTGGTGTTGTATGTTCTTCCGAATTGTTTAACAATCTTATTTCAATTCTTATTAAACGGTGAAGATTTGTAAAAGTATTTTGTAAGTGTTGAAAAGTGTTACATAATGTTGGCTTGAAGCATGTTTTTTTACATTTTGATGTAATAATCTTTTAAGAATCTATTTATATATATTAACTTTTATTTACTTATCATATACGGAGCAGCACAAAAGAATTCAGGTATTTTTTCGAATATTAATGGTAATTGGGTTCTCAAATGTGTTGTGCATTTTCGGAATTGTTTAACAATCTTATTTCAATTCTTAATAAACTGTGAAGATTTGTAAAAGTGTTTTGGAAATTGCTACATAATCTAGGCTTGAAATATGTTTACACACTCTTTTTTAACATTTTCTAACTTAGTTGAAAAGTGTTTATGAATTCGGTTTGTCTATGCTCTAACTCACCTAAATATATATGTACAGTGATGCAATTGATATTATGTTATTGAGGTTTACTATGGCATGTTCAGTATTGAATATGAAATGTGTAGCACTTATAGTTTTTTTTACAGGGACAGTCAAAAGAATTCCGTTACATGACGGTCTATGGGGGAAAAAATCATTTGCGGTTTATTTTAATGATGCTATACAATTTCAGACATATATTGAAATGGATATATATCACTGAGATGCACTACAGAGGCTTACTATATAATTGGGTGTGTATAGCACTTAAATTTGTTTTACAAGGACACTCATAAGAATTACGGTACATGATGGTTTATGGTGAAAAATCGTTTGCGTTTTATTTTAAGAATTTTTAAATATTTCAAACAATTTGAAATTTATATGTGTGACTAAGGTGCATGACAAGAAGCTTACTATAGAATATTTAGAGTATAGTATTTATCGTTCATGTACAGGGACACACAAAAGGATTTGGTACTGGCTGTTAACAATGATTGCTGGAAGTGCTTTTTCAGTCTCTTAAAGTGTTTTTAAATGTAACTCAATTTTTTTTCTCTTACTTGGTGTGTATAATTTCTGTAAATCATATATAGGGCAGCACAAAAGTTCTAGAGTACACTTACGTTTATAGAGGGAAATTTTAAACTGTGCTACGTGTTTAATATCTGAACTAAAATTTAGTGCTCTATGTAACATATATACAAATCTATAGATCCTATACAGAGCTGCACCACAGAATTCAGATGTTTTTCTGAATAGTGTTAATAATTCTGAAAATTGGGTTTTTAAATACGTTATATGCATTTTCCAAATTATTTACTTAAATATTATCTTTCACCTTATATGTGGTATTGTTTTGTAAAATTATTTTGGAAGAGTTGGAATGTGTTACATAATCTATGCTTGAGGACGCTTGGGACTGAAATAAAATTCCGCCTTAGACAGAAAAACTTTATAGACATCCCGTTCACAGAGTATTAAACATTTCTTTGGCTAAAAAGTAAAACTAAAGTATCTTTTAACTTTTTTAATTAAATAAACATGAAATCTCAGTATATATTTTTATATATTTATAGTAATATTAATTTACACTACAAATTGATAGTACACAAACACACTGGTATACAAATCAAAACTACAGATTTTGGTGAAAAAAAGTTATATTTTTCCTTAACTTATATTTTGCCTTAATTCTATTATCTGAAATTTATTTAGAAAAAAAAATCTAATATTGTTGTTTGTTTATTTTTTTTTTTTCTTAATTGCTTCTTTTTAGGTAGCACATTGTATTTCAGTTAACATTGGTATTTTTTCATAATTGTTTTGCTCTATGTAAAAATTTTGTAAAAGCGTTAAATTCTTAAGAGCTTCTTCACATAATCTTTTAATTGGGATATTTTGTTCTTCGAGTTTAATAATTTCAATTTTGTCTTTTAAGGATAAAGTATTCGACGAATTTGATTTATTAATCCATTTAGGAATAATGACTTAAATTATATAACGAATCTCGTCTTTATAATATAAGAGTGTATACGACAACGATATTGTCTTGCACTTCCTGGGTTAAACACAAACTAAAGTTGTGTACACTTTCACAGTCTGCATTTTCTTTACCTATTGAAAAGAGCTAGTAGATATTTCGGAAAGTTGTGGCAATATCCTTTTTGTCTGAAATTCAACAAAGAAATCAGCCCTTTTTTTACATTATACGACAAACAAAAGTTAACAATTGACCAGGGCCGAAATACTTCAGGAGATGTTGAAAGTGTGCTTAAATCCCCCCAATGTGGCAGCCCTTTCTTTTTAAACAGATCTTCTTACATTACAGAAACCGAAGAATCAACTTGTCAGAAATCCCGTGACCCGTTGTTCAACAATTCGTAGTCATATACAATAATAGAATCATGCTAATATTCCCAAACCGCTTCAGCAATCAGTGAGGCCTTCTTCTGACCTCTGGGAGTGAAACTGGACAATACATGTCATTATGAAAAGATAAGGTTTCTTTCCTTATCTTTTCACACCTGATAGTGTTGCCTGATATTTCGCAGCGGAATTTTCTTCCTGCAACCCCAGAATGAACGTCCAGTTCCGCGTTACACAGATTGTTTCCGTCTTAGGCAGATTTCTCGGAAATTTCTATGTTTAAAAGTGTGGGACTCTGAAATGTTTCCGGCTTAGACAGATTTCCGGCTTGGACAGATTCCGGCTTAGATAGATTCCACTGTAATAACATTTTTCAAAATTTTTAAACTATCTAAAAAATTGTTTTAATTTTTTATAAAACTTTAAATATACATATTTTTTTAACCAAGCACAGTCAAACTTGCTATTTCAAATTAAACCTTATGGAATTATCTTTTAAAATGAGTGGAAAAGCAACTCCCTATGCCTGATAGAACCTGAGAAAATCAAAATTGAAAACATTTATGCGGGCAAAAAAAAAAAAAAAATTAAAAGGTGATTTTTTTAGAAATTAAAAAAATTAATTGTATGAAAATTTACGGAGATTAAAAAAATAATAAAAAGTATATTCTTATTGATATCATCAAGGAGAATGATTCCTGTAAGTTTCATCAAAATCTGAAATGGTCAGATTGAGTCACTGGTTGATTTGACATGGAATGACCCAGTGATCAAGGTCTTGCTGAGTACTTTATGAAAATGATTTAACAATACATTTACAATATGCAAAAAAAAAAAAAAAAAAAAAAAAACAGTTACTGTATAAGGGATCATATCTATCTATTTATTATCAAAAGAATTAACAAGTTTTTGTTCAAGAGAGAAAAAAAGGTACTTCTCCATTATCCAGTCGCCTGTTTTCCATAAATAATAATAAAAAACAAGTGGATAAGTGTGATCGAAGATCGTTCAAAGGGTTTTGTTTAATATTCCTTTTAAAACACTTTATCCTTTCTTTAATAAATTCAAACAAATTTCATTTAGCAACAAAAAAAAAAAGCCATGTTTTTTATAAAGTAAAAATTTACCGGTCTATTTTTTCCTTTTTTCGAATATCTAAACCAGCCGGATAGCGGTCCAAGCCCGCTATTATATTCTATCATAATAATATCCGTCATACAGACTAAATGGAATATTTAAAAAAATAATTTCAAAATTAAACAAATTGTACACACACATTCAAAATCTTAAAATATGCGAATATTTCCATAATCTGATTTTTATCACGATTCAATGTGTTTCTCAAACTCATATATTTACTATTCTCTTATTTATATTGATACTCGCTTTGTATTATTCTCAAACATTTGAAAAATTAGTTAAACTTCCTATATGACGCCAGATTTTCTTTTTAATTCTCTAATGACGTGTATTAATCTGCTTTGTCCACTTACACATACTCATACTCCTTGTGTTATTGAGAAATCTTAGACATTTTCAGTTTTATTACGACTATGACGTCAATCAATTTTATTTTATATTTATCTTTTTTTCAAAGGGTGAAACTTTTTATTTCATTTTCATTTTTCCCGTGAAAATCGTCTGATAGAAAATTAATTATTGTAGAGAGAATTTCGTTGTGGATTTTTAGTTTTTGGCATCGGCTATAATTAAAAATGTTTCAATTTAATAGAAAAAGGCTGTTAGAATTTTGGTTTTTTTATCTCTATTTATTAAAATAATACGAATTTTTCAAATTTTAATATTTTCAGCTCTTCACAGCTGCTATTCAGATTTATACACTAAGTTTCAACTCTGTAAGTTACAGTTTTCGATAATGGCTCTGTGACAGACAGACAACGGAGCGGGAGCAATAGGGTTTCGTGAGATGAACGAAACCCTAAAAAACAAGTGGATAAGTGTGATCGAAGATCGCTCAAAGGGTTTTGTTTAATATTCCTTTTAAAACACTTTATCCTTTCTATAATAAATCCAAATAAATTTCATTTAGCAACAAAAGAAAAGTCATGTTTTTTTATAAAGTAAAAATTTACTGGTCTATTTTTTTGTTTTTTCGAATATCTAAACCAGCCCGCTATTATATTCTGTCATAATAATATCCATCAATGCGATATTTAAAAAAAATAATTTCAAAATTAAACATCTTGTACACCTTCAAAATGTTAAAATAGGCGAATATTTCCATAATCAGGTTTTTATCATGATTCAATATGTTCCTCAAACTCATCTATTTACTATTCTCTATTACTCATATTGATACTCGTTTTGTATTATTCTCAAACATTTGAAAAATCCGTTAAACTTCTGATAGGACATCAGATTTTCTTTTTAATTCTCTAATGACGTGACATTAATCTTCTTTGTGTACATGCACATACTCATATACTCCTTGTATTATTGAGAAATCTTTGAAAATTTCCGTCTTATTACCACTATGACATTAATCATTTTTATTTCATATTAATCTTTTTTTCAGTGGGTGAAACATTTTATTTCATTATCAATTTTCTCGTGGAAATCGTTCAATATAAAATTAATTATTGTAGAAAGAATTTCATTGTGGATTTTTAATTTTTGGCAACTGCTGTAATGAAAAATGTTTAAATTTAATAGGAAAAAGCTGCTAGAATTTTGGTTTTTTATCTCTATTTATTAAAATAAGATTTTTTCAAATTTTAATAATTTAAATAATTATTTTCTTAATTTTAATATTAGTTTATATAGCTGGTATTCAGCTATATAAACACAAAGTTTCATCTCTGTAAGTTGCATAGCTTTTGAGAATGGCTCTGTGACAGACAGACAACGGAGCAGGAGTAATAGGGTTGCGTGAGATGAACGAAACCCTAAAAACTACTGCCAAACTGTAACGTCAATGCCAATAAACAAATGATAGAATATTGTCATTGGAATCTTTAAAAAAAAAAAAAAAAAAAAAAAAAAAAAAATTTGAAGAAGCTTCTTTCATTAAAGTGTTAACAGTTAATTAGTAACTTCAAGAAATAAAATTTACTATATAGTATATTATTGAAAACTTAAATCAATCTTGGCTATTTAATTATTTACATTTATTTTTCTGAATTATCCCTCTCATCTGGTGGATAAATGTTTTTGACGTGCACAAGTTGAAACTGATCTATTCCTGGTACATAACTATGTATTGCAACATCTTTCCTTTTTTTTTTTTTCGTGCTTTAATATCATGACATCGCTGTTTAATGACATAATTGTTATTTTAATTAACAAAATATTTAACAATTTTTTTTTTTTTTACACAAAAGCTATGCATCCAATTTGATGACTGAAAATACTTTCATTGTCATTGAATGCAATAATTTAGTTGCATTTGTTAACCAACAACCACTCATTTCCAGATTCTATTATCTCACTCGGTGGCTATATCAGGGTTCCCAGCCACACGAAAAATCTAGAAAGTTGGGGGATTTCAAAGTAGTCATGGAAATTTTAAAATCTATAGGAAAAGTCAGGGAATTTACAAATATTGCCTAAAAAGTCATGGAAAGGTCTGCAGACAGGGAGGGGGGGGGGGATTTGAAATCATTTCTTTTTCAGAAAGGTGTCACTATATTTCTCGCTACATGGCGCTTCTGAAAGATCTTTAGACTCTATAGGTGAAAATTAGCGGTCGCCACTCGCCATGTGGCGATTAAAGTTTTAAAAATTGGCGATTAAAAAATCAGCCATCGATCGCCACCCAAGTCGCCACTCGCCAAGTGGCGATTAAAAAATCTGTTATCGATCGCCAAGTGAAATACACCATTTTTCATGGAAATATGCATCTCTACATTGATTATATCTAATTAGAGAACTGGTTAATTATTTTTCCTACCAGATGCAAACAGATTTCAACGCCTTCGCTGTATTTTCAATATTTCGGCTTTTTCTCATGTGCTCTTACTTGCATGTTATGATTACTCTTTAGTTGGATTATTTTTTCAAGAAATACAGTTTTATTCTGAAAAATATATTCATCAGCTTTGATTCCACATGCATTTCAAGTAATTTATTCCTTTTTTCCCCACCGGATACTAGCGGGTTTTAAGGACATTTCAGTATTTTCAATATTTCGACTCCTGTCACATGATCATCCGTTGGATTATTTTTCTTTAAGAGATACTGTTTAATCTTGGGAAATACACTCATACTCATACAATAGGTATAAAACTCTTATAGAAAATATGTTTATATACAACGATTATAATTTATCTAGACGTTAAGAAAGTTTGAAACATAATTGTGGCTACTAACTTTAAAAAGTGGCCACTAATGAAATTGAGTCTACCGGCCACTGGCTACTAACTAAATTTCCCAGTTTTCACCTATATTAGACTCTTGTCAGTTTCAAGATGGAGAAATTCTTCCAAGTGCGATGCAGAAAAACTATCATATGGACAAAAGTTTTCTACATTTTTTAGACTTTTCTCAAGACATTTCACATTCTAGACTTTGTTGTATGGCATTCCAAAGGTCGATCCAGGCAAAATTAGGGGCCTATTTAGGACCCCTTCACAAAAATAAATTTCATAAAATATCCCCCTTTCACAAAATTCCTTTTTAATAAAATAGGCCTTTCACAAAATTCCATAAAAACTTACAATCTATTAAAATTATTATTTTGTGACTTTTAAAATGTGAATTTGTAAACAAACAAGTTCACCAGCGAAGAAAACCTCAGCAAAAAAGATTTTAAAAGTTTTTGTCATGCTTTTGCATTTGAGTAACTGGATTTCAACTTTAGTTACAAAATGTTATTTTTCACAAAAATTATAGTAAATTTCGCAAAAATAACCTTTACTTTCACAAAATGGGGCACCAAGAAAAAAAAAAAACCTGCATCGACCTCTGCATTCAATTGTAAACTGGCAAAGGTGAAGTTTTTTTTTTTTGCATTACAGTATTTCATTTTACAATTTTCTTGAAATGTGCTGGTATTTTCTCCGTGGAAAAGAGTATAAACTCTGTTATTACAATACAAATTTCTGATTTTTTTTTTTTTTTTTTTTTTTTTTTTTTTTTTTTTTAATGCTGCTTGATATTTTGTGTTATTTAAAGCAGATTTTGTGTATGCCCATTTGGTCATGGAATTTTTTTGGATTTGGTCAGGGAAAATCATGCAAAGTCAGGGAAATTGTCAGACATGTTTTGCTGTATATGAAATGGAATACAGAAAAACTGATATTATAAGCCGCAGTCTATGATGCTTTATTATTACAGGGTGTCTAGCCACCTGGAAATACTGGATAGCCTGGAGAAGTCGGGGAAATTTGGAAATTCTGAGAAAAAGTTATAAAAATTTTGAAACTTCAAAGAAAAAAAAATAGGAAAAGGTTTCTTATAAAACTAAGGATTTGAAATGGCAGCGCCATTAAAAGCAAATTTTGCTCTTCATAAGTGCTGTAAAGAGTATTTCCTCCTCTCGTACAAATAATTTTGTCTACCTCCTTTGAATCCGTCTTTGTGACATTGTAACTCAGATTTTTAGTTCCAGCTTCACCAAAATTTTCTACTGAATATAGCAGGATTGGGGAACTGAACGTTTGTTAACTTAATTTATGGAATATTTATTATTTGTATTAAAATTTGTCAAAGCAATATATCTGTATTTAACTGTGACGGATGTGATAAATAATTTTATCCTGATTTGAAAAAATGGATAGAACTTAATGCTAAACATGTGTATATGCAAAATGTTTAGCATGTAAAATGTTTAACAATTTGTAAATTTGCAAAGATGTATGTAATAAATTAGTCATTTGTGCCTCAGAATCAGTTGTGAAAGATCCACTCTCAAATTCACCACTTTTAAGATTTTTTGTGTGTAATATGACACAAATCTCGATACCTGCTAATTCTTTTTAGGTGTGTTCGTAATTACATAAATACGTAGCACCTATAGTCGTAATGTCCATCTGTCTGCATATAACAGCGCAGAAATTACTCAACCAAATGATTTGAAGTTTAAGATATAGGATCGTTGAAGAATTTTGTCGAGACATTTCAAATTTTATGAAAATTGAATCAAAACTTTAGGAGATATTAATAAAAATATCTTTAAGAAATTTGAATTATTTTTTAAAAATCTGTGCTTTCTTGCTATATAGGAGTTTCCGAGGTTGGAATCGTCAAGTGATCGAGATACTTATTTTATGACAGAAATGAATCTGCAAACGTTAGAATTCATTTTGCAGAATTGAAAATCATCCAGATCTGAATATGTATATAACTAGCTATAGTACAAACGCACCTCGTTTGTCACGTTTGATATACAATTTCCAACTTGTTTTTTATTGGTATGGAAAACCTGGAAATGTCAGGGGAAATTTCATTGCAGATCTGGAATAGACACCCTGTTTTGTAGTTGTCAAATGCAATAATTTAGTTGCATTTGTCAAGTAACAACCACTCATTTCGAACACCGATTCTGTTGTCTCATTCAGGGGCTATATGAAACGGAATGCACAAAAACTGACATAGACTGCGGCTTCATTTTACAATTTTCTTGAAAGATGCTTCAATTTTCTCCTTGGAAAAGTGTATAAATTCTGTTATTACAATACAAATTTCTGATTTTTTTTTTATGCTGCTTGTTATTTTGTGTTATTTAAAGCAGAATTTGCATATGCCAATTTGGTCATGGAATTGGTCAGGGAAAATGGTACTTACGTATTAACGCCACCGCAGCTATAGATTTGGCAGTTTTTAGGTGTCCGCCAATCCACACTTAAAATTTTTGCGACAAATCATAAAATAAAACACTTTATTTAAAATCAAAACACATTATTTAAAAACAAAGTAGTCAAGTTTAGTAAACTTCATTAATTAAAATAACAATTGTGTCCTTCAATTCTTACATTTTATTTATTTTGATATTCCAATGGCAACGTTCTCGTTGCAATCTTGCTGTTCGCATGCAGTTATCTTTTGGATTCCTTGTTGCCTTGTTGTTTGCTGATTTTTGACACCATGTTTTAGTGCTACGAAAATGCGTATTTGGGATTTGCCAAAAACAGAACAAGATGCAATTTTATTTTTTCAGGAGCGAAATATTTTACCAAAAAAACGAGTGTGTAAAGTGTTTTATTTTAGGATTTGTCGCAAAAATTTTAGGTGTAGATTGGCGGCACTTAAAAACTGCCAAATCTGTAGCTGCGGTGGTGTTAATACGTAAGTACCGGGAAAGTCAGGGAAATGGTGAGACATGCTTTGCTGGAAACCCTGTATATGAAATGAAATGCATAAAAACTGATATTATAAGCCACAGTCTATGACGCTTTATTATTATTACTTTATCAATGTTTATTTCTTTTGTTGTAGATCTGGGACACAGCTGGACAAGAGAGATTCCAGTCTCTGGGTGTCGCGTTCTACCGCGGTGCGGACGCCTGCATCCTGTGCTACGATGTCACCGCCCCCAGCACTTTCAAGTCTCTGGATTCGTGGAGAGACGAGTTCCTCATCCAGGCTTCGCCTAGAGACCCCGAGAATTTCCCTTTCGTCGTCATCGGAAACAAAATTGATCTGGAGAACAGAGCGGTGAGTTATTTGGGAAGTGGGGGGGGGGGGGGGGGGCGGAGAAAAATCTGTACTTTTCTGTTATACCAACACCATTATCAGAAATTTTTTTAGGAAAAAATTGGGTCCTTTAAAGGACAAAATTTTTCATTTAAAAAAAGGACTCTTCATAAAATTATTTTCCCTAAAACAGGACCCTTCACAAAATTCTTTGTCTTAAAAATAGCTTTTTCACAAAATTTGTTCAGCTTTAAACCAAACATTTTACAAATGAATCATTTAAAAGTAAAATCTGACCTGTCACTTTTACATATATAAAGAAAATATATGTATTTTATATCCATATATCTTCTTAAAAATGCATAAACAAGAACGACCCTTTCAGATTCACAAAATTAGGATTAGATTTTTCAAAAATATAAAAAGCTGTTCACCATTTCACAAAAACAGGACCCTGTGAAAAAAAGTCTGGACAGATCCCTGATTATTGACAAGCTATATGCAGAGTTTCCCCCAGACAGTTTCAGAAGGGTGCTGCAGCCTGCCTGCCCTTTGGTTTGCAAAATAGCAACCTTCTTGCCCCTCATAAAAATAATTAGGGTACTTCTCCATTATCCTGTCGACTCTTTTTCATAAAAAAAAAACTCTCCAAACTAAGATTAAATGCCAAAAATAGTGTCCCATTCACTTAACGTCAGAAGCATGACACGGGTTTGTGATGTCATGAAGCAGTTTTTAATTTGACATTTACCTGTATTTTTCATTCTGTTTTACCGATTTATGAGTTATTTCGTTAATTAAAATAACAATTGCGTCCTTAAACGGCAGTGCCACGATATTAAGAGAGAAAAATGCTTTGAAAAAAAAGGTTACGTTGCATAGTTGTTAAGTGTAATAGATCAATTTCAACTAATGACACAAACATTTATTCACCAGCCGAGAAGGATAATTAAGAAAAATGTCAATAAATAAATATCTAAGATTTTTTTTTTTTTCTATTTTCATTAATATACTGTAATTTTTTTTGTGTTTAAACTTACTGATAGTTGATACTTTGGTGAGTGGGAATTTCCTGTAATTTTATTTATTTATTTTGATATTCCAATGACAGCATTCTTCCATTTGTTTATTGGGTGTTACTGTTTGGTGAAAATTTTTTGTTATGAAAAGTGTTGAGTGGATAATGGAGAAGTACCATAAATAGCACCTTTCTTGCCCCTCAGTAAAAAAAAGTGTTTTGTCTCCATTTTTGCTTTACAAAATTTACTTTTATAGTAAAAATTGACTCAATGTTGATTTGAAAAGAGTGCTTTGACTTTTGATCATCAACAGTGGCTTTAAAAACCAAAAGAATACCTTTTAACAATGTGAATAAGTGCCCTTAAGAATCCAAAAAGTGCCCTTTTCTCGCCAGCAGCACCCTGTCTTTTTTTTAAACCTGTAAATCTGGGGGAAACTCTGCTATATGCACTGTGCCAAGTTGGTATCTTGATATCTTTTCATCCAATCAAGGGCAAAAAGATCAAGGTCCATAAGCCGTGTTTTTGGCCCATGAAGTAAGACTAAAATTCGATTTTGTTATACTGACTTAATTATTTCACTTTTTAATATTAGAAGGTTTATCCTGTACGATTTCAACAATATATTTTGCATTTTCAGGTTTATATGATTTACACAAGCTCAAAGTTCGCATTATTCGTAGTCTTTTATGAAAATATGCAATTTCTCCTCATTTTATCTCAATTTTACTTACCCATCATACGTAGTATAGGGTAAGTCTTGTAATCGTTTTGAAAATTGAAAATTTTTTTTTGACGGATTTACACGTTTCAGACACTGGAGATTCCAAAAAACATATTTTTAGAAAAAATTTTTTGCCGTCCGTCTGTGTGTTTGTAAACGCTCTATCTCCCGAAAAAATTGAGATAGAGACTTGCAATTGGGTATGTACTTAGTATGTCATAATGGGAAGAAGCCTATTTCATTTCAATAACCTCGATGAACCGGAACTATTTTTTTTCGAACTCTCAAACTGTTCGTTCTGATAAAAGGTATATAAAAATTTTTGAAATTGGTTATTTTAAGAAATGAATATAGACAATAAAAAAACAAATTTTGCATAAAGCATGAAGTCGATCGGATAATGAGTTGCTGAGATATTTGGAATCCTATTTTCTACACGCTTAGATTTTTCAGGACCCCGTATTTCATCCAAATTTCACTTCAAAGATCTATTTTAATTGGAAATTTGACGCTTAATCCGATGCAATAAACCGCTAGTTAATAGGATTATTATTTTTGGAGTTATAAGGAAAAACCTCTTTCAAGCCATTCAGTCATCGAGCCTATAAAGTTATGACGTCATCAAGCCACGATTTTATTTGAATTGCTATGCATTTTATAAGTAGTTTACACATTTTTGTTTTAATATTTTACATTATGCCTATCCATGATGGGTAAGTATTACGGTGGCCCCCAACGACTAGTTTAATATATTTCTTAATATTTTACTATGAGCGCAGCTTTGCAACACTTTTATTTTTACATAGAGTGTACATTTTGATGTATTTCATAATATATGTAAAGAAGAAAGTGTTGCACGATGGCACTCCTATAAATAATGGAGGTAAAATGAGAAGAAATTGCATATTTTTCATCAAAAAACTACGAATAATACGAACTTTGAGCTTGTGTAAGTCCTATAAATCTGAACAAAATGCAAAAACTATTATTGAAATCGTACACGATAAACCTTCTAATATTAAAAAGTTAAATAATTAAGTCAGTATAACAAAATCGAGTTTGTCATATTTCATGGGCCAAAAACACGGCTTATGGACACTGATCCTTTGGGGTCTATTCAAACTATTTTATCTACTCTTAACTATTTTCTACTATCACAAAAATATATTTAAATGATCAATTTAATAAAATAGGACACCTTCACAAAAATCAATTTGATAAATGGGACCCTTCACAAAATTTCTTTTTAATAAAATAGGCCTTTTCACAAAATTCTATTCTATAAAAACTTACTATTTATTATTAATTATTTACTATTTTGTGACGTTCTAAAATGTGTCATTTGCAAACAAACAAGTGCACCAGAGATGAAAACTTCAGCAAATGAATTAAAAAAGGTTTTTGTTAATACAGTCAACTCCCTCTAATCCACACAGCTTGGGACCAAAGGTTTGGGCAGATTATAGGTCATTGCTTTGTTTACACTTTTTTCTCCTGCAATTTTACAGTAAATTATTAATGCATAAATTAGTTGGTAAAAAAGGAAGATATCGTAAAACACTGGATTATTTAATTAAAAATCCCATTATGTTTAAGAAAAAATTTCTTTAAATTTTATTTTGCAATTTCTTTTGTTTGTTTTTACAATTTTCAAACGTAGTATTAATTGTCATTTGTTTGAAAACTTTTGACTTTTAGTCTAGTGTTTTTTCTATTTTGTCATCATTTCTTGTTCTGAGACAAAACTCTTTTCTGAAGAAAATCTAGATATTTATAACCTATATCCAAGACCTGCTCAAGAGTTACTTTTTCACCTTCATCATCATACTCTGTGTCAGAATTATCCTATTTTCAGGAAAGTTTAACATAGTAGTATTCATAATGTAGAGTACTCATAATGAGTACCTGAATACTCATAATGTCATTTCTGAAACTCTCTGTAATTGGAGCTTCATCTTGGGAGGATTTCCATCCAATTGTATTTTCTCCATTCAAGAAATCCGACACAAGTTAGTGAATTTTTTAGTTTTAGATTTGTGTTAGTGAATTTTTCTGCAGATTTCTGTTTAGTACTAACGAACTGAAGCCACCTAAGTCGACATCATCACTATCACTGTCTATAACTAAAGATGCTGGCCACAAATTTTGCTTTGCACCTACTAAAGTGTTTTTGTATACAGAGACTCATGCATCAGCCAAGAGAAATATACAGCGCTTAGTTGTAAATTGCCTTCTATACTCTTCCATATTAGCCAAGAAATCAGAGGTTATAGTTTTGTGCATTTTGTATTGGCATTTCATTCTACGAATAATTCCCTGATCTATTGGCTGAATAAGAGAATTTGTATTCGGGGATAAAAGTAATGTAGATACATTGCTTTTCTGTAATAATTTTGGCACAATTGTCTAAGGCAATAATATTTTACAGTGTACTACAGGTAAACAGACCTTTGTACTACAATGCATGTAGTCTTTATTTATAAAATGTTTTCCAAACCATTATGTGAAAATTCGCTGGATGAAACCACGCTTTTTTATTGTTACAACATGCAATAGACAAGAAAAAACTCTCGTGATTTTTTTACTTTTATTTTTCACATTGGGGGAAAAAAAAAAAATTTACTTCATTGAAATACAAAAATTTAGGGAGGAGGAGGAGGAGACTGTCTACTGATAATCAAATTGCCGCCATTCCTGAATTTCTCTCGCACAGTTAATGGTAACCAAATTTTTATTGTTTACATCCAAAACAGTTTGCGGATTATAGGCGTTTGCAGATTTATAGAGTTGTGGATTAGAGGGAGTTGACTGTAAATGCTTGGTTCTAATTGGAGTCGCTGGATTTCAACTTTCGTTACAAAATGTTATTTTTCACAAAAATAACCTTTACTTTTCGCAAAATGGGTCCCCAAGAATAAAAACCTGCATCAATGAAACACTCAGGGGGGGGGGGGGGGGGGTACTTAGCTGGGCACCAAATCTTGTTTCAGTTGGCATCATTTGAATTCCAAACAACAGTTGATCCATTTCAACAACTAATGATACAATATAATAAATTATAACACCTTGTAATAATATATTTCTTTTAAATGCTGAAAGGTATAAATTAACAACATAATACACATTAAAATAACTTTTATCAGGTTGTTTGACATGTTGCGGCTCACTCCAGATCATAAAAAAAAAAAAAAAAAAAAATTATTGCACTTTTATGTTATAGTGGGCCCCCACCGTTATGATGATGCCAAGGTTGCAGTTAGGATTTCGCCAAGATCACCACAAAGATTATACAGGCATCCTATAGACCAACTGGCGAATTGCGGAAGGTCAAATCATGGACCGCCAAAATTTTTCAATTTGAATAAATAGTTTATTAAAACAATTATCTCAACTATTATCTGGAATTTTCTACAATTATTCGACAATTATCTGCTTTTTAGCACTTTCCAACCTAGTTGAAAAGTGCTTATGACTTCGGTTTGTCTGGCCGTCTGCCGTCTGGCCGTCTGCCGTCTGCCGTCTGTCCGTGCTCTAACTCCCGTAAATATGCTCGGATTGCTCTGCAATTTTTATATGTTTTTATCGTTATCTATAGCATGTTCCCTATTTCAACGGAAGTGTGTAGCACTTATAGTTTTTTTACAGGGACACTCAAAAGAATTCCGTTACATTGCGGTCTATGGGGAAAAATCATTTGCTGTTTATTTAAATAATGTTTCACTATTTTAAACGCATTGAAATTTATATATATCACTAAGGTGCATTAGAAGAAGCTTAATATGGAACAGGGTGTGCATAGCACTTATAGTTACTTTACAGGGACAGTAAAAATAATTCCGTTACATTACGTCTATGGAGAAAAATCGTCTGCGGTTTATTTAAATAATATTTCACTATTTTAAACGCATTGAAATTTATATAGATCACTAAGGTGCATTACAAGAGACTTACTACGGAATATTGTGTGTATAGCAGTCATCGTTCATTTACAGGGACACGCAAAAGAATTATCTACTGTCTGTTAACAATAATTCCTGGAAGTGCGTTTTAAGTTACTGAACGCGATTTTAATGTTAACTTGCTTTTTGTCTATTACGTGGTGTGTATAAATTCTGTAGATCCTATACAGGGCAGCACAAAAGTTCGCGAACACATTTCTGTTTATTGACAAACTCCAGACGGAGAATTTTAAAATGTGCTACACGTTTCCTAACTGAACTAAAATTTAGCATCCTATGTAGTATATATACAATTCTATATATCCTATACAGGGCTGAATAAAAGTATTCGGATATTTTTCCGAATATTGTATATGTTGGAAATTCCTGAAATTATGTTTTTAAATATGTTATGCGTTTTCCAAATTGTTTACTTAGAAGTTATCTTTTAGCTTATTAAACGGTATGATTTGTAAAATTATTTTGGAAGCGTTGGAAAGTGCTACATAATCTATGCTTGACGCATGATTTTTCGTTCTTGTTTTATTTTATAATGTGTATATGAAATTTTTCAGAACGTATACTTGTGTTTATAGTAATTTTTCATAACAAATACCTGATTTTTCTATTCTATAGTGTATGTATGTATGTGTAAAAACAACAATTTAAAATTAATAAGCACTAATATTACTTAAGTGTTTTTTCTCTGGACCTCAATAAAAAATTTTAAAACTATTCGGACCCTACTTAAATCGTGTTGACTCTAGAAAAAAAGGGCCGCTGGGCGGAAATTTTTCAAAAAGGGAACACTATTTTCAAAAAAAGCACATTTGTACCTTGTTCACAAAAAAGATTTTGCGATATATTCACTCAAAATCTGAAGAGTTGAAGTAAATTTGCCGGGAAAAAAAAAAAATCCGAATCCGATCCAATTCCCGATTAGTTCACATTCCATGCTCGAAATTCTCGTTAACACATTGCTAAGAATGGGACCGGGCAGAAAAACATACACTTGCTTTCGTGCAAATGCTGATAGAAGGAAAGAAAATGGCAGAATTTGATTATAAAGAAAAGCAATTGGGTGCTGTGAAACTCTCTTAAAGGTCACGGGATGCATAGGAAGTATTAATAAGGGGCGCATAAAAGAAATAAAAAGGAATGCCGGGCGCTGCGCCCTGCTAAAATGGCATAGAGTCAACACTATTAAAATTACTTGCCGACCCCTGCTATATATGCATATATATATATTCTCCAAGCACTCCTACTATATGAGCCCTATACGTCATGATACACCTATTATTTAAGTCTTATAGGTCGTATATACATCCTATACACATGTCCTATATATATGCATCCTGTATGACTATAACTTGGCCACATGCGTCAAGAAATGTTATAGATATCATATACAGGGGTAGTACTTGTCCTGAAATTCCTGATATTCCTGAAAAAAATAAAAACGTCCTGAAATATGGTAGTCTGTCCTAATATTCCTGAAATTTTGCAAGTTTTGTGCTATATCGGCATTTGAAATCATCAAATAGGGGGTAGGTGTACCTTTTTACTGATGTAAAACGATCACGAAAGTTGCAATTTTCTTCAGTCTATCATTAAAAATAGTAATTTTCGTCAATTTGCAAAAAAAAAAAAAAAATCTCAATTTTTGGTGATTAATTACCAAAAATCATATTTTTTATTGATTAGTCATTAAAAAAAGTTTGCTATTTTCATCTGTCAGTCACAAAAAATCATAATTTTTACCAGTCAGTTACAAAAAAAAAATCGTTCGCAATTTTCGTTGATCAGTGAAGAAAAAAAATCGAGATTTTTGTCTTTCAGTAATGCAAAAATTGCAGTTTTTTAGCAGCTTGGTCAAAAAGTTCTGGTAAAATTACTTTTCTTTCAAATGTATACTTTTACAACAAAAAAATTGTGTATATTTATGATAATAAAATGTATTGAATATGGAGTTAAGGGTTTTTTCGGTTTGGTTTTCAATCAAATGTGTCCTGAAATATCGTAAAAAGTATGTCCTGAAATATTTCCTGGGCTAGTACTACCCTGCATATATTATTATGTCATACATGCTTTATAATTTGGCGATAAATCTGGGTCGCTTGGCGATTCATCCTTGGGGGGCCACTATAACACAGAAGTGTCAAATTTCTACTTTATTTTTCATGTCAGATAGTTTGCATCGCTATTCTTCTTGTAACTTTAACATTTTTGTAACGATTTTATGCATTTTTATTCCCTATTCAAAGGTAAATTCTAAAGTGACAGAATTTCATTAAAAATGCTTAAAATAGTAAAATGCGAACATCATTGGGTCCATTCTCGGCTGAAAGCAACAACCATTTTCACAATGGTTTAAAAAAAAAATAAAAATAAATAAAAAAAATATGTGTGTATATATATATATATATATATATATATATATATATATATATATAGTTTTTTTTTTCTTTTCTTTAAATAGCTCAGAGTGAGCTGAAACTTGTCAAACAAGTAAAAGATGTTTTACTGTGTAATGTTGTTAACTTACACCTTTTAGTAATTATAAGAGACTAATGATACCTTTATACAAATTCTAAATGGTATTAAAAGATTCTGGAATCTTATATAACGCAAATTTCTGTGCTAAAAAACAATTGATAGCCATCTAATAAAATGTTTGTTTTATATATTTTTTGTAATTATTTTAATTTTGTTGCTCATTAAAAAAATTAATTAGAAAGGGTAATTATGTTTTATTATGTAAAATTTCAACCTTGTGATTAAATTTTAATTTAAGTAAACATGTATGCTGTTTTTTTATAAACTTTTTTTCTCTTTACAGAGTCTTTATTTTTCATTTAGCAAACTCTGTATGAACCCTGTAAATGATATTAAATGATTTATTATATAATTTATGATAATATCCAATCCGAAGTTGCGCTTACATTCACAACTTTGACAGAGTAGTGAAGATACTTTTAATGAAATCCTCACACAATATCTTTACAATTCGTGCAAAGACGAGTGTGTTAGAGTATCTTTACTGCTCTGTCAAAGTTGTGAATGAAAATGCAACTTCGGATTGGAGAGTGAGACAGATGCCCTGGCATTTGAACTAAATGTAAATGGCCCTGGTTTCCTATAAAATAATAAATGATTGTTACAGTGTCGTATGAAGTGTGTACGATGAATTCGGGATCATTCTTATATTAGACTGTGTTGTAATATTAGATGGAACATCAATGTATATAGGGGTCATTCCATGTCAAATCAACCAGTGACTCAACCGGACCCTTTTAGATTTTGATGAAACTTACAGGAATGAATCATTCTCCATAATGATATAAATCAGAATATACTATTTTAGGTAGCTTTCAATACAGAAAAGTATAAAGCTACCTATTGCAGCCATTCGGAGGAAAGCAGTTCTGGAAAATTTCGATCTATTTTCACCGATCATGACCCCCAGACCCCAAAACCACCCTCCGTTCAAATATTGATTTATATATATAGATATATCCATATATATACAGTACAAAGTCCAAAATCCGGAATCCTCCGGACTTCAGCGATTCCGGATTTCGGATTTTTCCGAATTTCGGATCATTTGCTGTTTGCCCCCCCCCCCCCCCCCCCCGTTATTTATTTATGACGAACGCATTTCAATACTGAAAAATATTATACTGAAGCAAATTAAATATTTTAAAAAATGAATATATTTTTAAAAAGGTAAAAAAATAATAATAATCTACACCCCACCCCCGTTTATTTTACTGAAATAAGGTAATAATAAAGCAAATATTTCAATAAAGGAATATATTTTTTTTTTTTAATTATCACAATTTCAGGAAATTTTACTTACGAAACGTAATTTTTCTGTTAGGTAATTGAATATGTCCGTTATTTTACGCTGCTTTATCAATTATAAATCATTTGCAGTTATTAAAAAACTAATCCCCCCCCCCCCCCCCCCCGACACACACACACACACACACCGATTTATTTACGTCAAGAAGGCATTTGCAATGCTGTATAAAGATACACACTAATACGATATTCCAATAAAATAATATATTTTTTAAAAGGTTTAAAAAAAACCGTTATTATTTGTTTTTATGCTCCCTATTGTTCCCATTTGATGTTCTCAAAGGGTGCTGCGCACTGCCCTTTTTTTTTAAGTGCCGATGCGCCCTGCTGTCTGCTGTTTTTAGACGTGAAAAATGTGTCCTGCCCCTTTTCCATATTATCTTCTTTACGTCGTCGTCTATTTTTTTTCCCTTTAAAAATATTTTTCCTTTATTTTTTTCGTGCAAAAATACAAGAAAACAGAAGCTTTGACTCACATGTCATCATTCCTAATCCGCTTAACAAGCCTAGCCTAATAATAATAAAAAAAAATCTGTGCATGGTTTCTTTCTGCATAACGAAACATAGTATCTACTGAAAGCTAACGATTAAAATAAACAAAACAAACAGCCAGATAATTCAATCCTTTCTTTTTCTTTTCAGTTACTCTAGTGGCCTTTTTTGTGTGGTGCTCCGATTTTGGAATAAATTATCATATTTTGATAAAATTTGGGAAAACAGCCTAATTTGCTATTATTGCAACTTGCTGTAAATTTGAACATAATTCGTCAAATAACGACGGAGATTTTTTTTTTTTTTTTTTTTATGGTAAGGAAAATGTTTTTTTCATTCTTTTCTTTTAATTACTTTTTTCTGTTTTCCTGCAGCTAAATACAACTATGAATGCGGCGCTTCCTATGGAATATTGGGAAGTCGCCAATAAATATTATCAGACATCTATATCACGGCTTCAATTTATTGAATAAATTGATGCAATTTTTGGAGATTGGTGGGGAGAGGAGAGCGTTGAGTAAGGAATGATCGAATAAAAGCGTAAAGATATCAAATTGGAAAATATATGGAGACAAATATAACAGAAAGGGGAAAAACGATTCAGTCCAAGGCATATATAAATAAATATTTAAAAAAAAAAAAAAAAAAAAACGAATTAAAAAAAAAGCTAGTTTCCAAAATGTCCGGATTTTGGAGAATTTCGGATGTCCGGATTTGAGACTTTGTACTGTATATATATATCTGACCTATGTCATACGATAACGCTCGTATTTATAAATCAATTTTGATGAAACTATGTGTGTGTATTAAGCTCACCCATGTCTTGACCGAGTTCGTTGGCCAGCTTGGTCCGCCATTTTGTTTCAAGATGGCGGCCATTTAAAAATTTAAAACTAAAATAAATGTACAAAAAAGTTAAAAATTCAAATTTATTTTTTAATTAAGTGTTAGGCCTTGATGTAAGGATTCCAGAGCATTTTTTGTTTTACCTCTATCTTAAAAAATGGCTGAGATAGAGCCGTTTGAAATTCTAGGGTGGCTGACATTTTGAAACAAAACAGCACATGAACGCGATGACTCCCAAATTATTTTCTTTCATTGTTGTAATAATTTTCCCAATCATACGCATGAAACTATATATTCATAACCGTTAGCGCCAAATTCTCGCCGAAATTGGCAACATTTGGCAACCAAAATAAGTCTTCATAAATGAAGCCAATTTGGCTCAATAATTTGGCGAATTTCTTATTCAAATACAGTATTAACGAATCTTTTGTAAACGTTTTCTTTGCATTTTAACTTGCTGTTTTCGTGTAACATTAGCTAAAATTTTAAAACAAAGATATGGTAAAGCTACCTTTTCCTCCCGGTACAGGCCGGAAGGACTTTTTTAAATTATGTCTGTAAATTTTCATACAATTTTTTTAATTTTGTAAAATCATCACTTTTTGGCTTGTATAAATGTTTTCAATTTTGAATTTCTCAAATTCTATCAGGCATAGAGAGTTGTTTGACCCCTCGTTTTAAAGAAAACTTCATAAGGTTTAAATTGATATGAAAGTTGACTATGCTTGGTTTAAAAAAAAAAAAATTAAAAAAAATTAAAAAATTTTGAATTAAAAATTTTTTAAAATAATGTTTAAAAAAACAAATTAAAATAGTGTTTTTAAAAATTTTTAAAAAAGTTTTTTGTAATGTTATAAACTTTAAATTCTGAAAGTTTTAGACTGGGATCTCAATGGGATCAGCAGTTATGTTAAAAAAACTAATGTTAAACACCAGTTGGGGCTGGTATTTAAAGATGGTACCTCGCCAACTTTATGATTGTGCTAAAGATAATATTGTCATATTAATTTTAAAAATAATTTTTTTTTATGACTACTGATCCCATTGAGATCCCACTCAAAAACTTTCAGAATTTAAAAATTATAATATTGCAAAGCAAGAACGAAAAATCATGCGTCAAGCATAGATTATGTAGCACTTTCCAACGCTTCCGAAATAATTTTACAAAACATACCGTTTAATAAGCTTAAAGATAACATCTAAGTAAACAATTTGGAAAACGCATAACATATTTAAAAACATAATTTCAAGAATTTCCAACAGATACAATATTCGGAAAAATATCCGAATACTTTTATTCAGCCCTGTATATGATCTATAGATTTGTATATATACTATATAGGATGCTAAATTTTAGTTTAGTTAGGAAACGCGTAGCACAGTTTAAAATTATCCTTCTGGAGTTTCTGTCCATAAACGGAAATGTGTTCGCGAACTTTTGTGCTGCCCTGTATAGGATCTACAGAATTTATGCACACCACGTAATAGACAAATAGCAAGTTAAAATTAAAATCGCGTTCAGTAACTTAAAACGCACTTCTAGGTATTATTGTTAACAGACAGTAGAGAATTCTTTTGTGTGTCCCTGTAAATGAACGATGACTGCTATACACACACTATTCTGTAGTAAGCCTTTTGTAATGCATCTTAATAGTATATATAAATTTCAATGCGTTTAAAATAATGAAACATTTAAATAAACTGCAGACGATTTTTCTCCATAGATGTAATGTAACGGAATTCTTTTGACTGTTCCTGTAAAGTAACTATAAGTGCTATGCACACCCTATTCCATATTAAGCTTCTTCTAATGCACCTTAGTGATGTATATAAATTTCAATGCGTTTAAAATAGTGAAACATTATTTAAATAAACCGCAAATTATTTTTCTCCATAGACTGCAATGTAATGGAATTCTTTTGAGTGTCCCTGTAAAAAAACTATAAGTGCTACACACTTCCGTTGAAATAGGGAACATGCTGTAGATAACGACAATAACATATAAAAATTGCAGAGCAATCCGAGCATATTTACGAGACTTAGAGCACGGCCAGACAAACCGAAGTCAATAAGCACTTTTCAACTTTGTTGGAAAGTTCTAAAAACATTTTTTTGTTCAAAATTTTTAAACACTATTTAATTTTTTTAAAAATCAAGCATAGTCAACTTGCAAATCAAATTAAACCTTATGAAATTTTCTTTAAAATGAGGGATCAAACAACTCTCTACGGCTGATAGAACTCGAGAAATTCAAAATTGAAAACATTTATACAAGCCAAAAAATGATTTTTCGAAATTATAAAAAATTAATTGTATGAAAATTTACAGGGATAAAAAAATAATAAAAGTATATTCTCTTTTATATCAGGGTTGTAGTGGGCAGCTGTCCAGGTACCCGCCCAGCTAACCGCACGGGCTGGGTTTAAAAAAAAAAAAACTGTTTTTTTTTTACAACCTTGATGATAATACATATCAAGACGAAAAGAGAACTTGTATAGAAAGCAGGATTAAAATGTACTTACTTAATGAATAATACAAGAAACATAACTGTACCAGTCTTGCTTATATTTAATTAGAATGGCTACTTAATAAATGAAATCAAATGTATATCACTTAGAAATAAGTCCCACTCTATATATCTATTATGTAAGTTTTCTGGTTCAAATAGTTTATTTGACTTGATAAATATCAGAAGGTTCTCAGCTATGAAGATATAGTATGCTATGTTCAACACAAATATTTCATTCATAACTGTTGCAATAATGAAAATAATGTAGTGATGAAACAGCATGAACATCATTTTGGAGCAGAAAATCACTATTTTTGGAGCAGAAAATCACTATTTTTGAGCAGCAAGATAGTTTTTTGTTGTTGTTGTTGTTAGAAGTAAAAAAAGCTTTATGGGAGGAGGGGTGGGGGGGGGGGCAATAACAGGTAAAGGGGAAACAAGAATGAAAAATCATGCGTCAAGCATAGATTATGTAACACTTTCCAACGCTTCCAAAATAATTTTACGAATCATACTCTTTAATAAGCTAAAAGATAACATCTAAGTAATCCGAATACTTTTATTCAGCCCTGTATAGGATCTATAGATTTGTATATATACTACATAGGATGCTAAATTTTAGTTCAGTTAGGAAACGCGTAGCACAGTTTAAAATTCTCCGTCTGGAGTTAAATAATACGGAAATGTGTTCCCGAACTTTTGTGCTTCCCTGTATAGGATCTACAGAATTTATGCACACCACGTAATATACAAAAAGCGATTTAAAATTAAAATCGCATTCAGTAACTTAAAACGCACTTCCAGGAATTATTGTTAACATACAGTAGAGAATTCTTTTGTGTGTCCCTGTAAATGAACGATGACTGCTATACACACAATATTCTGTAGTAAGTCTCTTGTAATGAACCTTATATAAATTTCAATGCGTTTAAAATAGTGAAACATTATTTAAATAAACCGCAGACGATTTATCTCCATAGACGTCATGTAACGGAATTCTTTTGACTGTCCCTGTAAAGTAAGTATAAGTGGTATGCACACCCTATTCCATATTAAGCTTCTTCTAATGCACCTTAGTGATATATATAAATTTCAATGCATTTAAAATAGTGAAACATTATTTAAGTAAACCGCAAATGATTTTTCCCCATAGACCGCAATGTAACGGAATTCTTTTGGGTGTCCCTGTAAAAAAACTATAAGTGATACACTCTTCCGTTGAAATAGGGAACATGCTATAGATAACGATTATAACATATAAAAATTGCAGGGCAATCCGTGCATATTTACGGGAGTTACAGCACGGACAGACGGCCAGACAAACCGAAGTCATAAACACTTTTCAACTAGGTTGGAAAGTGTTAAAAAATTAGACAGTAAATAATTATTTTAGAAAGAGAGATAAATAGAGTTAAGACAGGACAAAATAAAGACAAATTTCCAAACAGACTTGACAGAACAGACCATTTTTTTAACAGCTATAAGATAACAAAAAAATCCCTGATGGCTCGGCCTACAGGCACAGGTAGATTTCGAAGACACAGACCGTGGGGCACCTGTTTTTTGGGAATTGCAGAAGAAATGACCTTTTTGTCATGATGCCACAGTTAAGACCGCCCACTTTGAAATCTAACTTGTTTGCAGGCGGAGCCAACAGGGATTTTTTTTTTCTATAAGGGTTGGTCCTATAAAAAACTTGTCAATATAAAAGTTTTAGAAAATATTAAGCAGATTTGATATCTTGTGAATTGACAAAGTTATGAATTTGATTCTTCTAACCCCCCCCCCCCCCCCCCCTGGGGCCATTTTTAATGGTAATCTGTCATGCATAAATTTTCGGCCCTTTTTTTAGAAGTAATAATAACTTTAAACGGATTCGAAACGTATCATAACTAAGACGTTATGGGTTTTTTTCTGTTTTCACAAAAAGCCAAAAGGCAAAAAGGAGGTCACATGGTAATATTAGGTGAAGTTTTTGAATAGGAGTAATTTCTTCTAAATGAATTGTATTAAAAACTAAAAATTTAACCATATGTGAATAGATTATATGTACCATATAAGAAAAATTTTTGTTGTAAGATATTTTCTTTTATTAACATTTGCTAATCTTATGATAATTTCAAAGGAATAAGTCTTTTTTTAAGCTGTATTTATATTTTATTACTAAATAACTCACAATTGATAGCTTTTGCAATTTAAAATTTATTTGTTATTTAAATTAAAGGGATCATATATGTATTTTAAGAACAATAGTTAGATAACAATAGTTTAGAACAATAGAACCTCAGTTTTTCCAGTTTTCCCTATACCGTGGCAACCCTGGAGATTATTATTTTTGAGGAAGGTAGAATCATAGTCCACATTTTGACATTTTAACCCAATTTACCTGGGGAAAATTGCCCATTTAACCCGGGTTTTTTAATAAAACCCACCCGGGCTGGATTTTATTTAAAAAACCTGGGTTTTTTACAACCCTGTTTTACATCCTCAGGGAGAATGATTCCTGTAAGTTTCATCAAAATCTAAAATGGTCAGGTTGAATATTGAAAATTTATGGTTGATTTGACATAGAATGGACCCATAGGGTGAACCAAAGTTTTGCCTTGATTATAATTATGTATTGTTAGAAAACTATTACAGGGGCAGTGCTTGTCCTGTAATGTCCGAAAATATGGTAGTCTGTCCTGTCCTACTTAATATTCCTGAAATTCTGTGAGTTTTGTGCTATATCGGCATTTGAAATCATCAATAAGTGTACCTTTTTACTGATGCAAAACGATCGCAAAAGTCTCAATTTTCTTCAGTCTATCGTTAAAAATAGTAATTTTTCGTCAATTTGAAAAAAAAAAAAAAAAAAAAAAAAAAAAAATCATTTTTGGTGATCAATTACCAAAAATCACAACTTTTATCAATGAGTCATTAAAAAAAAGTTTGCTATTTTCGTCTGTCAGTCACAAAAAATCCCAATTTTTACCAGTCAGTTATAAAAAAGAATCTTTTGGAATTTTTCGTCGATCAGTGAAAGAAAAAAAAAAATCAGTTTTTTAGCTGCTTGGTCAAAGAGTTTTGGTAAAATTGCTTTTCTTTTAAATGTATACTTTTACAACAAAAAAATTGTGTATATAGTATAGTGTACGGTTTATGATAATAAAATGTATTGAAGAGGGAGTTAAGGGTTTTTTCGGTTAGGTTTTCAAGCAAATGTGTTCGTAAATTGTCCTGAAATATCGCCTGGGCTATTACTACCCCATCTATTACGATGAGACCAGGGGTGATTCTGGTCCGAATTTTTCGAAAATTCTGAAAAATTAAGGCAATGATTTCCGAAAATTAAAAAAAAATATCGGTCATAAATCTGAAAATTCAGACATAAAATGTATCCGTATTTTGGCAAATGGTCGCCAAAAAAAACAAAAAACAATTTCGTCATTCGTTTGAAGAAAAGTCGCCAATTTTGTCAAAGGATTGCGGGAAAAATGTGACTTTTGTCGGAGAATCGCGAAAAAAAAACAGCAAATTTTGTCAAAAACATTGAAAAAAAAAGGCAAATTTCGTCAAAAGATACCAAAAAATGGTAAATTTTGTCAACAGATTGCGAGAAACGTCAAATTTCGTAAAAAAATCGCAGGAAAAACCCGCAAATTTATCAAAAGATCGCGTAAAAACACAAATTTCGTCAAAGGGACCAAAAAAAAAAAAAAAAAAAAAAGTGGCGGGAGTGCCCCTCTCCTCCCCCTGTTGTAACTTTTTTTCAGAAAATTTGCTGTGAATTTCAGAATTTTTTTTTTTTACTCAGAATTACCCCTGGATGAGACATAGTTTTGTTTGGATGCGTTGTAAGTACTTTTGTAAATTTTTCAATAGAACCACATACTTCATGAAATTTTCTGCTAGTGCACACTACACTATAAAAAATGACCAATGTTTCTTATTTTATGAAAATATACTATAACCACGAACAAAAATACAATATAATCTTCTGAGTTATCCGAAATTGCGTCTTCCATTGTCTTTTGAATCCCCAGAAAGCAATACATTTCCAAAATTTAAAGAATTATTTATAAAAGCAAAGTATTTTTCAGAAACGTTTCCAAATAGTTTTTAGAGTGTATGACCAGTTACCTCAGCCTGGAATACCTGTTTCTCGAATGTCATCCATTCTCAAGTAAACGTTAAGTTAATTTATGCATGAAAGAGTAAATAAATAATCTTAATGCTGTTCATTTTGCATGTTTGTCTGTTGAACATGAAGATGTTTACTTGAGAATGGATAGCATCGGAAAAAACTATATTTCGAGCTTAGAAAACTGATTAATAAACTTTTAAAAGCTACTCGTAAACGTTTCGGAAAATCACGGGCAGCAAGAGAAATTTTGTTTTTATAAATGATTCTTTAAATTTTGAAATGCCATTGATGTCTGAGGTTTCTAAAGATAAAGAAACACTTTCAGAATCATGGTTAACAAGGATGAGTTTATATTATAAATTTATTCGCGATTATATTATATTTTTGTAGATTAAAAAACATTTGTCATTTTTTACAGTGTAGGGATGCACTAATTATTCGGTATCTATTCAATATTCGGCCATATTACCGAACATTTGGTTAGGCCGAATATCAAACTATTCGGTCTGCTGACACTATATTACTGTAAAATGTTTCTTCTAATTCATTCAAAATTTTTCTTTGATTTTAAAGTATTTGTTTTAGAATATAAGAACATTTTATAAATTAATTTTAATTTACAGAAGAAGCTACAAAGTTTACGGCTTTATTAATTAAAAAAAGTTTTAAGACTATCCTCTTTTTTAAGTTATAACTCAAAGCACAGATTATTTTTGTGTAAAGGTCTAGTTCATAAAATGGTAGTATCTATGTTTAATCCATTATGTAAAATTCTTTTATAATTTAACTCTTAATACTTTTTAACTCTGAAATATAAAAATATTTGGCCGAATAGTTACTATTTGGTTGACAGAGTATTTGGTATTTGGCTTCACTGTTACTATTCGGTTTTCAATTTACCTGTGGGCCTAATATTCGGTATTCAGCCAAAATCACTATTCGGTGAATCCCTAGTACGCTGAGCATCTTTTATACTAGCTTTCAGTTCTTCAATGTCAGCAATGGGTGTGGCAAAGACTCTGGACTTGATATAGCCTCAAAAACAAAAAGTCAAGAGGAGTCGTGTTAGGAGAGCGTTCAGGCTATGTTTGTTGGTCTATCTCTTCCAATCCACTGGCCTGGAAATTTTTTGTCTAGGAACTCATGAATTATGGAATCTCAGTGAGAGGTTGCTCCACCTTGCTGTTAACCCCTTCCGTACCAGTGGATCCACGTATGGATCCATGTCCATTCATTATTCTATCGTTGCTGCTAAAAATAGTATAGCAGGAATATATGTTTGTGTATAGCTGGCATTATGAGAAATGTTGGAAAGTGTTTAATTTTCCCTCTGTAGCAGAGATTGCGCCACCATACAAATGAGAATGGGCTTTTTTCACATTTCTCGTTGTTCTCAAATAACACGTTTTTCTGTCGTCGTTTCTATGTATTGATTTAGATATATATTGATTTAAATATTGATACCTATATCTCTTCTTATTAATATGAATAAAAGCATCTCATTTTTCGGAAAACTATTACTTTATATTTTAAATCTAAATGCCTGAAAAACTGGATTTACATGTAATTTTCATATACATATGCTGGTACGGAAGGGGTTAACTAATCCATGGTTGAAGCGAACACTTGACGAGAACTAGAATATACTGTTGTCTATGTGAACCCTAAACCTTGCCTTGGTACCTTGGTTAAACCCTGCCTTGGCAGCTTGGAGAACCAAGCTTGGAACCCAAACTTCTCTTTTGAAACGATTGAATGTAAATTCCTACAAAATTTAATTATGTGCTGTAGATTAACAGTTATTTTCATGTAAGACGTTTTTTAAATATGAGATATTACTGTTAAAACTTTTTTTAATATTATGCATTTTTTTTTCAATATTGGGCTCGGGCATGCCCAGGCTCAGAAAAGAGAGCCTGCACTCATCTCTAATATACAGGGTGTCTGAAAACTGTCAAATAACTTGAGAAATATACATCAAATTGAAAAACGACAAAATGAATGTTCAATAGTTTTGAAAAATCTATTTAGGGATATGAAAGTTGCCCCCTTACTAGTGCCCTTAAGAATTAAAAAAGTGCCCTTTTGTTCACCAGTAGCGCCCTGCCCTTTTTTTAACCTGGGAGAAACTCTGAGTTAAATTTTACTTGATGAATAAGTTCTGAATCTCTATGTTGTACATGATCGTTTTTTTTTTTTTTGCTGTTCCAGATTGCCACTAAGCGTGCCCAGGGCTGGTGTCAAAGCAAGAACAACATACCTTACTTTGAAACGAGCGCCAAGGAAGCGATCAACGTGGAGCAGGCGTTCCAGGCGGTCGCCAAGAACGCCCTCGCCCAGGAGTCGGACGTGGAGCTCTACGACAACTTCCCCGACCAGATCAAGCTCACCACCGACCAGAAGCCCAGAAACGACTCGTGCTCCTGCTAATCTATGGAATTGGAAATAGTGTATGATTATCAATGACGATGAATTGTATTTAGAAAGAAGAAAAGAAGAATGATTTTAAAAAAATCTCATAAAAGACGGAAGTGATGATTGTTGAAAACTGTATATCACGTCAGTGTATAAAAAATATGTCAGGGGAGATAAATAAGATGTATCATTTGTTATAAATTTTCTTTTTTTTTTTTTCTTTTTCAGTAAATTCCAGTCTTTAGTGTTTTGTTAAAGTTTGTTTTGTTTTTTGTAATTGTTTTTAATTACACTGTGTTTCAATGTGTTATTTGGAAATGAACACATTCAAAATTTAGATGGACTGTAACCAGGGGTGATTGTGTTCATGTTATGTACCTAAATTCAGTTTTTTCATTTTTAAGCACCAAAATTCTGGTTTTTCTGATAGTTGCCGAAACGGCAGTGAAGGTTCACTGTGGAGACGCGAAAAGTTTTTGGTTTCCGTCTGTTTGTCTGTTCCGCGATAACTGTCGTAAAAATAGTCCAATTAAGTTGACTTTTAGTGGGTATGTTGGTGAGGTACCCGGAATGAGCTGTATAGTTTTTAGTTACATTGGGTTCATTTGTTCCAAAAATAGAGAACATTTCTTTTTAGGTTGTAATGCTTTCCTATGGGATTGCAGACGATTTTGAAATTTCATTTTTAACTGAAATGAAAATCGCATATTTGAATAATGGATTTCAACGTAAAATGATGGAGACTCAATTTTCGATAGGGAGGTCTTAAATATAGGCAATCGCTTTGAAAATTTGTGTATACATCTATTAGAATTTAGAAATGAATTGTTTAAATTATTTAAAAATTTTTTGCAACTGTTCCGGAAATATAAAACATTTCATTTTCCTATTTTTTACAAATTTGAAAATACATTTATTTTTCTTTCCTCTTTATTTTATGAGTTGCTTAGCAACCCTATTTCAAAGAATATTAAAATGAGAAATGCCTTTTTTAATCTAAAAAAATTCAAGAATAAGAACAGGGTTTGCACAGACTCCTTAGACTCCTTGGAAACTCCTTAGAAATGAAAACATTCCCAAGTAGTACTTAGATAAGCAAACCACTCCTTAGAAACTCCTTAAATTGTATTGCGGCTTCGAACGCAAGCGATATTACTGCCAAGGGAAAAGAGATCGTGATTGTAAAACGCACGGTAAATCCTTTATGCACGTCATTTATCTGAAGCACAGCATTGATTGGTTAGGATAACCTTATAGCAGGGCTCCCACTAGGTCCGTTTTTCAATTATTAGGTCCATAAAGTCTGTTTTTCAACACTGTACTTTACTTTAAATTTTATCGATGTTTGGCATTTAGCCAAGAATCTCTGAAAAATCACATTTTTCGCAAATATATCCCAAAAAATATCAAATTTCGTCAATCGATCGTGGAAAAAATTATAAAATTTTGTCAAAGGATGGTGAAAAAACTCTAATTTCTCCAACATATCGCGGAAAAACTCTAATTTCTCCAACATATCGCGGAAAAACTCTAATTTCTTCAAAAGATCGCGAATTTCTTAAAAGACAGTGAAAAAACGCAAATTTTCTCAAAGGATCACGAAAGAACGCGAATTTCGTTAAAAGATCAAGAAAAATGTGGATTTCCTGAAAAGATCGCAAAAACGCGAATCTCCTAGAAAGATCGCGAAAAACACGCGAATTTCCTCAAAAAATTGCGAAAAACACGTAAATTTCATCAAAGGATCGCGAAAAAAAGTCAATTTCGTCAAACGATAGAAATAAAACTCAAATTCCCTTAAAAGATCGTGCAAAAATACGAATTTCCCGCAGAAGATCGTGAAAAAAACGCGAATTTCCTCCAGAAGATCGCGAAAAAAACCCGCGAATTTCCCCCAGAAGATCGTGAAAAAAAACGCGAATTTCCTCGAAAGATCACAAAAAAACACGCAAATTTCCTCGAAAGATCACAAAAAAACACGCGAATTTCATCAAAGGATCGCGAAAAACACGCAGTTTCCATCAAAAGATCGCGGAAAAAACGTCAGTTTCGTGAAATGATCGAAATAAAACATGAATTTCGTCAAAGTTTCACCTTCAAAGAAATCGATTAAGCTGTTCTAAAAGTATAAATTCAAAACTTGTTTTATTTTTTCTTGTATGTTGTGTTTAGCATTTTTTTTTTTTTACTTTTTAAAATTTTCTTTAAGATGTATCATGTATGTGATATACATAATAAGTGCTTGGGGTTTGACTAATCTGTTTATATGATCATTGATCGCTGCATAAAAGTCTATTTTGTATTTAAACTTACGAAATCAGTAAGCAATATTTTGTGAATACTGTGAAATTCCAGCACTAACAATTAGTTTCTAATAGAGTAAAATTTGTTTTTGTCTCCAAATTGGGCATTAAAAATTGGAGCGTGCATACCACATAACGATGCAGCACATAAAAGCAACAACAACAAAAAATGGCAAATCCTTAACATTTTTTGGACTCCTTGGATTTTTTCTTGCCAACTCGGTATGAACTCTGATAGTATAAAACATGAGCAAACTATTTATAAAATGCATTGCAATTCAAATAAAATCTTGGCTGGATGACGTCCTAAACTTTAAAGGCTCTATGACTGAAAAGAAACATCCTTATAACTCCAAAAATGATAATCCTATGAACTAACAGTTTACTGCGTCGAATTAAGTTTCTCTTTTCCAAATAAATATATATCTTTGAATTTAAATTGGAATGAAATACAGGGTCATGAAAAATCGAAGCGTGTGGAAAATAGGATTATAAATATCTCGGCAACTCTAAACTTTAAAGGCTCTATGACTGAAAAGAAACATCCTTATAACTCCAAAAATGATAATCCTATGAACTAACAGTTTACTGCGTCGAATTAAGTTTCTCTTTTCCAAATAAATATATATCTTTGAATTTAAATTGGAATGAAATACAGGGTCATGAAAAATCGAAGCGTGTGGAAAATAGGATTACAAATATCTCGGCAACTCTAAACTTTAAAGGCTCTATGACTGAAAAGAAACATCCTTATAACTCCAAAAATGATAATCCTATGAACTAACAGTTTACTGCGTCGAATTAAGTTTCTCTTTTCCAAATAAATATATATCTTTGAATTTAAATTGGAATGAAATACAGGGTCATGAAAAATCGAAGCGTGTGGAAAATAGGATTATAAATATCTCGGCAACTCTAAACTTTAAAGGCTCTATGACTGAAAAGAAACATCCTTATAACTCCAAAAATGATAATCCTATGAACTAACAGTTTACTGCGTCGAATTAAGTTTCTCTTTTCCAAATAAATATATATCTTTGAATTTAAATTGGAATAAAATACAGGGTCATGAAAAATCGAAGCGTGTGGAAAATAGGATTACAAATATCTCGGCAACTCTAAACTTTAAAGGCTCTATGACTGAAAAGAAACATCCTTATAACTCCAAAAATGATAATCCTATGAACTAACAGTTTACTGCGTCGAATTAAGTTTCTCTTTTCCAAATAAATATATATCTTTGAATTTAAATTGGAACGAAATACAGGGTCATGAAAAATTGAAGCGTGTGGAAAATAGGATTACAAATATCTCGGCAACTCATTACCTGATCGACTTCATTCTTTATGCAAAATTTAGATTTTTTTATTTTATAGGTCACACCTTTAAAGAAACCATTTCGAAAATTTTTATGTACATTTTTATCGGAACAAATATTTCGAGAGTCCGAAAAAAAGAGTTCCGAATCATCGAGGTGACTGAAATTGAATAAGCTTCTTCTCATTATGACATACTAAGTACATACCTAATTTCAAGCCTCTATCTCAATTGGTTCGGGAGATGGAGCATTTACACACACACGGCAAAATTAAAAAAATTTTTGTTTCTAAAAATGTTTTTTGGAATCACCAGTGTCTGGAACGTGTCAGTCCGTCAATTTTTTTTTTTTTTTCCCCGATTTTCAAAACGATTACAAGACTTACCCTATACAAGAACGAAAAATCATGCATCAAGCATAGATTATGAAACACTAAAATATCCATTTTCATATGATTGCTAGACATAATTAAAATTTATATTTTTTTATAATTTAACCTCCCTGTAATAAATTATGCAGTTTTTTCTCGCTAAAATTTCAGGTATTTTATCATGAACTCATATCACTCCTGACTGTAACTGAATGAGACAGCATGAAGGAGGGGGGGGGGGGGCGATATAATTAAAAGATTTCACAGAAAACAAACTTAAGTACTGGAGCACAGCTCCGGTACTTTATTATGCATGTAAAATTTTCTGGTGGTCAAAGCAGCTTGTTACAGGGTGTCTAGTCACCTGGAAAAGTCATGGAAATTTACCATTTCTGAGAAAAAGTCAGGAAAATTTGAAAATTCTGCGAAAAAGTTAGAAAATTTTGAAACAACTTCCAAGAAAAAAAAAAAAGGAAAATGTTTGTTATAAAACTAAGAATTTGAAATTGTAGTGCCATTAGAATCAAACTTTGCTCTTCAATAGTCATTTTGTCTACTGTCTTTCAGTTCTTCTTTGTAACTCGGAGATTTCCAGTTTCACTGAAACTTTCTCTTGAATGTTGTAGAATTGGGGGAACTGAACATTTGTTTGCTTAATCTATTGAATATTTATACTAGTGTGCAAAACTTAATCAACAAACACAAAATGCTAATTTCTGAACACGTGAGTACTCAAAAGGAAATTCTATAAACAGCAAGAGTAGAAAATAGATATTACCCTAACAGCACAGACAGTCTTCTTGACATCACAAATGGTCACAGTCACTACAATGAACAGAAATGTGATATCTTTCATTCGTCTCATTTTTACTCTCATTGGGTCACTCCACTGAACAGTCACCATGACTGCTGCATTTTGAGGAGTCACCAGGTGACTTTACAATGAAGTCCTCTTGTGACTGTCATTTTGACACTCCATTGTAAAGTCATCATGATAGCTGTTCTGTGACAAGTTCCCAAGTGACAGAAAATGAAATCATCTGGTCACTTTTCACAAAAGAGTGCAATGATGACTTCACAATAGAGTGTCGATCACCGGAAAGTCACCTTGCGACTTCATTGTGACATTATTTGGCGACTCATCACAATGCAATGCTCACAATGACTTCAAAGTTCAGTCTTTAAATGACAGTGACTTCATTGTAATGTCACCTGGTGACCCATCCAAAGCGACAGTCACAGTGACTTTTCAGTGTTAGCAATCATTTGAGAGTAATGAGACAGTAAAATATCCCATATTTTGATTCACCATAGCGATTGTGACACTTCTAACCATGTGTGACGTCAAGGGGACTTCACATTGACTGGCCATGCTGTTAGAGTAGTACCTATTTTCTACTCTTGCTCTTTATAGAATTTCCTTTTGAGTACTCACGTGTTCAGAAATTAGCATTTTGTGTTTGTTGCTTAAGTTTTGCACACCAGTGTATTATTTGTATTAAAATATGTCAAAGCAATCTGTATTTAACTGTGACGGATGTGATAAAGAACTTCATCCTGCTTTGACAAAATGGATAGAACCTGATGCTAAAAGTGTCTATATGGAAAATATTTAGCGTGTAAAATGTTCAACAATTTGTAAATTATTGCAAAAAATTGTGTAACGTCAGTCATTTGTGTCTCAGAACCAGTTGTGAAAGTTCCACTCTCAAATTCACATCTTTTAAGTTTTTTTTGTGTGTAAGATCGCAAAATCTCGATACTTGGAATTTTTTTTTATTGGTTATGGAAAACCTGGAATTGTCAGGGAAATTCGTTGCTGATCTGCAATAGACACCCTGTTGTAAATATTGTACATCAGACTATTAGAACATCGTTGTGCTTGCCTTGGAGCCTCCCTTACTATGGTCCTTTTGGACTTTAATCGTTTTTTTACATTATTCCAACAAGAAACTCTTCAAAATAGTCTTCTGTACCATGAATTCAATAAATATTTTAGGAAAAATAAATTACTAAAATTTTGTTAAAAGTATTAATTTAAATGAAATATATAAGAATTGAAACTTATGATTTATTTTGCTAAAATACATTAAAAGGTTTTTTAAACATAAAAACCATCAAAAGATGTTAAAAACACAGTCATCATTAGGGCTGGACGATATCAAATACACGGGTCTGATAAACTACTTTTTTACTGTAGCAAACTATTACTACTTTATTGAAAATATAGTTAACTACAACTACTTCTTTTAAAAAGTAGTGACTACAAACTACTTTTCAAAAGTAGTCACTACTTCGTTACTTTTAGATTTTATCAAATGGTTCAATTTACACTCTAAATTTAAGACACTGATTAAATAATAAAGCGACCCTTTGTTATATCGCGTCTGCTGGAATACAATTAAATAAATACAACATAACCGAGAGCACTAAAAAATGATGAAAGATAACATACTAGAAAATGTTATTTTTAACAGACATTAAAAATTTTGTAGAAAAATTAAGAGAGGTATTATAATCTTGAAAATTAGAGAAAAACAACTCTAAATCCAAACAGTAAATAAATTTGTAAATAAAGAAATTCCGAATAAAAAGAAACCTGTCATTAAAACTTACTAACGAATAAATAGACAAAAGCTAGAAAGCGCCACCGGCGCCGAGCGAGCCCTTCTCCTCGTCGTGCCCAAGTTCTGTGGAACTTTTAATGCGCCAGCGGCTTTGTCTCGCCGCAACACTCCGACCGATTCAGAGGGGTCGCATTCCAGCGAGGCCTCTCAATCTTTGCCCTGGTGTCGACGACAGAGGTCGTTGCGATTCGGCGGAAGTTCCCACCATCAAAGGAGACTTCCCCACGTGACACCTGATTAACCGTAGGGACTGTCGGACGGCTTCATCGCCGAGAACCCAAAAGGGAGTCTGGTCATCCACCATATGTCCGGCATCTCTACGGCCCTTGCTTTCCCTCAGAGTCCGATCGTAGACAGGTAGGGAGGAACCAGCTACTGGGCTCATCTTCCGCGAGCAAATAAATAGACAAGTGTTACCAGCAAGTAAATGAATTCCTTTGGTGGGTTAGTACTGGATTTTAGTAGCAAGTATGAACGGATAAGAGTCTGACTTGCGTGATGCGTTAGTATACACTGTAGTTGAGATTTGCCACCGATATTCGCAAATGTTGACCAGAACAAATTTTACACAAAAGAAGTAAGTTTCTGCCACGTGATTTGCAGAATGACAATTTTTTCCCCTCTAAGTAGCATTAAAAGTAGCGACAATTCTCGCTATAAACTACTGATTTTTTGAATTGCACTACATTGTTCAAAATGTAGCGTGCTACACTACAAACTACTTTAAAAAGTAGCGGCTACTGTATATCACTACTTCTGACACCTGATCAGATATTTAATATTGCAATATATCAACAAGTTAATATTGATATTGCTGATATATCGTGATACTAATTTAAAAGGGTAAGAGCATTTGCTGTTTTTTAAAAGATAAATGATGTAATATCAACATTTTAAACACCAAACTTGGTTGAATACAATGAATTAAAATTTTTATAGCCATTTGTTCATAGAATATATTTGTTTTTTAACACAAAATATTCAAAAGAAAATAAACTGGTTGTTTAATAACTGAATCAAGTAAAATAACATCACCAGTTTGGAGGGACTGATCCTGATTTCATTTATTCTGGCAACCAAAATGGGCCTGGGCTAAACCACCGGTACATCACAATCCTTTTGTCATATAGCCTTCGTTTAATCTTGGCATAAAGAAATTGCTCCAGCCTAAAATACTTCATTTTATCACTGATCATTATCATTTCTTATTTTTAATTTAGCAAATGATTACCTTGGATGACTAAAAATATTAATTTAAGAAATTTTAAAAATATCATGTATTTTGAGAAGCTTAAGATTTATTACAAAATTTAATCATGGCAACCATGTAGTTTTTTTATTGGATTTTTTTTTTTTTTTTTCATTTTTTGGAGTTTATTATCGAACATTGTTTAAATTATTTAATGTATCTTCCATTGATTTAAAAAAAAAAAAAAAAAAAAAGTCTTCTTCACTGAATAACTAATAGACATTTCCTTTTCCCCATTCAGAAATTCAACTTTCTAATAAAATTCACTGGAATAAGTTAAATTTTGATAACCTAGTGAAATTGACTGCAAAAGTTTTCGGTATTTCTCTATTATTCCATCGACCCCTTTTCATAACAAAAAACTATCTCCAAACTGTAACGCCCAATAAACGGGAGAACATTGCCATTGGAACATCAAAATACATAAATAAATAAAATATAAGAATTTAAGGACACAATTTGATACTTCTCTATTATCCCATCGACCACTTTTCATAACAAAAAACTAACTCCAAACGGTAAGATGAAACACCAAAAATGCAGTCCCATTGCATTCTATGTCTTTGTTATATCATCAAGTGGTTTTTAATTTGACATTTGTGTGTATTTTTCATTATGTTTATTTGATTTATGAGTTATTTCATTCATTAAAATGACAATTGTGCCCTTAAATTCTTATATTTTATTTATTTTGATATTCCAATGACAACGTTCTCCTGTTTATTTGGCGTCAGTTTGGCGATAGTTTTTTGTTATGAAAAGTGGTCGACAGGATAATAGAGAAGTACCAAATTTTCAATGTATTTAAAGTGCCTTTTTTATGAAAATAGGGCAACCAAAAAAATACACTCATTTTAAGTGCAGATATAAATTTCATCCGAATCCGAGAAACCCCACTCTTTAGCAAGCAATATCAATACCACACAATAGCCAATGCATATTCAAGCTCATCTTATTGATGAAAGTCGAGAAATATCGCAATATGGTTGGACCAATCACAGCAGCCAACCAAGGAATGTGCAGTTATCGTTATTCAGTATTTATCTCTAACGGACAGTAGAATTTGTGGTTTGCAAAGATTGAATGTATTTGGATATATTTTGATATTCCTTACTTTGAGATAGAAAGATAATATGCAGAGGTAAGTTTTCTGTTTTAGATGAAGCAGGGCCGTGATTAAATATACTAAATATTTAAATATGCAAAAAAAAAAAAAAAAAAAAGTAAATAAAATTTTTTTTCTGGTGATCAGTTACCAGAAATCGCAATTTTTATCGATGAGTCATTACTTGCTATTTTCGTCTGTCAGTCACAAAAAATCCCAATTTTCACCCATTTCAGTTGTAGAAAAGAAAATATTTTGTGATTTTTGTTGATCAGTGAAGAAAAAATCTATTTTTGTCCTTCAGTAATGCAAAAATTTCAATTTTTTAGCAGCTTGGTCAAAGGGTTCTGGTAAAATTACTTTTCTTTTAAATTTACCTATACTTTTAAAACAAAAAAATTGTGTATATAGTACTATTTATGATAATAAAATGTATTGAAGAGGAAGTTAAAGGTTTTTTCCGTTAGTATGCCAAGCAAATGTGTCCTGAAATTGTCCTGAAATATCGTAAAAAATATGTCCTGAAATATCATCTAGGGAGGGGTCGGAAAAACTACTTTTTTATTGTAACGAACTACAACTACTTTATCGAAAATGTAGTTAACTGCAACTACTTGTTTTTAAAAGTAGCGACTACAAACTATTTTTCAAAAGTAGTCGCTACTTCGCTACTTTCAGATTTTGTGAAAGGGTTCCATTTACACACGAAATTGAAGACACGCATTAAATAATAAAGTGACCCCTCGTTATATCGTGTCTGCTGAGATATAATTAAATAAATGCAACATAATCGAGGACATTAAAAAAGATAACATACAAGAAAATGTCTTCTGTTTGTCTCCAAAATGTTAATTTCAGGGGTGATTCTGAGTAAAAAAAAAAATTCTGAAATTCACAGCAAATTTTCTGAAAAAGTTACAACAGAGGGGAGGGGATCCACTCCCGGCACTTTTTTCTATTTTGCATCCCTTTAATGAAACTTTCTTTTTTTTTTTAGCTCTTTTGACAAAAATTTCAGTTTTTTCGAGATCTGTTGATAAATTTCGTGGGTTTTTTCGAGATTTTTTGACAAAATTTGCCGTTTTTCAAAATTTTTTTGACGGAATTTGCCGTTTTTTCACGATTTTCTGACGAAAGTCACGTTTTTCCTGCGATCCTTTGACAAAATTAGCCACTTTTCTTCGAACGAATGACGAAGATTGATTTTTTTCAGCTATCATTTGCCGAAATACCGATACCTTTTATGTCCAAATTTTCGGATTTATGACCGATATTTTCTTTTAATTTTTGGAAATCATTGCCTTAATTTTTCGGAAATTTTGGACCAGAATCACACTTGGTTAATTTATACATACATTAAATTTCATAGCAAAATTAAGAAAGAGATTATAATCAAGAAAATGATAGAAAAACAATGCTAGATGCAAATAATAAATAAATCTGTAAATCAAGAAATTCTGAATATTAAGAAACCGGCATTAAAACATGAAGACTTAATAAAGAGTTAATAGACAAGTGTTGCCAGATAGAAAATTAATTCATTTGGTGGATTAGTACTTGATTTTAGTAGCAATTGTCAATAGGGAAAATCTATCACTTCATGCAATGCGTTGTTATACGCTGCAGCTGAGATTCGCAGATTGTTGAGCAGAACAAATTTTGCACAAAAGAAGCAAATTTTGGCAGCGTGATTTACAGAATGGTACATTTCCCACCCCCTGAAGTAGTGTTAAAAGTAGCGTCGGTTCTCGCTACAAACTACAGATTTTTTGTATTGCACTACTCGCTACACTACACTATTCAAAATGTAGCATGCTACATTGCAAACTACTGTAAAAAGCAGCAGCTACAGCAGTTTCGCTACTTGTAGCGCGCTACTTCCAACCCCCTGGGCTAGTACTACCCCTGTATTTACAAAATATCAATATTCGACTGATATATTGATGAAATGATCCAGCCCTAGTCATCATGAGGGGAAATTTCAGAAGTGCGAATGTTTGTTGGTTAAACATCCGGAGACGAGTCTATTTCAAAGGAAGGGAGAGCGGGAAGAAAATACGATAGTTATGTTCTAAACTCGCCAGAGATATTGTGTGTCAGATCCTGGATATAGTGTAGCAGAGCATGTCATTGCTTGAGTTAAAATCTCGATTCTCTGATTATTGATGTGTAGTACGGGTTGAGATTCTTGCTTTCCTGAAATTTTCATCGATGTCATTTACCACACTTTATGTCTGCGATATGTTCTTGGAGTCTGTCTTTAAATTTTCTAGACGCCATGCCTATTTGTATCAAAATACATCACAAGTTTCGATTCTTATGAATTTCATTTAATAATTTAAGGTAATAGGTTGTCTGAAAATTATAATTAAACATTTTATTTTTATAATATTAATTTAATATATTTTTTAATATTCCATGCATTATAATTTTCAAAATGTTTGTTTTGCCTTTTTTTTTTCTTTTTTAAAGAACTTTAGGGCATTTCTATGAAATGGTGGACATGAGGGTTAAAATTTCAAATGTATTTTATTACTACAAATAATATATCAAATTAAAGGTAAAAATATGGCGCATATGAAATTACAGAGAACTGAGCTCTAAAAATATTTTTTTCTATAGTTTATCTAGGCTCAAAGTTGGAAAAATTTGAAAAACTTTCGGCGTGTAAAATAGGATATTTTCATACTGCCAGAAGCAATATTTAAAACAGCAGCATTTTCAATATATGTGCATATATTACTGTTTGTGACCTTTGTGTATCTTTTAAAACACTTAATTTTTCAAAAAAATTTAAAAGACCCGATTTTTAATACAAATATATTTACACAGTCTCTCTGTCACACCCGTCACAAAAAAGGTGCTTAAGTTATTATACAAAATGCATTTTTCCATGAAAATACATGAAACTTTCGGAAAGTCTAACTATTGCAAGTCTGAATAACTACAAAACGTTAAAAATTCATCAAATTTTTATTTTGTGTGAAATTTTAGTGTGACGGGTGTGACAAAATTTTTGCGACTGGTATGACAACATTTTAAATTGCTTTGAAATATATTCAAATATTTTTTAAATGACGTGTAAGGTTTAATTATTCTTGTTTCTGAACATATTAAGGCCAATTTGCCAAAAAAGAGAAGATAAATCATGAAATATATATTTGAATTATTTTAGAAAATTGTGAGTTGGTAGCAACTTACTTACTTTTAAGTTAATTCTGCTTTGGATTTTTTAAAATGTGCTCAGGAGATAGGTGCAATAAAGGCATTGTATGTCTCAGCAGTGAAAGTACTGGAAACTAAACAAATACTGACAGAAAGATGGGAAGGCATCAAGTCTTATCACCACTTTAAAGTAAGTAGTGATAGTACTATCCTTTTGATGGGAAAGACTGCCGAATCAACACTGAGGGAAGTGGCAGTCACTGCTAATTGTGATTCTCTCCCCAGAAAGATTTTGAAAATATCAGATTTAAATATTGGTGATTATCTTCTGGTTTCCCTGGCCAGTAGCAAAAAGTGTAATAGCTTGTACTATGCTAATGTCTTGAATATTAACTTCCGCAAGGAAGAAATAAGCTTAAAATACATGCAAGCCACACTGGATTTGGTCAGAGGAAGATGACATCTCAATTAAAAAAATTTCTGCTATTGTAAAAAAGGTAGCTCCCCCATCACTTATAACGAGTAGGGGGCACTACAAATTTTTAACTAACTGCATAAATAAGTTAGTTTTATTAAATTTCGTTTGTATAGTTACTACTGTTGAGTTTATTGTCTATACAGATCACTGTATTTTTTTGGTAAACAACTTTTAAATTGTACACTTTTTACAATGTCACAGCAGAAAAAAAATTCTTATACATTAAAATAATTAAAATTTATTATGAAAATTACGTATTAAGCTTAATTTGAATCTCTTTCATTAGAAAAAAATTGTTTTAATAATGACACAGTTAAATATTCACAGGAATTTTAACAAATGTGTAAGCAAGTGAAAACTTTTGTCCCGAGAGAGTCCCACCCATCACAAGTTTAATTTTTTTATTTTATTGAAAGCTATTGAAGTTATATATTTGCTCAATTATCCAAGCATATGCATGGAAAAATATAAATAAAATACTTTTCAGGGATTTCTTAGCTAATTTATTTCCCAAAATATAGATATAAACTCTTAAAATTTTGTCTGGATGTCACACCCGTCACAATGGAATGGCCCTTTATTTAAAGAATTTTTATTAAAAAATTAAATTTGTGCATCTTTTTTTTTTTTTTTTTAAGAAATTTATTTAAAGGATTTTTATTAAATTAAATGTGTGCTTTTTATTTATTTATTTTATTTAAAAAGAAATTTATTTAAAGAATTTTTATTAAAAAATTAAATTTGCAATTTTTTTTTGACTTAAAAAAAAAAAAAAAAAAAAAAAAAAAGCACAAAATTGAAATTTCTTAAAATTTTTATTAAAAGATCACACGAAACTTTATTACCCATTTAAAAACCAAACCAGATGGACAGATTTGTGTTGTTGTGTATACAGTGCAGTAGAGCTCAGCTCTGGTGTTTCTGTATTTTCAGTAAAAATTTAAAGACACAGCTCACAGAAGCTTATAACTGTTGCACACCGAAGCCATATTTGTATATTCCTGCTTGATAAAAACAACAATTAAAGAAAATCCTCGATGAGTAGGATTTTCTGAAAGTTCCTGCTATAAATATTTTTGCTGTTTGTTCATTCATTAGGTTATGTAAATATGCATAGTTTGATTATGTCTGTTAAATTTGTGCTTTGTTTATTGAAGTTTTAATTTCATTATGGATTGAATATCGAACAATAATTAAACAAATGCTGAACTCTATTTATATGTACCCTAATTTCCTGCCTATAATCCGCAGGTGTCAATTTCATGATATTTTGAAAAAAAAATCATTGTATAATCCGCAGGTGAAATTTTCCCTTAACAAAAATTCACAAGATCTACAGGACTAACGTTCAGCCATAAAGGAAAAAAATATTGAATCTAGTGTAAAATATTTTAATTTTTAACTTTTGTATTTAATATAACACTTGATAAATAAATAAATATTAAATAAAAAATTGATAATTCAGTACAAAGATATTTGCAATTCTTTTACACATAAGTAAGAATAAATTCAGAAGATTTACATTACTTAGTATAGAAATTATAATTAAGTGAGTTAATTACTTTAATATCTGTTTAAATTAAATATAAAATCCTTGCACTAGTTTTTTTTTTTTTTTTTTCTTTGCCTTATTTTTATTTTAATATTACTGGATCAGCAAATCAAACAAATATTTGTCTGGCGCCATCTATCGAAATAAAAGCTTACTACGCCATTCGATTATCCTTTTCAATCGAATATCGCCATATGCCCAGCTGTAATGGATAAAGCATAGAGTGCGATGCTTATAAACTAAATATGAGTTAAAAACTATTGTAAAGCGTGAAATAAATGGATTTAAGGAATGAATTATTAATATAAAATAGAAACTAAAAGATTATTAACAAATTAAAAGTACTTTAACCATAATAATTACGTTTTTATAATAAAGCTATTATGTTGATATGTACTGTTTATGAACTTTATACTGAGATTAAAGTATTTGATTTAACATACATCTGACTTGTGTGCTTGACATCAAGTGCCCGCTTATAAGTCATCGTAAATATACAGGGATGCGATAGCCACAAGGAAATTTACAACACCAGAGAGTTACATCCGGAGCTCCACAAAGAGTGTGCAATGGAGCTGGCGGGAGTCGAACCCGCCGACCTGACTCCTATGCTCACAAGCGATTAGCGGAATGGTGTCTTAACCACTCGGCCATGGAGGCACCAAAGTATTTGAGGCAGTAAGACCTAGATATGAAATGAAGGCTTGACTTTTCTTAACAAGATTTAATGAGTTGCGTGGTAGCGCCATCTGTTGATTTTTAAGAAAGTAAATTTGCTCAAAAAAAGTATATTTCTTGACATTGCAAAGATATCCAGTAGGAAAAAAAAATCGCAGATAATCCGCAGTGGCGTATAATCCGCATTACAAGAAAAATAAAGTTTTTTAACGTATAATGCGCGAATTATAGGCAGGAAATTAGGGTATATTATAAAAGACAAACGTGTCCGTGCGTAACGCTGACATTTTGTGAATGGCATCACTTGGCGATGAAATTTCGGTTTTGCGATTTTTGCTACTGCCATTTAAGTTTCTAAAAATCGCATATTTTTAATTTTTACACCGTTATATAGTGGGAAAAAAAAAGTCTACTTTCAAATACAATTTGTTTGAAAACTGTATCGCAATTTCCTCATTTATTTAAATTAAATTTCAAGCATTTTTTTAAAAAAAATCGTATTTGTATCGCTTGCAGACGATTACAAAATATGAATCCGTTTGCACTTTTAAACAGCATAAAAAGTTCAGCATTTGTTCCCAGCTGATATTCCATAACGCAATTAAAACTTCAGTAAGCAATCCATTAAATAGTATAAATAAAGAAAACTGCCCAGTTAAACTGAGGGCATTGAGCTCACAAGCTATTCACACTAATTGTATATTATGCTATTTTTTCAAAGAATAATGCCACTCGAAAAATAAAGAAATCGACAATATATTAAGGAGGGGGGGGGGGGATAAGCACCCGTTCCCAACCTTTATACTTAACCAATAAACGCCCAAAATCTAATCAGGCAAGTGCCTTACCACAATGAATTTATACACAAAATTTGAAAAAAATCGGATAATTTTGCTTGAAAAACCCATTTATCTAAATTAAGGGAGGTAAGCCCCCCGGTCCCCCCTTTATACTTAACAAATGAAAACCCAAAACTAATCAGGCAAGCGCCTTACCACAATGAATCTATACACAAAATTTGAAGAAAATCAGATAATTCTGCATGAGAAACCCATTTATCTAAATTAAGGGGGGTAGCCCCCGTTTCCCCCTTGATACTTATCCAATGAACCCCAAAAACTAATTAGGGAAGTGCCTTATCACAATGAGCCTATATACAAAGTTTAAAGAAAATAGGATAATTCTGCATGAAAAACCCATTTATCTAAATTAAGGGGGTTAGCCCCCCGTTTCCCCCCTTTATACTTATCCAATGAACCCCCAAAATGAATCAGGGAAGTGCCTTATCACAATGAGCCTATATACAAAATTTGAAGAAAATCTGATAATTCTGCATGAAAAACCCATTTATCTTAATTAATGGGGTTAGCCGCCCGTTTCCCCCCCTTTATATTTAACTAATGAACTCCCAAAAATAATCAGGGAAGCACCTTATCACAATGAACCTATATACGAAATTTGAAGAAAAACGGATACTTCTGCATGAAAAACCCATTTATCTAAATTAAGGGGGAGTTAGCCCCCCATTTCCCCCCTTTATACTTAACATAACCAATGAACTCCCAAAACTAATCAGGGAAGCCCCTTATTAGAATGAACCTGTAAACAAAATTTGAAGCAAAACGGATATTCTATCAAGAGTTATCGCGTTACGTACATACATACAGAACGGGCGGGCACATTAGCTCTCAGGCTTTGATAGCCTGTGAGCTAAAAATTGAATTAGATTCCGAGATATTTATTTATTACTTACCCATCATACGTAGTATAGGGTAAGTCTTGTAATCGTTTTGAAAATCGAAATTTTTTATTTAACATTAAATTAAAATAAAACATAAATTTAACAGACATGCAATTGAAATAAGTTCTTAAAACCTCTGAAATTATCATAATAATAAAAAAAATTGTAGATAAAGAAATTTTTAGCGATTTCTTCGGCTTTTAACTTCTGGCAATACGAGTCGAGTCGCTTTTAATAAATTTCAAAATTTTATTTGAATATATAATTGACAAATTTCATATAAAAATGCTCTTTTATGTTGTTAGGGTGCAGTCTAAAACTAGTCAGATGTGCCAATTAGAGATGAGCCCGGGCCCGCCCGGCCCCGATGATTTTAAATCCGAGCCCGAGTCCGCCCGAGCCTGATACCGAAAAACATTGCATAATATTTAAAAATTGTTTTAAAAGTAATATCACATTTTTTTAAACTTTGTACGCGAAAATTGCTGTTTATCCCATACACATAATTAATTTTATGGAAATTTACATTCTATCTTATCAAAAGAGAAGTTTGGTATCAAATAAAATATACTTCCTTAAAAGAATGTAAATATTTTTCTCTTTCAATAAGTAAATCTGATGGATACTTTAACGAAGTGCGTTTTATAAATAAATAAATGAAATTTGTAGAAATTACTATTTCTATGCCGAAGAATCGAACAACGTTTTCTATTTCCTATAAAAGGTGTATTTCGTAACTTATAATTCATTCTTGAATTAAAACAATATTTCGTGTTCCTAAAAAAAGCTTAAATTAAAAATTTGACACCGTTATCTGAAAGATCGTGTGCTTTTATAGAAAAAGTTGAAACACTGCTCGATTGCTTTCTATCGGAATAACAATGCATGACAATTATATGTACTTACGAATGAAAGTGACTTTGTAAATGTGCAGAGCAGAGCTTTAGCATGAGCAGAGTTCATAATTAAAAATAGAATCACTAACGTTGTTTTCATATGAAGAGCTAGTATAACTCGCACACAATAAAAGACTAAAAATTTGCAAACCTAAACTAATGCTGATTGACTAAAAACGAAAAAAAAAATAATCATCTCGCTTTAGATCATTCAAAAAATAAAATAAAATAAACTTTCCAATTAAAAATTATATCCTACTTCACTAACGAAAATCTAGCAACAAATATTATTGGCGCCATATCACCCAGTCGTCAGTCACGTTGCAAATATTGTAAATTTTCTTTTAAATTAACATTCTAATACTCGAAAAGAAAAATAAGATTTCTGTTTCCCCTTCTATTTATTCTGCTCAAAATAACATTAAAATTACTTCAAATGGAATTTGTAATTTTTTAGAGGAAAAAGTTATTTTAATTTTTTAGATGAGAATTAAAAGAAATTGTCAGTTTCAGAAGGTATGAGCCCGGGCCCGAATGCTGATATAAAAATTGAGCCCGAGCCCGTCTCATCTCTAGTGCCAATCCCAAAACTTTCTTCTATCTCAGTCATGTTAATACTACAAAATTCGCTATCACATCACCAATAAAATCAATATTTTTTGTCATTCTGTTGTATGTCAACTGCTGGCGAATCGTCAGATTACCGGGATGTGATCAAATGATGTATACTAAACTACGAAAAGTCCTTCTGGCCTAAACCGACAGGAACAGATAGCCTCCCTATTCCTTGGTTTTACGATTTTAGCTAACTTTACTGGAAAACAGTGAAATGTGTGGAACCCAATTAAAGAAGATTCATTCCCAGTTCTCGTCAACATTGAATTTGAATGAGAATACCGCCAAATCAGTCCTCTACAGCCAAGTTGGCGTCATTTATGTCAACCTATTTTTGTCGCCAAATTTGGCGATATTTCGCTAACTGTTGCCAAGACTGGCGAGAATTTGACGTTGGTGAATATATATATATATATATATATATAGTGGTAAGCATATAAGAATAGGAACAATGGTTACAACAATGAAAGAGAATTTGCCGAAACCATGTTAACTAAAACACATAAATTAAACCCGTTTATGGATGAATTCTGCTGTCTTGTTTGAAAAAGTCAGCTACCCTAAAATTTCAAACCGCTATATCTCAGCCATTTTTAGGTAGCTTTCAATACAAAAAAGTATAAAGCTATCTATTGCAGCCGTTCGGAGGAAAGCAATTCCGGAAAATTTCAATATATTTTCACCGATCAGGACCCCCAGACCCCAAAACCCCACCCTCTGTTCAAATGTTGATTTATATATATAGATATATCCATACATAAATACATTTGTAATTTAATAAGAGAATTAAAAAAAAATACTTATTTAATAAAAGATGATCTTTAATGATCAAAATTTATCCACAGTTTTTTTAGGCATGTTTATAAAAAATCCGAATTTAATTTGAGATAAACTTTTTTAAATTTAATTTATTTAATTATTATTTTGGCAAATAAACTTTCTGTTGAAATTTCACTTTGTTCTGTATTATATCAATTTTGCTTGCATTGTAAATAAAATGAATATTTTATATCAAACTAGGGGGCCTACCCCCTGCGAGCTATGCTCGCCAACCCCCGCTCAGACTTCGAAGCCTCTAAAAACATGACAGAGTGCTTTGTTTTAAAAATATTGGTAAATCTGTAATTGAATTGCCATGCTTTTAACGTTTTAATGGGGCATTTTTTTTATTACCATGGCCTCATACACAGCTGTTGCGACAACTGACGACTGTTTTCGGGATCGATAAGTAAAATCAATTACAACTTGAAAACCAGCTTGTATAAAATGGTTAGGTTTAAATTGTGGCTACCTCTCGGACTTTTATAACAACGATCTGTATTCTATTCTTCCTTTGCATTTAAGGATGAGAAAAATTCCATCTGCTTTAAGAACCACGGTATTGAAAAGTACTGTTATAGACATTTTCAGTAACAGGTTTTAATTTTCTCTCTATTTTAGTGCGCCATCATGCAAATTTTCATGTTATTTTAAATATGTAAATTATTTATTTTAATTAATATGTATATACGAATTTCTAATAATTATTTATCATAGAAAATTAATTAAACATTTTGTGCATGCATGCCTGCATTTATTCGGCATCAATTGATGACATACTTAAACAAATTTGCTATCCGCGATAATTTTACACCTTGTTATGTCACTTGAATATTGTCCATAAGAAAATCGGGTACTTTTCCAGTATAGGATCCTTTGCTTTTATGTTTGGCGTAATTCGAGCTTCGCAAAGGGATAGATTCGTTAATATACATAGATTTGTTGCCAAAAGTTATGAAAACAAACCCAATGAGCTTTTGGTGCTTTTCTATTATAGGGGTCTTGACGCTTTTATTAAAAGCTTGGCGCAATTCGGGCATCAGAAAGTGAGATTTGGTGCCAAATGACATAAACAGCCATGGAAACAAATTCGAAGATTTTTTTTGTTTATATGCGTATTTTAATTATACGTATATTATTATTGTTTTTCTATACAAATTACTTCTGATTATATATAAAATAGGATAAATGACATTTAACGCTAAACAAATTGTATAAATATTTTTTTGCTCCTTTCTTTTGCGTTTACATAAATGACGTCATTTGGACGAATTTATTCAAAATATTTTCAGTTTATCAATTAAATTAAATGCTGACAGACGATTGAATCCTGACGATAGAAATGTGATTTTTTTTTCAAATTTTCCTGAAAAACATAATTTAATCACAATCTTGTCTTCATTAAAGATTGAAATAAAAGATAAATTCAATTTCAATTTGAAAACGACGAATAAAAAAAAATCAATAATCCCTATCGGGATCCTTTTCAATTTTTTTCCCCTTTTTGTCACAAAAAAACTGAGTAATTAGTTGCCATCATTACAGAAATGTCATTAAAATTAGAAAAAAATTAATATCTCGAAAACTAATTCCAATTTAAAAATTCTATTGCCAGTTTTGACATCCCCGGATTTTTATGAACAATTGATATTAATTTCACCATCAAGCGTTTAATATTTTATTAAAAATAGCCCTGAAACATAATCAGTCATTTAATCAGTCGTTTCATAAATTCGTTTCATAAAATCGTTTCACAAATTCGTTTCATTAGGATTTTATATATATAGGGTAGATATAATTAAAATAGAAGGAATATAATGTAATACTGTGGTACAACAAGTATTAGTTATATCAATGCAGATAAAATTTTGAATTTTAACATAGTAACTTTGTAGTGAAAAAAAAATGATCAGTCATATTAATACAATTAATAGATGTGATTTAATTAAGAAATAAAATAAAAGAAATTATTTTAATGATCGAAATTTATTACTGTTGTATACATTTGTGAAATCGGAATTTGAATAATGAAATGTTTACTCTGATATAGCAGGGCAGTTTAAAAGATCGAAATGACGCAGATTGCCTAAATTACTCGAAATTTTTAATGTTTAAAAATATGCTTTGCAGTGCTGCCTGGTGAAGTATTAGAACAGTTTTTTTACGAGGTTTGTATGCAAGGCCCCACCCCGATGTAATTAGAGGTCCGCTAGTGGGCACGGAGATATGTTAACCCAGCAATGGATGTTTAAACAACTTTGTTAATCTAAACAATGTTTTGAAGATTTTATCGTTCTTAATCTTTACAGAATCTTTTTATAGTGAAATCTTTAGACTATTGAAGTTCAATGAAAACAGTTTATTTCCTTTGGGAATGTTGCTTATATATCAAAGGATTGAATATTATTTCATAACATCTTAATGCTGTTTGTTTGTATCAAGTCTTATGAAAATGAAACGTAACATTCCGTCATTTTTGACGGGGGTTATATACTAGTTTCAGTGGTGTAGTCGAGGGGGGACGGCGTCCCCTCACTTTTTTATTTTATGTCGAGCGTCCCCTTACTTTTTATTCTCAAGGGGGACGCTAGAGACGCGAGAGGACGCCATCTTTTCAGACTTACTATTTTTTTTTTTAATTATGAGCACACCAATAAATCAACAATTTTAAGAAATAAGGCATTGATTTTTAATACTTTTCAACAACATGGAAAGTGTTTACGGTGTCAGATCGCTTGTCTGTCTCCATCTGTTCGCATTCTACTTGTAACTTCCAAAAGTTTGCTTGAATTTCGACAAAATTGTATGTATATTTTTTCAATGTAGCCTTATCACTATTGTGAATTATGTGTATAGCATCAGTATTTCGTTATCAAAAAAGAATTCTTTCATATTACTGTTTACTGGGCGGAGATTGTTTGAAATACACATAAATGAAGTAATGCCATATGGTATTGAAATTCGTTACAACATATTCCCTATCAAAAATAGCATTTATCGTTCGTTTACAGGGACGTTAAAAAGTATTTCGAAACACCATGAGCTATTAACAGTAATTGTTTGCAATGCATGGAAAACGGTGCACGAACCATTTATAGTTATTTTACAAGGCCAAAGAATCCGGACACATTGTCAGACGTGGGTTCAGTTGCTCGAAACGTGTTTTCGATTATATTTTGTATTTTTTAGCTGAAGAAAATATTTATTTGCTAAGTGATACGTAAATGATATTCGTATACAGGGCCACACAAAAATAATCCAAATACACTACCGTCATGGCCGGATATTTCTTGAAATGCGTTTTGCAGCTGGTTTAAATTTTAGTGTGTTATGTGATGAGCATATGATCATTAATTTCTATACATGACCACTCAAAATAATTCGAATGAATACGTTACCATTTATAGATAATTATTGCTTGGTATGTGTTTAAACTGAACGAAATTATATTTTCGATGAAAAAAAAAACGCTAGACATGCTTTTCCTTCACACATTGTTGCACCAAATTAATTTTACAAACATTTGTGTGTAATGAATATAATATATATTGGCCGGTATACAGTGTGTCTGTGTATTATAAAAGTTGACACGCACTTTAATTTGTTACCTGCTGGAGATAAGTAGATAACGTAAATTATAAAAAAAGTTTAAAATAAAGTAAACAAAAATAATATTGAAGTAATATTGTCAATGAAATAATTATCTTGTTAATTTTCAAACTTTTATACAATAACTCTTTATGCGGCTCTTCTATTCAAAATTTGTCAGTCAGAAAAATTTTCCTTTTTGCTGCAATACAATCATTAAAAATCTGCATATATTTAAAATTAAATTTTAAAAATGAAGGAAGAAAGCTGACTTATAAAACCTTTTCGAACCATTTAAATATTATTTTATCAGTGAAACTGGTCCTGTGCACATATTGCGATAGCATTTTTCGAACAAAATTAAATATTAAAGAAAAAGAAAAAAATAGCATTGCAAGTATATCTACATAAAAAGCTGCACGGGCAGAAATCATGTAAAGAGACAGTGTAGTTTTAAAACTTACGAATAAAAAAAAAATAAGAAGAAGAATTGGCTAAGCATGCTCTATGTATTTTCCGTCAGCTGCAATACATAACTGGGGGTCAACCGCACATGTTTATTATCATCCCTGTTACTGTTACCTTCTTGTAATACCTCATAGCTTTTCTAATTTGATATATTATAGTCGTTGTCCCCTTCTTCCCCCTGCATATTTCCTACCTTATTTTAAACTTTTTTGCATCTTACATTGACTACTTATCTTCAAGTTTAAATTTTTTCGGACGCCCTGTAAAAGTCGACCTTAGCTCAAACTTGAAGACTTTGTCAAAAAAATGCAATACTGTGATAGCAACGTGGTTCAAAGTCAGTGGTTTTTAGTGACAAAACTTGATGCTTTTAATTTATAATAGTAATTTAACTTTAATGAATAATAATCTGTTTAATCTTCTAATTCATTCTAATCTTTAACGATTCATCCTTATCTATGTGAAAACCACAGCCTTACTCAAAATTTGGAAAGCGGTAAATCATAGAATGGCTACTGATACAAAATCTAAAAAATATAAAGAGGTGAAATTTTTTTTTGAAAATAAGTATTTCTGTAAAGTTTATTGAAAGAGGGAAAATAATACATATTATTAAACTGTGAGAGAATTAAATATATTGCTGTTGTTTTCAACCCATTTCCCCCCTTTTATTTAAATATTTAATAAATAAAAGAAATTAATTTGAGCCACTTTTTTACCCGCTTTCTTTTATCTTACATTTCTGTATCTATGTGACATTCAAATCTTGTGATTCATTTTTCACCAACTTCCTGTTGACGTAGAGCTTTGAAATTTGGAATATAAATATGTATACCTGAGGAAAATACATGAAATGGACATTAATTTTTTAAAAATTAGATCAGTCAACGTCGGCACAAAAATGGCATTTACCCCCATAGAAATAACATTACGATTGTTTAATTGAAAAAAAAAATAGCTCCATTGTTTCAAAATTCATCCATTTTCACCACATATCAGTATGAGCGACGCACACATTTGTGCTTTATAATATAAGTTGACTTTTTGTGAATTTTAATGAAAGTATGTTTTTTTTTCTATATTTAATTTATTTTTATTAACGTTAAAAGTAATTTTATTAGGAAAGTGTTTCTTAAATAAGTCATCTGGCAAAAGCATAGGTATTATTTGCCATAGAAACTCTACTTCAAAATTATATCTTTAAAAAAATTCCGCTCAATTCTTTAAACACTTATAGAATGGCATGGATTCAAATCAATTTATAACTAGAGTAGACTTTTATATCGTTATTAATAGTGTGGTAACATTCACTGAGACGATTCCCTCATTAAAATTTCAATTCATCGTAAAGAATATTTACGAGTTAAATAACTTCTATGTCAAATTTGAAGTTTCTAGTACTGATAGTTTCAGAAGAATAACAACTTAAAAAAGTTTTCGGCTTATTTCAGCAATTGAAATTTCGAATATTTAAAAACCCATTCTTCGTGAGCATCTGCATGTTAATAGCTACCAGATAAATCGTGATGAAACGAGTTTAGAAGATTTACTTAACAATCAGGGCTCCCAAATGGTCCGCTTTTTGAATACCAGTATTTTCTTAGAAAAATTTTATTTTTAGATTTTTCTTGTAAATTTTGCAGAAACAACCTTCGGAAGTAAATTTTTGCAGAAAAGTTTTAGAAACCTACTAAGAAATTTTCTGTTAAAAAATATTGGTATTCAGTTTGTGAACCATTTGAGAGCCCTGGACAATTCATCCTTTTAAAATGTAAATTAAAAAAATAATAATAAATAAGATTTTACGAGCATGTAAGTCCTGAAAGTATATGTGTGCCAAGTTTTAAGTCAGTTACTCTTGCTCGAATATTTCCACACAAATCATGATGAAACCAATATTTTTGAACGTCTTTCTCCATTTCATCCCGTAAAAATTCAATACTTACAGATTAGAAGTAACCTAGTAACTGATTTAAAGAGTTACTAATTCTACAAAAATCTTGATGAAATGCGATTTTCAGAAATTTTTTTTATAAGGATACTGGTCTATTTCACTCCTTTCAAATTCGTATTGGGATGTTCGGAAAGTTCCTTTCATTTGGGAAAACTAATTCGTACTGGAAAATTCTGCCCGTCAATTGACATTAGGTATTGAAATTAACGTCTAATAGTTAAATGATAGAATTTTCCGGTACGAATTGGTTTTCCCAAACGGAAGAAACTTTCCGAACAACCCAATATTTTTACACGTTGTTCAAAATTTTGTATACAGTTTGGGCAGTGGCATATATAATCCAGAATGTTAAACAATCTTTTCATCATGTACAACATACCTGCGAAATTTAATCTCAGCCGAAAACACCGTTTAAATGCTACCCTGCTCAGACACATACACATATTGACTCATTGCAAAATTACCAAACACAGACTTTGGGAATCTTAAAGAAAATACCAACTCGCACACATGCATACGCACATACATAGAGAAAAGTTACAGAAATAGGAAAAGCGGACTCAGGGAACCTATAAAAGTAAAAATATAAATTTCATAGTCTTTTTTCTTGTCATGATTACAATATTTTCCTTACATTATACGTGTCCGTAATGTAAAAATGCAATAATTTTCAATGCTCTTAGTATACAATAGTTATTCTATGACTATCTCAAAAATAAACAATGTCTAACAAAAGTCTCGTTGCGTGGATTAGTGTTATTAAATTACGAATTCTATTTCAAATACGTATTTTCACACATGAAATAAGGTTAACAATATTTTAATTTATGGGAAGCTATGAACGACCAACAGATAAAAAACTTTAATTAATTTAATTTAAATAAATTTTAATTTAAAATTTAATTTTTCAATTACTTTTCTCTGCAATTCAAAATGAAAAGCAAGATTCATAATCAAGTTTGCCCTATGGGTGATACAGATACAGACCCTAATGATCGAGACTATGAGCGTCCCCCCACTTTTTTCCCCAGGACTACACCGCTGACTAGTTTTATATATAAGTTTTGTGCAAGGTAAACCACACATTATTACTAAATGTTGTATAAATATTTATACACTATTTAGTAATAACGTGTGGTTACCTTGCACAAAAATTACATGTTTTGATGGTGTAATGGTCCATTAACAAAATATTCATTCAGAGTGAGTCCTAGAAATATTAACCATGGTGGTCATCATTCGCAAAGCAAGATCTCCATGGTGAATTTACAGAGCTGTCTGGAGTAAAAAAAAATATAGCATCTGTAAACATGGCATACATAATAAGGAAAAAAAAAAAGGCATCTATGAAGGAGAAAAATATTTAAGAGAGAGAGCAATTGATGGGAATATTAATGTGTGAGCAATAACCCAATGCAAAAAAATTGCATGACGTTCTTTAGGTCAATTATTCTTTGAGAAGAGAATCAAAAAATATAAAATAAATTAAACGGTCTTACTTGAGTGAAGAAATAGATGCAGACTATAAATGATGAATACTATAAGTTGGATCCAATAATGTTTATTACATTTTCTTGAAGGAGGAAGGATGAGATGAAAGCTGCACATCAAGTCTTTAAAAAGTACTGGCTCAAATTTCGTAAATTTCGAAGAATCTTTAAATATTCCTTCTGGCCGCGTCCATGAAGAATTATAGAATTAATTCAGAAGTCAATTACCAGTTGATTTAAAACTTTTAAAATATTAAACTTAAAATTTACAACAGCATTTTATAGAATAATTAAAAACTGAAAACGTGAAATTGATCTCCAAAGAATCAGCGCTACGCGATTCTAGGATACGAGCCCCGGCACAGGCCAGCGTGCCTCCAGACCATACGACGTTTATCATAAATTTACAGCATCATTTTTATTAAAATTCTGTTGGAAAAATGCGCTACATTATTATTTATACCCATAATAGGGGTGCACAAATGTGACAGCAAGATTAATTTAAACTAATTTGATGATTAGGAATTACGTGAAAATTAAAAGAGCAAATCAGAAACAAATTAACATTTAATAATTAAAAGAGCGATTCTAATTTGTATTTGAAAGACACGCCCCTTTCGAAAGCAGCGCCAAAACAAAATAGCTCCTGAAATATGAAATACTTCCAAAGTCCGGAAAACACATCGAACAAGAGCGGCGGTGACGCATGCGCAAAACACACGCGTGCGGAGTGAGAGCCGCTGAATGACGATGACGTCACAGCTCAGCGCCGACAGAAAGCGAACTCAGAATGCCTTGCAGAGAAAACAACTTGCACGGCGGTGACGGCTGCCGATAAAATAGCTTTTAAGGAATGGCAAATTAAACTGGAAAGGCTATAAAAATAGAAATACGTTGAGCTGAAATAAAAATAATTAAAAAAGATAAAACTGTGATATATCTTTATCACAGCATCCCCATTTCGTTCATAGCAGACAACATAATTTATTTCACTGAAATAATAACAAGGATTTTTTGCATTGTAAAACTAGTTATTGCACGAAACGAACGCACCTTATTTGTCACGCAGGGCTAGCACTAGGATTTTTCAAAATTTTAGGAATTTTTTTCCCAAATTTTAAGAAAATTTTAGGGACATTTGCGATATTTTTAACATTACAAGTATGTAATAACAGTATTTTTGTGCTAGTCAGGCACATGTTGTACACTGCCAAAGAATATTCCCATCATTCCAATGAATTCAGCCCTTGTCCCATGTGCTTGTGTTGTTTATTGCGAATGAGGGGATTTAAATTTGCGCAATAACCGGCTTCATATTACAAGACAGCTTATGCTTACTGCAATTTTATTTTTAATTAGAATTTTGAATTCCTGGATCATTGAGCCTAACCAGAGGGAATGCTCTCCTTCTTTCTCTTTTCGGTGAACCTAGAGCACAAGAGACAGGAAGCAGGGGGTGATTATGAGAATTAAAAAAAATCTGAAAGGTTTTTTTTACACACTCTGTCAAAATTTGTGTTTTTTCCGCGATATTTTGACGAAACATGCATTTTTTCACGATTCTTTCATGAAATTCGCCTTATTTGCACGATTTATTGACAAAATTCCACGTTTTTTCGTGATCTTTTGACGATATTTGCATTTTTTTTCGTGATCTTTTGACGAAATTCAAGTATTTTTCCTGCGATCTTTTGACGAAATTCAAGTATTTTTTCGTGATCTTTTGACTGAGTTTGTGTTTTTTCGCGATGACAAAATTTGCATTTTTTCTGCAATCTTCTGACAAAAATTGCGATTCTTAGATGAAATTAGTGTTTTTTCTGCAATCTTTTGACGAAATTTGTATTTTTGTGTGATCATTTGACGAAATTCCGTGATCCTACAACGAAATGGGCATTTTTTTTTTTTCACAATTTTTTGATGAAATTCACATTTTTTTAAGATTCTTAGATGAAATTATCTTTCTTCCTTGATTTTTGGATGAAATTTGAGGGGTTTTTCAAGATTTTTTTTTAATTGAAATTCCCGTTTATTCAGCGATCTTTTTAAGAAATTCTAGTTTTTTTTTCGTGATCTTTTGACTGAATTTGTGTTTTTTCGTGATGACAAAATTCGCATTTTTTCTGCAATCTTCTGACAAAAATTGCGATTCTTAGATGAAATTAGTGTTTTTTCTGCAATCTTTTGACGAAATTTGTATTTTTGTGTGATCATTTGACGAAATTCCGTGATCCTACAACGAAATGGGCATTTTTTTTTTTTTTTCACAATTTTTTGATGAAATTCACATTTTTTTAAGATTCTTAGATGAAATTATCTTTCTTCCTTGATTTTTGGATGAAATTTGAGGGGTTTTTCAAGATTTTTTTTTTATTGAAATTCCCGTTTATTCAGCGATCTTTTTAAGAAATTCTAGTTTTTTTTTCCCGAAATGTTTTAAAAAAATTTGCGATCCTTTGTTAGATGAACTTTGATTTTTTTTTTTTTTTAGGATAGTTTGTCGAAATTAGCTTTTTTTCCCCCACGATATCCTTGGATGAAATTTAAGTTTTTTTCCTGATTCTTTGTCGAAATTTGCTTTTTTCCGCGATCTTTTGACGAAATTTGCGTTTTTTTCAGGATCTTTTGACGAAATTTGCATTGTTTTAGCGATCTTTTGATGAAATTTGTGTTATTTTAGCGATCTTTTGACGAAATTTTCATTATTTTAGCGATCTTTTGACGAAATACGTGTCTTTTTGGGTAACCATTTGTCGAAATTCGCGATATCTTTCGGTGAAATTTTGCCGATCTCGAATTTTTAGGAACAAGGAGAAAATTTTAGGAGATAAAATAATAGTTAGGAATTTTAGGGGGAATGCGAGCCCTGTGTCACGTTTAATGTACAATTTCCAACTTGTTCCTTATTGTTGTTGAATAGTATATGAATATTTTTATTAATTATTTAAAATTTTAAATGAAAACCATGACCCACTGTTCTAGGGCGGGGATTTATGCTAGTTTTGCACAATTAATAAATATAATTAAGATGTTTTAGCGTCGATCTTTGTTCATTTTGTGTAGACAATTTAAGAAATTTTATGAAATAATTTACTCTGCCTGACTGTTTAAATTCTAAATCTACTAGAAATTAAACCTTTTTTTTTTGTGATAAATATGTGTGCCATAAAGTTTTGTAGTTATATCTGGGTCGTGCTAAGGTACAGACCTGAAATTTATACTGCACTTTGTATTATATGCCACATTAATTGAATAGAAATGTTTTTTTCCCACAAAAATTGAGATAAGCACAGAAAAATATCCATAACGTATATAAGAAAACCTAGTTTACATTCTGTAACTGCTACTTCACTCATGTGAAAACACCCACACTTAATGCTATGGGAGAAATTATTTAAAAATATCTCGTTCGCATTTCTAATATTTATTTACTTAATTTATTTTTTATTTTATTTGCAATGGATAGCTGAGATTGACTTCTAGAAAGACCTTTTTTTATTTTTCAATTTCGTTGCCACCTTTTTTTTTTTTTTTTTTTTTTTTTTTTTTTTTTTTTTAACAATTTGGGAAAATGGTTGTTTTTGGTCAAGAATAGGACCTCTTGATGCTTGCAATTTATTATGTTAACCGTTTTTAACGAAATTCTGCAATTTTAGAAGAATTTATCTTTGAATAGGCAATAGAAATGCATAAAATTTTTAAAAATGTTAAAGTTACAAAAAGGATAGATGCAAACTATCAGATATGATAAAAAGCCAAATTCAAAAATGGATGTCAGATGAGAAATCATCTTATCTCATCAAAAACAACTCGTTGTAAATGATCCCGCCAAGCCACAAACCTAAAACGTCAGCCATAAAAAGAAGTGATATCACATAAAAAGAAGCGATATAGAAGTGCATACTCTGAGTCCCGTGTAAAAATCTATCACCACTCATAATGTTTCCAAAGGACTCAGAGTGAGGTACAGTATGTGAAAACTGCTTGGCGACCTGCAGGCTTTTACAGTACAGTCTCTAAAATCCGGAAATGGCTTTTCCGGATTTTAGAGATCCTGAAATCCGGACAATAACAACTTAAAATTATGAGCAAAAATTATAAATAATAATCACAAAAAATCATAATACTTATAAAAAATCCTAAATAACATATTAAATGATTCAAAAACGAAATCAAACTTATATTAATCTTATAAAATTAAATATACACAGAACATTTTTACGATTAAGATTTTTTAAAAATATGTCTGTCAGTTTCTGTTGTCTTAGTTTAGGCTTATTGGCCATTACCTTCTCTCTAATCCTATATAAGGACATTAATTCATTTTCTGTTATAAAATTCCTCTGTTCTAATCCTATTATTGTTCTGTCTAAACTATTTATTAGTTCTTCTGTACTTTTATTTTTTTTCTTCATTTACCAAATCATCGGGGTCATTTTCCAATCATCGGCAGCTTTTAGCAACGAAATTTTATTCGCTATTGACAGAGAAATATGTTATCTTTTTTTACTAATTGCATAATTTACATAATTGAATGCACTAGGATGAACTAATAGGAATTTCATATATATTAAAAAACCTTAAGCTTAATCTGACTGAACGACCGCTGATCGTATAAAATCATGAATAAAAAAAAACTTGTCCCTAAAAAAACTGGTACGGCCATCTATCGGTGAAATTCCGATAATAAACTAGAAAGCTTTAAGTATATGGATGGCAAAAATTTAAGGAAATTGTTCGGTGCTGCCATCTATGAACAAAGTCGGTGAAATGCCGAACATAAACTAAAATGGCAAAAAATTAACAAAATTGTTATGTGCTGCCATCTATGAACGAAATAAGAAAACAAAACTAACAAAGATGTGTAAAATTAGATTAACATTTATGTAGTCCGGATTTTAGAGACTGGACTGTATAATGTTCGCGTTTCCTGCAATTACATATGACTATATTATTATTATTATTTTTTTTTTTAAATTATTTTGCTCCCATAAAATTGTAAAAAGCTGAAGCTTCTGTGTTTGCATGTCTTTTCTTATTTATGAGCTTGAAAAATTAATTTGTTGATTTTATTTACCATTATTTAAACTAGAAACACCACTCTTACGAAGAAGATTTCTTAAGTAAACATGTAAAGATTTTGAGTTTGTAATATATATATATATATATATATAATGATCATACGCATATTAATAACAATGCACCTTATAATAAACGTTAACTAAATTGAGATATATTGCAATAATTCTAGCGTAAGCGGAATCGCATAAGTCAGGGGAAAAAATCCGTTCTGTCAGTTCTTTCGCATACAAAAATATTTATAAAAGTGATCTAACAAAAATTAAAAATTTATTTTTTCGATTTTCAAAATTGATATACTGCATATATTATAAAAGCCAAGCAGTTTTCACATACTGTACCTCACTCCGAGTCCTTTGGAAACATTATGAGTGGTGATAGATTTTTACATGGGACTCAGAGTATATATGCACTTCTATATCGTTTCTTTTTATGTGATATCACTTCTTTTTGTGACTGACGTTTTAGGTTTGTGGCTTGGCAGGATCATTTACAACGAGTTGTTTTTGATGAGATATCACTCATTTTTGTAAGGTATTTAATTTCAATTACACAGATCCCATTTTTATTCAGAAAAGAAAAGATAAAAGAAAGATGAAAGGGGCACAATAAAAGAATAATTGTGATGCTATAAACAGAATTATACAATTTATTGAGTGACTTATTCCAATGTACATGTCGCTATCATAGCAACAGGGAAACTTTTATATTCATTTCCTTACATTGTATTCATCAGATTATTTATGACATGTTTATTTTGCTTTTTCTTTTGTTAATATCACTCTTCCGTTTATATACATCAAAAAACAAAAAATAGAAAAATTTACAGTAGTTTACAAACTAATTTAAATACTACAGTTTCAGAAAAATGTGGAAAAATAAGAAGCACCTTTTTGTTTTGGTCAATAATAACAATGAGTTTACTTTACCGAGAATAATCAAATTTGTTTTTCTACGAACCATTGTAATTTACAGGGATTTTTATACTAATATATATTAAATATTATTCTTGAAAATTACTGAGCACCTTAAAAGTTTTTTTATTTGTTAAGTTTTTTAACTCAACGTTTTGAGAATCGGAAAAATATAAGATTCGCAACGTTTGCAAAAGTATAAAAACTATTAAAGTGATTTCAAAATAGAAAATGTTCGTAGGATGACATGTATTCCAAAATTTTGTGTGATTTTGTAAATATACCACAAAGACTAATGCATTTACATAATGAACCGTTTAGAAAAATGTAAAATTTTATTAAAATTTTTGATCTGATAAATCATAAAGCTTTAAATTAGATTTTAAAAAGGAGCGTAATTAAACCAAAAAGGATTATATTTACTAAATGCACAAAATACATAAAGACACAAAATACATAATTAATGTTTCTAGTCTGTCCATTCCAATTCGGGGATACTAAAATATAAGTCCTCAATCCTCGACAGTCCATGAATTAATTAAGACATATGTATGCAACTGTTAAAATGTTCCCAAAGTCGACAATAGAAGCAATAAGTATAGCTCGGCAAATATGAAACACGGCATTGCTTCATCATGACTTTGTTTCGTGAGGTGTTCGTTCTCCAAACATAAAAATCTCTTGAAAGTGTCCGTTAACCGAACATGTGTTCGTTAATCGTCTGTTCATCATCATGTGTCTGTTCGTTAATCAATTTGTTCGTAAACCAAACAGTTCGTTACTGATCACCTATTGTATACGAAATATAGCATTTTAAATTTTTATGGGGAATTTAAGAAGATATTTCCTTTTCATTGTGCTCTAGGCCCGTTTTTAGAGCATTTTAAGTTCGTCATAGCCGGAGATTCGATGAACGACAAATATTTAAACGCAAAACTTCTAATCTTGGGGTAGCAACATTTTTACATTCTATTACTCAGCGCATGAATGTAAAGTTGGAATGTTTTAATCGCTTTTTCAATCAATTCCTGATACATTTATTAATAAACACAGTTTTTTTTAATCGATGAAAATACTATATTTTAATAGATTTAGAGCTTAAGATCGACGAGATTTCAGACGGACAAAATGAACTCATATTAAATTTTAAAGCAAGATAATGAAACCTTACAGAGATTGAAACAGTATAAAATCATTAAAATACATCTCACTCAGTAAATATACATCGGTTGTAATGTAATCAAGATCTTCTAAGAGACTCTGTAAACGAAACGTATATGGTTCAACAATAGAGAGTTTAAATGAATCGGATGTAGTAACATATTTGAATATCTTGTGTATATAGCCACCACTTTGACAAAAATTATGCTATTTAAACTATTGTTTTTCCTCTGTGTTGAGGAATCAAGTAGTTCAACGTAAAAATTCGCTAATTACACAACTATTTAGTCTTATTAAAAAATCTTTTGAGTTACCCTGTAAATGAACAGTAAATTCTACAATTCTGTTTTACAATAGGAAGCTAACTTAGGTTGTTCGTAGTAACCTATTTTAACATCCTGCGCATACGTTCTTTTTTAAAAGAGTTAGGCCATTTAATATTTCTTTTCTTCATCCTAAGTATAGGAATAAATCACTTTAAATCGATATACATAAAACACTAATTCATATTTTTACACGAAATATTAAACATTTGAACTACTCATAAAAACAATGCAATTTGCTGAAAACCGTGTAAAAATCTGATAATTACACAATTCTTTAGCCCTATATCAAAAGATCTTTTGTGAAAACCTGTAAACGAACCTTAAATGTTACTATTTTTTATAATAGGGAGCTTACTTGGGTCGAGTGCAATAACATATCTTAATATCATGTGTATACGACCATTCCTAAAAGAGTTGTTAAAAGAGTCATTTATTATTTTTTTGCTCTATGTTAAGTATAGGAATCAATAACTTTAAACTGATATAACTCAAAAACTAATTAATATTTTTAAATGAAACTTACAAAAGTTTGAACTACTCATAAAAAAAATTCAAATGACGCAAACCACGTAAAAATCCAATAATTACACATTGCTGTAGCCCTGTCAACAGTTTTTGGTCTGTACAAGATTTAAAAAGTGCAAAAAACAGTACTTGTAAAATCGCATTTACTGAAAACCTATTCGACAGATCTTGCTTTTCTTATGATTTTTTTGTCCCGTGGCACGCCCCATTCCATAGAATCAAGAATTTTGTTTCTATCATAAATAGAACGCGAGATATAGATGTGTCAAAAACCCGTTTTGTCCAGTCCGCAAAATATAAACTAGACAGAGTAAAATAAAAATTTTAAAAAATTGTAAAATCGTTTGGCATCCATTGGCGGAAATTCCTTTCATTTACGGTTCAATGCATTGCTGTTTCTTATGCTTGGCGAGAAACTCTGTCGAGTTTCTATGATAAAGCAAAAAATGGGGTCTTCCACTTTCATTTCCTCAAAATACCTTTAGCTCAGACATCCGTCTAAACAAGAGTTCAAGCAGTACTTAAATTTTGCTTAGGGGATGGTCTACCAATAGAAATTGTAACCAAACTTTAAAATTTTCAATGCTAACACCTAATTTGGCATCCTATTTGGTTTATTTTGGTTCGGATACCAAACAGGAAGTCAGTAGATGGGGTTATTGTAGGAAGGACCTGACAAAATATTAAGAATAAGGTATAGTAATGGAAAACGGAATAATTTCAATAACTGCAGGCGATGGTTCAGACGAATATTTTTGCGAGGACAGAGAATGCCAGGATCTCTTCAACTGTAGTCATGGAAAATGCGTTTATTTGTAGAGGGTTCTGATGAATATTTTTGAATAATTAATATTTTTAATTAATTTGAAAATTTTTAAAAAGTTTTTGGAACCTTTTCCCAATGGTTGTTGTAATTTGTTAAATTACATTTTTTAAAAAAAAAATTAGGATATTTTCATTTTTGAAATGAACGAGTGCAGTAGACTCTTAAGGCGGTATTAAAAAATAAAATATATATATATTTTTCCATGCTCAACAACTTAAAATTTTCTGACACATTTTCAGACTCATTTTTAAAAATAAAAACTTGGCAACGTGGTTTATGAAGAGATTTATAAGTGACCTGTGTTTTTATTCTTTGTTCAATTATTTCGAAATTGATTTACAAACAATTATTTTCACGGTACAATAATTTTCTTTTGCTTCCAGCGCTATCTCTTCAGGAAATTCGATTCAAAATGTCCACTTTGTCATCACTTTTTGATATATACAGTGTCTCACATAAGTGATGGGACACTTGTGCTTTACAAAAGGAAACTAATCAAATAAATTAAAAAAACATGTACACATTTTTTTTGTGGGTGTGTTTCATACTTAAATTTAGTAAAGATTATTACATAACATACATTTTGTCAAAATATTAAAATATTAATTTAATAAAAATACAAATGTTTAGAACGGAGCAAAAAATAGCTCACATAAGTGATGGGACACCATTATATATGCAACAAAAATCGTCTGAAATAAGCAATAAAAATATTTTTTGGGGTTTTATTTTTACTTAAAAGCAATTGGCAATAATTTATAAAATCGTCTGCAGTATTTCTCTCCAGTTTGTTTTGGAATTTTTGTGTTTTTTAGCTCTGTGTAGTCATGAATGCTAAACGAAAAGAAACTTCGCCTGAAATTCGAAAATTAGTTATTAATTTGCATATTGAACGTGGAAAATCTATTAGAAAAACTGCTGAAACAGTTAACTTGAGTCGTTCAACAGTTTTCAATATCATTAAACGATATAAAAAGAATCATATGATTCAGGATAAAAGAAGACCTGGCTGACCATCAAAGCTATCCAATGGAATAAAGCGAATTATCGTTCGAAATATTAAAAAAAATCCAAGAATTAGTGCTTCAAAAGTTGCTGCTGATTTACAAGCATTATATGGAATAATTGTTAATCCTGAAACTATTAGAAGGGTAATTCGATCTGCTGGATATCACGGTAGAGTAGCCAGGAAAAAATTCTTCGTAAGTGAAAAGAATAGAAAACTCAGACTAGCTTTCGCAAAATCCAACATAAATAAGAATTCTGATTACTGGAATAAAGTTATATTTGCTGATGAGAGTAAATTTAATATATTTGGTTCTGACGGTAGAATCTTGGTGTGGAGAAAACCCAGGGAAGAACTTCGCAAACAGAACTTGGTACCAACAGTAAAACATGGTGGAGGAGGAGTTATGGTATGGGGGTGTATGTCGTCCGCTGGAGTTGGTAATCTTGTTTTTATTGACAGTATAATGGATCAGTACAAGTATATTGATATTTTAAAGCAAAATTTGAAATCTTCAGCACGAAAATTGAACCTTCATAACGATTTTAAATTCTACCAGGACAATGACCCCAAGCACACTGCTCTGAACGTTAGACTCTGGCTGCTATATAACTGTCCTGAAATAATAAAAACACCACCACAATCTCCAGACTTAAATCCCATAGAGAATATTTGGCAAGAATTGGAATCAAGAATTCGCAAACACACCATTTCTTCAAAACAACAACTAAAATCGGTGCTTCAAGAAGAATGGGGTAAAATCACTCCAGAAATCACAAAAAAAATAGTCGAATCCATCCCAAAAAGATTAAATCATGTTTTAAAAGTAAAAGGAAATCCAACAAAATATTAAAACCTTTTAAAAAGTAAAATTTTTGGATAAATATTTGATGGAAAAGTAAGTGTCCCATCACTTATGTGAGCCATTTTTTGCTCCGTTCTGAACAATTGTATTTTTACTAAATTAATATTTTAATATTTTGACAAAATGTATGTTATGTAATAATTGTTACTAACTTTAAATATGAAACACACCCAAAAAATTTTTGCACATGTTTGTTTATTTATTTTATTGCAGTTTCTTTTTATAAAGCACAAGTGTCCCATCACTTTTGTGAGACACTGTATATATTGTCTTTATCAAAAAAATCAACCCATACGGACATTATAAAGTTTTTGAATAAGAGAAAACCTGCCAATTGGATGCATTTGAGAGCAAAAATGAATTTAAAAATAGGTCACAAAATAAGCAGTTTGGATTTACGTACACCCTTAAGAGCCTACGCTAGTCACGCGTAAAAACGCTCAAGCTAATGTTAAGTCTATGGGAAGGTTCTTTCGCAATTTCTCACTCGCATTTTAATATTTTTAAATGATTTTTTTTGCATAGGATGGCTGAGGTCGATCTCTAATGTTGTTAGCTTTTACTTCTAGGTAGCTTTCAATACAAAAAAGTATAGAGCTACCTATTGCAGCCGTTCGGAGGAAAGAAGTTCCGGAAAATTTCGATATATTTTCACCGATCATGACCCCCAGACTCCAAAACCAACCTCCGTTCAAATGTTGATTTATATATATATATATATATATATATATATATAAATCAATTTTGATGAAACTAATTGTGTGTATTAAGCTCACCCATGTCTCGACCGAGTTCGTTGGCCAGCTTGGTCCGCCATTTTGTTTCAAGATGGCGGCCATTTAAAAATTTAAAACTAAAATAAATATACAAAAAAGTTAAAAATTCAAATTTATTTTTTAATTAAGTGTTAGGCCTTGATACGAGGATTCCAGAGCATTTTTTGGTTTACCTCTCTCTTAAAAAATGGCTGAGATAGAGCAGTTTGAAATTCTAGGGTGGCTGACATTTTGAAACAAAACAGCACATTAACGCGATGACTCGCAAATTATTTTCTTTCATTGTTGTAATAATTTTCCCAAGCATACGCATAAAACTATATATTCATATCCGTTAGCGCCAAATTCTCGCCAAATTTGGCGACCAAAATAAGTCTTCATAAATGAAGCCAATTTGGCTATTGCTCAATAATTTGGTGAATTTCTTATTCAAATTCAGTATTAACGAATCCTTTGTAAACGTTTTCTTTGCATTTTAACTTGCTGTTTTCGTGTAACATTAGCTAAAATTTTAAAAACAAGATATAGGAAAGCTACCTTTTCCTCCCGGTACAGGCCGGAAGGACTTTTTTGATTTTGGTTCTAGTTTTATTTTATAAGCGGACATTTTAAATTTTGAAACTGGTTGGAGCCGGTTCTGAAAGTGGAAGTACCCTTATATTAAAAAACTGGAACCAAAATTGAAAAAGTAAAACCTAACAACATTAGAGATCGACCTCAGCCATCCTATACAAAAAAACATCATTTAAAAATATTAAAATGCGAGCGAGAAATCGCACAAGAACTTTCCCATACACTTAATATTAGCTTGAGCGTTTTTGCTCATGACTGATGTAGGCTGTTAAGCAGCACAATTTAAGTATCTATGTTTGGCAACAGACTTTCCACAAAATGTCGATCTAAAAAAGTAGAAAATCAGCCGTAAACAATCAACTTGAACAGCACTCGAAGAGTTTTATTCACAGGTTGAACAAAAGCAACAAAATCTATACAAACGTGGCCACTATGCCGTTAGTAATATACAAACAAAGATGTACAAAGTGATGTGTTTTTTCAGAATATAAAAACAGAGAATCGGCAGAGTTGAGATTAAAGAGTCCCGATTGTGCGAGATGAAAGAGTGAGATTTGTTAAGCCGTCTCTCCAACCTCCTCCTCTTCGAAGTCCCCCTCATCGTCGGCCGTCGCTTCCTGGTACTGCTGGTACTCCGACACCAGGTCATTCATGTTGGACTCGGCCTCCGTGAATTCCATCTCGTCCATCCCTTCGCCCGTGTACCAATGCAAGAAAGCTTTGCGACGGAACATGGCTGTGAAAAAAAAAAAAAAACAGAGAACATTCGTTTTTTAACACATTGTAAAATAGGAATAAAGAGGACAAAGAATAATAACAATGTACTTCTCTATTATCCCGTCGACCACTTTGCATAACAAAAAACGATCACCCAACTGTAACACCCAATAAACGGGAGAACATTACCATCGGAATATCAAAATAAATAAATTAATACAATATGAGGATTTAAGGACACAATTGTTATTTGAGTGAATGAAATAACTCATAAATCGGTAAAACAGAATGTCGAATTCTTCCAGTTAGTTGAATGCCAGATAATCGAGCTTTTACTGTATTGTAAATTTATATTATTTAAAGTCACAAACTTCAATAAGGTTTTTCCAAATTTTGGTGTTTCATCTTACCGTTGGGCGATAGTTTTTTGTTATGATAAGGGGTCGACACGATAATAGAGAAGTACCAAAAGAATTACTTAATATTTACAGGTGTCAATGCAGGTATTTTTTCATGGGGCCCCATTTTGTGAAAAGTAAAGGTTATTTTTGTGAAATTTACTATATCTTTGTGAAAAGCAGCATTTTATAACGAAAGTTGAAATCCGATTAATCCAAATCAAACCAAGCAGCATTTATGAACAAAAACTTTAAATCCTTTTGCTGAAGTTTTCCTCTCTGGTGAATTTGTTTCTTTACAAATGACCCATTTTAAAATGTCACAAAATAATAACTAGTAAGTTTTATGGAATAGAATTTTGTGAAAGGCCCCATTTCATTTAGTGAAGGGGCCTATTTTATCAAATTATTTTTGTGAAGGGTCCCATTTTATCAAATTGATTTTTGTGAAGGGTCCCATTTTATCAAATTGATTTTTGTGAAGGGGCCTGTTTTATTAAATAGATATTTGTGAAGGGTCCCATTTTATCAAATTGATTTTTGTGAAGGGTCCCATTTTATCAAATTGATTTTTGTGAAGGGGCCTGTTTTATTAAATAGATATTTGTGAAGGGTCCCATTTTATCAAATTGATTTTTGTGAAGGGTCCCATTTTATCAAATTGATTTTTGTGAAGGGGCCTGTTTTATTAAATAGATATTTGTGAAAGGTCCCATTTTATCAAATTGATTTTTGTGAAGGGGCCCATTTTATCAAATTGATTTTTGTGAAGGGGCCTGTTTTATTAAATAGATATTTGTGAAGGGTCCCATTTTATCAAATTGATTTTTGTGAAGGGGCCTATTTTATCAAATTATTTTTGTGAAGGGTCCCATTTTATCAAATTGATTTTTGTGAAGGGTCCCATTTTATCAAATTGATTTTTGTGAAGGGGCCTGTTTTATTAAATAGATATTTGTGAAGGGTCCCATTTTATCAAATTGATTTTTGTGAAGGGTCCCATTTTATCAAATTGATTTTTGTGAAGGGGCCTGTTTTATTAAATAGATATTTGTGAAGGGTCCCATTTTATCAAATTGATTTTTGTGAAGGGTCCCATTTTATCAAATTGATTTTTGTGAAGGGGCCTGTTTTATTAAATAGATATTTGTGAAGGGTCCCATTTTATCAAATTGATTTTTGTGAAGGGGCCCATTTTATCAAATTGATTTTTGTGAAGGGGCCTGTTTTATTAAATAGATATTTGTGAAGGGTCCCATTTTATCAAATTGATTTTTGTGAAGGGGCCTATTTTATCAAATTATTTTTGTGAAGGGTCCCATTTTATCAAATTGATTTTTGTGAAGGGTCCCATTTTATCAAATTGATTTTTGTGAAGGGGCTTTAAACAGGCTCCAAATTTCTTCTGGATCGACCCCTGATTTACTAGAAAAATTGAAGTCCACCCCTCCCCCAAATAAAAGAAAATATAACAACAAAATCCAGTACCTGTGAACTGTTCTGAGATCCTCTTGAATATCTCCTGTATGGCGGTGGAGTTGCCGATAAAGGTGGCGGACATTTTCAATCCCCGTGGTGGTATGTCGCAGACGGCCGTCTTCACGTTGTTCGGGATCCACTCAACGAAGTAGCTGCTGTTCTTGTTTTGCACGTTCAGCATCTGCTCGTCCACTTCTTTCATGCTCATGCGGCCCCTGACACGAGAAGATTAGAAGGATTATAGAAAACATAGAGTCTATAGATATATCATATATATATTATTTCTGCTGTCAACATCCCTTTTTCTAAGAAAATACGAAACGCAGGGCGACGAATGAGATGCCCTGTGAAAGGATTCTGACATAGTACACTAACATTTCATTAAAACATTTTTTTTTTCGATTAAAAATGGCAGTTCATTAAAAATTAAATCAGCATTGTTTTTGTAATTGAAATGAAAGGTTTTCCTCAAATGAGTGTTGCCACAAAAATAAAATACTGCATTATAGGTGTTGCGAATTCCCAGTAATCTGATTTAATAAATGCCATGATTGCATCATATCCTGGAAACTAGAGATACTTTAGAAAATAATACATCAATTAGTATCCTAAAACTCATCAAAATAATTTATTGTAACTAAACCATTTAATCTCAGTAGAAATAAATCAAATAGATCAACTCCAAATAACATTTACGCCCACACACAAGTCAATTAAATGTTGAACAAGCTCATTTTCTAATAATTTGGAAACCTTCCAGAAATTCTTTCTAATGACTGTGGTTTTTCCCAGTTGGAACTTTGAACTCAAAAAAGTGATTTCAGGGCAGATCAGATCAGAACCTCACAGAAAGAAGGTGTTCACAGATAGATGGACATCATAAAATGTTTAGAAACCAAGATTATTAGAACATTAGAATGAAGAAATTGAACTTTAATAACTTAACTTTAATTTTACTTTGTAAATAGTGTAATTAATTCTCAAATGTTTATTAATCATAGGTGTACTATTATTTTAATCAAGACTTTAAATATACAATTTTTTCTCTTCCACTGGATTATTTCTGTTGCGAGTGTCTGTGTCCTACTGCAATTACCATACCTTTGGATTATTAGTGATAAATCACCCCGCCCGTAGTCTGAAGAAGAAGATTAATTTTTCCTCTTATTTTGATGGGGCTTACAAGAAATTTAGAACTTTTTAGAGATTTTTTAAAAATAGGATATCCTCATCAAACTAATAAATAGTACATAAGAGATAAAATGTGATGTTTTCTCATGCTTTTTTTATTTTATTTTTATTTATTTATTATAAAAAACCAAAATGGAAATAGAAACGTTTAGAAAAAAATATATATATATTATTGATCGATCATATGTAGCATAAAATGCATGATTTGTTATAATAGATTAAATTTTAATTTAAGTGTATTTCAATTTTTTTTTTTTTTTTTTGTCCCATGTTTTTTCAGAAGAGGATGACGTCATCCTCTCATGCAGTTAAAATACATTTTTTTCCCCCTCTCACACGTTACTTTTTCTATTGAGATTTTACTGTTAGAAATAAATGAGACGATATTCTGGCTTGACTAATGTTATTTACAGATATTTTTTCCCTTAATTTTTCTGTAGAAGTCTAAATCTACATCTTAAAACTTATTAGATAGTGCTAAAAAACGTTAAACTGCAGTGCGAAATTCTGACACGGGTCCACTCTATATAAGCTACATAGTACATACAATTTATATACAGTCTATTATACTATTTTCTGCCAATATTCTTCCATAAAATGTGGTTTAATGAGATCAGAGATTACAGCCATGCACTGGGTCGGGTAACTCGTTTTTGGCCCGACCCGCAGTTTGGGTTGATGCTTGCTTTTTTTTGGGGGGGTGGGTCAGATTAAATGTTTCGGTTTCAGGTTAAGTTTTTACTTTTTTAGGTCAAGTTCAAATTGACCCTATTTTTCAAATGAAAAAAAAAAAAAAAAACCTATGTATTTGAATGTCAATGAGTTTTTGTACATAACTACACTGGTCATTTTCTCTAAACAAACCTTGAATCAATAGATTGGTGAATTGGGTCTTGAATTTTAAAGCAATATGAACCTTCGTCTTCCACACTGCTGAAAACGAAACGAACACCATTGCGCTATAATATTTTCTAATGTGGCAGACAAAATTTGGGCTGTTACATTTAACTCACTTCTTGTCTATTACTTGGTGTGTATAAATTCTGTATTTCATATACAGGGCAGCACAAAAGTTTGTGAACACATTTCCGTTTATGGACAGAAACTCCAGAAGGAGAATTTTAAACTGTGCTACGCGTTTCCTAACTAAACTAAAATTGAGCATCCTATGCAGGGCTTGAATTTCAGGGCAGTATTGCGGGATTCACGCCAAAAATTTTGAAATCCCGCCCAAAACAGTATCGTGGCCGGGAGCCTCACGCCCAAAAAATTTAATCATTTTCAGGAGAAATTTGCATTATTTAATTTACCTTCAACCGAACGAGAAATTTCATGATTTTTTCCCCACAACTGATCGACGAACTTTGCATTTTTCCGTGACTGACCGACGAACTTTCCGTTTTTTAAGCGACTGATCGACGAACTTTCTGTTTTTTAAGCGACAGATAGACGAACTTTCCGTTTCTTCCGCGATCAGTCGACAAACTTTGCGTTTTTTTTGCAACAGATCGACGGATTTTGCGTTTTTTCGTGATCAGTGGACGAACTTTGCGTTTTTCTGCGATCGATCGACGAAATTCGCTAAATTTTTCTTTTTTTTATTTCGACAGTTTCGTGTTTTTTTTTTTCCTGTGTCCGAATGAAAAATTTATATTTTTTTCCCTGTGTTCAACTGATGAATTTCACGATTTTTCCCCCACGACTGACTGATAAATTTCACAATATTTTCCTGTGACTGATTGACGAATTTTGTGATTTTTTTGGCGAGCAATCAACGAACTTCATGTTTTTTGCCTTGACCAACTGACAAACTTTGCGAATTTTTCCATAACCGATAGACGAATTATTCACTTTCTTCTGGCGACAGATTGATGAAATTCACTATTTTTTTTTCTCGTGTCTCACTGAAAAATTCCAAGATTTTTTCCGCAACTGACTGATGAATTTAACGTTATTTTCTTGCGACGATTGGCAAACTTCGCCTTTTTTTCCCACGACTGATCGACGAATTTAGCGATTTTTTTTTTTTCTATGAACATAGACATAGATAAGGACTTCTAATAAAATAGCCTTTCCCAGAAGAAAATAGTCTCTCGAAAAATGTTTCAAATATAATGTCTGTGTAGGACAGTTGTATTAGTTCACCTACTTCTTCAAATCGTCTGCTTGACAGCCATCGTCTGATATGTATAATAGATTTATTCTATTGTATTTGTCCGTATTGTTGTTTGTAGGTGGCGTTACCTTAGCACAGTTGTACACAGGCTGCCATGTAGTTTCAAAGTTGGAAATCGATAGTAACACTATTTCGTTAGAAGTCCATATCTATTTCTGTTCATGCGTAAGACAAATTTCATTATTTTATTCCCTCAACCAACTGACTAAATTCACAATTTTTTCCAATGACCAATAGACGTATTTAAAGATTTTTTTTTTTTCCTGTGACCGAAAAGAACAAAAAAAGGCAGTAAAAGCCACCAATCACTGCACTCTGTCAAATAGGCCTAGCGTCAGCACTAAATAAAAATGAGATTATAAGAGCTGCAAAGATCTTATTACTTTTACTCCTTGAGGTAAAGGAGTAAACCTTTTTAACCCCTGTGAAGGAGTAAAAGTGTACCTTGTGAAAGAGGCTTCAGCAACCCTAAATCAAATAAAATCTAAATTCAGAAATTTATTTAACAACCTAATTGTTAAGGGTTCCAAGGTTTAACATTTGGTGGAACTTGAAAAATGCACTGCATATATAAAATTCAACTTTCTTCCATTTTGTACAATTAGAAAAAATAAACATTTTACATAATCATTCTGAGTTGACTTAATTTTCTTCAATGGTATTTTGTCATGTCTGCATTAATGTAATTCTTTAAATAGCATGTAAAATAATAGCGGTGTTTAAAATATTTTTTTTTCTCCCTCCCAAACATTACAACTCCCCTCCATTTAAAAATGTTGGGAGGGAGACTCCCCTCTTTGGAAAATTTGAATTTCAAGCCCTGCTATGTAGTCTATATACAAATCATAGATCCTATACAGGGTTGAATAAAAGTATTCGGATAGTTTTCCGAATATTGTACAGGTTGGGAATTCCTGAAATTACGTTTTCAAATAGGTTATGCGTTTCCCAAATTGTTTACTTAGATGTTATCTTTCAGCTTATTAAACAGTAATGATTTGTAAAATTATTTTGGAAGCGTTGGAAAGTATTACATAATCTATGCTTGACGCATGATTTTTCGTTCTTGTTTTTAATTGTTAAAAGGTATTATTTTGGTTTTTAAAGCCACTTTTGATATTTGAAAGTCAGGACACTCTTTTCAAGACAACATTGTGTGAATTTTTACTATGAAAGCAAATTTTTTAATGCAAAAAGGAGAAAGGGCACTTTTTTACTGAGGGGCAAGAAGGGTGCTAATTATTTCACTGGGAGGGGCAAGAAGGGAGATAATTATTTTATGAGGGTCAAGAAGGGTGCTATTTTGTAAACCAAAGGGCAAGCAGGGTGCAGCACCCTTCTGAAACTGTCTGGGGGAAACTCGAATGTTGTGTAAGAGGATCTTAATTGAATGTTATGAAAAATTGGAATTTTTTTTTGTAAAAATTGAGGCTGATTTCACTGATTTAGGCACAGGCTGAGCCAAAGTAACTTTTGTTCGAAACGGGGCTGAAAAATTTCAGCCCGTACAGACGGATGCCGTGCACATACATTAAACTCTGTATCATTCTCAGAAAGATGTTAAGGTCCCATCCCAGCTAATCAGTAGAATAGAGTAAAATTTTCGCTAAGGTTGAATAAGGTTATCTTCTTTCCAATCATACACATTAATAGTTTTTTTTTGTAAATGATATATGTATTTTTTTTAAATTTAGACTTATTTTCCATTATTTTTTTTTATAAATTAAAATACTTTTCAACTGTACCTGAAGATGGTAGGTGCTATGAGGTAATGGCCGTGTCTTGGACAACAGATGGCCTTCATGCTTTTATAATTTATAAAAATAGTTAATCTGTTATAAATACTTTAGTGTAATTAACTAAAATTTATTTCTTCTCTCATAATTTTAACAAATATATTGCTTGGTACTTTTAATTTTTTTTTTTTTTAATGAGGAAGGGGTGGGACTGCTTTCTTAAGCCCTCCCTCCCCCTGCAGAAGACAATTTTTAAATATGTTTTATTTTTACATTAAAGAAATATGTTGAAAATTTTTCAGAACTGACCTCATGAAAAAAATGAACTGTTTCAATCATCAATACAGTATAACTTCTTTAATCCAGAATCATCGCGATTATGGATTATACAAAATTCAGGATTACAGAAATTTTGAAACTAGAATGCATTTAGATGAATAATAACAATATTATTACTACGACAATACAGAAATGCAAGGAACTTGATCATTTAAAAACACAGAGAAATTTCAATTCAAAATTTCCTAAACTATTTCTCAAAAATAATAATGTGCATTTTACACGATGTCGTCATCTTTTGCAGATTGTGGAGAACAATAACACTACAATTTTATTTAAAATGGATTTTTTTTTTTTTTTTTTTTTTTTTTTTATAAATAGTGAATAAATAATACAAACTAGTTATTGGGGGCCACTTTCATACTGACCCATCATGGAAATGCATAATGTAAAATATTAAAATAAAAAATGTGTAAACTACTTATAAAATGCATTGCCATTCGAAGAAAATCGTGGCTTGATGACGTCCTAAACTTTAAATGCTCGATGACTGAATGACTTTGAAAGAGGTTTTTCCTTATAACTCCAAAAACAATAATCCTATTAACTAGCAGTTTATTGCACCAGATGAAGCGTCAAATTTCCAATTAAAATAGATCTTTGAATTGAAATTTCGATGAAATACAGGGTCATGAAAAATCTAAGCGTGTAGAAAATAAGATTTCAAATATCTCGGCAATTCATGATCCGAACGACTTCATGCTTTATGCAAAATTTGTGTTTTTTTTTATTTTCTTTTATATTCATTTCTTAAAATAAACCATTTCGAAAACTTTTATACACCTTTTATAAAAACGAATATTTCGAGAGGCCGAAAAAAAAAAAAAAAAGAGTTCCGGTTAATCGAGGTTATTGAAATGGAATAGGCTTCTTCCCATTATGACATGCTAAGTACATACCCAATTGCAAGTGTCTATCTCAATTGGTTCGGGAGATAGAGCGTTTACAGACACACAGACGGACGGCAAACTTTTTTTTTCTTTCTAAAAATATGTTTTTCGGAATCTCCAGTGTCTGAAACGTGTAAATCCGTAAAAAAAAAATGTTTTTCGATTTTCAAAACGATTACAAGACTTACGCTATACTACGTATGCCGGGGTGAGTAACAAGGAAAATGCCATGAAAAATATTGCAAATTGAACTAATTTTCTAAAAAACTATACATTTTTATTTTTACTATTATTTAAATATATTTAACAATGATACTATGCAATGCTAATAGCGTTATAGAAAAAAAAGATAATTGCATATCAAACAGAATAATTAATAGAATTAATTTTAAAATTGAAAAAAAAAATTAAATACATTATTGAATCAAGAGGTAATTGGCTATTTTAACAAGGCTACTTTTTTGAAAAGTCAAATAAATAATACTTTGAAATATCCAATTCTGAGATAAATTGAAATCTTTTGAAAAAAGTTTTCTTCCCCAGAATAATGGAAAGGGAACTCTCCATCCCATTTTGATCTTTAAACAAGAACGAAAAATCATGCGTCAAGCATAGATTATATAGCACTTTCCAACGCTTCCAAAATAATTTTACAAATCATACCGTTTAATAAGCTAAAAGATAACATCTAAGTAAACAATTTAGAAAACGCATAACATATTTAAAAACATAATTTCAGGAATTTCCAACAGATACAATATTCGGAAAAATATCCGAATACTTTTATTCAGCCCTGTATAGGATGTATAGATTTGTATATAGACTACATAGGATGATAATTTTAGTTCAGTTAGGAAACGCATAGCACAGTTTAAAATTCTCCGTCTGGAGTTTGTCAATAAACAGAAATGTGTTTGCGAACTTTTATCCTGCCCTGTATAGGATCTACAGAATTTATACACACTACGTAATAGACAAAAAGCGAGTTAAAATTAAAATCGCGTTCAATAACTTAAAACGCACTTCCAGGAATTATTGTTAACATACAGTAGATAATTCTTTTGTGTGTCCCTGTAAAGTAACTATAAGTGCTATGCACACAATATTCCGTAGTAAGCCTCTTCTAATGCACCTTAGTGATATATATAAATTTCAATGCGTTTAAAGTAGTGAAACATTATTTAAATAAACCGCAAATGATTTTCCCCCATAGACCGCAATGTAACGGAATTCTTTTGAGTGTCCCTGTAAAAAAACTATAAGTGCTACACACTTCCGTTGAAATAGGGAACATGCTATAGATAACGACAATAACATATAAAAATTGCAGAGCAATCCGAGCCTATTTAAGGGAGTTAGAGCACGGCCAGACAAACCGAAGTCATAAGCACTTTTCAACTAGGTTGGAAAGTGCTAAAAAATAAATTAAAGCACCTCCCTCCCCCTTGCAATACCAAACTCCATTTTGTTCGTCCCTCTCTCAATCAAAGCAGGATAATACTTCAAGGAAGGGGAAATAAGAAGAAGAATTTAGAAGGAGTATTTCCTAGCAGTAGGGTTGGGAGCAGTGCATGCCAATAGGAGAGCTATTCATTCCCCAGTGCTCTTGATTCTTCTTAATTCTATTTCCTGTTTTATTCCAAAGAAACTCACCCTTCAAAAAAAGTTGAGGTCAATTTATACTGAAAAATGAATACTTTTGCTTCTGGCTTTAATATATTAGACATTTACATTAATTACATATATAACCCAGAAAATTCTTACAATTTTAAAATGAAAAAAAAAAGTGTAGTAAATTAAATAATTAGTCTTTTTATATTTCTTAATAATTTTCTGAAACTCAATCACATATGTGTGGAGCGACTACATCTATGATCTTTAATTGAAAATAAAAACGAATAATGTTCTGAAATGTCCGGATTAAAGATGTTATACTGTAGTACTTAAAGCAAAAATTTACCGTGTATTTTTCTCGTTTTTTCGAATATCTTAACTGGCCTGATTCTGGGCGAAACCCACTATTATACTCTGTCATGCAGATTAAATGCGATATTTAAAAAAAAATCAATTTCAAAATTAAACATGTCGTACACCTTCAAAATGTTAAAATATGCGAATATTTCCATAATCAGGTTTTTATCACGATTCAATACGTTCCTCAAACTCATATATTTACTATTCTCTATGACTCATATGGATACTCGCTTTGTACGATTCTCAAACATTTGAAAAATCTGTTAAACTTCCGATAGGACGTCAGATTCTCTTTTTAATTCTCTATGACGTGATATTAATCTGCTTTGTGTACATACACATACTCATACTCAAAAAAATCAATTTCAAAATTAAACATGTTATATAGAGACCTTCAAAATGTTAAAATAGGTCAATATTTCCATAATCGGGTTTTTATCATGATTCAATACGCTCCTCAAACTTATATATTTACTATTCTCTATTACTCATACTGATACTCTCTTTGTATTATTCTCAAACATTTGAAAAAATCCGTTAAACTTCCGATAGGACGTCCGATTCATTTTCTTTTTAATTCTCTCATGACATGATATTAATCTGCTTTCTGTACATACACATACTCCTTGTATTATTGAGAAATGTTTGAAAATTTCTGTTTTATTACCACTATGACGTCCTATTAATATTTCTTTTCAATATGTGAAAATTTTTATTTCATTTTCATTTTTCACGTGGAAAACTTTCAACAGAAAATTAATTATGGTAGAAAGAATTTTAGTGTAGATTTTTAAGGGTTAGCAACTGCTATAATGAAAAATGTTTAAATTTAATAGGGAAATGATGTTAGAATTTTGGTTTTTTATCTCTCTCTATTAAAATAATCTGATTTTTTCTATTTTTAATATTTTGAGCTTCATAGTAGGTATAAGTAGACAAATTTTCATGCCTGTAAGTTATATAGTTTCTGAGAATGGCTCTGTGACGGACAGACAACAGAGCGGGAGTAATAGAGTTTTGTTTTGTGAGATGAACGAAACCCTAAAAATTGTGTGTCATACCTGAAGATTGTGGCTACTGTGAGGTAACGGCCGTGTCTCGGATCACAGGCGGCCATCATGTTTTTGGCGTCAAACATCTGCTGGGTGAGTTCTGGCACGGTCAGAGCTCTGTATTGCTGACTGCCTCTGGACGTCAGAGGTGCGAAACCTGTTGGTGAGGAAAAATAAACAAATAAACACAGAGATTCCTGCGGTGATAGAATTACACACTTTGAGGGTTAGCATCCCCAGCCAATTGTGAAATCAAATAGATTTTCCCCATATATTTATCAAAACATGGTTTTCACTATCAGAAAAAGGACACTCAATGTGGTGTTTTAAAAATTATTTTGTGTGTCCCTGTAAATAAACGATGAATTGTACATACTCCATAATCTATAATAGTAAGCCTCTTGTAATGCACCTCAGTGATATATATATATATATATATATATATATGAAATTCAATTTGTTTGAGATAGTGTAACATCATTAAAATACACCACAAACGATTTTTCCCCACAGACCTTAATGTAACGGAATACTTTTGAGTGCCGCTGTAAAGGAACTATAAAAAGTTTCATTTTTCAATAATGGGCGAGTCACAGTGAACATCAATATCATATATCAATTGAATATACTGAGACGAGTTAGAGCACAGACAAACCAAATACATTATTCTTTAACAAAAATACAAACTCTAAGGGCAATTGTGTAAGCATTCTTAGCCAATTGGGAAATCCCATATTAATATCAATGAACGTACATTCTGCAAAAGTGTTTATGAATTCGATTTTTTTCTGACTATCTGTGCTCTAACTCCCATAAATATATTCTTTAATAAATAACCACAGAGATTCTTGCAGTGACAAATAAATTGAAATATTATTTAATTATTAAAGAGTTTGGCTCAAATGGTAAAGAAAAAATAAGTTGACAAGTGGATTGAGAGCAGGATGATCCAAACCTGGGAAAACATTTTCTCAAATCTGCTTTTTTAATAATTTCGTACACATTTTAATACTAATTAGTTCTTTTATTACACTACTAGCTACCCACCCGGCATTGCCCGGGCCCGAGATAATAACAATCTCAGTGCAAGGCATCAACCCCCTCCCTCCCCATAACTGCAAATATAACGAATAATTTGTCCGTCACCTACATTAACACGATCATTAAAAAAAGAATTACATTTTTCTGATAAATAGAACATAACGAAGACGCTACGCTAAAGTAGCCGGCAGATGACAACACCTCCTATCCTCAATTTCAGATCTATATCATAATGAGTTATCTAAATTTTTGTTCATTAGTAAACATTGGCAATTATTCCCTTTCATTTTCGCAAACTAAATGGAGGGATCGGCCCGAGAAACAGATCTCTTTGTAGTTCAATTTTTAATGAAAGCAGATCCCTGTCTGAAACTTTCTCGGATTTCTTTCACTGGCACCAGCAGATTTTTATCAGTTTTTTTGCATAAATTTAGAAAAATTACTGGCCGAATTTTTCAAAAATTGCATAGACGGATGCAGACTTTTTTTTTTTTACATAGGCTCAGAAATTTTCAAATTGATATCTCAATTAGTTTTCTTAAAATTCGCTCATTAGTTAAATAATTTCGAATTCGTTCATTTTCGCTTGCAAATCCACAACAACAGTTCTTTTCTTTAGCCATTTTGATTTAAAAGATGACATTTTCAATGCGATGGCTAATGAGAATCTAATTAATATCTTGAGTAGTTATCAAAATATTAAAATTCTGAGACTCAGGTATACCAGGAGAGGGTTTGGACTACCTAAATCTAAATTTACAGACTTCTAGGTGCGCTCAATTTTCCTAGCCATTGCAGACAGACACACACACACAGAGAAACTTTCTTTTATTAGTATAGATTTAAAAAAGTTGTCAAGCAGACGCCATTCTCGCATTCTTCTTAAGCTGTAATTTGCTATAAATGTATTGTTTCGAAGATAAGGTACTGGTTACTTATTAACTTGCAGAAATTTATTACACTTGATATGCTTATTTTATATAAAAGAATGAATAACTTGATTACTTAAAGGAAAGTATGACATTGCAAATTATAAATATCCTTTTTAAATGAAATGCTTTTTATGCCAGATAAAAACTTACTTTTGACACATTATTTACTGTACTTAATTTTTAACAAGTTAAGCTTAGAAACAATTATTCAAAGCCTTTTTTTTTTTGATATAGAAACTTTAAAATTATGTTCATCTTGGATTTTATTATGTTTTTTATATCATTTAACACATTTAAAAAAATTATGATTTAAATCGACGATTTTTAAAAAAAATCATCTGATTAAAATCGTTGACACCCTATAAAATTCACAATTTTTTTTTTTTTTTCAGCATCCGATTGATGAAATACCTGATTTTTTTTTTAGTGATCTATTATAGAAATTGGCAATTTATTTTCCAATGACCCAACAAAATTCACAATATTTCCAGCATCCGGATTAGAGTCCTGTAATTCAATTTTATTTGAACCTGAATATAATCTGTCCGGCAGTTCAGGTTGACGTAAATTGTTTTCATTGCGGGTCATGTTGATTTTAAATGTTTTGGTTTTGACTCTTTTAAGCCGCTTTAACCCTTAAAAAACAAGTGGGTAAGTGTGATCGAAGATCGCTCAAAGGGTTTCGTTTAATATTCCTTTCAAAACACTTTATCCTTTCTTTAATAAATCCAAATAAATTTCTTTTAGCAACCAAAAAAAAAAAAAAAGTGATGTTTTTATAAAGTAAAAATTTACCGGTCTATTTTTTTGGTTTTTTAAATATCTAAATGCCCGCTGTTATATTCTGTCTTAATAATCTGTAATGCGGACTAAATGTGATATTTAAAAAAATAATTTCAAAATTAAACATGCTGTACACCTTCAAAATATTAAAATATGCGAATATTTCCATAATCGGATTTTATCACCATTCAATATGTTTCTCAAACTCGTATATTTACTATTCTTTATTACTCATAATTCATACTCACATTGTATTATTCTCAAATATTTTAAAAATTCGTTAAACTTCCAATATGACGTCAGATTCTCTTTTTAATTCTCTATGACGTGATATTAACCTGCTTTGTGTACATAAACATACTCATACTCCTTGTATTATTGATAAATCTTAGAAATTTTCCGCTTTATTACTACTATGACGTCAATCAATTTTATTTCATATTTATCTTTTTTTCAATGGGTGAAACTTTTTATTTCATTTTCACTTTTCACGTGAAAATTGTCTGATTGAAAATTAATTATTGTGGAAAGAATTTCATGTGGATTTTTAATTTTTGGCATCGGCTATAACCAAAAATGTTTAAATTTAATAAGAAAAGGCTGTTAGAATTTAGGTTTTTTATCTATATTTATTAAAATAATACGAATTTTTCAAATTTTAATATTTTCAGCTCTTCACAGCTGATATTCTGATTTATACACAAAGTTTCAACTCTGTAAGTTACATAGTTTTCGAGAATGGCTCTGTGACAGACAGACAACAGAGCGGGAGCAATAGGGTTTCGTGAGATGAACGAAACCCTAAAAAAAAAAAAAAGAAAAACACCCTGTACATTTTTGAAATGGAAAAAAACATATACAGTAGCACAACTTCTCAGGTGAAAACAATGAATTTTACAGTTAAGAAACACCTGAATTCTCACGTTATAAATAGTTGCTATTCTCTCGAGGACTGAATTTGATACATTAGATCAATTTTACCTCCTTAATTCAGAGCGAATGACTGAAAAAATGGCTACGATTTGATACAGCTATGTTTGGACAATGTTTATAAAGTAAATTTATAATCTCCACAACTCCGGTTATAAAGATACTCTAATGTATTTTGGTATCTTTCACACATATTGGACCCTGTTTTACAAGCTTCATTTAATGATGTGTGAAACTGGATCTATATAACGCAGAACCTCGTGTTTTTAGATTTGCGTTATAAAGATCTTCTACTGTATATTAATAAGTGTGTATATGTTTTTTTTTTTTCTTTCCCAAAAAGATAAAATTTATATTAAAGAAATAATTGTAGATTACTGATCCATTAATTAACTAAACATGAATTAAAATTTACACATCAAGTTCAGGTTTAAATATTTGAGTTTGGTTTTGGGGTCAGTTTCAGATTGAAGTGTGTCAGTGAATGAATGTTTAGCGAATGAATGACAAAATTTGCAATATTTTTCAGTGCCCGATTGTTAAAATTCATGACCATGTCCGATTGACGAAATTCGTAATCCATTTTAGCAACTAATTGACGATATTCACAATTGTTTGTAATGTCCGATGGATGAAATTTGTGATCATTTTTAACGGCCAATTGACAGTATTTGCAATCTACTTCATCGCCAAATTAACAAAATCCCAGATTTATTTTTTTTTATCGACCGATTGACGAAATTTGTGATCTTTTCTCAGTGCATGACTGACAAAATCTTTAACATTTGCTATGATCGATAAAAAAAGTGTTTTTTTAAACAACTGATTAACAAAATTCGTGATAGTTTTTAGCATTTCTATTGATGATATTCTGGATTGTTTTTAGCAACTGATTGACGATACTTGCAATCTATTACATCGACCGATAGACGAAATTCGTGATTTTTTTTATTGACTAATTGATGAAATTTGCGATCTTTTTAATCAACCGATTAACGAAATCTGTGACTTTTTCAATGATCGATTAAAGAAATTCGTGACTTAAAAAAAAATGATTGATTAGCAAAAATTGCAATATTTTCATTGATTGATTGAAGAATTTAGTGAAATTTCAAGAGTATCAGGACAGATTGCCACATTTTTGGACATTTCAGGACTTCCCCCGCCCACAGGAATTCCAGGATAAGTACGACCCCTGCAAATGACTATTTTAAAAAACGTAACCAAAAAACAGTGACCAGCAATCCACAAAGCTCTAAAATCCGCACAACCTCCGGTCCCAAGCTTTGCGGATTTGAGGGAATCTACTGTATATAGATGCCTCACAATGATTATTTATTAGTAATGATTATTATATTAATTTTATTAACAGAAACCAGGAAGAGAGACCCACCCGGCATGAAGAAGTGAAGACGTGGGAAGGGGACCATGTTGACGGCGAGTTTCCGTAAATCAGCGTTGAGCTGACCGGGGAATCGCAGGCAGGTGGTGACGCCAGACATGGTGACTGAGACCAGGTGGTTGAGGTCGCCGTAAGTGGGTGTGGTGAGTTTGAGCGTTCTGAAACAGATGTCGTACAAGGCTTCATTATCTATGCAGAAAGTCTCGTCTGTGTTTTCCACTAACTGATGTACAGAGAGAGTTGCGTTGTATGGTTCTACGACAGTATCGGAAACCTGAAAAATAAAATAAGTAAAAACACTTTTTTTATAAGCACTCAATGTTTATCTTAAAAATCACACTTCATTTTGTGACTAATTCGTGATTTTCTTTCCAAAGAATTTTTGGCACCAAACTCTATTATGAAAAATTCAATGGTTTTTTTAATGCTTGGTAGAAAGCACAAGCTATTGAATTTATTAAAAAGATCATTTCTTTCTTCTGTTTCGTTTTTAAGGTATAGCAACAGGTAAAAAAAAAAAAAAAAAAAAAAAAAAAAATCCCTGACACAGGTAGATTTCGAAGATGCCAACCGTGGGGTACCTGTTTATTAGGAATTGCAGAAGAAATGACCTTTTTGCCATGATGCGGCAGTTGGGACTGCCCACTTCGAAATGTACATGTGTGGAGCCGGCAGGGATTTTTTTGTTTTTAATTTGTTTTTGCTGTAAGGGTTGGTCCTATAAAAAACTTAATATAAAAGTTGTAGATAATAATAAGAGGATTTATAATAAATTTAAGCGATAATAAATTTAAGCTGTTATTTCATAACAGACAAAATTAGGAATTTTTTTTCTTCTTAAACCCCCATCCTTTGAGGCTATTTTTAATATAAAAAAACTGTCATACATGAATTTTCGGCCCTTTTTCTAGAAGTAATAATAATTTTAAATGGATTTGATAGGTATGATAATTAAGAAGTTATGGGTTTTTTTCTGTTTTCAAAAAAAGCTTTCCCCTCCCCCTGCTTCGATTATGCCCGTTAACGAACTTGACCGAGATTTTATGTATCAGTTTGGAAGAGATTTGTGCAGAATTATGGAAGTTATTGTGTCATTAAAAAAGTGGTATAGATAGATAGATAAAGTTTTGAACTGGAGGTGGTTTTGGGTTCTGGGAGTCATGATCGGCATAGATCTGCAAAAATTTTCCAGAAATTCCAACATAGGGGTAACATAATGTAATAGGTAGTATTTCTTACGAAATTTACTTAAAATATTTGGCGATTTATTATCTGTGGCGGGCTAAAGGGAAAATTCCTTAAAATAAATTAATTTACTTATAACTAACCTCTACAAATATTAAAATGCTGTATTGGCATTGAAAATACACCTGTGAATGTAATTTTTATAATTCTAGCCTATCGGGTATTTATTGGTTTAAAAATATTACAAAATTCCATTTTTGCATACAACTAGTCAGATGTGCCAATCCCAAAACTTTCTTGTATCTCAAACAAAAACAAAGTTGAGTTAAAAAAAAAAAAAAAAAAAATGGCACTACGGGAGTGCCGACAGAAGTGAAAACTTGAACAATTACGTGTGTATTTTTTTAATCGTCAGGAAACGTTTTATTGTGCAGGAAATACTTTTAAATGAAGTGTTGTTTTTTTTATTCATTATTATAAAATACTACTACAAAAATTATATTACAATTTTCATTTAATGCGCTATTGTACATGAAAAATAATGCATATTATTTTACATACAAAAATTGCAATCTATTGCTTAAAACGTAAATTTACAAATAAATGAAATATAAAATTTAATTAATTGGTATTCTTTGAAATGAATACCAATGAAACTTATGAATTTGCATCCACAATTTAAACAACTCTCAATACATTCATCATTTCTTCCATGAGATTTAGTTTCATATCTTTTGTAATAACATTTATCTGCAAAATAGGGTTCCCGTTTCCTATCACTCCAAAAATGACTTCTTTGCTGCCTGTCTTGTTTATGGTATTCGTGAACATTATGCTTTTTTCTATCTTCATACTGCGCGTATTGTTTGCGGTATCTATAATTTCTATCAACATCAACAAACTTTTCTTTTCTATAAAATGATTTCACTTCATTTCCGCATCGGTAATCACGTTTCTTAAAACTTTCGTGAAATATTTAATTTTTTTTTTTAATATTACTTCCGTCGATTTTTCTCGCGCTCGTTAAATTATAATATTTTCCGTGTTTTGTTATTTTATTTTCATCTTTTGATTTGGTCTCGCGAGTTGAGTCCCTTTTATCTGTTTTCACCGCGCGTGCTAAATTTATCTTGAAATTATTTTCTGAATTATTTTTATTCATAATACCAATCATTTCGCTTTCTGCACGTGAACTATTTCCTTTTGATACTTTCGCTTCATTGTATGAATTGGCAACATATACAGTGGTGTCAGTAACAGGGTCGCGAATTCAGTGGTTTTTTCCCATCTCAAAAATGCCCAACGTGCCTAAAGAAGTTTTCACTTCAAAAAGTATAAAAATAATTAATTTTGTTTTCCCCATCATTTTCAATTTGTAATTCAGGTACTTTTACGTTTGCCAGGTGCCAGTGATTGTCAAAATTTATGGAATCTCGCCAACCTGTTTTTTCTCACCAATCTTTTACAATTAGTTAATAACAAATAGCCAATATTTTAACATAATATCTTAAAAAACTTACTTAAAAATAGCTAAAATAGAATCATGACAAAATACGAGGGCTGTTCAATAAGTAATAAGACTAAAACTATAAAAAATACAGAATACCTTTCATCGTCATCATTTACATGGTCTTTTTCAAAATAATTACCGCAGCACGTAATGCATTTATCCCAACGTTCTGCCCACTTCTTTAAAACATGTAAAAGTCCGTTTTTTGAGAGCTTTTTCAAAACCGCCTCCGCAGCCTTAAAACATGCTTTATTGATTGCAAAATGTTTGCCTCATAAAGGTTTCTTAAGTTGAGGAAACAGCCAGTTATCGCATGGAGCGAGATCAGGACTGTATGGAGGGTGTGGTAAATAAAATCTTTACGTTGTTCAGCTGCAAAACATCCTGTACGCAACGAGCAATATGGGGTCGGGCATTGTCATGGTGCAATAGGAAGTCAATTTGCCATTCTGCGGTCCTCCTTGATGATAACTGCAGCTGTATTAATCATTGTCTCTGTGATGGACGCTGAAAATCGTCCCTCACGTTCAATATCTTCCACATTTTACATTCCTTCCTTCCTTAAAAGCTTTATGCCAGTGAAAAATACTTGACCTCGACATTGCTTCATCATTGAAAGCTTCAAGTATCATGTCAAAGGTCTCCGATGCTGATTTTTGCAGACAAACACAAAATTTAATCGTATAACGTTGTTCCATCGACGCTTCCATTTCGACAACTGGCCGCTCTCGTAGGCGCCTGCAATCACGTGATATTCAGGAACATGAGCCTGTACACGCCATCTATCGGTAGCTTTTGCTAATACAGACAACAAACTTTTTTTATGCCACAGAAATCAACATTCCGATGAGTGGTTTCGCGGCAGTAAAATTAGTCTTATTACTTATTGAACAGCCTACGTACGTAAAAATTAACCAATTTGTATTGATACAATACAAATAACAAAATCTCATGTAACCGGGTCTATTCATGATTTAGGCTTAATCCGTTACAAAAAAGTTAAAATAAGATGTAACTAGAAATATTCTATTTCATAAAATGAAAGCATCGTATCTAATTTTATATACACCAAAATTGGAAACTTACATTATATAAGATACGAAAAACTTTTAATATCATTTTAGAATTTGTAAAAATGGATTGTGCAATTCAAAAGATGCCAATTGAAACAAGATTTGGCGAGTTATTACTGGAGCCCAGCTAAGATAAAAACACATAATTCATATTAAAGACATAGCTTAATGGACATTACTCATCAGATAATAATGCAAGCAGTTTTTTTTTTCCCTGAATGGGCAGAATAAAACAAGAACGAAAAATCATGCGTCAAGCATAGATTATGTAGCACTTTCCAACGCTTCCAAAATAATTTTACAAATCATACCGTTTAATAAGCTAAACCATAACATCCAAGATCATTGATAACATCATTGATAACATCCAAGTAAACAATTTGGAAAACGCATAACCTATTTAAAAACATAATTTCAGGAATTTCCAACATATACAATATTCGGAAAAATATCCGAATACTTTTATTCAGCCCTGTATAGGATCTATAGGTTTGTATATATACTACATAGGATGCTAAATTTTAGTTCAGTTAGGAAACGCGTAGCACAGTTTAAAATTCTCCATCTGGACTTTGTCAATAAACGGAAATGTGTTCGCGAACTTTAGTGCTTCCCTGTATAGGATCTACAGAATTTATACACACCACGTAATAGACAAAAAGCGAGTTAAAATTAAAATCTCATTCAGTAACTTAAAACGCACTTCCAGGAATTATTGTTAACAGACAGTAGAGAATTATTTTGTGTGTCCCTGTAAATGAACATGACTGCTATATACACAATATTCTGTAGTAATCCTCTTGTAATGCACATTAGTGATATATATAAATTTCAGTGCGTTTAAAATAGTGAAACATTATTTAAATAAACCGCAGACGATTTTTCTCCATAGACGTAATGCAACGGGATTCTTTTGACTGTCCCTGTAAATTAACTTTAAGTGCTATGCACACCCTATTCCATATTAAGCTTCTTCTAATGCACCTTAGTGATATATATAAAATTCAATGCGTTTAAATTAGTGAAACATTATTTAAATAAACCACAAATGATTTTTCCCCATAGACCGCAATGTAACGGAATTCTTTTGAGTGTCCCTGTAAAAAAACTATAAGTGCTACACACTTCCGTTGAAATAGGGAACATGCTATAGATGGCAACAATAACATATAAAAATTGCAGAGCAATCCGAGCCTATTTACGGGAGTTAGAGCACGGACAGACGGCCAGACAAACCGAAGTCATAAGCACTTTTGAACTAGGTTGGAAAGTGCTAAAAAGCCAAGTTTGGTGTAACTTTCAGAGATAAAGAAAGGGTCATTGATATAGGCGCAGATTCCCAAAATCTGTAAGGAGCCAGTGGCGCCTAAACCCAAAAAATCCAGTCACCACATTGTGAAACAAACGCATAAAAACAATAGCATTTGTATGGCTATATGGGATTTATTGTCTACTATTAAAGCTGAAAAGTAATAAACAGTATATTTTTAATTAAAATTTACCCAAAACTTAAATAAATAAATGATTTGTTTTTTCTTTATTAAAATTGGGCAACGGGATTTCATAGAATCTTCCAACCATATAATTGTATACAGTTTGTAGGAATAAATATTTGTAATGTAAGGTCCCAAATAAACGATATAAATCCCCCCACCCCCAACAAAGTGTTTTTCACAGCTGAAAATAAATGCTCAACATGGGCATTTGCATCAAAAAGTATGTCTATAAAAATCAAAAGAAAAAAAAATATATGAAAAAATATGGAGAAGATTTATTTTCTTTTAAGTTTTAGATTTTAATAAAATAAATTGAACAATTTTTGACATTCAGGAATTTTTTTTTTTTTTTTTTTTTAAGTAGAAAACAGGAAAATTTTAGATCTGCAGAAATGTGGTATCCATGCTTAATCATATTTTTTAATTATGGACAACAGAAAAAATAAAAAAGCGGTAAATATCACAGAAAATGTGTGGAATTGATTTAAAAAATAACATTTTTTAAAAAGGCGGAAATCTGACAGTCGGTGGAAAAGGGGCATCGCTGTAAGACACTTAGACATGGAAAGTTAGTGGCCAAAGAAAAAAATCCAGTCGCCATGTGGCGACTGGCGACCGTGAATCTGCACCTATAGTCATTGACAGTATTGAAGAAAACGAAAAGAGGCCAACACCCATAACACGAGATGTTCAAAAATTTCAAAAGGCTGTTTTGCTGATATTAACAATGAAAATGACAACAGATCAAACAGTATATCAACAGGTGCACACAGATCAAATTTTTTACCGTGTTACAAATTTTGAAATAGACATAATGAAAAGATCATTGGGAAGAGTTCTATGTACTGTACTGGTTGGTTAAAAAAATCCAAAATGGCGCCAAAACACAGTTTTAGCATCTTGTCCCAATTTTCAAGACAGTGTTAGCAAGTTTCTGCCGGGGTGGTTAAAAACAGTGGCCTGGCAGAAACTAATAAATAATGCTAATAAGAACGTTAATCTGCAATGATTCACAATTCACACATGTAATTGATAGGCAAAGAATTGGGTTAAAAATTAAAACTAAAGATTATGAATGTTATTCAAAGTAGCAAAAAGTTTCAAAATGATCATATACTTTGTATTAAATAATACTCATTTTCTTTCACTTGAAAAACAGAAACTTTCATAATGGTAATCAGATGCTGTACAAGTTTTAACTATTAATATTATTGTTTACAGTCAAATTTCTATTTAAAAGTAAAAAAAAATTCTATGACATTTTAACAAAGCACTTTTCAGAGTATCTATATTAATAAAAGAAAGTTTCGCTCTGTGTGTGTGTGTTTGTCTGCGATGGCTAGCAAAATCTAGCCCACCTAGAAGTCTGAAAATTTAGGTGTGGATAGTCCAAGGTCTGGCCACGTGCACCTGAGTCTCAGAATTTTAATATTTTGATAATTACCCAAGATATTAATTAGATTCTCATTAACCATCGCTTCTAAAATGACATCTTTTAAATCAAAATGGCTAAAGAAACGAACAGGCGCATTGGATTTGCAAGCGGAAATGAACAAATTCGAAATTATTTTACTAATGAGCGAATTTATTTTTCTTAAAACTGCCAAAAATCTGCCGGCGCCAGTGAAAACAATCCGAGAAAGTTTCAGACAGGGATCTGCTTTCATTAAAAACTGAACTACAAAGAGATCTGTTTCTCTGGCCGATCCCTCCATTTAGTTTGCGAAAATGAAAGGAAATAATTGCCAATTTTTACTCATGAACAAATGAATTTAGGTAACTCATTAAGATATAGATTTGAAATGGAGGTCGGGAAGGGGTGTCATCTGCCGGCTATTTTAGCGTAGCGTCTTCATTGTATTCTAATTATCAGAAAAATTTAATTCTTTTTTTAATGATAGTGTTTATGTAAGTATCGTCTGCAGCGAGCTAAAGCTGCATGTTCCTTGGTTTCATGTAAGTTTCTTTTTCTTACTTTCCGCGTTTGGCAACACTCAGTGTTCTGTTTTGTTTCTTGTTTTTTGGAATGTGAAAAATGATGTTACAGAATAAGCTGTGTGATGGCTCGCTTTTATTTGTTTGTGAATAAACCGCTTTTACAGTCCATTGTGTTTTTAGTTAAGAACCAGCAGTGTGTGTGTGTAGTGAGAAACGCAAAAACAGATAGCATTAATGTAGGTGAAGGTGGTTATCTTGAACACATTATTCGTTACATTTTCAGGTATGGGGAGGGAGGGGGTTAACGCCTTTCTCTGAGATTGTAATTATCTCGGGCCCGGGCAACGCCGGGTGGGTTAGCTAGTTTTTAAATAAATAATACAATGCAATAACTTAAAGATTATCTACAGTATAACTGAATATAGTTTTCTAATTTAATTTTTAAACTGAGATTTTAATACTCTAATAATTGTTTATAAATAAAATTACACAACCCTATTATAACAAAAATTTTATCTGTTACATTACTCATTTTTCTAATACAAATTTATTTATTTTTTTAATTGAAACTTATTTGATATTTATCCTGAATAAAATGTACTTAAGGAACTTAATACCACTAAAAAAGTCTCAGAAGATGTCATGAAATGTGTTTATGACAGTTTCTGCCAGTTAAAACCGGTTATAACCACTTTCTGCCGGCAAAAACCCAGTCCTGTTTCAAGATAGCGGAAAAACATGTTTATTAAATATTTATAAACATATGTTTATAAAACCAAGTTTCTGCAACAACTTAAAAAAATAAGTACAATGTTAAACATAATTTTTATCGTCATTTTTAATATTGTAACAAGTAATGAAAATACATAAACATATTTAATAAACCTAAGAAACTTTTTTGTGATAGGTAATATCTGATATAAAAAGCATTTAAAATCACAAAATGAAAAAGTTCATATAAAAATGAAAAAAAAAAAAAATAAATAAATAAATATATATATATATATATATATATCTTATTAATGAAACATTACTGTAACACCAACAAAAACTATGAAATTATGAATTAGTATGTAATAATTAATTGACAACGATAGTGCTCCCCAACACTCTGAATACAGATACCATATACTAATTTAAAAGAAGAAGAAATTAAATTAAAAAATGAAAGAATGAAATTTGTGGAATTTAGACAGAATCTTCAGGTCCCAAATGCCTAAATACCACACATAAAATGCGTGGTTTCATCATCCTATTAGCCACAACATTGCTAAAAGAATATGATTTTGGGACTACCACACCAAAATAGAGAAATAATCATAAAGTTCATAAAATAATAAAAAGGAAAGAAACCTTACCCATAAAAATGGAAACAAAAAACAGTGAAATTAAATCATAAAGTTCAAAACACAACTGGATTAAAAAGGATATAGAGAAAAGAGCACAACATTTATGTAGCAACAACATGGGGGTTCATTGGCTAAGTATAAAGGGGGAAAGGGTGGCTAATCCCCCCCCCCTAATTTAGATAAATGAGTTTTTCATGTAGAATTATCCAATTTTCTTCAAATTTTGTATATAGGTTCATTGTGATAAGGCACTTTCCTGATTGGTTTTGGGGATTCATTGTTTAAGTATAACGGGGGTTACGGGGGGCTAATCCCCCCCTATTAATTTAAATAAATGTATTTTTCATGCCGAATAATCTGATTTGCTTCAAATTTTGTAGATAGGTTCATTGTGACAAGGCACTTTCCTGATTAGTTTTAGGGGTTTCTTTGGTTAAGTATAAAGAGGGTGAAAGGGGGCTGGCTTATCCTCCCCCCTAATTTATATAAATGGGTTTTTCATGTAGAATTATCCGATTTTCTTCAAATTTTGTATATAGACTCATTGTGGTAAGGAGCTTCCCTGATAAGTTTTGGGGATTCAGTGGTTAACTATAAGGGGGTGGGAACGGGGGGATGATCCCCCCCCCCTTAATATAGTGTCGATCTCTTTATTTTTTGAGGGGGTTATTTCAAATAAGAGTATAATATACAATTAGTGTGAATAGCCTGTGAGCTCAATGCCCTCAGTTTAACTGGGCAGTTTTCTTTTTTATTTGTTTTTTTAATATTTTCAAAGGCAGGGATAAAAAAATAAAAATCTTGTTCACAACTGCCATTACAATTTAAATAAATACATAGACAAAATAGAAAAATCAGGGTTCATACAGAACTGAGAATACAAAATCCAAGGAGTCTAGAAAAATTCTAAGGAGTACAAAAATATTAAAAGACTTTTCATATGTTTATGTACGCCGTGCTCTTGTGTAATACGCACACCACACCCTAATTTTTACTCTCTCATTTAGCGAGAAAATGGATTTTATTCTATGCAAATCCAATAGCTAGTGCTAAAATTACAAAGTATTCACAATGCATTGCTCACTGGTTTCATAAATTTGATTACAAAATTGGCTGTGAACTGTTTTATGCAGCGACCAATGGCTACATATAAAGATAGCAGTCAAATCCCAAATATTCATGTATCATATGCACCTAGATTTTAAAAGTAAATCATGAAGGGAAAAACCACGCAGCATATATATAGTAAAAAAATAGTTATTCACCGTGTAATATATAACTTTCCATTTTCTACTCTTGTTTATATCAATTAAATCATTGTTCAATACTAAATTATACTTCATTATAATTTAAGGAGTTTTTTAGGAGTATTTTGTTTATTTAAGGAGTCCTAAGTACTCCTTGGAAACTTTTTCATTTCTAAGGAGTTTCTAAGTAGTCTGTATGAACTCTGAAAACTATCTATAAAAAATGCACAAACAAAATATTTACATAATATTACACCTACAGAAAAAAATAGTTTAAAAAAAGTAACCAAAAAAGTCCTTCCGGCCTGTACCAGGAGGAAAAGGTAGATTTCCTGTATCTTCGTTTTAAAATTTTAGCTAATGTTACACGAAAACAGCAAGTTAAAATGCAAAGAAGATTCGTTAATAATGAATCTGAATAAGAAATTCGCCAAATTATTGAGCAATAGCCAAATTGGCTTCATTTATGAAGACTTATTTTGGTCGCCCAATTGGGCGATAATTTGGCGCTAACGGATATGAATATATAGTTTTATGCGTATGATTGGGAAATGATTACAACAATGAAAATTTTTGTAATGTGCTGTCTTGTTTCAAAATGTCAGCCACCCTAGAATTTCAAACTGCTTTATCTCAGCCATTTTTTAAGATAGAGGTAAACCAAAAAATGCTCTGGAATCCTTGTATCAAGGCCTAATACGTAATTAAAAAATAAATTTGAATTTTTAACTTTTTTGTATATTTATTTTAGTTTTAAATTTTTGAATGGCCGCCATCTTGAAACAAAATGGCAGACCAAGCTGGCCAACGAACTCGGTCGAGACATGGGTGAGCTTAATACACACAATTAGTTTCATCAAAATTGATTTATAAATACGAGCGTTATCGTATGACATAGGTCATATATATATATATATATATATATATATATATATATATATATATATATATGGAGATATATATATATCTATATATATAAATCAACATTTGAACGGAGGGTGGTTTTGGGGTCTGGGGGTGAAAATAGACCGAAATTTTCCGGAACTGCTTTCCTCCGAACAGCTGCAATAGGTAGCTTTATACTTTTTTGTATTGAAAGCAACCAAAAAAGCCTTAAGATCGCAACTACCGCATTGAAACATTTATCACCAAACAAAAACTCGCCAAATATCTTGTTCTCACATTTGAACTGGCTACTTTTAGACACATTTTTTAATTCATTTTTGTTAGCAAACATATTGCTTTTATTCAGAAACTTCGTATTCGAAATACGTATCCCATTTTTTGGTAAAGGCAGAAGATCTTTCTGAAAATAGTGTCAAAGTTGACATTTTGAACTGAATTCTGGTTGCAGAAGAAGCACAGAAAAATCAAAACAACCATCATCACTTGACCAAAATCGCTTATAACTTCGATAAGTAATTTATGGATAAAAAATTGGAAAACTTATTTAGATTCTAAACCCGTGTTAGGATTTCGCACTACAATGTAATATTTTTTATCAATATGTACTATTTATTAGATGCAGGTTTAAACTTCTAAAGAAAAAGCAAGGATAAAAATATCTGCACACAACATTTAGTTTATAGTGAAGTCAGAATATTATCTAATTTATTCCGTCAAAGTTACAGTAAAAACGGATCCAAGATTGCAAAAAGAACGCACCAGAAAAAAAAATTTAACAATCTTATTTTAACTGCATTAGAGGATGACGTCATCCGCTGTGGGAAAAACATGGGACATAGAAATATAGATCTAAATGTTTCAATTTCAACTTCGCTTTTTAATCATAAACATAAAATAAACCCATGCGGTGTTTTTTATAATCATTACTGAGCATCCTATAATGTGGTATTTTATTTTTGTGGCAACAGTAATTTGAGGAAAACCTTTCCTTTCTTTCATGAAATCAATGTCAATTTAATTTTTAATTGTCAGTAAATTTTAATCAAAATACATGTTTTAGGAAAATGTATTTGTACTGTGTCAGATGTCTGTTCAAAATCTTTTCATATGGTATCTCATTCGTCGTTCTAAGTTTCGTATTTTCTCAGAAAAAAGGATGTTGACAGGAGAAATAATTTATACGATCACTTCAAAGCCAGGTCTGCCAATTTAATACCCTTGCGTTTGAAAATGAGTCAGAAAGTTTCGTGTCATTGAGCAGGTCATTATTTCTCTCATGAACATAGCAGAAAGTTTCGTGTCATTGAGCAGGTCATTATTTCTCTCATGAACATAGAACTGAAGAAGGAATTCAAACGAAATAGTGTAAATATCGTGTCGCAACTTTGGAACGAAATGGCAGCTACACAGTTCTGCGCAGCCGGCAAGAATCCCTGCTAAGGCAGCGCCACTTGCAACATCAAATACCCATCAGATGACAGACTGTTTGAAGAAGCAGACAAACGGGTGACATATGGAAAAGCTGTCTTACACATGCATAATATAAAATATTTTTGAGACATTTTTCCCAGGAATGATTTTCTTCTTCGAAAGGCTATTTCGTAAGAAGTCCTTCTTTATTCTGATTTCTCTAATATCTTGTTTGCATTTAAAAAAAAAAATCATTTAAAAATATTTTTTTTTTTTTTTCTAAAGTGAAAGTAATTTTGTAAAAAAAAAATCCGCAAAGAAAATCGAAAAAATAATAAATGGTGAAACACAGATTCTCTATTTCAGCCATTATTACTTTTTCGATTTTCTTTGCAGATTTTTTTTTTTACAAAGTTACTTTCACTTTTGAAACTGGCTTCTGCAAATCGATGAGAGTCACTTGAGGCACTGTGAAGATACACAAACTGTGTCTGGATGTGTGTAACTTGTGTTCGTCGCAGAATTAGTCTACACTCTAATAATAAAGTCAAAATTGTGCACAAACATAGTGCGTAGAATTTAAAACAAACAATTCTGGTGCGAGATGTTTGTAAGCCCTCCTACCAAAAATCTTTGGTTGGAATGTGTTTTGACACACCAATTAACAATGAAATTATTTATGGTGTTGATAAGTGTGTGAAGGTTACTTTCTTTGTTTTCATGCTCTCTAGTATAGTTCTTGTTTTGCTACATCACGAATATGTTTATTAAAGTTTAAAGTTAAAATATATCTTAATCCAGTTTTATTTACATGACATACCTTGTGTTTCTGCCATATCACCAAGTTTACAGCAGGGGTCGATGCAGGGTTTTTTTCTTGGTGCCCATTTTGTGAAAAGTAAAGGTTATTTTTGTGAAATTTATTATAATTTTGTGAAAAATAACATTTTGTAATGAAAGTTGAAATCCAGTTAATCCAATTTGAACCAAGCATTTATAAAGAAAAACTTTTTTAAACCCTTTTGCTGAAGTTTTTCTCTCTGGTGAACTTGTTTGTTTACAAATAACACATTTTAAAACATCACAAAATAATGAATGATTAATAAATAGTAAGTTTTTATGGAATAGAATTTTGTGAAGGGGTCCATTTTATCAAATTTATTTTTGTGAAGGGGCCCATTTTATCAAATTGATTTTTGTGAAAGGGTCCTATATAGGCCCTAAATTTTTCCTGGATCGATCCTTGTACAGTAAAGCATATCGAAGTGCCAATTCATGCCAGCTTCCATTTAAAAATTTAAAACTAAAATAAATCTACAAGAAAGTTAAAAATTCAAATTTATTTTTTAATTACGTGTTAGGCCTTGATACGAGGATTCCAGAGCATTTTTTGGTTTACCTCTATCTTAAAAAATGGCTGAGATAGAGCAGTTTGAAATTCTAGGGTGGCTGACATTTTGAAACAACACAGCACATTAACGCGATGACTCGCAAATTATTTTCTTTCATTGTTGTAATAATTTTCCCAATCATACGCATAAAACTATATATTCATATCCGTTAGCGTCAAATTCTCGCCAAAATTGGCGACCAACATAAGTCTTCATAAATGAAGCCAATTTGGCTATTGCTCAATAATTTGGTGAATTTCTTATTCAAATTCAGTATTAACGAATCGTTTGTAAACGTTTTATTTGCATTTTAGCTTGCTGTTTTCGTGTAACATTAGCTAAAATTTTAAAACGAAGATATAGGAAAGCTACCTTTTCCTCCCAGTACAGGCCGGAAGGACTTTTAATTATAATTTTAAGTTGTATGTAATAAATACTACCAAGTGTTAAAACCCCGATATTCATTTGGAAACACCCTGTATTTTAAACATTAAGCATGTTTAGTACAAGTTTATTCAATTCCTACAATTAGTTCATACTCTTCCCTATATATATATCCTTATATATTATTTCTCCTGTCAACATCCCTTGAACGAATGAGATACCATATGAAAGGTTTTAGAACTGGCTTCTGACATAGCCCACTTAACAATTCGTTAAAACATGTTTTTGATTAAAATTTGCTGAAATTAAAAAATTAAATCGGCATTGTTTTCATGAAAGAAATGAAAGGTTTTCCTGAAATTATTGTTGCCAAAAAAATAAAATACCACATTATAGGATGCTCATAGCAATTATTATAAAAAACACCGCACGGGTTTATTTTATACTTACGATTAAAAAGCGAAATTGAAATGTTTAGATTTATATTTCTAAGTCCCATGGTTTTCCCGAAGCGAATGACGTCATCCTCTAATGCAGTCAAAATACGATTGTTAATTTTTTTTTCTCGCGCGTGCCTTTAGCAATCTTGGATATGTTTTTAGTCTAACTTTGATGGAATAAATGAGATGATATTCCGGCTTGACTAACAACTAAATGTTGTTAGCAGATATTTTTATCCTTGCTTTTTCTTTAGAAGTTTAAACCTGCATCTAAGAAATATTACACATTGATAAAAAATGGTACTTCTCTATTATCCCGTCGACCACTTTTCATAACAAAAAACTATCATCGCCCAATAAACGGGAGAACGTTGCCATTGGAATATCAGAAAATAAATAAATAAATAAAATATAAGAATTTTGCATTTTTGGCGTTTCATCTTACATTTTGGCGGTAGTTTTTTGTTATGAAAAGCGGTCGACGGGTTAATAGAGAAGTACCTAAAAAATATTAGATTTCAGTGCGAAATCTTCGCACGGGCCCTCTGGTTTATATATCTTGTTCAAAATTACTAAAATCAACTTATTATCCACAACGATTGAGCTTAATCGCAATGAACGAATCTCCTCCTCTCTCTTTCAGACGTTCTCGGTGAAACAAGAGGTAGGAGGAGCTACATTAAGCTTGACCGCGATTGGCTGAAAAATACTGACATTAGAAATTGCAGTTATTTTCAACCAAGGAACGCAATGTACTTTGACGATTTACTAAGTTTGCAAACTAAAGATACATTTTTTTTTAGGATCAAGAAGGAAATTTTGGTAGAATTTTAGGGGGTAGAAAAAAATATAAATGATCAACGTAAAAATAACACAAATAAAAATATATAAAATGGCAAACAGCTGTTCCGGAGAACCTAAAGTTCCATCATCAGTGTCAAATTTAAAAGATTAAAAACTGATTTAAACACAAGCACACTTAAATGGCTTAAACATTTAAATCAATTTTTAATCTTTTAAATTTGCCACTGATGATGGAACTTTAGGGTCTCCGAAACAGCTGTTTGCCATTTTATATATTTTTATTTGTGTTATTTTTACGTTGATCATTTATTTTAATTTAATGGCACAAAGTTTAATCCACCTAATTTAATTAAAAGGTAAAATAATAGTTAGAAATTTGATTACTTCTCTATTATCCCGTCGACCCCTTTTCATAACAAAAAACGATCGTCCCACTGTAACGCCCCATACACGGGAGAATGTTGCCATTGGAATATCAAACTAAATAAATCAATAAAATATGAGAATTTAAGGACACCCTTGTTATTTGAATGAATGAAATAACTCATAAATCAGTAAAAACAGAATGAAACATACACGCAAATGTCGAATTAAAAACCACTGGATAACATAACAAACACCTTTATAATGCTTCTGGCATCCAGGTCAATGGGACTTCATTTTTGGCATTTAATCTTGCAGTTTGGCGATGTTTTTTTTTTTTATGAAAAGTGATCGACAGGATAATAAATTACTGAAATTTTAAGAGGAATGCAAGCCATGTATATATATACGATGAATTCACATCATTAACCTGATATATGTGTACAACTAAACAGAGGCAATGAATTGCAAAAAATCTTTACATGTTGCCAAAATCAGTTTTAGAAGGTGATTAACCATGTTGCCAAAATAAGTTTTAGAAAATGAATTACCATGGAATATTATTGTAAAGCAACACAAACCATGGTGCTGCCATCTATGAGAGAAAAAGTGAATATGCAATGAATTAAAAAAAAAGCAGTGCAAGAAAATTAATATTTAAAATTTAAACCATAAACTATCTATGAATTGCAAAAAATCTTTACATGTTGCCAAAATCAGTTTTAGAAGGTGATTAACCATGTTGCCAAAATAAGTTTTAGAAAATGAATTACCATCGAATATTATTGTAAAGCAACACAAACCATGGTGCTGCCATCTATGAGAGAAAAAGTGAATATGCGGTGAATTAAAAAAAAGCAGTGCAAGAAAATTAATATTTAAAATTTAAACCATAAGCTATCTAAAGATTGTTAATAATTAGATAAATAATAAATAAATTAAATTAAATAATAAATAAAATATATATACGATCCATTTAAAAGAAGTATACCTTAGGTGATGGCATGACGCTGAATGTGTTCATAATTCTGTCGGGGTATTCCTCCCGTATCTTAGAGATGAGCAGGGTACCCATTCCGGAACCGGTTCCCCCTCCAAGGGAGTGTGCCAGCTGGAAACCCTGGAGGCAGTCGCAGCTCTCCGACTCTTTCCTCACCACGTCCAAGACTGTGTCCACCAGCTCCGCCCCTTCTGTGTAGTGACCTTTGGCCCAGTTGTTGCCCGCACCACTCTGACCTGGCCAGACAAAACAAACAAGTAAAGGGTAAATTGAAAGTGCAAAGGTTAAGTAAACTTAACATTTATAATCTACTTGTAATACATATACTTAACATTTATAATCTACTTAGAATATACAGGGTGTCCAAAAAGTCTGGAAACGGTCCAATAACTTGACAAATATACATCGGATTGAAAAACGGAAAAATGTGTGTTCAATATTTTAGAAAAATGGCAACTTTGATATCCCTAAATAGATTTTTCAAAATTATTGAACACGCATTTTTCCGTTTTTCAATCCGATGTATATTTCTCGAGTTATTGGAGCATATCCCAACATTGCAATGGTAACAATTCTCACAGCATGGCACTCAATGAGAGCACCCTCTACAATGTTTCGAAGAAAATGTTCAATACAAAAGTGACGTATTTTTCCCCGTAAAATCCGAATCTGCAATAAAAAAGAGGGGTCATCATTTAAGATTTCAAAGTTGCCCCCCTTTCCCCCCGGTGGGGCAAAGTTAAGGGGCAACTTTCATATCCCTAAATAGATTTTTCAAAACTATTGAACATGTATTTTTCCGTTTTTCGATACGATGTCTATTTCTCGAGTTATTGGACCGTTTTCAGACTTTTCGGACACCCTGTATATACTGTGGTAGCGTGAACACATGTATATATAATTAATGAAATCCATTTATCGTTTGAAACGAAAAAAACTTTATTTTAAATTAACATAAAAAAATAAAAAATAAAATAAAAAAAATATTATAATCATATCCACGCTGTACAGTTACAAGGTCAGAAAAAACAGAATCTGACGATCACTCCAAAGACAACCTCACTCTCGCTTCTTCAACATCCCAGTCTCGTCTTTCATATATCTCCTAGCTTTCCTTCCTCTCCGGCAAAACTGGTCTTTTCTCCCTAAGGAAAGAAACGCCATCTAGCCTCCTATGAGTGACAGCTATTTTAATCCCATACTTATCCAGTTAGAATTTTCACCTCATATGGGCTAGATCCTTTGTATCCAAAGAATGCCTTTCACATTTCTTATCCACCCTTTTCAGATAACACATCTTTCAATACAAAGCCTGCATTACAGCCATTCTTATCTTAAAGTGAACTTGAAATTCACCCATTTGATAGAATTTTTCTCAATAGAGATCAATCTGTCAGATTATTTTCTTCCAGAGAGATTATCCTTTTTCCACAAGTAAGGGAAGAGTTGATTCATGTCAACTCATCACAATACTTAACATTTAATATATATATATATACTTAATATATATACTTAACATTTAATAATCAAGCACATAAGAGGCTACTTCACCAGGGCAGGTTTTTTTTTTTCTTGGGGCCCATTTTGTGAAAAGTAAAGGTTATTTTTGTGAAATTTTTTATATCTTTGTGAAAAGTGATATTTTATAATGAAAGTTGAAATCCGGTTACTCAAATTCGAACCAAGCATTTATTAACAAAAACTTTTTGCTAAAGTTTTCCTCTCTAGTGAACTTGTTTGTTCACAAATGACACATTTTAAAACATCACAAAATAATAAATAATTAATAAATAGTAAGGTTTTATGGAATAGAATTTTGTGAAAGGGCCTATTTTATTCAAAGGAATTCATTTTATCAAATAGATTTTTGTGAAAGGGTCCATTTTATTAAATAGATTTTTGTGAAGGGTCCCTAAATAGGCCCTTGTTCACTCACACAAAGATACTCACCTGCTCGCTAATGTTAATCATACGGGACAGTTCTTTTTAAATTATCTCATTTGCATTTCAATATTTTAATTTTTATCTTTTACATTGGATAGCTGAGGTTGATCTCTACAAAGGCCTTTTAGGTAGATTTCGTAAGAAATACTACCTATTACATTCTCCCCTAAGTTGGAATTTTTGAAAATTTTTTGCAGATCTACACCGATCATGACTCTCAGATCCCAAAACCACCCCCAGTTCAAAACTTTATCTATCTATGTATGTCACTTTTTTATGGACACGTTAACTGCAATAATTCTGCACAAACCTCTTCCAAACGGATTCATAAAATCAAGGGGCATAAAAATCTTGGTCCAGTTCGTTCATGGGCAAAATCAAAACAAGAGGGTGGAAATGGGAGGCTTTTTGTGAAAACAGAAAAAAAACCTATAACTTCTTAATTATGATACGTATCGAATCCGTTTAAAGTTATTATTACTTCTAGAAAAAGGCAAATACTGTGGCAACAGGGTTTTAGAAGAAAAAAATTTCATAACTTTGTCCATTCACAAGATATGAAATCTGCTTAAATTTATTATAAATCCTCTTAATATTATCTAAAACTTTTATATTGACAAGTTTTTTATAGTACCAACCCTTATAGCAAAAAAAAAATCCCTGCCGGTTCCGTCTGCAAACAAGTTAGGTTTCGAAGTGGGCGGTTCCAACTGCGGCATCATGGGTTGGGTTGATTATTGACGACCAATTATCTACACTAGGGATATAGGCCCGGGGCGGCATCATGGGAAAAAGGTAATTTCTTCCGCAATTCCCTACAAACAGGCGTCCCACAGTCTGCGTCTTCGAAATCTACCTGTGTGTGTAAGCCGAGTCGTCAGGGATTTTTAATTTTTATTTTTGGATGCTTTAAATGACGATTTTTTTTTTTTTTTGTTATGAGGTGTAAAGACTTCATTAAATTATGTGGGAATATTGAATGAAGCTTTCCATCCCAGACTATTTTCTCACACCTGGGAAAGGTTTTTCCTACGACTAAGTCGCGACACGGTGTCTAGGCCGGTCAAAGGAAAATTGACGTGCAGAATTTGGTTCAGTGGGAAGGTGATCGATATGATTTTTCTACAGAGACAATGAAACGAGGGTATTCCCCTAGTTCGTGACAAGACACAAATTGGCAACGACGCGCCAAGTGAAAATTCTTATTTCCCAATGAGAGAGGTGGAACGGAGTTTATTGGGCCTTGAGAAACCGGAAAACGCCCAAAACCCCCTTCCCTCCGGAGCAGCGAAGAGCAGGCTGGAGCAAGGGGTTGGATGTGAGAGATCAACTGAGAAGGTCGGATCTTAAGACCTTCTAGAGTGGAGAATCATCTCCCGGGAGTGTTATTGAAATCATCGTGCTGGACACCAAGTCCGGGGCTGAGACTCGCTGAACACCAGCGAAGGGAGGAAATACCAGTCTCTAATGTGAAATAGTTTCAGCTTACCGTTCGAGAGAAAACCACGAAAGTGACACCACTCTTAAAACTGCATTGAGTTCTGATCGCTAGCCGAGCGAGAAACCTGTGATGGCAGAGACTTATCACCTTGAACGGATTCTACGTGTCAATTACAAAGATAAACGGACCTACTATATATAAGTGTGTAACAATATTTTAATGTTAATTTACGACAGAAATAAAATATCATTTCTGATTTGACGATTGAGTTTTGCGTTGTCGCTACCATTTAAATATTACAACGTGAAATTCGGAATTCGTCACAGAGGATACTTTCAGTTCCAAAAGTGAAAGTATCAAAAAAAGAACCCGTAAACAAAATTGAAAAAGTAATAAAATAGCCTTTTTGACCGACCTCGACTATCCAATACAAAAAATCATCATAAAACATTGAAATGCAAACAAGATATAGTAGTTCAAAAATCCGCACAGCTTGAGACCAGAGGCCGTACCGATTCTGGATTAAAAGATTTTTTTTTTTTTTTCAATTGACCTGTATCCATTTACAATAAGAGCATGTAATAATTTAACTTAAGCGAATCCAAACTTCAAATCCCTTTTATTTACATGTATATTTTAATACCCAAAATTATTTTTTTATAACATTTTTTAAACATTTCTTGCAATGAAACAAAATAAGTCTTGCTTGTATTTCAGGTATTAAAAAAAACACCATCCACTAGAACATGATGGTTACAAAACACAATGGGTGATATCAAAACAATAATGGAGTCAGCGTTGGCAACCTGCCTTGTGTGCATGGAGTACAAAATAAATTAATTCACTAGTTTCTATAGTAGCCGATAGATGCTGCCACTCCTAAAACTTTTCTGGGCTTGTTTATATTTCTGATATGTTGTCTCTATATACGTTTCAGACACTGGAGATTCCGAAAAACATATTCAGGGGGCAATTCTGAGTAAAAAAAAAAAAAAAATTCTGAAATTCACAGCAAATTTTCTGAAAAGTTACAACAGAGGGGGTATCCACTCCCGCCACTTCTTTTTTTGCGTCCCTTTGACGAAATTTGCAGTTTTTCGTGATCTGTAGACAAAATTTACCGTTTTTACGCGATCTTTTGACGAAATTTACCGTTTTTCGCAATGTTTTTGACAAAATTTGAAATTTTTTCATGATTCTCTGACGAAAGTCATGTTTATCTCGCGATCTTTTGACGAAATTTGCCGTTTTTTCGCTGGCGAAAGTCACGTTTTTCACGCGATCTGTTCACAAAATTTGCCGTTTTTCGCAATCTTTTGACTAAATTTGTCATTTTTCGCAATGTTTTTGATGAAATTTGCCGTTTTTTTGCGATTCTCTGACGAAAATCACGTTTTTCCCGTGATCTTTTGACAAAATTGGTGACTTTTCTTCAAACGAATGACGAAATTGATTTTTTTCGGCAATCATTTGCCAAAATATAGATACATTTTATGTCCGAATTTTCGGATTTATGACCGATATTTTTTTTAATTTTCGGAAATCATTGCCTTTATTTTTCGGAAAATTCGGACCAGAATCACTCCTGCATATTTTAGAAAACAAAATTTGCCGTCTGTCTGTCTGTAAACGCTGCATCTCCCAAACAAATTGAGATAGAGACTTGAAATTGGGTGTGTACTTAGTATGTCATAACGGGAAGAAGCTTATTGAATTTCAATAACCTCGATGATACAGAATTATTTTTTTTGAACTCTCAAAAGAGTCGTTCTGATAAAAGGTATATAAAAATTTTCAAAATTATTTATTTTAAGGAGTGATTATAAAAGATAATAAAAAAAAAACATACATTTTGCATCAAGCATGAAGTTGATCGAATAATGAGTTGCCGAGATATTTAGAATCTTATTTTCCACACGCTACAAATTTTCGTGACCCTGTATTTCATTTCAATTTCAATTCAAATTTATATATTTTTTAATTGGAAATGAGACATTTTATCCGACGCAATAAACAATTAGTTAATAGGATTATCATTTTGGGAGTTATAAGGAAAAACCTCTTTCAAGCCATTCAGTAATCGAGCCTTTAAAGTTTATGACGTCATCCAGCCACGATTTTGCTCGAATGGCAATGTATTACTTACCCATCATACGTAGTATAGGGTAAGTCTTGTAATCGTTTTGAAAATCGGAAATTTTTTTTTGACGGATTTACACGTTTCAGACACTGGAGATTCCGAAAAACATATTTTTAGAAATTTTTTTTTGCCGTCCGTCTGTGTGTCTGTAAACGCTCTATCTCCCGAAAAAATTGAGATAGAGACTTGCAATTGGGTATGTACTGAGTATGTCATAATGGGAAGAAGCCTATTTCATTTCAATAACCTCGATTAACCGGAACTATTTTTTTCGGACTCTCGAAATATTCGTTCTGATAAAAGGTATATAAAAATTTTCGAAATTGTTTATTTTAAGAAATGAATATAAAAGACACTAAAAAAAAACATAAATTTTGCATAAAGCATGAAGTCGATCGGATAATTAGTTGCCGATATATTTGGAATCCTATTGTCCATACGCTTCGCTTTTTCATGACCCTGTATTTCATCCAATTTTCACTTCAAAGATCTATTTTAATTGGAAATTGGACGCTTCATCCGATGCAATAAACCGTTAGTTAATAGGATTATTATTTTTGGAGTTATAAGGAAAAACCTCTTTCAAGCCATTCAGTCATCGAGCCTTTAAAGTTTGTGACGTCATCAAGCCACGATTTTATTTGAATTGCAATGCATTTTATAAGTAGTTTACACATGTTTTATTTTAATATTTTACATTATGCATATCCATGATGGGTAAGTATTACGGTGGCCCCCAACGACTAGTTTTATATATAGTTTACACATGTTTTTTTTTTCATATTTTATATTATGCCTCTCCATGATGGGTCAGTATTATGGTGGCCTTCAACGACTAGTTTTATATATTGATACAAAATAGCCGAAAATAGAAAGACTTAAAAAGTGTCTCAATCGATTGTCTCCCGCTAAAAAATTAAGTATTATCGTAATAAAACTTTTTAAAAAATGAAATTTAATTGTTTAAGATTTTTTTGTATGAAATATAAGTGTGACATAAGTCACACACACAAAATTCCATCTATACTTAAAATATTAGGTACTAATGTATTAACCAAGCCAGGTCAGACACAACTGTGCCAAGCATGGCAACAATTAATTACAGTAACCCTTATTTTTTGACAAATAGGTTTTTTTTTTTTTTTTTTTTTTTTTTTAATTAAACTTTATAGTTTATTTATTTATTTTATATTATTTATCATTTTTTAACAATGTTATGTATTTAATAATCTTAAATCACTGTTTTGAACATGATTGGCAACCCTTTTTGGCGATGTATATCCTGGCCCGGATAATACTTAATAGGCAATATTAATCCTCTTTAATAAAAAGGTATGCGTTGCTGACGACTGGGATTTTCGCTAATCATTGCCACAAATTAACCTCGGAAAACGAAACATTTGAAGTTGCTGAAAAAATTAATTGCTCGAAAAGTATTTGTCGGAAAATTGTTAGACGAACTGCATTAGAAAGGTAAAAAAATTGTATTTTTCTTGATATACATTTCAAATCCACTGATTATGCCATTTTTCAAATATTGAATTTCAAAAATTAACAAATTTCACAATGGAGTACCATAGTGAAAACTCCATGCGTAAAAAAATAACGATAACAGCAATGTGTGAGCACGAGTCACAAATTATAGTAGCCTTATTATTCTGTTAAAATATAAAAATGAATTATGATGTCACGAGTGCATAAATTTTATTTAATTCTCGACAAATACTAGATGCACCATTTCCTTTTAGTTGTGAATAATAAAGGTTAATTCACGCTATTAAAAAATGTAGCTATAAAACATATAAATCAATGGAAAATTGTAAACATCACAGTAAACCGTATTAAAAAAAACCAGAACTGGGTGAAATAAGTATCCGTTTTTATGTAATTTTAGGATCTTCCAGGGATTAGTTTAAAATAGAAGGTTAAATTCACTGATATATTTTCGTTTGGTTCAAGGTTCTTTTGGAGAAACCGACCAGCGCAGCGGGCGTAGTCTGCTAGTTATTATATAACATGACATTAATATTTACATAAATGTACAGTGTGAGCTATTTATGCAGAGCTGAAAAAAAAAAAATATTCAATAGGATTTCGACCACTTTAGAGTGGTTAAAACTACTGTTTTGCCAGTCAAAATGACAATCCTGCTGTAACATGCCATAAAAAAGCGGCAAGGAACTCACCGAATATGAAGTTGTCGGGCCTGAAGAGTTGTCCGAATGGACCGGACCTGACAGAGTCCATTGTACCGGGTTCGAGATCCAGTAAGATGGCCCGAGGTACATATTTGCCTCCTGGAAAAAAAGAAATTAAATTAGATTCAAATTATAAAGGGAAATATATATATAATCTTAAAAATGACATTATACGGCCTGAAAATTGAACATTTAGTTAGTAGCCAGTAGATTTTTTTACGGTATTTCTTTGTTATAGTGGCCCCATATTTATGATTTCGCTAAGCTTATATTAGCAGGGAGGACTGTTTTAGAGGGGCAGCCTGCCCTCATGCCCTTTTTAGATAAAATTCCACCCTTCTTGCCCTTTTTCTAGGTAGAATTCTACCCTCCTTGCCCCTTTTCCAGGTAGAATTCTGCCATCCTTTTATTCCTGAGTAGAATCCTGACTTGTTTGCATCTTGTACTTTCAATTATCTTTTATTTTTTTAGAATGCTAGTAGGGTACATCAGGAGTACTCCTCTTTCCATCTTTATTTCTCGGTGAAATGCCCTGGTATGTCTAATCTTGGACTTACTTAACAAAATTTAAGATCAATTCATTGAAAAACAGACACAATTTGCTTTTTACACTCACAATAAACAAACTATTAAAGATTTGGTCATCAAGTTTTAAGAAAATTGTATGTTTTATGCGACAAAATAATTTGTTTTAATTGAACATAAATAGAGTAAGTAAGCTTGGTCTGCATAACTGAGCAAAACCAAAAAGAAATATTTGTAATGAAGCTGCAAGTTTATCTAAATTAGATAGTTTATCTTTCAATGGCTTTTCCATAGTCCGCCATAATTATTGATTTTACATTTAAAAATTCAGCTTCAAACATAAAAAGCTTGGAAAAGTTTTTTTTTTTTTTTTTTTTGGGTGGGTGGGGTATTTAAAAAGTCACTATGGAAGAGCAAAAATTCTTTATCTACAGAACGACACAGCCAATAATAGTTAGAAAATTCCGGTACTTTTCGGTTAGCCGGGCACCAGTGATATATGTACAAATATAAAACATATATATATACATAAATATATATATGTCTATATATATATAAATACATATATGTATATGTAGATATGTGTATACATATCACTGGCGTCCGGCTAACCGAAAAGTACCGGAATTCCTTTACGCTTGTTCTGACTGAAAATATCAAAAATATTATATGTACTATTTTGAAAATAAATATCAAATATGTGAAAATATCAAACTTCATGATATTTTGAAAATAAATATCAGATATATATCTTGATATATATAACCAAACCCTGATCAGCACACCCATTGCATTTATATCAACGTCTAACTGAATCTGAAGTTTGATGAAAATCTGTGCATTAGTTCTTGAGATTGCGAAAAATGCAGCCTATTGAATGAAATTAATGAGATATACTTGGTACATAGTAGCAAGAAAAATTACTGGTTGATACAGCTCTCTAAAAACAGCATGAAAGAATTAAATATAAATATATGTATAGTATACTAGTTGTTACCCGTTACTTCGTTCACGTAACATTAAAAAAAATTCATGTATTAATTAAGCAACATATACAATGAACAAACTCTTTATCCTATTTTATAGTAGACTAGCTAACCCGCCCGGCGTTGCCCGGGGGCGAGATAATTACAATCTCAGAGAAAGGCATTAACCCCCTCCCTCCCCATACCCTCAAATAGAATGAATAATTTGTTCAAGAGAACCACCGTCACCTACATTTAACGCGATCATTAAAAAAAGAATTACATTTTTATGATCATTAGAACATAAAGACGCTACACTAAAATAGCCGGCAGATGACACCCTCTTCCCGACCTCCATTTCAAATCTATATCTTAATCAGTTACCTAAATTTTTGTTCATTAGTAAAATTTGGCAATTATTTCCTTTCATTTTCGCAAACTAAATGAGAGGGATCAGCCAGAGAAACAGATCTCTTTGTAGTTCAGTTTTTAATGAAAGCCGATCCCTGTCTGAAAAATTCTCGGATCGTTTTCACTGGCGCCAGCAGATTTTTAGAGGTTTTTTGCATAAATTAAGAAAATTACCGGCCGAATTTTTCAAAAATTGCATAGACGGATGCAGAATATTTTTTTACATAGGGTCAGAAATTTTCAAATTGATATCTCAATTAGTTTTCTTAAAATTCGCTAATTAGTCAAATAATTTCGAATTCGTTCATTTCGGCTTGGAAATCCACAACAACAGTTCTTTTCTTTAGCCATTTTGATTTAAAAGACAGCATTTTAGAAGCGATGTTTAATGATATTCTAATTAATATCTAGAGTAATTATCAAAATATTAAAATTCTGAGACTCAGGTGCATACCTGAGTCCAAGGTCAGACCTTGGACTATCCACACCTAAATTTCCAGACTTCTAGGTGGTCTATATTTTGCTAGCCATCGCCAACAGACAGACACACACACACACACAGAGCGAAACTTTCTTTTATTAGTATAGATAATACTTCTGATAATCAAAATTTGCGTATTTTTGTTCATATATATATACGATCATTTAAATTTCTTTCATGAGCTTGGAATTTCATACTCATTCACTAAAACGAAGTGTGGAACACACATTATATGCCCAAAATGACGTCAGCTTTGGAGAATCTGAATTGTTATTGGTTTATAAAAACAGTGTCCATATGCTATTTCTTTTTTTCTTTGGCAACGGGAAAGAAATTGCATTAGAAATTGAAAAAGAAAATAGATTTCTGTAGGGCTCGAAAAATAGCGTTCCCGGGAAACCCAGAAATCATTTCTGGGAACTTATTTTTACCACTCAGGTTCCCGGCTGGGAACCTAAAGGAAGCGCTCGCAAGTCACCATGGCCACCATCATCAGCGATGAATTTGTATTCGCCTATGGACTGCGATGATTTTTGAAAGGGGGAGGTGGGACAAAGAACGCGTGGAGCGCCGAGCACACACTGTGTTGCATTTTCGTTGTATATATATATACAGTATAGGATCCGTTATCCAGAATGCTTGGGACCTGGAGCATTCTGGACAAGGTTTTTTTCCGTAATTCAGAACACTTTTTTATAAGTATAAAAAATGTACGAAATAATTTCATAAAATGGTGATAAATATGAATAATATATGCAAATACATTACTTATAAATTTGTTCATTTAATACATTATTTGCACAAAATAAAAACAAAAACATTCTAAATTACAAAAAATAAATAAAATTTCATTTTGGGAGTTGGGAGCAGAATCTTTTGATTTGGAGATAGCGACGGCATCAAGTGCCATCATTTATCCAGCTTGTTTGAAATTTATATAAGTAGTCTAGATTGAGGCTAAAGATCATCTGCTGGAGTGAATTGCGGCTGCACATACTGGAGTGTGACGCCATGTGTATAAAATTTACTGGAAGTATATTCTAAAAAAGAATTTTAGTTTTTTATTCCGAGAAAATCCCTCTGACTGTGAAAATTTTTTCAAATCTAAATTTACAAATTATCAAGTAACTATTATTTTATGTATAAAAAGGAAATGTTAAAATCAATGCATAATCTGGCAACTTTCCATAACCTGTTATTATTGATGCTGATCGCAATGACGGATTCGCCGAATCTTAGCACAGAAATAATTTTTCTAGGCTCAATTTTACAAAACAAAAAAGAAATGTTAGTCAGTTTTCTGCTCATCCTATTTCTCCGTAATAACACCATGGCATTAAACTACGTTTAACTTTGTTTAACGAAACTTGTAACAAAATAAAGTTTGTACACAGACATCTTTTATTTTTCTAACGTAATTGTTTTTAATTTTTTCTTATCATAATGGTTTTCGTATCAGAATTTTTTTATATTTATTTATTGAATTCATAAATTAATGAAGGCAATATCATTTTGTTATTTTTTCTTTTACTGACACTTTAAGTTTTATGTTTTTTTTTTTAAAATGAAAAAATTATTTATTTATTTTTTTGTTTAGTGATTTGCATTCCAGTTTTTGGAGCCTTCCGGATAATTGATACTATACTGTATTATTTGTTCTATATACATTTGAATGCATTAGTAAATGCAATATGTAATGCAACATTTCCCTTTTAAGTTATACATCTATAAGAATATGAAGGGAGAGAGAGGTGCTTTTAGGTAGAAAACAGTCAAAACATTAAATAATAAACCATAAAACTAATTTTTTTGTTTATTATTCAAAACTGTGTCTATGTGACACAATATCTTCGTTCATTAAGCTCTGAATTTATTAAAAAACTGAACACATACATTTTTCTGGGAACCTACACTTTTGATGTAGTTTCCGAGCTGGGAACCTTAAAATTTTTTTAATTCTTGAGCCCTGGATTTCTGTAATGATAAACTATGGGAGATGTTTGAAAAAATTGGTAACGATTGGTCTGAGAAATTTTTAAAGTTGACAGTGATTTTACTCGTGTTCTAAAATGTATGTGCATCAAGTTTCGTCCCAATCGGACAAAAACAGCAGGTTTGTATACGGAACATACATATACATACCAAGAACGGCTTATATATATATAATAATAGATATATCTCACCCGAGGCTTCATTGTAGTACACGTTGATTCTCTCTAGCTGCAAGTCTGAGTCACCGTGGTATGAACCCGTTGGGTCAATGCCGTGCTCGTCAGATATCACCTCCCAGAACTAGAAAAATAGAACAAGCAAACTATTATTCATGAGTGCAGATCTGCCAGGTTATCAGAGATCAGCACATAACATATAAAAGTAAAAACAGTCATAACTGCATTCAATGTTCTTAAAAATCACACCCAATTTAACAACTGCATATCAAATGTCATCAAAATGTGGCATTTATTAAGTTAAGCAAATATAATTTTTAAAATGAATAAAACAATACTGTCTTTAACACAATCATAAAGTTGGCGAGGTGCCAACTTTAAATACCAGCTTCAACTGGTGTTTAATATTAGTTTTTTTAACATAACTGCTGATCCCATTGAGATCCCACTTTAAAACTTTCAGAATTTAAAGTTTATAATATTACAAAAAACATATAATTCTTTCAACAGTTTTATAAACTTTTAAAAATTTAAAATTTTTAAATTAAATTAAATGTACTTTTTTTTTTAAAGTTTATAATATTACAAAAAACATTTTTTTGTTTCAACAGTTTTAAAAAACTATATTTAAAAAAAATTTTAACACTATTTAAAAATTTTAATTTAAAATTTTTAAATTAAATTAAATGTACTTTTTTTAGGTGCGTTCGTAATTACATAAATACGTAGCACCTATAGTCGTCGTTTGGTCCGTCCGTCTGTCTGTCCGTCTGTCCGCATATAACAACGCAAAAACTACCCAACCAAATGGTTTGCAATTTAAAATATATTATCTTTGCAGAATTTTGTCGAGACATTTCAAATTTTATTAAAATCGAATCAAAACTTTAGGAGATATTAATAAAAATATTTATTAAGAAATTAGATTTTTTTTTTTAAATCGGTGCTTTTTTGTTATAGGAACTTCCGATGGATGTTAAATCGTCAAGCGACCGAGAAACTTATTTTATTACAGAAATTAATCTGCAGACGATATAATTCATTTCACAGAATTAAAAATCATCAAGATCTGAATATTTATATAACTAGCTGATACATCTGAATATTTATATAACTAGTTAAGATATTTGTATGAACAGTGTCATAAAATATATACTTAACTAGCTGTTTAACCCGTTCTACGCACGGGATATCATGAATTTAATTCTAAAACGTGCGTACGAACGCACCTCGTTTGACGTACAATTTCCAACTTGTTTAACCAAGCATAGTCAACTTACAAACATTAAAAATAAAACAAACTATTATTCATGAGTGCAGATTTGCCAGGTTATATCAGAGATCAGCACATAACATATAAAAGTAAAAATAATAAAAATACGTAATACAGTACAAAGGCTCAAATCAGGATTATTTTGCTAACTGGCATATACAGCAAAACATGACTGGCAAATTCCCTGACCAAATCTCAAAAAATTCCCTGACCAAACAGGCATACAACGAAATTTGTTACTTATTTTTGAAATCCTTTGCCAAAAATTAAAGATTTTTTTTTTCTGTGATCGCTCTTCAAAATTCTCTATTTCCCCTCGTGACTATTGGATGAATTTTACATCATTTTTCATTTTTTCTTCAAAACTTTTCAACGACTTTTTAGAAAATATTTGTTAATTCCCTGACTTTTCAGGTGCGTTTGTAATTAAATAAATACGTAGCACCTATTGTTGTCGTCTGGTCCGTCCGTCTGTCTGCATATAATAACGCAAAAAATACCCAACCAAATGGTTTGAAATTTAAGATATAGTATCTTCGCAGAATTTTGTCGCGACATTTCAAATTTTTTAAAAATCGAATCAAAACTTTAGAAAATATTAATAAAAACATTTATTAAGAAATTTGATTTTTTTAAAAAATCAGTGCTTTCTTTCTATAGGAGCTTTCGAAGTTTAGTCGTCAAGTGACCGAGATATCCTTATTTGATGACAGAAATGAATCTGCAGACGATAGAATTCATTTCGCAGTATTAAAAATCATCAAAATCTGAATATTTATATAACTAGCTATAGTACGAACGCACCTCGCTTGTAACGTTTGACGTTCCATTTCCAACTTGTTCTATATATTTTAAAATTTCCCTGACTACTTTGAAATTCCATGACACTGGGAACCCTGATATACAGGGCTTTACAAATCTGATAAATCTGGTAGCCAGCAAAAAATATTACCCCCTTCCCCTTTTCCCTGAAACTGATTTTCAAAAAGAACAAAAGTTTTTATGAATTAATTGAGAAAGAAAATAAAAAGCATAGATTTAGGATTATTAGTTACATAGTTTAGAATTGTTACATAACTTAGAAAAATAATGTAAATCCAGTTTTCTAATGAAATTTATCAAAATTATTTATCTGCGAAAGAAGAAAAAAAAAAAAGAGAAAGAGAAATTCAGTAAAAGCTGGATTAACCGACATGTTTGGAAAATGCTGATTGCCAAAGGCTTCCACTGTCCAGATAAGAGTGCTACAAAATCTGTATCTGAGGTCATCGATGAAATAGAGCAACAGAAAAACAATTTTTGCCTCCATTTTCCTGTCGAAGCCAGTCAGATAACTCTATTTTTATTATTTTAATCTTTTTAGTACTTTCCAACCTAGTTGAAAAGTGCTTATGACTTCGGTTTGTCTGGCCGTATGGCCGTCTGTCCGTGCTCTAACTCCCGTAAATAGGCTCGGATTGCCCTGCAATTTTTATATGTTATAATCGTTATCTATAGCATGTTCCCTATTTCAACGGAAGTGTGTAGCACTGATAGTTTTTTTACAGGGACACTCAAAAGAATTCCGTTACATTGCGGTCTATGCGGAAAAATCATTTGTGGTTTATTTAAATAATGTTTCACTATTTTAAACGCATTGAAATTTATATATATCACTAAGGTGCATTACAAGAAGCTTAATATGGAATAGGGTGTGCATAGCACTTATAGTTACTTTACAGGGACAGTCAAAAGAATTCTGTTACATTACATCTATGGAGAAAACTCGTCTGCGGTTTATTTAAATAATGTTTCCCTATTTTAAACGCATTGAAATTTATATAAGGTTCATTACAAGAGACTTACTACAGAATATTGTGTGTATAGCAGTCATCGTTCATTTACAGGGACACACAAAAGAATTCTCTACTGTATGTTTACAATAATTCCTGGAAGTGCGTTTTAAGTTACTGAACGCGATCTTAATTTTAAATCGCTTTTTGTATATTACGTGGTGTGTATAAATTCTGTAGATCCTATACAGGGAAGCACAAAAGTTCGGGAACACATTTCCGTATTATTTAACTCCAGACGGAGAATTTTAAACTGTGCTACGTGTTTCCTAACTGAACTAAAATTTAGCATCCTATGTAGTATATATACAAATCTATAGATCCTATACAGGGCTGAATAAAAGTATTCGGATTACTTAGATGTTATCTTTTAGCTTATTAAAGAGTATGATTCGTAAAATTATTTTGGAAGCATTGGAAAGTGTTACATAATCTATGCTTGACGCATGATTTTTCGTTCTTGTTATTATTTAAATATCTTTCGCATTTGCTGAACTTGTTTTTACCAAATTAAAAATGCTGAAAAAGAGAAAGAAAAATGCCGTTTGTGTTCTAGGGTCAACTTTTTAGGTTAATTTTTCTACAAAAATTTATGATAATAATAATGTCAGATTAAATAACCAGTGGCGACCACACTGGTCAAGCCCTGGGCACACACATATATATATATATATATATATATTTAAACATTGCAGCAAAACGAAAGAAAAAATAATTACATAAAAAATTGCTCAAATGTCAAAAAATAAACAAGAACGAAAAAGTATGCGTCAAGCATAGATTATGTAACACTTTCCAACGCTTCCAAAATAATTTTACAAATCATTACCGTTTAAAAAGCTGAAAGATAACATCTAAGTAAACAATTTGGAAAATGCTCGATGTCTATACATTTTTCTGTTCAATATATTACCCTAATAGCATTTTTCAAGCAATCATAAAGACTTAATTTATTCCGTAACAGTACTTAATAGAAGTTCATAAACGTTGCAGTAAAAAAATTATTAATGCATCAAAAATAAATGAATGTAAACCAGATATCTGTTTTTTAAAAAAATTTTTGGTCTTTAAAAGAATCCTTCACAAAATTGTCATCTTTAAAAAAGGACCCTTCACAAAATTATTTATCCCAAAACAAAACCTTTCACAAAATTAATTACTTAAAATGACCTGTCAGAAAACAACTGAACTCCTCAAAAAACACATTACTTAGCTTTTTTTAATATATATTTAAAGGATAGATACTCAGGAGGAAACTAAACAAAAGAATAATTTCAAATTCACAAAATTAAAACTTGAATTTTCGCAAAAAAAAAAAAAAAGTCACAATTTTACAAAAACAGGACCCTGTGAGAAAAATCTGGTAAGTCGCTTGTAAAGTAACCTTATTTTTTTTAGTAAAAGCCGGTTTTTTTAAAGTACAGTTAAAACAAAACCAAACAAAAACCAGCCGTTTTTTTTTTAAAGTACAGTTAAAACAAAACCAAACAAAAACCGGCCGTTTTTTTTAAAGTACAGTTAAAACAAAACCAAACAAAAACCGGCCGGCTTTTTTCTTTTTTTGGAGGGGGGGCTAAAATCCGGCAATCCTGGTTGCTAATCCTGGAACTACGCACTTGTAGTTCCAGGAAATTCTCAAATAGAACAATTTACACATAACATGTCAAAATATAAATTTCTAAAACGGAACAGAATTTTAAAATAATACAGTTGCCGAACAATGAAATTTAAATCTTTCGAATAAACATTTTAGAAGCAGATTTCGCGTGAAAACATAGCTTAGCAACTTATGGATTAATAAAAAAATCTTGCAATCTCGCTGCTGACACCGGGGAGAACACACAACAAAAAAATAAATTACTTTAAAATAACTAAAAAAAATATATATAAATACCTTGGCACCGATCTGATTACCGCATTGTCCTGCTTGTATGTGTACGATTTCACGCATGGTTTATTTTAAAAATTCACAAAACCTAAATTAGTTTTAATATCACACTTGCTTCTGTTGGGAAAACAGAACACAGAACGTCGTTAGGCGCGCCTTAAATGCGGATAAGTAAAGTGGAGGTGTACAGACGCTGCGTCCAACAGCCAACGCAATGCGAAAGAAAAAAGAACTGGCAGACGATAACTTGCCGGTCCGCTTTCTACCGCGACCACATCACCCCTTTTTAATACGCGCAAGTAATGAAACCCGATGTTTTCTTTACATTAACCAGGGCTTGACACACGACCCCCTGATTTTTGGGGGCCCCAAATTTGGTGTGCAATTTTCTTCAAACTGATGTTTTTAATTTGTTTTACCCTTGTACTGATTATAACCGATATTTTTTACTTAAAGAACAAGATGAGTAAAAGCAAAAGATATATTTATCGAAATATGTATTTATAGGTGCATGTATGTATTCGAATATTTGGAAAATGTTTTAATTTTATTTAAAGGGAAGGATAGGGGGTCTGGAGTGATGACCAGGACCTGGGTCTCTCTTCGGGCGGGCCCTGATAGTAACAGCATTGATTCGAACTTCTTCTCATACTTTTAATCACTTTTCGTTATTTGTAAACCTTTTTCCATATATATTTTTAGCAATATTTATAAAATGGAGATTCAATGGCTATTTCCCTAGGCATGTGTTTTAGAATTCATAAAACCTCCGCTGAGCGGGCTTCATTTCTGGCGCATGCGCTGTCCGAATTGCAGCAAGCAGCCGTCCGCCAGCGCGCTTGACCCGATAGGTCCAACGCCCACGGAGTTCAAACGCGAACGAGTTTCGATTGAGTAGGGTGAGTAGTCGTGTAGGTGAGTTAAAAAGACAGGATGTTTTAATGAGAAAAAAGAAAGTGAAATTTGGAACAAACTTCAGAAGTTTCCTTTTATGGCGAATATTAGATGGCAAGGTTCCCGCGAATGAGTCAGAGGATATGCCCACCTAACCCAAAGGGCGATTTTAAACAGTAATAAAGATTTTTTTTTCCGTTCTTGAGATCTCGGCATGCACAACTGTTCGGTAATATTTCCGTTATAAACAGGTTCACACATTTTAATGTACTTTGTAAAATGAATTGGATTTCGTTTTATGCAGTTTTCAAACGTGCACAGTATTTTTTAACACTTTCCAACCTAGTTTATGACTTCGGTTTGTCTGGCCATCTGGCAATATTGCCGTCTGTCCGTGCTCTAACTCCCGTAAATAGGCTCGGATTGCCCTGCCATTTTTATATGTTATTGTCGTTATCTATAGCATGTTCCCTATTTCAACGGAAGTGTGTAGCACTTATAGTTTTTTTACAGGGACACTAGAAATAATTATGTTACATTACGGTCCATGGGGAAAAAATATTTGTGGTTTATTTTAATGATGTTACACAATTTCAAACACATTGTAATGGATATAGATCACTAAGGTGCATTAGAAGAACCTTAATATGGAATAAGATGTGCATAGCCAGTGTTGAATCCAGGGGGTGGGCCGGGGGGGAATGTCCCCCCCGGAGCATTGAATTGTCCCCCCCGGAAGATTTGAAATTTTATGCTTTCAATGGTCAAAATGTGTAATTTCCCCCCCGGAACTCTATAATGTCCCCCCCGGAGCCACATAAATCCCTCCCGGAGAAAAGTGTCTGAATTCAACACTGTGCATAGCACTTAGAGTTACTTTACAGGGACAGTCAAAAGAATTCCGTTACGTTACGTCTATGGAGAAAAATCGTCTGCGGTTTATTTAAATAATGTTTCACTATTTTAAACGCATTGAAATTTATATATATCACTAAGATGCACTGCAAGAGGCTTACTACAGAATATTGTGTGTAAAGCAGTCATCGTTCATTGACAGGGACACACAAGAGAATTCTCTACTGTCTGTTAACAATCATTCCTGGAAGTGCGTTTTAAGTTGCTGAACGCGATTTTAAATTGAACTCACTTTTCGTCTATTACTTGATGTGTATAAATTCTGTAGATCCTATACAGGGTAGCACAAAAGTTCTCCAACACATTTCCGTTTATTGACAGAAACTTCAGAAGGAGAATTTTAAACTGTGTTACGCGTTTCCTAACTAATAAACTGAAATTTAGCATCCTATGTCTATATACAAATGTATAGATCCTATACAGGGCTGAATAAAAGTATTCGGATATTTTTCCGAATATTGTATATGTTGGAAATTCCTGAAATGACGTTTTTAAATAGGTTATGCGTTTTCCAAATTGTTTACTTAGATGTTATCTTTCAGCTTATTAAACGGTCATGATTTGTAAAATTATTTTGTAAGCGTTGGAAAGTGTTACATAATCTATGCTTGACGCATGATTTTTCGTTCTTGTTTCAGTTTTAAGACAGGTTCACAGATTTTTGTAGAATTTTAGTACCTTCTAAGTAGAATCCTGCACGGGGTCGAGTTGTATACGACCTGAACCAGAAAATTCTGCTTAAAGTCGAACCAAACCCGACAATTAAAAAAATAAATAAACGCTAATCCGAACACGAAGTAAAATAATATTAATAGAACTATAGAAAAAATAATCTCCAATTTTTACTTACCCATCATACGTAGTATAGGGTAAGTCTTGTAATCGTTTTGAAAATAAAAAACATTTTTTTTTGACGGATTTACACGTTTCAGACACTGGAGATTCCGAAAAACATAGATTTAGAAAAAAAATTTTTGCCGTCCGTCTGTGTGTCTGTAAACGTCCTATCTCCCTAAAAAATCGAGGTAGAGACTTGAAATCGGGTGTGTACTTAGTATGTTATAATGCGAAGAAGCTTATCGAATTTCAGTCACCTCGATGATTCGGAACTGTTTTTTTAGGACTCTCGAAAGAGTCGTTTTGATAAAAGGTCTATAAAAATTTTCGAAATGGTTTATTTTAAGGAGGGAATATAAAAGACAATAAATAAATTTTGCATAAAGCATGAAGTCGATCGGATAATGAGTTGCCGAGATATGGGTCATCCTATTTACCACACGCTTCGATTTTTCTTGATTCTGTATTTCAATTCAAAGATATATTTTAAATGGGAAGTGAGACGCTTCATCCGACGCAGTAAACCGTTAGTTAATAGGATTATCAATTTCGGAGTAATAGAGCATTTAAAGTTTAGGACGTCATCCAGCCACGATTTGATTCGAATGGCAATGCATTTTATGAATAGTGATACACATGTTTTATTTTCTTATTTTATATTATGCCTATCCATGATGGGTAAGTATTACGGTGGGCCCCCAACGGCTAGTTTCAATAACATCAATTTTATCTTTTTAGTACTTTCCAACCTAGTTGAAAAGTGCTTATGACTTCGGTTTGTCTGGCCGTCTGTCCGTGCTCTAACTCCCGTAAATAGGCTCGGATTGCTCTGCAATTTTTATATGTTATTGTCGTTAGCTATAGCATGTTCCCTATTTCAACGGAAGTGTGTAGCACTTATAGTTTTTTTACAGGGACACTCAAAAGAATTCCGTTACATTGCGGTCTATGGGGAAAAATTATTTGCGGTTTATTTAAATAATGTTTCACTATTTTAAACACATTGAAATTTATATATATCACTAAGGTGCATTACAAGAGGCTTACTACAGAATAGTGTGTGTATAGCAGTCATCGTTCATTTACAGGGACATACAAAAGAATTCTCTACTGTCTGTTAACAATAATTCCTGGCGTTTTAAGTTGCTGAACGCGATTTTCAATTGAACTCACTTTTTGTCTATTACTGGGTGTGTATAAATTCTGTATTTCATATACAGGGTAGCACAAAAGTTCGAGAACACATTTCCGTTTATTGACAGAAACTCCAGAAGGAGAATTTTAAACGGTGCTACGCGTTTCCTAACTAAACTAAAATTTATCATCCTATATAGTATATATACAAATCTATAGATCATATACAGGGTTGAATAAAAGTACTCGGATACTTTTCCGAATATTGTATCTGTTCGAAATTCCTGAAATTATGTTTTTTAATATGTTATGCGTTTTCCAAATTGTTTACTTAGATGTTATCTTTTAGCTTATTAAACGGTATGTTTTGTAAAATTATTTTGGAAGCGTTGGAAAGTGCTACATAATCTATGCTTGGCGCATGATTTTTCGTTCTTGTTAGTTACTTTCCAACATAGTTGAAAAGGGTTTATGAATTCGGTTTGTCTGTCTGTTCAGTGTTGAATTCAGGGGGTGGGCCGGGCGGGGGGGGGGGGGGCATTCCCCCCAGAGCATTGAAACGCCCCTCCCCCCCGGAAAATTTGAGATTTTATGCTTTTAATGATTAAAAAGTACAATTTTCCCCCCGGAATTCTGAAATGTCCCCCCGGAGCCACAGAAATCCCTCCCGGAGAAAAATGCCTCAATTCAACACTGTGTCTGTCCGTGCTGTATATAGATTTCAATTGCCGTGCAATTGATATATGTTATTGAGGTTGGCATATTTAGTATTGAAAATGACATATGTAGAATTTAGGCTTGATTTACAGGGAGACTCAAAGCAGTTACGTTACAGTTTACGGGTAAAAATCGTTTGCGGTGTATTTTCGGATGTTACACTATTACAACTATTATTTGTTACACTATTCGGATGTTATACTATATACTAAGATGTTACATTTTAGGATGTTACACTATTTCAAACTGATATATATCACTCAGCTGCGCTTACTGTAAGAATTAGGCATGGGTATGCATAGAATGTATCGTTCATCTACAGGGACACTCAAAAGAATTCGGTTACGGTGAACAATAATGGCTGGTATAGCTCGCTACGGGTTTTTCTAATTTATTTTCATATTAATGGGTGTATAGAAATTCTGCAGATCGTATACAGGGCTGTACAAAAGATTTATTGACGGAAATGGCTGAAGGGGGAATTTTCAATTGGGATAAGTATTTCCTAACTGTTTACTGTGTAGTATACATACGGTAAGTATACTATATATACATACTATAGATCCTATACAGGGCTTCACAAAAGAATACGGATATTTTGTTTGACTATTCGTAGTATTTTCTGAAACTGAGTTTAACGTTTTCTAAATTGTTTAGTGAGTTTTCAAATGTGTTTATTTCCATAGGCATAATTTTTCACCATCAATACTGTGAAGTTTTTTAGGTAGATTTCGTAAGGAATACTACCTATTACATTCACCCCTAAGTTGGAATTTTTGAAACATTTTTGCGCATCTAGGCCGATTATGACACCCAAAACCACCCCCAGTTCAAAACTTTATACATCTATCTATATATGTCACTTTTATATGGACACGATAGCTGCAATAATTTTGCACAAATCTCTTCCAAACGGATACATAAAATCAAGGGACATAAAATCTCGGTCCAGTTCGTGCATGCGCAAAATCGAACCAAGGGGGGAGGGGGCAAGATTTCCTAACTGTTTACTGTTTACTGTGTAATAGTAAGTACTGTGTACATACTATAGGTCCTATACAGTGCTTCACAAACGAATTCGGATATATATATTTTTTGACTATTGGTAGTCATTTCTGAGACTGAATTTGACGTTTTCTAAATTGTTTAATGCAAAGCTTAATTTCTAAGAAACAAAAGTATACTAACACCCGTAGCGTACCCCCCACCCACCTGCCGTCACTCCAATCTGCATATTTATATTTCATACATTATTTTCAAATTTTAAAGCATTGTTTTTTTTTTATTGCAAAATAAAAATGTTAAATACATCTATCTGCGTAGCTATCAACTAACTATTCCACTTTTTAGTTATGACTACTTTCAAATGGAAATCTTTCCTTAATCTTAATGGTAATTAATTGTAGAATTCTGCGATTAAATAAGCTCAGGATTATGATTAGGAAAGAGTGTTAACGCAAAAAAATGAAAAGTTCGCAGCTATGCAGAATAGAAAAAGTCCTTCCGGCCTGTACCGGGAGGAAAAGGTAGCTTTCCTCTATCTTCGTTTTCAAATTTGATGTTACACGAAAACAGCAACTTAAAATGCAAATAAAACGTTTACAAAAGATTCGTTAATACTGAATTTGAATAAGAAATTCGCCAAATAATTGAGCTACAGCCAAATTGGCTTCATTTATGAAGACTTACTTTGGTCGCCAAATTGGGCGATATTTCGCCAAATGTCGCCAATTCTGGCGCTAACGGATATGAATATATAGTTTTATGCGTATGATTGGGAAAATGATTACAACAATGACAGAAAATAATTTGCGACTAATCGCGTTAATGTGCTGTTTTGTTTCAAAATGTCAGCCACCCTAGAATTTCAAACTGCTCTATCTCAGACATTTTTTAAGATAGAGGTAAACCAAAAAATGCTCTGGAATCCTTGTATAAAGGCCTAAAACGTAATTAAAAAATAAATTTGAATTTTTAATTTTTTTGTATATTTATTTTAGTTTTAAATTTTTAAATGGCCGCCATCTTGAAACAAAATGGCGGACCAAGCTGGCCAACGAACTCGGTCGAGACATGGGTTAGCTTAATACACACAATTAGTTTCATCAAAATTGATTCATAAATACGAGCGTTATCGTATGACATAGGTCAGATATATATATATATATATATAAATCAACATTTGAACGGAGGGTGGTTTTGAAGTCTGGGGGTCATGATCGGTGAGAGTACGAAATTTTCCGGAACTGTTTTCCTCCGAACGTCTGCAATAGGTAGCTTTATACTTTTTTGCATTGAAAGCTACCTAAAAGACTATTTCTGTTGACTCTTTACTCTTATCAAAATAGCTTTGAAATGTAATTTCAGATCCGATTTTCGGAAGCGTTATGGCACCGGGCTCCGGAGCGCAGTGTTTAGGAGCTCCGGTGAATTCTGGCCAATATTTAAATATTTACTAAAAACATAGAAGTACCGGAGATGAGATGTGGTGGGCTCCGGCGCAAATTAAGCCCTGGTTTAGAGAGTTTTCAAATGTGTTTATTACTTACCCATCATACGTAGTATAGGGTAAGTCTTGTAATCGTTTTGAAAATCGAAAAAAAATTTTTGACGGATTTACATGTTTCAGACACTGGAGATTCCGAAAAACATATTTTTAGAAAAAAAAAAATTTGCCGTGTGTCTGTGTGTCTGTAAACGCTCTATCTCCCGAAAAAATTGAGATAGAGACTTGCAATTTGGTATGTACTTAGTATGTAATAATGGAAAGAAGCCTATTTCATTTCAATAACCTCGATTAACCGGAACAATTTTTTTCGGACTCTCGAAATATTCGTTCTGATGAAAGGTATATAAAAATTTTCGAAATTGTTTATTTTAAGAAATGAATATAAAAGACAATAAAAAAACATAAATTTTGAATAAAGCATGAAGTCGATCGGATAATTAGTTGCCGAGATATATGGAATCTTATTTACCACACTCTTCGATTTTTCATGACCCTGTATTTCATCCAAATTTCACTTCAAAGCTATATTTTAATTGGAAATTTGACGCTTCATCAGATGCAATAAACCGCTAGTTAATAGGATTATTATTTTTGGAGTTATAAGGAAAAACCTCTTTCAAGCAATTCAGTCATCGAGCCTTTAAAGTTTGTGACGTCATCAAGCCACGATTTTATTTGAATTGCAATGCATTTTATAAGTATTTTACACATTTTTATTTTAATATTTTACATTATGCATTTCCATGATGGGTAAGTATTACGGTGGCCCCCGACGACTAGTTTACATAGGCATCATTTTTGAAGTTTTTTTTTTTTTTTTTTTTTTTACAGTGTTCTGAATGTTTTTCATAATCTATGCTTGGCGCATGATTTTTCCTTCTTGTTTCCGTTTTATGGCAGTTCCTTCAGATAGGTTCACTCTCAGATGAAGATATTTCCGTTCTAGAGGTCTTGGTAGGTATTTTTTTTTTTCGTTTTACACAACTTCACAAATTTTACTGTACTTTGTAAGATGAAATAAATTCGGTTTTATGCAGTTTTCGATGGTAACGTTTTTTGTTTTCCGTTTTAAGACATTTCCTTTATAGATAGCTTCGCAGATTTTACGATGCCTTCTACGATGAAGAAAATTCCGTTTTAGAGATTTTACTCGACAGCACCTTCGGGTGTTTTCGTTTAAGGCAGTATTCAATTATAGAGAGGTAACTGGTTCTGTTTTCATGGGGTTTATTGTACAGGAAAACCTGTGAAAACGGAATCCTGTCTTGGTAACATTTCATGGGTTCGGCAAATAAAATATTATACTGGACGAAAACCTGTGTAAAAAGGAATTTTTACTTTTTGGAAGGTGCACTAAAGAATGAAAGTAGAATGAAAATGAATTCTTGCTTAGAACGGAAAAATTACCGTCCACGTAAAGAGCTGTCCCTGTTAATGCGGAAATCTGTCTAAAACGTAATTTTCTTCATCTTAAAAGTTACAATAAAAAAGGTTGGCTAAAGACAGAATTGTATTTAGATGAAAATAAAACAAAACAAAAAATCGGGAGCGACTCCACACTGGCTTTACGTAATTTTTTATAAATATCTGACACATTAGAATCGAACATTGGAGCTCCCATTTTGAAATCGGAGACGTTCCCTCTGCGCCACTTCTGCTTGATAACACTGTCGCACTATGTATCACACTGAAAAAAAAAAAAAATTCCCCAATAGAATCGGTCGCAAAACGCTTTGAAAATGGATTCAATACCAGGTAAATAATTAATTGTCCGTCCGACAGTTTTTCGAAATTCAATACGGTTCTTGCGGCTATAACCAGTTTTCATAGCATTAGCCATCTTCCGTGATCGGATCTTGTAGGGACCGCGATTCCACCTGTTCCGAGAGTAATACCATTCAAGAAAATTACTAAACTCGAGGCCGCTTCTGCCGTCCGATCTATTAAACGCTCTACCGAATCCGATGGTCGATGTCTGATCATCCATGATCAGACTAGACATTTTCCGTGATCAGATCTTGAAGGAAATGCGATTCCGCGTGTAAACAGCGGTCAGTGATATTAATAAGCTCGAAGCCGCTTCGGCTAAAACATCTCGAACCTGCAGGTCTTTAATGAAAACACTTTTAAGTTTTTCCGGTGGGATCATCCCTAATCGGGCTAGCCATCTACCATGATCGAGTCTGCTCTCCACAGGAGGCTGTCGTAATACCCATAGAACTAGTGTTTCCACGTCAGATGTCGCATAAAGCGGTATACAGGGAGACAACAAAAGCGAGACAGCGGCTTCTCAATCGGGACCTAAAAATACAGTAAAGAAACAAATTCACAATTTCGTCCATTCCCAAGATATCAAATCCGCTTAAATTTATTATAAATCTTCTTAATATTATCTACAACTTTTATATTGACAAGTTTTTTTTTTATAGAACAAACCCTTATAGCAAATAAATAAATAAATAAATAAATAAAAATCCCTGACGGCTCGGCCTACAGGCACAGGTAGATTTCGAAGACGCAGACCGTAGGGCACCTGATTATTGGGAATTGCAGAAGAAAGACCTATTTACCATGATGTGGCAGTTGGGACCACCCACTTCGAAATATACCTCTGCCAGTAGGGGGAGCCAGCAGGGATTTTTTTGTTTTTAATTTTTTTTACCGTAAAAGTTGGTCCTATAAAAAACTTGTCAGTATAAAAGTTGTATATAATATTAAGAAGATTTATAATAAATTTAAGCGGACTTGATATCTTGGGAATGGACGAAGTTATGAATTTTTTTACTCTGAAACCCCTATTCCCCCCCCCCCTTCCTTGGGGGCATTTTTAATGAAATCAAAAATCTGTCATATACATAAATTTTTGGCCCTTTTCCTAGAAGTAATAATAACTTTAAACGGATTCGATATGTATAAAAATTAAGAAGTTATGGATTTTTTTCTGTGTTCAGGTCTGCTTGTAGGTGGAGTCAGCGAAGAATTTTTTTTTTTTTTCTGCCGTAAGAGTTGGTCCTATAAAAAACTTGTCAATATAAAAGTTGTAGATAATTTTAATGAGATTTACAATAGATTTAAGCGGATATGATATCTTGGGAGTGGACGAATGTATGATTTTTTTTTCTCCTAAAACCCCCCTTTCCCCTCCCCCGCCTTGGGGCCATTTTTAAGGATATCAAAAATCTGGGCTCTTTTCCTAGAAGTAATAATAACTCTAAACCAGTGGTTCCCAACGGGGGGCAATTTGACTTTTCAGGGGGGCAATTTCAGATTTTTGTGAACTCATATCCTCTGAATTATTTTTGTAATAGTAATGCTGTAGACTGAAAACAAAAGTTACACATTCAAATTTTAAAAAAACAAAATGAAAAAAACAAGTTTTTTTATTCACTTTTTAAAAGGTCTCCATTCAAAAGTTTTAAATACAATACTACCAGAATAATTATAGAAAAAATTATTTAAGATATTTAGATACCTTTTATATATTTAAAAATTCTTTATAATTTTTCTGATTTCTAAGTATTTTAGAATTTTAAACAACTTTTTCGATTATTTATTGAATGAGTCGCACTGCAATATGTCACATGGAAATTAATTTTACACATGAAACTATTCAAGTGTATATTTAACAATTACTTGACGACCTTCCTTTACAAAATCTTTTATCACGTTTTATTCTGATTAGAAATTGTTGTGTAATTTAATCGCAAAAATTCTGTGATTAAATAAGACAAAAATGTTTTATTCAAAATTATTGATTGGTCTATCAAGGATTCTGAGTACTCTATACATCACGCATAAGTTGCGACCGTTGCGAAGAGATTAAAAATGACCCTTTATATGCCAACGATTCTTTAAACTACGAGTAGTATCAGATGATTACAAAAAATATTTGATTCATCCATTACGTTCGGTATGTTTCATGATCAATGTTAAATATTTTTTACTCTATCAGTTCAATTCATTTAAATTGTTATAAGAATTATATTTTTTAGGGGGAGGGGGGGGCATCATTATTTTAGAGATGCTTTGGTGGGGCATGGCCAAAAAAAGGTTGGGAACCACTGCTCTAAACAGATTCGATACGTATCCTAATTAAGAAATTATAGGGTTTTTTTCTATTTTCACAAAAAGCCCCCCCCCCCCTTTCCCCGCCCCCCCCCCTGGTTCGATTTTGCCCGTTAACGAACTTGACCGAGATTTTATGCCCCTTGATTTTATGTATCAATTTTGGCAGAAATTTGTGCAGAATTATTGGAGTTATCGTGTCCATAAAATAGTGACATAGATAGATAGATAGATAGATAGATAGATAAAGTTTTGAACTGGGGGTGTTTTTGGGTTCTGGGAGTCATGATCGGCGTAGATATGCAAAAATTTTTCAAAAATTCCAACTTAGGGGAGAATGTCTTAATATATAGTATGTCTGAATATGGTAGTATTTCTTACGAAATCTACCTAAAAAATTCCTGCCGGCTCCGCTTACAAACACAGGTAGATTTCGAAGTGGGCGGTCCTAACTGCCGCTTCATGGCAAAAAAGGTCATTTCTTCTGCAATTCCCAACAAACAGTCACCCCACGGTCTGCGTCTTCGAAATCTACCTGTGCCTGTAGGCCTAGCCGTTAGGGATTTTTTTTTTATTTTAAATAAAAAATTGCACTTCATTAAAAAATAAAATACCGCATTATATCGTGCTCAACAATGATTATATATATATATATATATTAAAAAAAATAGTACAAAGAAAAAAAAAAGATTTAAGATGTGACTCTATATTCTTAATAAACCACCATTTAATTATCTCGAAGTGAACATTATTTCGTTGAATTCGTGAAGTTACACTCCATCTATAATTTATATCTCTAATCTAAAACTAACTATCTATATCTCTAAATATCCTATTATAATCTATATCTCAAATAACTCTACTAAATATACTAGGGAATCGAACCCGGGCTTCCCGGGTTACAGAACGCAGGCGAAAACCATTTTTTTCCCCTAAATCTAATAGATTTTTCATATTTTTATTTGTCAAAGTTGCTGCATTTAGTGATATTTTTTTACTGGTTTCTTTGCTTTTCTTGTGCGTGAAGCGCTCCTACATGCGGTATCCATCCATTTTTTTTTTGGTACTAAGCGTTCATACATGCGATATGGTGATCGCAACATTAACGAATTTCAAGGGTTTTGTTTATTTTTTATTTTTTTGGTATTATTAATACAGGGAGTTCGCTGCATCCAGTGATGCTTCTTTGTTAATTTATTATTAATCATCTTATGCATGCGATATAGTGATCGCGATATTAACGAATTTCATGTATATTCGTTTTTTCCAACTTCGCAATGACCGTTAACATTAATTGTTATACTGATGAAATATGAATTAAAACGTTGTTTCTTACTGCTCATATTAACTTTTTATATGCATTTTTATTAAATTTGTGAAATATTTTTTTTTATACTTTATTCATAAAAATGCAATATCTAAAACAATATCTTTTGTTTATATTATCTGTTAAAATATCCGATGTTTGTTTATGGTGTAAACAAATAATTTTCTTTTAAATTTTTAAATTATTAAAAAGCTTCCTTTTCTCCAAAATCGTCTGAACTAATCAAATTTTGTATCCGGTATAACGCTACTCTCATATAAAGGCACCCTATTCTTGCGACGTTTTTATTTCAAAATTAATTAAATTTACTACCTGTAACTATTTAAAAATTTATAATGGCAGCATTCTTCCATTTGTTTATTGGGAATTTCGAAATTTATGCTTAAAAATTATTTTATAAGCCATAATATATCAGGCAATTAAGATATAGTTTTCAAACAAATTGCATTTGAAAGTAAAATTTTTTTCCTCTATAACGGTGTAAAAATTGAAAATGTGCTATGTTTAGAAATTAAAAAAATTGCAATAGCAAAAATCACAAAACCGAAATTTCATCGTCAGCTCTTGCCATTCGCAAAATGACGTATGCGTTACGCACGGACACGTTTGGCCTTTATAATATAGATAGATAGATAGATAGATAACAATGTCTCTATGATTTATATCTTCGTTTCCATCGCCAGATAAAATAACTGCTACATCTGAGCTAGTTGGTAGACAATAAGATTTCACATCGGGATGTTTTTCATTTCCTTTTAAAACAATTTTCATCTCTGCATTATGGAAGTCGTTAACATCTGTATCTTGTATTCTTTCAATTGTAGTTTTTAAAATGTGGTAATATGGATTTTCGCTGCGTATCATTATTTGCAAATCTTCCAATAAATTGCGATTTAAGCAATCAAATCTACTCATTCTGTTATCGATTTCGTGTTCCGTATCAAAAAAATAAATTTGGGCATATTTTGGTATTCCATTTTGTGGCCATATCGAACTTATGCTATGAAATACTGCTCCATGAATTTTAAAATTACAAATTCCTCTCTCGAATTGTTAAACTTTTGGGTACTTTTCGGTTAGCCGGGCGCCAGTGATTTATGTACATATATAAATACATATGTATATACATAAATTTGTATATTTATACATACATATATGCATATATATGTGTATGTATATATATGTATATGTAGATATGTGTAGATATGTGTGTGTATATGTATACATGTATATATATATCACTGGCGCCCGGCTAACCGAAAAGTACCAACTTTTGCACCCAATGAAGCAAATGCTAAAGCAGAATTATAACCTCTGATATTTTTCCTAAAGTTTTTTGCTACACTACTTTCTGAAGTTAATAAATCCTTCAACATGTCAGGTGGTTCTGAAATCGGAGGCAATTTCACTTTGCCTTTTTGGCAGCAACGGGAAAATTGAGGATCTTGCAGTGTGGAATTCGTAAGTTTTTCATGTTTCCAAAATAAAGCACTACAAAATGTACATTTAAAATGCATTTGACCCAAAGAATGTTGAGCAATGTTCGTTGAATTTTTAGCTACTTTAAACGTATTTGGTTTATGGTTACCTGTTTTGATATTCTCTTGTTGCATTTCTTTCTTTAATCTTTCTATTTCTCTTTCAGGTTCGTTCATTTGTCTTCTTGTAACTTGCATTCGATTTCGATTTTTTGGTCTTTCAGTATCTCTTTCTGTTTCCGTCAATCTGTCGATTCGACGTCTTTTTCGTTCTCTAACCAAAGCGCGCTCATGTTCATTTTGATCACGATTCAGTATATAATTTAAGTTATTCATTTTTAATACAGTTATTTAATTAAATCGAAATACTGCATATTACTCTCCAATAGAGTACAAATCACAATAATTTGTATTCAGCAAATAATCTAAATAGTATATTAACACCGTATTATTCTGCTTATAATGTATCAGAATTAAAGAAAACACATAACTTACTTTTAAACTCGAGAAATAACATTACGATAAACTGTTCAAAGAACATTTTTAGCGCATGAAAAATATTACACTCATAGCAAAATGGAAAAGTAAGCAAAGGCAACACGTGCATTTTTTAAGAGAAAGTTTGTTTCAAAGTGAACTCCTTGGTAAAATTTACGGCTTATAAATTAAAACACACGTAGTTTATATGACGTCACTTTAATCTGTAAAGAAGATACCGTATTTCTCTATGTAACACGCGCACTCTGATTTTTATATCTTATAAAAGAGTATTTTTTAAAACAACTATTTTTACTTTTAAACTTATTTCTTTTGACAAAATATACTTACAAACTAAAAATGGTGTTAAAAGTAATGTACCAAAAAACATTACATAAATAAATGTGATTATAACGAAAAAAGAGAAAGAGACAAGCGGGAAATATTCTACCTTACGGCAGAATATAGATTGGCCACCCACAGCTTTTATCGTTGAGATTTTTTTCAGCCAAGTCTAACTAGTCAAAAAAAAATGTTTGTTAGCATAAGCCAGCTTTTCCACTTTAGAATTTAGTTAGCGCTCTAAGATTTTCTGTGAGGCTGGCAGAATATATTAGGAACGAACACACCAAGTTTTAAAAAGATTCGGTGACTAGAAGTACTTTTAATAAATATAATAGTGAAAAGATGTGGCTCCAAAGGGCTGAGACGTGGCGAGGTAGATGTTATTTACAAATGTGCTGGCTTAATGACATCCTTTAAACTTATTTTTAATGGTTCAAGATACTTTAACACTGAATAGATAACTTAAAAAGAGTAATGAAAAGTTCTATGATAGCAGCTTTTATGATGAATACAGCTAAGAGAAGTTGTTTAACAAATGATGATTTAGCATTAATTGACGGGGGCTTGGAGAGTGGTGGGGAGAAAGGGGGGAGAGCTATAAAAAATACAAGTGCTCTACGAGACCTTTAAAAGGAATCCTCACTTGCAATTGAGAGATGGGACCCCCTCTGACGGGCCCTCCTCAAGAGATACGTGAAAACTGAGGCGCCAAAAGAAGCGGGGGGGGGGGGGGTAATACCTTTAGGCTGTGTACAGCTAATTTTGGTGAAATTTTGAAGCTGTCCGGCTCATAGGAACAGAGAAAAATGGGAAAAACTAAAATAATTATGAGAAATTGAAAAAATTAAATAAGAAAAGTGCTCCTGACAGGAAGGGGAGGAGAAAAGGAGGAGGGAGAGTAGGACCAGACAAAAGTGCTTGACGAGATCAAACTTTTGATATGTTACATGATGGGGTTTGAACACCCTGAATGTCTCCCTCCCGGAGGGGGAAGGGGGGGGGGCAACCCTGTTCCTATGGGAGATAGGGCCTCGGGACTCTCTTAGAAATGTTGGCCTCAACGAATTTAACTCGTTGGATCCTTTAGAAAAAGCCTATGAAAAACTAAAAGGAGTTGAAACAGAGAAAAATGCTTCTTAAGGGAGGGGGAGAGTAGGACCAGACCATAGTGCTTGACGAGATCTATCTATTGATATGTTATATGAAGGGGTTTGAGCACCAAAAAGGTGTTTCTCGGGGGACTTCATTTCTATGGGAGATAGGGCTACGGGAACCCCTTAGAAATGTCCACCACGACAGGTTTAACTTTGTTGGATCCTTTATGTGTAAATGAGGTCTGCGCCCGCTTAGGGCGATTAGGGACAGAGAAAGGAAATACAACCGGAAGTATCGGCATAATAAAGAGATACAATTTGATTTTTAATATCGTCAATAACAACCATTTGTATAGCTATCTATAAAGGGTGTCCTCGTTTATATATGGAGTGGCTTTGACTTTAGATAAACATGAATTTTACTGTAGACGGAAAGAATTAGCCTTGTGTGGGGCTAATAATAATATGTAATGTAAAATTTTAATCGTGAAATAGCTGAATTTGTCGTATTTAAATAAGTAATTGTTATTAGTATCAAATTTCACTTTTATGAAATATATTCCATTTATCATGAAAAATACAAAGCAATCGATAAAACATTTTTTAATAAAAAAAAGTAGAAAAATCGAACATAAATTTTGGGGAATCGAACCCGCAATCTCCAGAATCAAGAGCAGTGCTATAAGCATTGGGCCATCAATTTCACTTCTAGACTTTAACAAAATATCATTAAAATAGGCAATTTAGTCAAATCATTGTTTCGAACGCAGACCTTTCAATTTCACTACGCATATATTCACAGTACAGACTCACTCCGTATTTTAGTCTCCTTCGCCCGCGCACCGCCTGATCTTTGTCCGTGAACAGTCCCATTATCTTTTTATGCGTGAAGATTTCGGTACAGTACTTCATTGTGAAGTTTGGTAATTTTTGAAATTCAATATTTGAAAAACGGCATAACCATTAGATTTTAAATTTATATCAAGAAAAATATGATTTTTTTCCTTTATAATGCAGTTTGTCTAACAATTTTGTGACAAATACTTTTTGAGCTATTAATTTTTTCAGTAATTTCAAATATTTCATTTTCCGAGATTAACCTGTGGCAACGATGGATTGCTGTGACTTTTCATAAACATGAAAAATGATAGAGATTGAAAGAATAAGCCACCCTGTGTGTGGCTAATAAATGTTTTTATTTTACGTTTTTCTGTTGTCAGGGTGACACCCAACAAAAAATAAATTAAAAAATCGTCTGATCCGATAAATTTACTGAAAATTGCTTAAACATCTGCCATTTTTTTCAGTGTTTAATATTTATTCACTTGTACATGAAAATCTTTGAAGTAGTCTGGCTAAATAAACTGCTCAGAGTTCATAAAAAAAAAAAAAAAGAAAGAAAAAAGGAGAGCAAAAATAAACATCAAATTACAGTCTCGTTACAAAATGATTGTCTAGTATGTTATACTTTCATTCCGGATAAGAAATTCAGAAGATTAAAACGTATGAAAATAAATCAGAAAATTAATGGTGAACAGAAAATTATTTTAGCAAAGCACCTAATTTACTTTTGCTTCATTTATTTTTTTTCTTCCGTAATCCTCATTTTTATTTTTTTCTTCATTTTTTTCGAGAAAAAAGGTTAATTTTCTCCCTTTTTCTTCTAGTTTGATTTGGGTTATAGTTTTTTACGCCTTTATCATGAAATTAAAAAGTATTAAGCTTTCTAATCATAAAAATGACATACAGTTTTAAAACACGTTATATTTAAAAATACATATCTTCCTCAAGTGTAAAAATTGAAATTGTTCAATCACGTATAGGTTAATTTTTTTTCCCTCAGATAATGTTGAAATATTACATGCAATTTGTTTATTATTCCTTCATAATGGGCCTGCACGCAATGGAAAAAAAAAAATTATTTTAAAAGCCATAATAAATCAGTTAATGAAGATACAATTTTCAAACAAATTGCATTTGAAAGTAGATTTTTTTCCCTATATAACGGTATAAAACTTGAAAATGTTGATGTTTAGAAATAAAAAAATTGCAAGTAATAGCCAAAATAGTCATAATTTTTACATTGAAGGATATTTATCACAAACAATCCGGTTTAAATTAAATAATTTTGATTTATAAAATTATCGCTCATTAAAACGTTTATTATTCTTATTCTTATTCTTCTTATTATTATTAATATTATATTTTATATAAAATCATTAACAGTTTTTTTCTTTTACTTTTCGAAGTGTTTGTATTATTTTCTAACTAATAATATTTTTGAATTAATTGTAATAATAGCCATTTCAATTCTTTTACCAACGATAATATGCGGTCGCCAAGAGGGAAACAAAAAGGCAACCATTGAGCCCGAAAAAAGTTAAAAATACCATTTATTTTTTTTAAAGCCATAATAAATCAGTCAATTAAGATATAGTTTTCAAACAAATTGCATTTAAAAGTAGATTTTTCCCCTATATAATGGTGTAAAAATTGAAAATGTGCTATGTTTAGAAGTTAAAAAAAATTGCAGTAGCAAAAATCACAAAACCGAAATTTCATCGTCAGCTGTTGCCATTCGCAAAATGACGTATGCGTTACGCACGGACACGTTTGGCCTTTATGAGATAGAAGATAGAAGATAGAAGATAGAAGATAGATAGATAGATAGATAGATAGTAGATAAACCCTATTATTGACAACATCATTTATGTGTAACTCTCTCTTGACACGGACCCGATTACGTAAGATTAGCATCAAAATTTAATAAAAGGATTTTATTCTATATGTTTGAATCAAGGCAAAATTCGTCTAACGTTGCCAGCAAATACAATTACTATTCTAACAAATACCGAATCATTGCTTTTTATGTCTTTAACCATACGGTCTACACATTCAAACACTAATTTACTCATCAAGGGAGCTTCATCCTAGACTATGAACTTCGTTTCTCTTATTAATTCAGTAAGGTCAGATTGTTTACTAATGGCACACGTAGATGTTTTGTTCCAATTCAGCGGTATCTAGAATTTTGAATGTGCTATTCTACCTTGATCTAATGACAAAGCTAAAAACTCAGAATATGGAACAGCTAACGCAACCATATTATATGATCTCATCATTTTAAAAACTCATTAATTAAAAATGTTTTGTCAGTGATGGCGCGCAAATAAAATAAACCATAGAATTTTCATTTAAAACAGCAAGCGAAACTTCACCATAAATTGATTTTTGAACGTGATAATCTTGGCGCAAACGATAAAAAGCCATATATTGTTTTGAGTTGCAATTTTTATAATGAAAAATATTTTTATGTATCACAAACATTCCTTTGGTTTTTTAAATTAAATTATTTTGATTTATAAAATTATCGCTCATAAAAATGTTTATTATTATTAATATTATTATTTTGCGTTTTATATAAAATCAGTAAAAGTGTTTTTTCTTTTTACTTTTTAACGTGTCTGTACTGAATTTTAACTAATAATACTAATTTCAATTCTTTAATCAACGATAATAGGCGGTCGCCAAGAGGGGAAGAAAAATTACCAATGGCAACCATTAAACACGAAAAAAGTGAAAAATACCAATTTTTTTTAATTTAAAAGCCATAATAAATCAGCAAATTTAGATACAGTTTTGAAGCAAATTGCATTTCAAAGTAGATTTTTTTCCCTATTTAACGGTGTAAAAATTAAAAAATGTGAGATGTTTAGAAATTAAAAAAATTGCAATAGTAAAAATTGCAAAACTGAAATTTCCTGGTAAACTGTTGCCATTCGCAAAATGACGTATGCGTTACGCACGAGACGTTTGGCCTTTATAATATAGATAGATATATAAACGAAATCGTAACGCGATAGGTCGATTTCCAAAGAAATCAAGCTAAATTAATACTGACAGTTGACACTATAGACTATAACCGGCTAAAACGGAATCGTTTGGGACCGGACGAAAATTGCGTTTTTGACAGGTATATAATTGTATTATATTGTATTCTTTTTGAATGACACATTTTCCGCTTTAGACAGGATTTCATTATCGACAGGTATATAGATGTTTTGTATTATATTTGAATGAGACAGTTTCCGCTTTAGGCAGGATTCCGTTACCGACAGGTTTGCACTGTATATGTATATAGATGTATAAATATAATATAAATAATATCTATAATTTGTATAATTGCGTTTTTGACAGGTATATAATTGTATCATATTGTATTATTTTGAATGAAACATTTTCCGCTTTAGACAGGATTTCATTATCGACAGGAATATAATTGTTTTGTATTCTTTTTGAATGAGACATTTTCCGCTTTAGGCAGGATTCCGTTATCGACAGGTTCCGTTTTGACAGGTTTGCACTGTATATGTATATAGATGTATAAATATAATATAAATAATATCTATAATCTGTATAAATCCTAATACTAATAATATTATAAATGTGATTATGTGTGTGAATGTTTGGCTGAAGTAGACGTCAAAACGGAGGAATTAATGGCACTGTATCTTTGCATATAGATTGGATTATAAGCCAGAAATGAACATAGGCTAGATTTTTTTTTTTTTTCAAATATTTTTCTTAATAATTAAAAATTTCATTATTTTCATAGAAAATTAATGACTATTTTCTCTGTAAAGTTTAATTAACCATTTTACGTTGCTAAGCATTACCGTTGCTAATAATTACAAAACCTGAAATAATAACTTTTCCTCAACAATTATTTTTCAATTGTACGATTTCCACGTAAAACACGAAAATTAAAAAGAATTCAAGAAAAGATGAATTGCCATGATATTTGAAACGAAAATATAGTTTTTATACATGAAGTATGAATATCGGTTACGTTGAGAAGAGATTTTCTGTCAAGGACTGTGTCATAATTAGAAGGACAAATATAAATATAAAATGTATCGAAAGTTCCGGAAATTTTAGAAGTATCGCATTAAACACAATGTTATGCAATGATAAGATAAACTACTTATTACTGTATTTTTTTTTTCAGAATAACAATACATTACTTCAGAGGGGCTCCGCCCCCCTGAACCCCCGTTGTCGCTTTAATTTTATATTATCAATTAACAGTAATTGTGCTATTTCATTTCTTGAGTATATGTCTGAATGTATTTACTATTTTAATTTCATTAGAATTACCATCTCTTTGTACAAAAGATTTTATCCTATCCTTAAAAGAATACTTATATTTCAACCACTAAACATCCTATGTTGCTGAAATTGAATAAAATTTCGTGTATAAAATATACTTATACAAATGTAAATTTCTCTTATGTGGCCTATATTCAATTTACACATTCGACATTTTTATTATTTTCATTTGGGAAACCGATTTCGTCATCTTTCTTTAGTAAGTTAAAATAAATTCTCATCTATCTATCTATCTATATTATAAAGGACAAACGTGTCCGTGCGTAACGCTGACGTCATTTTGCGAATGGCAACAGTTGACAATGAAATTTCGTTTTGCGATTTTTGCTACTGCCATTTTATAATTTCTAAATATCGCACATTTTCAATTTTTACACACACCGTTACATAGGGGAAAAAATCTACTTTCAAATATAATTTGTTTGAAAACTGTATCACAATTTACTAATTTTTTATAACATTTAAATTAAATTTCAAGCATGAATTTTTTTTTTTTTTTTAAATCAGCCTTTTTCGCTTGCAGACGATTGCAAAATATTAATGCGTTTGTACTTTAAACATTATAAAAAGTTGAGCATTTCTTTCCAGCTAATATTCCATAACCAAATGAAAACTTCAGTAAACAATGAATAAAATAGTATAAATAAAACAAAAATTTAACAGACATGTAATTGAAATAAACACTTAAAACCGCTGAAATTATTAGAATAATAATAATAATAATAAACTAGTCGGTGGGGGCCACCGTAACACTTACCCATCATGGATATGCATAATGTAAAATATTAAAATAAAAATGTGTAAACTACTTATAAAATGCATTGCAATTCGAATAAAATCGTGGCTGGATGACGTCCTAAACTTTAAAGGCTCGATGACTGAATGGCTTGAAAGAAACATCCTTATAACTCCAATAATAATCATCCTATTAACTAGCGGTTTATTGCATCGGATTAAGCGTCAAATTTCCAATTAAAATAGATCTTTGAAGTGAAATTTGGATGAAATACAGGGTCATGAAAAATCGAAGAGTGTGGACAATAGGATTCCAAATATCTCGGCAACTAATTATCCGATCGACTTCATGCTTTATGCAAAATTTATGTTTTTTTATTGTCTTTTATGTTCATTTCTTAAAATAAACAATTTCGAAAATTTTTATATACCTTTTATCAGAACGAATAGTTCGAGAGTCCGAAAAAAATAGTTCCGGTTAATCGAGGTTATTGAAATGAAATAGGCTTCTTCCCATTATGACATACTAAGTACATACCCAATTCCAAGTCTCTATCTCATTTTTTTCGGGAGATAGAGCGTTTACAGACACACAGACACACAGACGGACGGCAATTTTTTTTTTCTAAAAATATGTTTTTCCGTGAAAAAAAAAAAAAATTTTTCGATTTTCAAAACGATTACAAGACTTACCCTATACTACGTATGATGGGTAAGTAAAACTGAATTTTTTTTTATCGATACTGATTAATAATAAGCTTGATTGTCAATTACATACAGATGTGAGTTTTCTGCTACAATTTTTATGATTGCCAGGGAAAGAAAATTAACAAGAATTATATCATTAAAAAGACACGTCATATTTGAAATAAAACTTAAACTATCAAATATGTTTTAAAAGGAGAGGGAACCAATTCCGTACATTAATAATACAAATATCAGTAAGTATAAAAAGTAGATGAGTTTCACGCCATATTTAAAACGAAAAATTGAAATGGTTTGTTTTCATCTATACTGATTATTAAGCATGAGTATCCGTTATATACAGATGATAGTTTTCCGCTAAAAATCGCATCATAATTTTAAGAAAAGAAAAATGAACACGAATCTATTACAATAAAATCTGACCGTTTGTTTGTATTTCGCAACTACTCCTCTTAGACTATCCAACATCGAACGTAACGTGATTTTCTTAACACCGGTTATCATCGATCCGAGGATATCACACAGTCTCTCAGAATTAAAATAAAAATAAAACTGCCCAGTTCAACTGAGGGCATTGAGCTCACAGGCTATTCACACTCATTGTATATTATACTCTTATTTCAAAGAATTTGAAATAAGTCCCTCGAAAAATAAACAAATCGACAATATATTAAGGGGGGGGGTCATCCCCCCATTACCCCCCTCATAGTTAACTAATGAACCCCTTAAACTAATCAGGGAAGTCTCTAATTACAATGAATATACATACAAAATTTGAAGAAAATCGGATAATTATGCATGAAAAACTCATTTATCTAAATTAAAGGGGGATTAGCACCCCTTTCCCCCTTTATACTTAACCAATGAACCCCCATAACTATTGACAGAAGCGCATTATCAAAATGAACCTATATACAAAACTTGAAGAAAATGGGATAATTCTGCATGAAAAACTCATTTATCTAAATTAGTTTGGGGGGGTATCCCCCCCCCTTTCCCCCTTTATGCTTAACCAATGAACCCCCAAAACTATTGACAGAAGCACATTATCAAAATGAACCTATATACAAAATTTGAAGAAAATGGGATAATTCTGCATGAAAAACCCATTTATCTAAATTATGGGGGTTTAGCCCCCCGTTTCCCCCCTTTATGCTTAACCAATGAACCTCCAAAACTAATCAGGGAAGCGCCTTATCACAAGGAACCTATAAATAAAATTTAAAGTAAAACGGTTAGTACTATCAAGAGTTATCGCGTTACGTACATACATACATACATACGTACGTACGTACATACAGAACGGGCGGGCACATAAGCTCTCAGGCTTTGATAGCCTGTGAGCTAAAAATTGAATTAGATTCCGAGATATTTATTTATTACTTACCCATCATACGTAGTATAGGGTAAGTCTTGTAATCGTTTTGAAAATCGAATTTTTTTTTTTTGACGGATTTACACGTTTCAGACATTGGAGATTCCGAAAAACATATTTTTAGAAAAAAATTTTGCCGTCCGTCTGTGTGTGTGTGTGTGTGTCTGTATGTCTGTAAACGCTCTATCTCCCGAAAAAATTGAGATAGAGACTTGCAATTTGGTATGTACTGAGTATGTAATAATGGGAAGAAGCCTATTTCATTTCAATAACCTCGATTAACCGGAACTCTTTTTTTCGGACTCTCGAACTATTCGTTCTGATAAAAGGTATATAAAAAATTTCGAAATTGTTTATTTTAAGAAATGAATATAAAAGACAATAAAAAAACATACATTTTGCATAAAGCATGAAGTCGATCGGTTAATGAGTTACGGAGATATTTGGAATCCTATTCTCCACACTCTTCGATTTTTCATGACCCTGTATTTCATCCAAATTTCACTTCAAAGATCTATTTTAATTGGAAATTGGACGCTTAATCCGATGCAATAAACCGCTAGTTAATAGGATTATTATTTTTGGAGTTATAAGGAAAAATCTCTTTTACGCAATTCAGTGATCGGGCCTTTAAAGTTTAGGACGTCATCCAGCCACGATTTTATTCGAATTGCAATGCATTTTATAAGTAGTTTACACATTTTTATTTTAATATTTTACATTATCCATATCCATGATGGGTAAGTATTACGGTGACCCCCAACGACTAGTTTTTTCTTTATTTTGTAAATTTTAACGAAGTTTCTCTAAAAACGACAAGTAAATTACTCCATATTTGTGGATAAAAAATGAGCAATAAAACAGATATATATTTTTACACCATTTTCTCATTAAAACTGAAAACAGAATTTATTTTCAATTTGAATAGATTGTGAAAATCTTGATTTCAGTAAATTATCCGAAAAATAAAAACATATTTTCATATATTCAAATTTATGAATCAATTTATTCTGCAGAACAAAAATCGTCTGTCAACATATTGTCATTCAGCTATCGATTAAACCATGGAGGCAGAAATGAATTTAAAGAAAAGCATATACTATTTATATAAGTATACGCATAAATTATTTTTGAAGGATGGCTTTTTAAACGTTTCACAAAGGCGTTAAAAGTAAAATGGTTTATCAGGTAAAATTTGTTTTTGTCCAATTCGTCGATTTCCACGATTGTATTTGGCCCTTCTTCTTGCATAGGTCGCAATTTCATTTTCGCGGTTATTTGGCACAAAATTTCACTTTTTTAAGACTGAGTTATGTCAAGGTCCTTATAATAATAAATACCGTATTGTCTCCTATGAAATGTGATAAACAGTTAGTTAATTATTAACGTTTTTAATTATCAGGAGTGAAATATTTTACTTATTAATGTATTTATTCTTCTTTTAATGTTGCGTGAACGAAGTCACGGGTAACAGCTAGTATATATATAAACGAATTCGTTACAAAATAAGAAAATTTCTAAAACCTGCTAAAACCTTTAGACCTGCTAAAACGGAATTGTTAGGAACCAGACGAAAATTCTATTTCTTAGAGGTATATAATTGTATTGTATTATTAGGTAGCTTTCAATACAAAAAAGTATAAAGCTACCTATTGCAGCCGTTCGGAGGAAAGCAGTTTCGGAAAATTTCGATATATTTTCACCGATCATGACCCCCAGACCCCAAAACCACCCTCCGTTCAAATGTTGATTTATATATATATATATCTGACCTATGTCATACGATAACGCTCGTATTTATAAATCAATTTGGATGAAAATAATTGTGTGTATTAAGCTCACCAATGTCTCGACCGAGTTCGTTGGCCAGCTTGGTCCGCCATTTTGTTTCAAGATGGCGGCCAATTAAAAATTTAAAACTAAAATAAATATACAAAAAAGTTAAAAATTCAAATTTATTTTTTAATTCAGTGTTAGGCCTTGAAACGAGGATTCCAGAGCATTTTTTGTTTTACCTCTATCTTAAAAAACGGCTGAGATAGAGCAGTTTGAAATTCTAGAGTGGCTGACATTTTGAAACAAGACAGCACATTACAAAAATTTTCATTGTTGTAATAATTTTCCCAATCAAACGCATAAAACTATATATATTTCCCGTTAGCGCCAAATTCTCGCCAAACTTGGCGACATTTGGCGAAATATCGCCAAATTTGGTGACCAAAATAAGTCTTCATAAATGAAGCCAATTTGGCTATTGCTCAATAATTTGGTGAATTTCTTATTCAAATTCAGTATTAACGAATCTTTTGTAAACGTTTTATTTGCATTTTAAGTTGCTGTTTTCGTGTAACATTAGCTAAAATTTTAAAATGAAGATATAGGAAAGCTACCTTTTCCTCCCGGTACAGGCCGGAAGGACTTTTTAAGATAGAGGTAAAACAAAAAATTTTCTGGAATCCTTGTATCAAGGCCTAACACTTAATTACAAAATAAATTTAAATTTTTAAATTTTTTGTACATTTATTTTAGTTTTAAAATTTTGAGTAGCCGCCATCTTGAAACAAAATGGTGGACCAAGCTGGCCAACGAACTCGGTCGAGGCATTGGTGAGCTTAATACACACAATTAGTTTCATTAAAATTAATTTATAAATACGCGCGTTATCGTATAACATAGATCAGATATATATATATATATATATATATATATATATATATATATATATATATATATATACATATATATATAAATAAACACTTGAACAGATGGTGGTTTTGAGGTCTGGGGGTCATGATCGGTGGAAATATATCGAAATTTTCTGGAATTGCTTTCTTCCGAACGGCTGCAATAGGTAGTTTTATAGTATTAGGTAGCTTTCAATACAAAAAAGTATAAAGCTACCTATTGCAGCCGTTCGGAGGAAAACAGTTCCGGAAAATTTCGATATATTTTCACCGATCATGACCCCCAGACCCCAAAACCACCCTCCGTTCAAATGTTGATTTATATATATATATATATATATATATATATATCCATATATATATATATATATATCTGACCTATGTCATACGATAACGCTCGTATTTATAAATCAATTTTGATGAAACCAATTGTGTGTATTAAGCTCACCAATGTCTCGACCGAGTTCGTTGGCCAGCTTGGTCCGACATTTTGTTTCAAGATGGCGGCCATTTAAAAATTTAAAACTAAAATAAATATACATAAAAGTTAAAAATTCAAATTTATTTTTTAATTAAGTGTTAGGCCTTGATACGAGGATTCCAGAGCATTTTTTGGTTTACCTCTGTCTTAAAAAATGGCTGAGATAGAGCAGTTTGAAATTCTAGGGTGGCTGACATTTTGAAACAAGACAGCACATTACAAAAATTTTCATTGTTGTAACAATTTTTCCAATCATACGCATAAAACTATATATTCATATCCGTTAGCGCTAAATTCTCGCCAAACTTGGCGACATTTTGCGAAATATCGCCCAATTTGGCGACCAAAATAAGTCTTCATAAATGAAGCCAATTTGGCTATTGCTCAATAATTTGGCGAATTTCTTATTCAAATTCAGTATTAACGAATCTTTTGTAAACGTTTTCTTTGCATTTTAACTTGCTGTTTTCGTGTAACATTAGCTACATTTTTTAAACGAAGATACAGGAAAGCTACCTTTTCCTCCCGGTACAGGCCGGAAGGACTTTTTTTCAATGAAACAGCTTCCGCTTAAGGCAGGATTCCGTTATCGACAGGTTTCCGTTTTCACATAGGTTTGCACTGTACATGTATATATATATATAGTAGATATATTTCGCTAAATTATAACTCATATTAAGAGCATGTGCTGCATAGGATCATATGAGTTAAAAGTCATTCATAAATTAAAATTTACATGCGGGCAAATTCTATAATTGTTGTTATGATTATATGGAGTTAATATTATTGGGGTTGTAACAAAAGTTAAAATTATCAAGGATGTTACAATGGGTTAATCAATACAATATAATATTAATATGTTAAACATATTTAATTTTAGTAAATATTAAATATTTATTAAATATAGTACACTAATAAACATATCTCTTAGTTTTATATTATTTATTTTATTTTATTATTAGATCATTTAATTTAATTAATATTTATGTTTTTTATATATTTTTTTTTCATGGTAGATATTATTTAAATAGCTGGATTTAAATTATAATAAGTGCATTACCATATTGAATAATCTATGTTATTTCTAAGTATAATACTAATTTATAAAATGAAAGCATCATATGGATTCTACATTAATGTTTGGGTTAAATTAAGATATATTTTAAATGGGTTAGTTAAAATATAAATTATATTATACTAGTAACTCTTATTCTCTATATATATCATTAATATTAACTAGTAAAATTAATATATTTACACTACATTACAGCTGCATATAAGTAATTATACATACAATATTAAAGTTTTAGTAGAATATCTGTACACCAGATGTCAGCAGCAATGTATTTGATAGTATGCTAAAATAGTCTAATATTTTTACAATAGATAGCAGTAGTATAGCTTATTTAAAATATTAAAACTTGGAATTTTAGTATGGAGGTAATAATATCTATGAAATACTTTCAAATTATCAAGTAATATTATATATTTTAATTTATTAAATTAAAATTAAAATAAAATAATTAATGGTTTTTATTTATATGTATATCATATTTTTTTTTCTACATTTTTTTAAATGTTGTAATCTATTTAGTTAAATAAAAATAACTGTAACTGTAGGTTACAATTTATGATCTGAAGGATTCTCTATTTAACTGTGAATTTAACCTCTTCTTTTGTGGATACAACTTTGTACATGTGTTCACAATATACTAAATATCTTGGGATATTATCAATATAAGTAATATATATATTTTTTAATTTTTTTAATTCTTTTTCACACTCCTTTTCAAATTGTATGTATAATTTATAATATTCCATTGTAAAGGTCTTGTTATTCAATATTGTTTCAGCGATTGTTCGGGCAAGATATGGCACTATATTTAGCAAAAGCTGGTGTCATATACAGAAAACAATCGTTCTTTGCTTATAAATGTGATTTTCTTGCCCTTGAAAAAGTAAATTACTTTATAAGCTTTTATTTGTGTATATACTCGTGTGGTTTATATTTCATTCCTTATTTTCTATTTATTTAATTTTTTTTTTCTTCTTCTTAATTTGAATTAATAATGTTACTTTTATTAGGACTACAATTTTAATTTGTAAATTGACAGGGCTCTTTGGTATCGGGATTTCAGTGTATGTGGTCAGTTTCTTATGTTTCAATGGTTAAATTTTACTTAAAGTTTTATATATTGAACTTCCATAATGACATGCTGCATTTGCGCAATCATTTGTGGATAGTTATATTTTTATTTTAATTTTTATTTTAATTTTTATATTCATTTGAATATCGTTCTATTGCAGCCATCAATTAGATTTCATCTAATTACAGCCCAAATTTTGGCATATCTTATATTTTCATAATTATTAAATACATTATTTTAATGCTGCCTATGCGCATATTTTGATGTATTTCTTGTATTTCATTACCATCATTTTAAGTTGCTGCATTCTTAACTTTTTGTACTTTTGCTATTGAAATAACATGTTGATTTGGCCGTTTGCATTGATTATGTTTGGGTCAGAAGAGTTTGGTCATTTTGCATATTGAACTATCTGGTTTGTATATTCTGTAAGGGCTTCTATTGTTAAAATTTTAAATATGTATTAAGGTATTTTATACTAGTTATGGTGGGACATTTTTTCTTCTATGTAAATATTGTACATAAATTATAATTTTTGTAATCCAGGTTTTGTATTTTTATTATTATTATTATAATTTTTATTTTATTTTTTAAATTTACGATTATTGGTAATTAACATAGAATTTTATTTTTTGAATTTTTAATTATTGGTATTAATTATCCTAGAAGAAAAATGATAAATTTGTAATGAATATTCGTACTATTTAACCTAGAAATCAACTAATAAATTTGTAGCATTATGTATTACATAATCATATTTTTATACAATTTTATATTATGTATATTTAAACATTGTCAAATTTTATTTATGATATAAAAATCTCAATATGGTCAGTAATAATAAAAAAGATTTAGCGACTGGCAATTTAGGCGATAATAATTGTATTAGGTCTAATGCTCGGTACTTGGAAATTGACAGGGATTTCTTTGGATCGTCAAACAGTTACCTGTCTTATTGTCCCAAAGTGAAACTCAAATTCAAAAAATGTTCGTCACCACGTTGCTTAACATGCCCACATGCAGATCCATTACAAATTGTAAATAGTTCTAACGCTAAAATTAATGTATTTTTCTGTAAAGCTTACAACATTATTTATTCGATAAACTGCAATATTTGTAAGATGGAATATATTGGTCAATCATGTAATCCATTGCACTACAGAATCAATCAACATAGACAGGATATTATTAAAAATAATTCTATAAATGTTGAGCACATGCACTTTAGACAACATGACTTTAAAGATATTACAATAAAAATCTTAAGTATGCACAAAAATTTCACTGATAGACTACTTTATGAATCAATTTTTATCAAATCTCGTAACTCATTATATCCTTATGGTCTTAATTCTAAATTATTTAATCGTACAAACCTTGTTTATACTAATACTACTAAACATGAACATTACAGTAGCACTTATGCTATATTAAATCATACAGCAAATACAAAAACTACACGTACAAAAAGGGGTAAAAATTGTAATAGTTCACAGTATATCTCTAGTAATGATATTGAACGGCAGTTATCTAATTTGGAATATGAATTCAATAATTCTTACAATTGGCTTGATATTAGGAAAAATATTTTTTCGATCAAAAAGAAAAATCTTAACAAGTATTATAAAGTTTTTTTATCATTAAATCTATCGCCACATTTTAGTGATGTTTATTTTGATCTTTTATTATTTAGAATTAATCAACTTAATGTAAAAATTTCAAAAAACACTTACAAAAAAACTAACAACACTCTACTTATAATTACTTTTTCCAATATTGTACTTAATAAAATAAATATACACAATGTAATTAATAACATTGAGAACAAATTCCCCATAAAAAATTTTACAATACATAAATCGTACAAATACAACGTTACATTAGGACGTAGGATTTTCAATTACAATAAATTTGCAAAATTTCTAACATCAAATGATAAACCTCCTTGCTTATGTAATAATCCTAATTATAGCAATTATGTAGATAAGGTACATGGTCACATTATTACAGGGGATATTAATATTGTAGAGAATGATTACTTGCGTAATCTTATGACTAATGGGACTAAATTTCGATTACCTTCATGTTATACAATTTTTTCTATTTTAAAACAATTTAATCTGGATCTTGACCTTTTTATTTATAAAATATCAATAGATTATAATAAACCTCTTGAATTTTTTAATGAATGGAAATTAAATGTTTTAAGTAATTTAAATGCTGAACTTCATAGGAATTTGGACATATATAATTTTAATTTTAAACAACTAAATAATGAAATAACGAATTTACAAAACAAATTTATTATTACATATGTTGATAAATCACCAAACAATTATGCTTTCATCTGCAAATATTATTATTCGCAGTTAATAACTAAAGCTATAAATACAAATTTAAACTTTAAAATAACTAATCTAGATAAAATCATTAATAATCGACATATATTTCAATTTTATAAATTACTAAAAATTAAAAACTATAACTTTAATTATCCATACATAGTTGTTATACCTAAATTCCACAAAACTCCTTTAAAATTTAGAACTGTAACAATCGGTTGTAATACTTATAACAATAATGCAAGCAAATTTTTATTAAGTATTCTCACTAAATTGTTTGAACTTACAAAACAAAAAGATAATTTGTATAGCATAAAAAATAGTTTTCAACTTGTCAATAATATTAAAAATTTAAATAACATAAAATACATGAAGACGTTTGATTTTAATGACTTATTTAATAACATTGATATTAACGATATGTTCAAGATAGTAAATTTATTATATAAGGAATACAAGGATTCTATTAAATTAAAAAATAAAATTTCGTTAAATTACTTTAAAACATTAACTAAATTTATTCTCCATTATAATTATATTGTTTTTAATGATACTATATATATACAAAGCTGTGGACTCCCTCAAGGTGGCATTGTTTCTTCAATTCTTGCAGAATTGTATTTATATTATTATGAACGTAACTCTAATATTGCTAATTGTAAAATATACCGTTATATAGATGACATTATTGTCTTCTATTTTAATAGTAATTCAAATTATTTATTACCTATAAAATATCATAAAAATTTAACTTATAGTTTCAATGTTATGGCAAATAATGAAATTAATTTTCTTGATCTTAAGATAATTCTTAAAGATAATAAACTTTTGTTTGACATTTATGACAAGCGAAATGATTTTACTTTTAAGGTTAACTTATTTACTAACTATTTGTCATGTATACATAAATCAGTATTTGTAAATATTTTACTAAATTTTGCACATAGAATTAATAATCTTTGTTCAAATAACTTTAAAAATCAAAATTTAAAACATATCCTTCAAATTGCACAAGTTTATGGATATCCTTACTATTTAGTTAAATCAATTTTACACATATAAATATAGATTTAATTTGGGTTAAATGTCTGTATTTTTTTTTTTTTTTTTTTTTTTTTTTTAAATCTCCTTGATAAAAATGATAATCAACTTTTGATTGTTGATATATTTGGCTAAACTATGAATCCTATTGTGTGCGTTGCTGCATAGGATTATCCTAGTTTAATGTCATTCATATTTTTAAAATTTAACGTTAATTTTCAACTTTTGACTGTAGATATATTTCGCTAAATTATAACTCATATTAAGAGCATGTGCTGCATAGGATCATATGAGTTAAAAGTCATTCATAAATTAAAATTTACATGCGGGCAAATTCTATAATTGTTGTTATGATTATATGGAGTTAATATTATTGGGGTTGTAACAAAAGTTAAAATTATCAAGGATGTTACAATGGGTTAATCAATACAATATAATATTAATATGTTAAACATATTTAATTTTAGTAAATATTAAATATTTATTAAATATAGTACACTAATAAACATATCTCTTAGTTTTATATTATTTATTTTATTTTATTATTAGATCATTTAATTTAATTAATATTTATGTTTTTTATATATTTTTTTTTTCATGGTAGATATTATTTAAATAGCTGGATTTAAATTATAATAAGTGCATTACCATATTGAATAATCTATGTTATTTCTAAGTATAATACTAATTTATAAAATGAAAGCATCATATGGATTCTACATTAATGTTTGGGTTAAATTAAGATATATTTTAAATGGGTTAGTTAAAATATAAATTATATTATACTAGTAACTCTTATTCTCTATATATATCATTAATATTAACTAGTAAAATTAATATATTTACACTACATTACAGCTGCATATAAGTAATTATACATACAATATTAAAGTTTTAGTAGAATATCTGTACACCAGATGTCAGCAGCAATGTATTTGATAGTATGCTAAAATAGTCTAATATTTTTACAATAGATAGCAGTAGTATAGCTTATTTAAAATATTAAAACTTGGAATTTTAGTATGGAGGTAATAATATCTATGAAATACTTTCAAATTATCAAGTAATATTATATATTTTAATTTATTAAATTAAAATTAAAATAAAATAATTAATGGTTTTTATTTATATGTATATCATATTTTTTTTTCTACATTTTTTTAAATGTTGTAATCTATTTAGTTAAATAAAAATAACTGTAACTGTAGGTTACAATTTATGATCTGAAGGATTCTCTATTTAACTGTGAATTTAACCTCTTCTTTTGTGGATACAACTTTGTACATGTGTTCACAATATACTAAATATCTTGGGATATTATCAATATAAGTAATATATATATTTTTTAATTTTTTTAATTCTTTTTCACACTCCTTTTCAAATTGTATGTATAATTTATAATATTCCATTGTAAAGGTCTTGTTATTCAATATTGTTTCAGCGATTGTTCGGGCAAGATATGGCACTATATTTAGCAAAAGCTGGTGTCATATACAGAAAACAATCGTTCTTTGCTTATAAATGTGATTTTCTTGCCCTTGAAAAAGTAAATTACTTTATAAGCTTTTATTTGTGTATATACTCGTGTGGTTTATATTTCATTCCTTATTTTCTATTTATTTAATTTTTTTTTTCTTCTTCTTAATTTGAATTAATAATGTTACTTTTATTAGGACTACAATTTTAATTTGTAAATTGACAGGGCTCTTTGGTATCGGGATTTCAGTGTATGTGGTCAGTTTCTTATGTTTCAATGGTTAAATTTTACTTAAAGTTTTATATATATATATATATATATATAATTATAATATCTATGAATTTCAAAAAACATATCAAGTTCTATTCTACTTAATCTCCAAAGAGATAATTAATGATATTGTGTATACAGAATACCACATAGCTAATAATTAACATGTGCAAACATAATATTACCATAGCTTATGCTTCTATATATATATATATATAATATAAATAATAATCTATATCTCTAATCAATTTAAATATATATATAAACGAATTCGTAACACAATAGGTCAATTTTTAACGAAATCAAGCTAAATTAATACTGACAGTCGACACTATAGACTATAACCTTCTAAAACGGAATCGTGACGAAAATTCCGTTTCTGACAGGTACAATTGTATTGTATTCTTTGTGAATGAAACTGTTTCCGCTTAACACAGGATTACGCTATCGACAGGTTCCGTTTGCAGTGTATATGTACGCGTATAACTCTTTATGCAATATTGAACGTATATCTTCTTCTTCGAAAATTCCAATTACAAAATACATGGCTTTGTCGTAAATGAAATCGAAGAAAATCTAGGTCACACTCTGTCTACACCCGTCGTCGCGTGTGACTGCAGCAATTTAGCTCCAATGGTCGTCGCCATATCCGATCTCGTCGAAAGAAAAATCCCTGACGGTTCGGCCTACAGGCACAGGTAGATTTCGAAGACGCAGACCTTGGGGCACCTGTTTGTTGGGAATCGCGGAAGAAATGACCTTTTTGCCATGATGCGGTAGTGGGAACCACCTACTTCGAAACCTAACTTTCTGGCAGGCGGAGCCGGCAGGGATTTTTTTTTTATTTATTATTATTATTATTATTATTATTATTATTATTATTATTTGCTATAAGGGTTGGTCCCATAAAAAACTTGTCAATATAAAAGTTTTAGATAATATTAAAGGGATTTATAATACATTGAAGCGGATTGGGTATAGTATGAATGGACGAAGTTCATTTTCTTTTTTAGCTCACAGGCTATCAAAGCCTGAGAGCTTATGTGTCCGCCCGTTCTGTATGTACGTATGTACGTACGTAACGCGATAACTCTTGACAGAAATAACCGTTTTGCTTCCAATTTTGTTTATAGGTTCCTTGTGATAAGGCACTTCCCTGATTAGTTTTGGGGATTGATTGTTTAACTATAAAGGGGGGAACGGGGGGGGCTAACCCCCCTTAATTAAGATAAATGGTTTTTTCATGCAGAATTGTCCAATTTTCTTCAAATTTTGTATATAGGTTCATTGTGATAAGGTTCTTTCCTGATTAGTTTTGGGGGTTCATAGGTTAAGTATAAAGGGGCTAACGGGGGGGGGGAAATCCTCCCCCTTAATTTAGATAAATGAATTTTTCATGCAGAGTTATCCGATTTTCTTCCACTTTTGTTTATAGGTTCCTTGTGATAAGGCGCTTCACTGATTAGTTTTGGGGATTGATTGGTTAACTATAAAGGGAGGGGGGGAACGGAGGGCTAACCCCCCTTAATTTGGATAAATGGTTTTTTCATGCAGAATTATCCAATTTTCTTTAAATTTTGTATATAGGTTCATTGTGATAAGGTTCTTGATTAGTTTTAGGGGTTCATAGGTTAAGTATAAAGGGGGTAACGGGGGGGTTAATCCTCCCCCTTATTTTAGATAAATTATTTTTTTCATGCAGAGTTATCCGATTTTCTTCAAATTTTGTATATAGGTTCATTGTGATAAGGTTCTTTCCTGATTAGTTTTGGGGGTTCATAGGTTAAATATAAAGGGGGTAACGGGGGGGGGGTTAATCCTTCCCCCTTATTTTAGATAAATGATTTTTTCATGCAGAGTTATCCGATTTTCATCAAACTTTCTATATGGGCTCATTGTGGTAAGGGGCTTCCCTGATTAGTTTTGGGGGTTCATTGGTGAAGTGTAAAGGAGGGAAACGGGGGCTACCCCCCCCCCTTAATTTTGATAAATGGGTTTTTCATGTAGAATTATCCAATTTACTCCAAATTTTGTATATAGGCTCATTGTGGTAAAGCACTTCCCTGATTAGTTTTGGGGGTTCACTGGTAAAGTATAAAGGGGGGAACGGGGGGGACTAACCCCCCTTGATATAGATAAATGGGTTTTTTAAGCAGAATTATCCGATTTTCTTCAAATTTTATATATATGTTCATTGTGATAAGGCGCTTCTCTGATTAGTTTTGGGGTTCTTTGGTTAAGTATAAAGGGGGTACGGGGGGCTAACCCCCCCCTTAATTTAGATAAATGGATTTTTCATGCAGAATTATCCGATTTTTTCAAATTTTGTATATAGGTTCAATGTGGTAAGGCGCTTCTCTGATTAGTTTTATGGGTTCATTGGTTAATTATAAGAAGGAGAAACGGGGGATGGTTCCCCCCTCTTAATAATATTGTCGATTTCTTCATTTTTCGAGGGCTTATTTCAAATTCTTTGAAATAAGAATATAATTTACAGTTAGTGTGAATAGCCTGTGAGCTCAATGCCGTCAGTTTAACTGGGCAGTTTTCTTTTATTTATTTCTAAAACTTCCCTTCCCCTTCTCCCCTTGGGGCTATTTTCAATGATGTCAAAAATCTGTCCTCCATAAATTTTCGGCCCTTTTCCTAGAAGTCATAATAACTTTAAACGGATTCGATACGTATCGTAATTAAGAAATGATGGGTTTTTTTTTTTCTGTTTTCACAAAAAGCCTCCCATTTCTCCCCTCCCCCTTGGTTCGATTTTTCCCATTCACGAATTGTACTGAGATTTTCTGTCCTTTGATTTTATGTGTCCGTTTGGAAGAGATTTGTGCAGAATTATGGGAGTTATCTTGTCCATAAAAAAGTGACATATATATATAAAGTTTTCAATTGGGGGTGGTGTTTGGTTTCTGGGAGTCATAATCGGCGTAGATCTTTGAAATTTTTTCAAAAGTTCCAACTTAAGGTAGAATGTAATAGGTATATAGTATTTCTTACGAAATCTACCTAAAAATTACTTCGTGCTTGATCGTATGCTGGATTATAATTAATTTAAACAAGTTAAAAATTGTACGTGAAATGTGACAAATGAGGTTCGTTCGTACTCTAGCTAGTTATATAAATATTCAGATCGTGATGATTTTTAATTCTGTGAAATGAATTCTGTCGTCTCAAGATTCATTTCTGTCATAAAATAAGTATCTCGGTCGCTTGACGATTCAAACTCAAAAGCTCCTCCTATATATCAAGAAAACATCAATTTAAAAAAGAAAATTCAAATTTCTTAATAAATGTTTTTATTAATATTTTCTAAAGTTTGGATTCGATTTTCATAAAATTTGAAATGTCTCGACAAAATTCTGCAAAGATAATATAGCTTCAATTTCAAATCATTCGTTTGGGTATAGTTTTTGCGTTGTTTTATGCAGACGGACGGACAGACAGACAGACCAGACGACAGTAGGTGCAACGTATTTATATAATTACGAACGCACCTAAACAGTAATTAAAAAATGGAATACGATAATGGATTGTACGAAGATTAAGTGTCTCTCTCTAGTTTATAATATTGAAATTGACTGATTCTGTCGTGAAACACGCATTTCTTGAATACTAAGGACAGTGGCGTAGCCAAGGGGGGAGGTCCAGGGGGATCCAGACCCCTCCCGAACGAAAGACTGGTTTACCGAATCATGGATACAAAAACAGTAAAAGCTGCTAAGACGGAATCGCTCAGAACATATGAACAATTTCGTTTTAGACAGCTGTCCGTCTTATCAGGTATAATTTAAAGGTATGTCTTTCGTAGGGGCTATGAAGGTTCTCCGTTTAAGAAAGGTGTGCATTAACAGAAGTGTAATTTATTGTACACTATGTATTGTTCGTTTCGTCGAGATACTCAAACTCTTCCGTTTAAAACAGGATTCCGTTATCGAAAACTTCCCCTATACATACTGTGTGTTGATAAGTACACTAAAACTGATTAAGACGTCATCGCCGCTGTGAAAAATCCCGTTTCAGACAGGCTTTCAGTGGATTTAATTGTGTAGTAATCCATATCAGGACCCTATGTAATGCTTTCTCTTAAGGCAGAATTTTGTTATAGACAGGTTCCGTTTACACAGATTTTATTATTCTCATAAAAAGGTATATTTATATAAATACAGCAATACTTGGGAAAACAGCACCTACCTCTAACGGAATGCGGATTTAAACGGAAGTATTCCTTGGTCCCATTTAAAAGAATACACCTGCTAAGACGAAAACCTGTGTAAAACGAAACATTTTATGATTCTCTGCGATTTTATCTTTGTAGGTTTTACTATATAGATAATTTGGAGGAAAATTCTGGACCCCCTCCAAAAAGAAATTCTGGCTACGCCACTGACTAAGGAGGAATGAAAATCTGTGTTTTTGAGACTCTGTTTTTCATCATTTCACTAAAATAAATGTGGTGCTGCCATCTTCTGTTAAATATTAAAATTACTTTTTTCTTGTGTGAAATTTAAGAATGGACGAGAATTATCATTTGGATCGGGTCGTTTTAAGACATTTATAATATCCGGAAATTTTGAAGTGGTGGAAAAAAAAAGTTTTTTTTTTTCTGGAAAATTTAAAAACTTGTAAAAATTCCTAGCAACGGGCATTCTAGCAATACTTTTTGAAACTATAGCTTGTAAAGTCTAGACTATAGAGTGTGTTTCATATTGAAGTTGTTTAATTATATCTTTATGCTTATTATATACTTATGATATACTTATTTTAGGACAGAAATGAATCTGCAGACGACGTAATTCATTTCACAGAATTAAAAATCATCCAGATCTGAATATTTATATAACTAACTATAGTACGAACGCACCTCGTTTGTCACGTTTGACGTACAATTTCCAACTTGTTTTAATTATATAAATATACATTTCCTGCATGGAACTGGAAGAATAAATTCTATAATGTTCTCGGCTCCATTTTTAGGGTTAAAAAAGTTAAAAACGGAACCATTATACGATCACTGCTGTGTCTGTCCGTCTGTCTGTCGCAGCCCTTTTTCTCGTAAACTATGGGACGTGGAAAGTTCAAACATGGGAAAGTTATAAATCCCTTTTTTAACTTCATATTTTCAGATTATGAGCCATTTACAAATATGGGTACTTCTCTATTATCCCGTCGACCACTTTTCATAACAAAAAACCATCGCCCAACTGCAAGATGAAACGCCAAAAAGGCAGTCCCATTGACTTGCTGTGAAAAGCATTCTATGTGTTTGTTATGTCATCCAGTGGTGTTTAATTCGACATTTGCATGTGCTTTTCATTCTGTTTTACTGATTCATTTGTTATTTCATTCATTCAAATAACAATTGTGTCCTTCAATTCTCATATTTTATTTATTTATTTATTTTGATATTCCAATGGCAACGTTCTCCCGTTTATTGGGCGTTACAGTTGGGCGATCGTTTTTTAACACTTTCCAACCTAGTTGAAAAGTGTTTATGACTTCGGTTTGTCTGGCCGGATGGCCGTCTGTCCGTGCTCTAACTCCCGTAAATAGGCTCGGATTGCTCTGCCATTTTTATATGTTATTGTCGTTATCTATAGCATGTTCCCTATTTCAACGGAAGTGTGTAGCACTTATAGTTTTTTTACAGGGACACTCAAAAGAATTCCGTTACATTGCGGTCTATGGGGAAAAATCATTTGCGGTTTATTTAAATAATGTTTCACTATTTTAAACGCATTGAAATTTATATAGATCACTAAGGTGCATGACAAAAGGCTTACTACAGAATAGTGTGTGTATAGCAGTCATCGTTCATTGACAGGGACACACAAAAGAATTCTCTACTGTCTGTTAGCAATCATTCCTGGAAGTGTGTTTTAAGTTGCTGAACGCAATTTAAAATTGAACTCACTTTTTGTTTATTACGTGGTGTGTATAAATTCTGTAGATCCTATACAGGGCAGCACAAAAGGTCGCGAACACATTTCCGTTTTTTGATAGAAAGTCCAGAAGGAGAATTTTAAACTGTGCTACGCGTTTCCTAAGTAAACTAAAATTTAGCATCCTAAGTAGTATATATACAAATCTTTAGATCCTATACAGGGCTGAATAAAAGTATTCGGATATTTTTCCAAATATTGTATATGTTGGAAATATATGATGGAAATTCCTGAAATTACGTTTTTTAATATGTTATGCGTTTTCCAAAATGTTTACTTAGATGTTATCTTTCAGATTATTATATTATTATCAGATTTGTAAAATTATTTTGGAAGCGTTGGAAAGTGTTACATAATCTATGCTTGACGGGTGATTTTTTGTTCTTGTTTGTTATGAAAAGTGGTCGACGGGATAATAGAGAAGCAACGAAAAAATTTATGGGGCTAATTAAGTTACTTGAAAAATTGAAGTTTTATTTTTATATATCGTGCAGGGTAGCATGTGAAATATGTCGTAACATCGAACACAAAAATACGTTTTTTTCTTTTTCTTTTAAATTTAGGTATTTTATTTTCAGAGATATCGTTGAAAATACACAGCAAAAATATGTCCCTCCCCCCCCCCCTCCCTTCTCCATTTCCGAATCTACTGAAACTAAAATTATGAAAAAATGAGGGGTAGTAGAAGTTTATTTAAACCTTGCAGGAAATTATAGAGATTTTTCCTAGGTTATAGATTTTGAGAAAAACGCATTTTTCCGTTACGCACAAATTTTACTTTTCGGGACCAGAGAGTTGACAGGGACGGTAGCGGTATCTATCGACGCATAATCATCTAAGGATATTGAATAATGATTTTCGAAAAAAAAAGTCGTTAATTAGCGGATATATTAATTAAGTTACTTGAAAAAGAATTATGTATCGCGTAGGGTATCGTTCGACAGATCTCGTAATGTCGAACTCAAAAAATATTTGTTTTAATTTTTGGTATTCTATTTTCAGAGAGATCGTCGAAAGTACTGGGGAAATATCCCCCCCCCCCCCACTTATTTCTTAATGTATTGAAACTAAAATTATGAAAAAATTAGGGGTACTAGGAGTTTACTAATTAATAAATAATAATTAATAAATCCAATGTAGGGAACAATTTGAGCGGCTAGTTATACACCAACTCGATCGATCTATATCTATCCGTATCTACATTCGAATTAAAATATGTGGGGTGCTGCCATCTTCTGTTTAATACTAGAACTAAACTTCTCTTTCTTTTGAAAATTTAAAAATGTACGAGAATTATAATCTTGATCGGGTCGTTTTCAGAGGTTTAAAATATACAAAAATATTAAAATGTTGAAAAAACGTTTTTTTTTTTCTGTAAAAAATAAGAAAAAACTGTAGCAACACGTTTTGAAAACACAGCTATAAATTCTCGAAGAGTGAGTGCGGCAACCGGCTATTCCAGTAGCTAGGAAAATTTAGCGCACCTAGAAGTCTGTAAATTTAGATTTAGGTAGTCCAAACCCTCTCCTGGTATACCTGAGTGTCAGAATTTTAATATTTTAATTATTTACTAAAATATTAATTAATATTCACAAAGAACTCTCATCAAAAATACGCTTTTTCTCTTGGGTTGGTTGGTTGCATTGCATCGATTCTTCACAGAAGTAATTAAATAAACCAGAGTAGCGATGCATAGATAAGGATTTCTAACTAAATAGTGTCAATATGGATTGAAGTTATCAGCGTAGAGCCATGCGAATGTTGCGCCACCTGCACATGACAAATTACACATACGTCCCCCTGATTGAAATATTTTCCAGGCACATTTTTCTTCATGACAATTAGTCGGGTTTAAGTTTTTTTTTTTTTTTTTTTTTTTTTTTTACATGACATATATTATTACAATAGATATTGTTAATACAGAAAACTTTATTTAACAGATTCTTTTTAGGTGCGTTCGTAATTATATAAATAATAACAACGCAAAAACTACCCAACCGAATGGTTTGAAACTTAAGATATAGTATCTTTGCATAATTTTGTCGAGACATTTCAAATTTTATTAAAATCGAATCAAAACTTTAGGAGATATTAATAAAAATATTAAGAAGTTTGAATTTTTTAAGAAAATTGGTTCTTTTTTGTGTATATTTAAAATATAATATACTTTTAATGTATTATTGAGACGATAATGAATCAGTATTACTTTAATGACGAACACAGAGCTCGAAGCCGCAGCGGTCGTCCGATGATCTCATAGCCCCCCTAACCCAACCCTTTCCCCTTTTTGGTGCATTGAATTTGTGGAATTTAGCGTTTAAAGTTTCTCGGTATTAAAATCGACTTTTAAAGAGTGCGGTCAAACGACGAGGAAAGGGTATGAGGACGTTGCGAGGGTTGCCCGCCGCGGCTTCCGCGAATTCACCGTCATCGGGGGTGGGTAGGCTGGGAGACCGTCTCAAAGTCCCGACACACTTGGCCGTACTCTTTAAAAGCCGAATTTCAATACCGGAAAAATTTAAACGCTAAATTCCACAAATTGAATGCATCGAAAAGGGGAAAGGGTTGGGCTCGGGGCTATGATGTTATAGGACGACCGCTGCGGCTTCGAGCCCTGTATTTGTCTCAATAATAACTCATTATAGTAATAAGTAATTTCAACAAAGTGACTAGCGAGGAAGAAACACAACATCAGTAACTGAGGATGCCTCGGACCAAGAAGTGAAAACATTTTTTAAAACTTTTTATTGTTAATATATTGACCAGACGTAATGTAATTTGAAAGTGTTTTTTGAAGCTTTTGGACACGTTTTTAGGTGCGTTCGCAATTATATAAATACGTAGCACCTATAGTCGTCGCTTGGTCCGTCCGTCTGTCTGTCTGTCCGCATATAACAACGCAAAAACTACCCAACCAAATGGTTTGCAATTTAAAATATATTATCTTTGCAGAATTTTGTCGAGACATTTCAAATTTTATTAAAATCGAATCAAAACTTTAGGAGATATTTGTTAGGGTAGTTTTTTTTCACTTATTCTAAATTTTCCATATTTTCTTTATTTTTTCTATATAAGTTGTAGCCCCCCCCCCCTCCTTTTATAATAATCGTAATGTTTTTTATTTAATATTCTCTTTATTTTAGTCTGAAATAATAGAGTTAAAATACCTTTTCTTTCTTTTAAATGTCTAAGCTAAAACAAATTCATTGTCTCTTTTACTTAAAATCATAATTTTTATATTTCCCCTGTAAGTTATAATTTCACTGGGGTGGTCTTGTTACCATGGGAAATTTCCAAATGCTCTCGGACACTTGGGCAATAAAAATCCATTTCCCAGACAACGTATATTAGCTTGTATTGTCAGGAGTTTTATGACTTTAGCGGTGTTGGTCGCCTTAATCTGCTCTGTAGATCTTTCGTGGAAAAAGCAGGACTCGGGCGGCAGATAGTGGCCCGTATTGTTAAAGTTTTATTATTCGTTTTTACGAGCCCAATTATTCCGTTTTATGTAAACAACAGTTCACGTGGGAGGTCGAAAGAAGGGAGCGAAAACGGAACAGCTGTACACATGCCATCACCCCTATGCGAAGTAGTTCCACCCGCGAGAGAGAGCGACGACCAATGGTTTTACGTAACGTATTCGCGGGGAATGTTTTTTTTTCCTGGTATAGTTTAGCGCGGTAGATTGTAGCCTGGGAGATACGGTATATGAGTTTTTTAGGGGAAGGCTGGGACCTTTCCTCTCCACCCCCCCCCCCCTGGAGTTTTCATGGTGGTGGCCAGAGAATTTGAGAGGCATTCGAATGTAAATTGAAGAGATGGTAGCTAGAAAAATCATGCCTCGTGCCGCGAGGAATATTATGGATCCTGATGCTGAGAATAAAAAGATATTCTGATCGAGAAACTAGCGAGTCGCTATTGTAGTGGTGTTTGAAATCAAGATTTTTGCCATCGGGAGCTGTGATGGTTGAGAGTGTTTGTCGTTGAAGTCGGTGGTCATTCGATATTAGTAAAACGTAGATCCGGATGACTTAAAGATTACTCTAAAGATCAGTGCCACTTGGAGTCTCATCGACTGGTCCCTTTTGTATTCGCAAACGGAATTGTCAGAAGATGCACTGTCAAATGCCTACTTCATACTATTCATGGAAGAGTAAAGATTGCTCTGAGAGTCGATGTTGCTGAAATATCTTCGAGAAATACCTTCTTGTTCTTTTGTTTTTCAAAAATAAAGTAGACTGCCAACCCTGGAACATTATTAACTCACCTATTACGGCTGATAAATCCCAGTCGTACGAATGCTGAACCTGCAAGTAAAATTTTGGTAAATATTTTTATTTTAATGAATAAGTGTTTTTGATTATTACTATTATTCTACATGAATATGTTTTGATACACCTGTGTATAATTTAGATCACCTGTTGTCATACAAACTAACCTAACACCTATAAATTTAAATATGTTGGTGTTTTATTTAACATTTTTTTTTTTTTTGTTAATAAAAATCAAATTCGTGGTGATATTCTGTCTGTGACTTATTTGTATGCATCATAGAAATTCATTTGTTTTTTTTTTTCTACATTTAACATTATTATTTAATGAATAATGAATTTTGTTTAATTATTTAAACAATCAGAGAAAGTAATTATTTAATATTTAAACCTTGCTAAATTTAATTCACTCTGATTGTGACTTCAGTTAACTTTCCTTCATCAACTAAAATTAAATAAGTAAAATTTAAATTCTTGATTTGTTTCTAAAAATGTTTACTAATTTGGTTTTCCTTAAATATTAAATTGCTTCTTCTAAATATTGTGAAGTACCTTTTATTTTCCTCTATAAAGAAAGAGATTTAATAAATAAAATAAATTTAACCTACTTTTAATTGAAGTAAAAGAGTTGTAGATAACTGTAAAAGAAAAATTTTATATTAACTATGTTTAATCCTTAAAGTTTTTTAGCTGCATTTAAGGTAATTAAGTTACACCAAATTCTTATTAAAAAGGAAAACTATGTTTTATCTAGTTACTCTTGGTTTGTTACTAGCCACTATACAAAATCACTCGCATGGTTCTGGCAAATTGGTACATTGATATGATCATGTTTTGTAAATTTAATTAATTATCTATATCCTTATTTTAATTAACTTCTTTCCCCTTTTTTTTTTTGTGCCTTTCAAATTCTGGAAGGATTGCTGGACCCTTTTTTTGTTTTTTTTTATTCAAATCTGTTCTATAAAGTTTTAATGAATTTCATTTAATTTACCATAACAATGTTCCAATTCGTCAAACCACTTGTTGGGTATAAGCGGTATGGTGATAAATGAGAATTTTGTTGATACCTTTTGGCAAATTTATTCATTTACTTAATAAATTTTTAGTTATTCAAAATTTATTTGGTTTGTTTTGTTTATAGCATCTCTCTGTTTTGATTTTTAATTAGTAATTGTGAAAAATTGTTTCAATTTCTGAAATCAACAAAATTCATTCTTTTGGTTATTTATCACTTTATCAAATACCCCAACAAGAAAATGGTGCCGTGTAGAAACATTCCTGCGGTTACCAAGAATTAAAACTTTTGTTTTTGACTGTAAATTTTGTTTTACATTATATAATTGGAGCAACTGGGTATCGGTTTTTACTTATTATGAAATTGTTTACATATATTTGCCTAGAAAAAGTTTTCTCTATATATTTTTAAATATCTAGTCAACTATAATATTGATATTTTTAAAATTTGTATAATGAAACTGGTGATGTTCTTGTGCTACAGAGTTTTATAATCCCCATTTTTCCCCTTTTCTGCCTTCTATTTTTATTTTTTTTGGGAGTTCTGTGTATCTATTTGACTTAATTATGGCCAAAGGAGATCCTACTAAGGAGCTGGTAGAGCTCCAGAAAAAAAATTCGTTAGTTGACAACTTGTGCAACATACCACCATTTAATGGAGAGGCTAGCTCAGTCTCATTTACTGACTTTTCAGAGAAACTGGATAGTCTCTCCACCCTTTTTGCTTGGGATGATAGTGAGAAAAAATTTGCCCTCCTTAACCGCTTGAATGGTACTGCGGCGAGATTAGTTAAGCCCCACAAAGATAAAACTAGTGCGGAATTATTAAGTATCTTAAAAAATAAATTTGTCCAAACACCTACTCCTGATGTTGCACTTGCCAAATTTCTCAACTTTAAGCAAACTCCAGGTATGTCAGTGCAAGAGTTTTTTGATGCTGCATCTGACCTCTCATCAAAGGCACTCGTTATTGATGGAGTAGATGATGCCATTGTCAATAAAAGCCGTGAAGCCATGTTGCATTCTATGCTAATTAACAACCTTGCACCTGAGATCAGAAAGGGTGTCATCACCAAAGATCCCAAAACCCCACAGCAAATTTTAACTTTTGCTCTCCTGGAGGAAAGAGCGTGCCGCAGTGTAAATCCTTTTTACACTTTACATGAGGAACCAAATCCCCTTCTATTTCAACAAAATTTCCCGCAGAATCTAGCTTGTGCAGCTACTCAGCCACCTAGGGACAACAATGCAGAAATAGAAACCCTTAGAATACAAATTGAGGCTCTAAATTCCAAACTTGACAACCTAATAAGTGATAAAAGCAGAGAGAGAGAGGTGCAGAGCCAGGAAAGAGTGCCCAGTAGAAGTATTACTTGTTTTTATTGTTCCCAACCCGGTCATTATGCTAGAGACTGCCCCCAGTATGTGTATAATTTTAATAGGAGCAGAGGCAACAATTTTAGGAGCAGGGGAGGATATGAAAATAGTTACCGGGGAAGTTACAACAGGAGAGGAAACTTCAGGGGAAACAGAGGAAATAATTACAACAGCAACAGAAGTGGTAGGAACAGAGTACAAAATTATGCAGAGGGTCAGCAAGCAAATGATGCAACTAATAACCCCACTGGTGCAGAAAATAGTAATTTAAACGGGGATCGGCTGAATCAGAGGTAGTCGAACTGATTCCAAAAAAGGCCACCGACCCACCTGCGGTATATAGTGTTTTTTCTCCGCAGTCTTATAACTTGCCAACTGCCAGTATACTTATAGGTAATACTAACATAACTGCCCTTTGTGACTCAGGTTCTGCGATTAATCTTTTAAGCAGTGTAATTTTGAACTCACTCACAGACTATAATGTGCAACAATGTTCTGACAGTAACTGGAGAACAAGTTCCTCTTACTGAAAAAGTAGTTATGAATTTTAAATTCCATAACACCCAATGCCAAACTGTTTTTTTTGTAGTGCAGGGCAAGTTGGCGAAGGAATTTGATGCCATTCTAGGTATGCCCTTTTTGAAACAATACAATGCAATCATTGATTGTGCCACAAATACTGTTTCTCTTCAAGCTTCGGAGCAAACAAATCCCGCTTACCCCTCCTTGTACCAAAAACAGTAGTGTGTGTTTAGAAGAAACAAAGGTAAACAAACAAGGTAAGAGTAGTGACCCATGCATGCAATGTTATGAATTACCTGTATATAATAATCCTATTAATGTGTATAATTGTGCTAAATGTAAATGTATGTGTAATGTAAATAATAACAATTCTAGTGTAAATACTTGCAAAAATAACTATCCCATAGATCATAAAGTTGAAACTGAGGCTAAATTGATAGCAAAAAGTAGTACCCCTGACTATTCGAAAGATATTGAAATAAGAAACTGTGCAGAGAAAATTAAATTAGGGAATAGTAGGGAGATAAGGAAGGTTCATCACAGCCAGAATAATAGTGACGAAGAAAATAATGTTGATAAAAGGTGTAACAGAGTATGTGATGAAAGTAATAGTGATTGCCAGGTTTTTATGATGGAAGAATTACCGGGTGGTACTACTGGTGATAAAATTGCTTCGGGAAATAGTAAACATTGTGAGGAAAATTTTCAAAATTTTGAACAATGTATTTCTCAAATCAAATCAGAATTTTATAGTGTAAATAATGTAAATGCAAATATTGGGGAGCAGTTTAGTGATAATTCTGAAAATTCTGAAATGGGTAGTTATGAATTTACTGAAAATGAGGAAATGCAAGCAAATAATATTAGTGAAAATACAGGTAAACATGATGTTGAGAAAAAGGCGTGTAATATCAGTATGGCATCTTTGTGCAATAAACTTGAAATCCCAGCCCAGTCTAAAATTTTAGCTAAAGTCAGATGTACGAAGGAAAATTTCAATGACAAGGATAGTATTTTAATGTTAGAGCCCTTTGCTAAGAATTTACATGCAGGCCTCTTAATTTCTAGATCCATTTGTACCCAAGAACATGGCCTATGCCTATCCTTTGCTAACTTTTCTGATAACAATATAGTATTAAATAAGGGTACTTTAGTAGCAAAAGTTCAAAAATGTATTGATAATTCTAACGTAACCCCAGATAATTGGAATTTAGCATGTAATATCAATACTCCCCCTCCAATTGCAGATTTTGACCATGCCGACCTCAGTTGGAGTTCCGAAATTAATTTAGACCCCTTAAAATTAAAAATGCAAGAATTTTTACAAGAAAATAAAGATGTTTTTGCTGCGTCTGTCTTAGACTTACCCGGCTGTGACACCATACCCCATTCAATTAATCTAACTTCAGAAAAACCGGTTAAATGTAAAGCATATAGAGTCCCCCATAACTTACGACAGGAAATGGAAGATCAACTAAATATTTTACTACAGGCCAATATAATTTCCCCATCTATTTCAGAATTTGCTTCGCCGGTCATTCTTGTGAAAAAATCAGACGGATCGTACAGACTGGCTGTTGACTTTCGAAAATTAAATAAAAATCTAATGAAAGATGCCTACCCCATACCAAACATCACAGACTCAGTTGACGCCCTATCAGGCTCAAATTTTTTTTCCACATTAGACTTAACTAGTGGATTTTTTCAACAAACTATCCGTCCCGAGGATAAATATAAAACAGCTATTATTACTCACAAAGGGTTATTTGAGTGGAATCGAAACTGTTTCGGACTTTCGAATTCGGGAAACAGCTTTCAACGACTTATGTCTGCAATTTTTGGTGATCTAGGAAATTTGGGAATCTTAGTATACATCGACGATATAGTAATAGCTTCTAAAGATGTCGAATCCCATATAAATAAACTTAAGCTTGTTTTTGAAAGACTTCGGCAACACAAGCTTAAACTCAAACCCAGTAAGTGTACATTTTTATCCGACAAGATCCAATACTTGGGCTTTGAAATCCAAAAAGGACGAGTGTCACCAACTGAATATTTATAGAACTAGCTGATACATCTGAATATTTATATAACTAGTTAAGATATTTGTATGAACAGTGTCATAAAATATATACTTAACTAGCTGTTTAACCCGTTCTACGCACGGGATATCATGAATTTAATTCTAAAACGTGCGTACGAACGCACCTCGTTTGTAACGTTTGACGTACAATTTCCAACTTGTTTAAAATTAAATCAATGTCTGCTGTAACACGTAGTGCAGGTAATTATTATTATTATAAAATTGTTGTTTGGACTGTAGAAATGTAACAATAAAGACACAAACACAGAGACGTTTCAAACAAGTGAATTTTTATAATTTATTTTCATAAGTTAGAAGGTCTTAGAAAATGCTCATATCATACACTCAACGCAAAAGAACGGGGAACGCATCCAATTCAAGAATACATACTGCAAAGAAAAAGGCATTTTTTCTTTTTTTTTTTCAATTACATCAGTCATTCATTGTAAAAACAAATTAAAAACATAGCCATCGAAACAAAACAAATGAAAAATCATAGTTATCGTATACAAAGTCATTTCAGAACAAATGAAAAAAAAATTTCACATTTCGATATCATGCACTCATACAAACATAACAAAAAAAAAACACGCATAAAGTTACGTACTAGAGCAGCGGTTCCCAAACTCTGGGTCACGACACGACCCACTGGTGGGTGATCATTCAAACCTTTCAAAGATGCATAACCTCAGCTGTTGCAATGGACAATATGTTCGAGGATATGAAAAATCGTCTGCTTGGGAAAAACATTCAGTGGAATCTTTAAAAATGTATAACCTCATCTGTTGCAAAGGACAATATTCTCCGTTTGGGTTCGAGGCTATGGAAAATCGTTTGCTTGGAATGGACCTTATGCACGCGACCTGAGGTCGAGGCTAAAATTCGTCTGCTGGCGGTATTTACTGTTGAACATTAGCATAGCAGTCTATGGAGTGTGAGTTATTAATGCTTGTTTGTTAAAAATACGCAAAATATTTTTGTTTTAGCTGTATTTATTTAATATATTGTAATATGAATTCAAAATGTTGTTCTCTATGCAAGAAAATTCCCTAAATTTGAAAAATTTTGGTGCAAAATTTATGCATTCAACCTGGGTCGAGGCTAAAGGCGTCTGCTAGTGGTATTTGCGCCTGCGCATACTGGCATTCTGGCGGTACAGTGGCGAGAATAACAGATTGAGCTCTGGCGTCTGACGTCACGTGCATAAGGTCGAGGCTAACGAAAAATAGCCTCGCATAAGGTCCATTAACATTCAGTCAAATCGTTTGGGTTCGAGGCTACCGAAAATTGTCTGCTTGGGATTAACATTCAGAACCGCGCCATTGAAAAGTATTGTGTTTATAAAATGGAAAGCTTATAATTTATTTTTATATCGGGTTTTAGAACTTTTCGGGAACAGGTATGGGTTATTCCTTTTCTCCACTTTAATGCAATTCTATGCACTTTTATTTTTAAGATAATAGTTGTTAATGTGTGAGATTTTTAACTAGTATGTCACAAAGTGTTACTTTATAACAGTGCTTAAATTGTTATTTAACATATGTTTAAATAATGAATTTTTATTCTTACTTAAAGTATTAACTGCAGACCAATCAAGTTTGCGTTCACTTAATTTTAGAGTTTTCTTATTACTTACCCATCATACGTAGTATAGGGTAAGTCTTGTAATCGTTTTAAAAATCGATTTTTTTTTTTTTTTTTTTTTTTTTTTTTTTTTTTTTTTTTTTGACGGATTGACACGTTTCACACACTGGAGATTACAAACAACATTTTTAGATTTTTTTTTCTATTTTTTTGGCCGTCCGTCTGTGTGTAACGCTCTATCTCCCGAACCAATTGAGATAGAGACTTGAAATTGGGTATGTACATAGTATGTCATAATGGTAAGAAGCTGATTGAATTTCTGTCACCTCGAGGATCCGGAACTCTACTTTTTGGGACTCTCGAAAGAGTCTTTCTGATAAAAAGTGTATAAAAATTTTCGAAATGGTTTATTTTAAGGAATGATTATAAAAGACACTAAAAAAAAACATAAATTTTGCATAAAGCATGAAGTCGATCGGATCATGAGTGGCAGAGACTATTGGTCATCCTCTTTTCCACACGCTTCGATTTTTCATGACCCTTTATTTCATCCCAATTTCAATTCAAAGCTATATTTCAATTGGAAATGAGACGCTTCATCCGATGCAATAAACCGCTATAGTTAAGAGGATTATTGTTTTTGGAGTTATAGGGATGTTTCTTTTAAGCCATTCAGTCATCGAGCCTATAAAGTTTAGGACGTCATCGAGACACGATTTTATTCGAATTGCAATGCATTTTATAAGTAGTTGACACATGTTTTATTTTAATATTTTACATTATGCATATCCATGATGGGTAAGTATGGCGGTGGCCCCCAACAACTAGTTTAAATATGTGCTCTTATTTATTATAATTTATATTAAATACAATTTTTTTTCCCTTCAATTGTTTTAGGTGGGTCGCGTCACAGTTAAAGTTTGGGAAACCGCTGCGGTAGTCGGGTGAACAAACAACTCGCGCGACTGAATAACAAACATCATCAACAAACCAACACTTTCTAAAAGGAATATATCTAAGTGGAATTAACAAAGTGTGTGTTTTATTTATTCATCATCATTATTATTTGCCACTTGTGTTTCACTGTCATATCACAAACATGCAAAGACCCTTTTTATTATTATTGTTATTTTTTAAATGATATGTTAACAAGTCACTTGGAGCGATAAACGTATCTTTTCCCCCCGCATAGCACTTTTCTCGCCAATCGTTGATTCCTAAAATCGCCAACTTGTCAGACTTTTCGCCTGCATTTCTTTCAACGGAAGTTGAACTCTTACGATTGAAAAGAAGTTAGCTAAAATTTTTGTTTGTTTTTTGTACAATGAACAGTGATTTTAGAATTTTGATTTAATCAACTGTGTAAGTACACTGGCGGGAGGAAAAAAAAAAGAACTGTTAAATACAGAATGCGCCAAAATTCATTAAAAATGTAAATTAAAAAAAGAAATGTGACTGATGGCATCATGTAAACTGATGTCATTGAGCTCACAGGCTATTCACACAAATTGTATAGTATAACTCTTATTTCAAAGAATAATGCCCCTCGAAAAATAAAGAAATCGACAATAAATTAAGGGAGGTTACTCTGCCGTTCTTCCCCCTTAATTAACCAATAAACCCCCAAAACTAATCAGGGAAGCGCCTTATCACAATGAACCTATATACAAAATTTGAAGCAAACCATATAATTCTGCATAGAAAACCAATTTATCTAAATTAAGGGGACAGATCACCTATAAAATGGTCAAAAATTCAATTTCAAGGTTTTGATGTCAGTAAATAGTGCATTTTATTCTGAGTAAAAAGGTACCAATGATTTTCAGAGGCGATAATTATTGACGAAGATATAAAGTAAAACGCAATCGTCATTCTTTGTTTTTGAATGGGGAGTGAAAACTTTAAATCCATTTAATTCACAACAATGATTTTCAAAACGATTTCTCCAAAAATAATTTAGATAGAACCTCAATTTTTTTCAAACTTATTAATATTGTAACAATGAACAAAATGAACTAGAATCTTTTAATTCGGTCAATAAATTAAAAAGTAATTAACTGTAATTAAATTGAAAACGCATTTTGAATGCGCTTTTCGATGAATTACAGTTAATTATTTTTTAATTTATTGACCAAATTAAAAGATTCTAGTTCATTTTGTTCATTGGTACAACATTAATAAGTTTGAAAAAGATTGAGGTTCTATCTAAATTATTTTTGGAGAAATCGTGCGCGCAAGTTTGAAAATCATTGTTGTGAATTAAATGCATTTAACGTTTTCACTCTCCATTCAAAAACAAAGAATGACGATTGCGTTTTACTTTATATCTTCGTCAATAGTTATTGCCTCTAAAAAACATTGGTACCTTTCTACTCAGAATAAAATACACTATTTACTGACATCAAAATCTTGAAATTGAATTTTTGACCATTTTAAAGGTGATCTGTCCCCTTAAAGGGGGTTTTAGCCCCCCCCCGTTCTTCCCAATTATGCTTAACCAATGAACCCCCAAAACTAATAATGGAAGCATCTTATTACAATGCACCTATATACAAAATTTGAAGCAAATCGGCTAATTCTGAATGAAAAACCCATTAATCTAAATTAAGGGGGGATTATCCCCCATTCCGCCCCTTTGTACTTAACCAATGAACCCCCAAAACTAATCAGGGAAGTGCCTTATCACAATGAACTTATGAACAAATTTGCATGAAATCGGAAAATTCTGCATGAAAAACCCATTAATCTAAATTAAGGGGGGATTATCCCCCCATTCCTCCCCTTTATACTTAATCAATGAACCCCCAAAACTAATCAGGGAAGCGCCGTATCACAATGAACTTATAAACAAAATTTGAATCAAATCGAAAAATTCTGCATGAAAAGCCCATTTATTTAAATTAAGGGGGATTATCCCCCCCATCCCCCATTTGATACTTAACCAATGAACCCCCAAACCTAAATAGGGAAGCGCCTTATCACAATGAACCTATAAACAAAATTTGAAGCAAAACGAATATTTCTATCAAGAGTTATTGCGTTACGTACATACGGAACGGGCGGGCAAATTAGCTCTCAGGCTTTGACAGCCTGTGAGCTAAAAATTTAAAAAATCATTAAAAAAAAAACAAATGATGCTAAAAAATTGCGTTTTGCAATAATGAGACTAGAGGAAGATCGGAATTTTTTTTAATAACATAAAAAAATGTGGTTCAAAAAATTACCGATAGGTGGCACTGGTATGCACAATATGAAGTATGTACAATCAAATTACATTAGTTTTTTTAATACTAATTCTTTTAATTTTTCCGCCAGTGTACTTGTTTTCGACCGAACAATTCAATTTCTTGAAACACAATCGATATCCACTACTATCCTCTACCACGTGTGTTTATATTTTTACAAAGTGTTTTGATTGATATCTACTAAACTCTATAATGTACACATATCCGAACATTCCTCAACTCTATACTATGTACAACAATCGTTAAATTATTTCAGAAACTTAATATTTTATTCTTCGGTGCTGACGCATTCTCTGCGCCAAGCAGATACGCCGTTGATAACCCTTATACATTATCTTTCAACTTTACAACTGCACGGGTAATACTATATAGTTGCCATACATCAAATTAATTCCGGAGACCCGTTTTTAGCTTATAACAACATGATTGGTGTTCTCCACCCGTCCTATTCACCGGATTTAGCTCCCTGTGATTTTTTTCGTCGAAAATAAAATTTCCATCGCAAATAACGTTTATCACTAAAAGTCACCCGCCTCATGTTATGTGCTTATAAAAGCTAAATGACCATTTTGTATTATTTACCATTTATTCAACGTTTAAGGAATGCATATTAAATTGCTGTTTTGAACTCGATCGGCGATTGGGAGCCATTTATTTGGCGATCTATCTTTCTGGCACGGATAACATGTCAGCACCGAAAAAATCCCCGAGAAAACATCTCGGCACAGTTGCAACACCGTACATAGCTCATACAGGGTACATAAGTTCAACTTAATAATGGTTAAAAAGAGTTTCAATTAAATCTTTTTTTGTTTCCCTTCAACATTGTGATATGTTTTCATGTTCCAACTTCCGTTCCAGTCACATGCACATTTTTCAGACATGAATTGAAAAAGAACAAATAAACACCGTGCAAATTCATAGTTTACTTTGATGGGTTTTCACCGCTTTTCACATTGAAATCAACAGCCGAACATTCACTTCTTGGTCGACAGATGGCGCCACTGACATGTTCCGAGTCCGGCGTTTATTTACTTCTTTGCTAGCCGATGGAGACACATGCGACAGAATATCAAAGCTTTCTGGTCAAGAGTGGGGCGTTTTCTCCTTAGCAGATTCAGACACAAACTAGGGGAAATCGAAGCCTCGTTTTCTGATCAACAGATGGCGCCACTGTCTAGCGTTCATTTATTTGCGGCGTCCGCATGCGGTCCGTCCGCATGCACAGGCTAACGTTGATCGAAACCTATTATTCGGCTGCCTTATCAATAGATGGCGCCAGTTATAGTTTCACTTCTGGCACTCGTCGATTTCTTTTTTTGCCAACAGATGGAGACACACACACTACGGGAGATTGAACCCTCGCTTTCTGATCAATAGAAGCTGCCACTTGCATGTCTACAGCCCAGCGTTTATTCATTTCTTGTCAGTAGATGGCGACACATGCTATGGGAGATCAAAGCCTTGTTTTCTGATCAACAGATGGCAGCACAATCCAGCGTTTCTTTTTTTTCTTCGTCAGCAGATGGAGACACAGACTACGGGAGATCGAAGCCGCTAGAAGGACGAAGTACAAATTGATATAATTTCTGTTAGCACTATCAGAGTTTTTGTACAGGAACTGAGAATGTGGTGAGTCTATGAGTTAGTATAGGCTCGACGTTGTACAGAGAAGCAGAAGGGGGGAGGGGGCGTCAGTCTTATGTACAGAATCCTCTTTACGATTTAGGCACACGGGGGTGCAGGAAGCCTCCTGGAAAAACGGCGCATTCGAGCACATCTGAAATGACAAACAAGTGCTTGAAAAATATATATGCAATAGGATAAAACATATAAGGATAACACAAGAATATTTAATACAATTATTTAGGTTAACTAGGGGGGCTCGGCCCCCCCTGCTCACTACGCTCACCGACCCCCCGCGTAATCGCGCCCTAGCCAACCCCGGACGTAATCGGACGCGTTTCCTGTAAATTGTTTGAGTATTTTTCCATTTATAACAAAAAACATTTTCAACGCTGAGTTTGTTTTACCCTGTAAAAACAAATTTTCTTGTATTCGGAACCTAGCTAGATCTTTTTCTCGTGCTCGATTTAGTATAGGGGGCAAGTCTCGTGAAAATCTTCCCAGTTGTTTACGATATCATTCATAAATCGGAAAAATCCCTTGCTCGTTTAATATATATGAATAATCGGGAAAATCCCTTGCTCGTTTAATATATAATATGAATAATCCGGAAAATCCCTTGCTCGTTTAATATATATGAATTTTGCGACAGTAATTGGGTCGACAGGATAACCAACAAGTACCAATTGTATATAGAGTGTTACGAATATTGTAAATAGTTAGTGTTTGTGCTTAAAAATAATGTAAATAGTTCAATTAAGCTCTATTCATAAGGTAATATTAATTTTTGTTGCATTGCAATATCTCAATTTGTTGATTTTTTGCAAGCAAGTAAACGCTAATGGATTTCAATGGGAATCTATGGCAATTTGGCAAAATACTGTAAATAGCCCCAATTTGGCACCGTTTTTGGCCACCGAGTTTGGCGATATATCGCCAAATTTCGCGACAGACCCGGGTTCCTTCCCCTTGGTAACCCCCACCCCATAATAGCGCCCATCCTATCTAAATTCTCTACTTTCATGTTAATTCCCCTAAGAAAATTCAGAAAGCTCTGACCAATCAGATACGTTTTGCGATATCTACGCAGATTTTCATTGGTCCATTTCCAAACCAACACTTTTTTTTTGTATGTAGAAGGATTCATTTAATGGTAGACACGGGTACTTCTTTGTTGTAGGAGCCTTGTTGGCGCGACACAGACAGTTTTGAATTTGGCGAGAAAAGTAACATTTTCGAAAGCACTTTTTGGCGGCCTTTAATTACATTTTAAAATCTCACCAGTTGTCATATATGAAATAACGCTCAATTTATCAAATGCCACAAGCAACTTGTTTACTATTTACACCATTAAATCGTAGGCATTAAGGCGTAGCTCATTTAAAATTTACACAAATAATGTAATACGATAATTACATTAATAGTTGAATATAAGTAAGTTATAAGACATCTTAATTTTAAAAATTTTAAACACTGCCACCCGGACCCAATGTTCGTCGAAAAGTCCTTTTGGTGAAATGTTGGAAAGCCGTTAAATGTCTTTGGATGAAAAAAATGCGAAAGATTTTGATGGAATTGAGTTCATCAGAAAGCATTTCCCAGAACCGATGCAAAGTTTCGTTAGCGTGACGGTTGGAAATAGTCGGACCAAAATCGCACTGTCTTAACACGTGATTTTCATGTTTTTGAAAATCTTATTAAAACAGCAAATTTCTTATTTATTCCCAACCACTGGCAGAAATCTGCAAAATTCGCAAGTCTTCTTCTTTTGAAAATATCTTTGTACAAATAGGGTAGAAAGACACGAGTTCTGTAATGGACTTGAAACTAAAAGAGAGGATAGACAAAAGATATCCTACGGCTTCCTTGGATTACTAACATTGGCCGTGCCAAGGTATCGGAAGCAGATAGACAACACAATTCCCTTACAAACTGATGTTAAACACTTTAAGAAAGCTTCGACATACGTTCTTGTTTGCCAAACAAGAACCTTATTTTTCTGATTTCCATTTGTAAATAAATAAAATTTTCACTTTGAGACTGGTATAAAAATCGAGTCCGAAACCGCTTCTAGCTCGGGCTGAGCCCGCTTTTCGCACGTTCTTACTTACCATTCGGAATTAGAGCAACGAAGAAGAGAGCAGTCACGTGACTATTAGAGGATGACGCAGAAGGATCCTCTACACCCTTTAGGTAGGATGTTGTAAGGTGACGTCACTTCGGGACTTGAACCCGAACACTTCGGCTTGCTCCTCTCTCCCACAGTGTTGTGGCTTCTGGGCTTCGTGTTGTTGTTATTGTCATCGTTCTCTTCCTGTTTCTTCGTCTGCAAAAAAACATCGCATCGAAACATTTCAGTGATATCAATTTAATTAGAGAGATAATTTTTACCGATTGTTAATTATTATCGACCAAAAAACATCGCATTGAAACATTTCAGTGATAACAATTTCATTAGAATAGTCAATATTACCGATTGTTAATTATTAAACATAGCATTGAAACATTTCAGTGATAACAATTTAATTAGAATGGTCATTATTACCGATTGTTAATTATTAAACATCGCATTGAAACATTTCAGTGATGAAAATTTCATTAGAATAGTCTATATTACCGATTGTTAATTATTAAACATAGCATTGAAACATTTCAGTGATAACAATTTAATTAGAATGGTCATTATTACCTATTGTTAATTATTAAACATAGCATTGAAACATTTCAGTGATAACAATTTAATTAGAATGGTCATTATTACCGATTGTTAATTATTAAACATAGCATTGAAACATTTCAGTGACAACAATTTAATTAGAATTGTTAATTATTACCGACCAAAAAACATCGCATTGAAACATTTCAGTGATAACAATTTAATTAGAATTGTTAATTATTACCGACCAAAAAACATCGCATTGAAACATTTCAGTGATAACAATTTAATTAGAATTGTTAATTATTACCGACCAAAAAACATCGCATTGAAATATTTCAGTGATAACAATTTAATTACAACAATTTAATTACATTTTTATCTGGCGTTACAACCCGGTATACCAGATCGTGTGTATTAATAGTACTCCGGCATTAATAGCTGAGCCAGTTGTGTGCTTGACATTGTGTGTGCTTTATAATAAAATAATTTGTGTGTGTTTCATATTAAATTGTGCGCTTATAATAAAAAAAAAAGCGTGAATTTCATAATAAATTGCGTGTGTTTTTATAATAAAATAAACTGTTTCATAATAAAATAAAACTAAGATGGTGTTATCGACATGTTAGGCTTAACAGGTATTCGAATTTGCGCGAAAAGGGTGAAGAAAAAAACCCCGCTCCAACCCCAGTGCGTATGCTACATCTGTTCCACAAGATTCTTTAGTGACAGGTCTAAAAATTTTTTTTTGGTAATGATGTATTATGTAATAATTTTAAGGCCTTTTATCGTTAGCCCGCAACAAATGATAAATGGCCAAATATGCTGTGTAACTAAGCCTAACCATTAATAGACCCGATTATGTAAGATTTTGTTGTTATTTGTATAGATATGTTTGTGTTTATGAATTTTATCATCATTGATTATATTTAGTTATTTTTAAGTAACTTTTTAAAGCTATTGTATTGCAATGTTAAAATACTGGCTATTTGTTAGTAGCTTATGTTAAAAGACTAGCGAGAAAAAAAGGGTTGGCGAGATTTAAAAACAAAATTGGCAATCACTGGCGCCCAGCTAACATATAAAAATAAAAGTGCCCAGTTAAACTGAGGGCTTTGAGCTCACAGTCTATTCACACTCATTGTATATTATACTCTTATTTCAAAGAATTTGAAATAAACACCTAGAAAAATAAAGAAATCGACACTATACTAAGGGGGGTTACCCCCCTCATAGTTAACGAATGAATCCCTTAAACTAATCAGGGAAGCCTCTAATTACAATGAATATATACAAAATTTGAAGAAAATCGGATCATTCGGCATGAAAAATCCATTTATCTAAATTAAGGGGGGATTAGCCCCCCGTTCCCCCCCTTTATACTTAACCAATGAACCCCCAAAACTTGCAGGGAAGCGCCTTATAACAATGAATCTATAAACAAAATTGTAATCAAATCGCATAGTTCTATCAAGAGTTATCGCGTTACGTACATACAGGGTGTTCTAGAAAGGACTCCCCAACTTTGAAATGACATAACTTCGAAACAGTGAGAGATAGAAATGTGAAACAAGTTGAATGTTAAACAGATAGGTCTGGAATTTGTTATACACGAATGTGAAAAAATAGTTCCAATATTGGATAATAGGTTGCAGCACAAGCACATGGAACTTTAAATGGTACTCAGAAGGACAGAAATTTCATTCGTGCGTCTGTTTCATTGCTGACACGTGTAAAAAAGTTGTATAGAATTAGAGAATAATTCGGAATTCAAGAATATCATGCCGTATTCACCATATTCCCCGGATCTGAATCCATGCGACTTCTTTTTGTGGGGTTACTTGAAGGACGCTGTTTATTCTAAGAATCCCCAAACGTTGGAACAGCTCTAACAATTCATCTGTGAGGCATGTGCATCCATTTCAATAGAAGTATTGCAACAAGTGATTTCGAACGTTACCTGTAGGTTGCGTCATGTTGTTGCTGAAAAAGGTAACCATATCGAAACCATTGTAATGTGATTTTTATCTCAGTTCAAACAGCTAACTTTCAGGAACTATTTCAAAGACACAGCTTTGTGATTGCAGAGCCCTCTCGTGTCCAATATTGGAACTATTTTTTTTAATTGATGTATAAAAAATTCCAGACCTATCTGTCTAACATTCAACTTGTTTCACATTTCTATCTCTCACTGTTTCGAAGTTATGTCATTTCAAAGTCGGGGAGTCCTTTCTAGAACACCCTGTACATAGAGAACGGGCGGGCACATGAGCTCTCAGGCTTTGATAGCCTGGGAGCTAAAAAGTACCAAAGTATTTTCACTTTTATTACTTACCCATCACACATAGTATACAGGGTAAGTCTTGTAATCGTTTTCAAAATCGAAAAATTTTTTTTGACGCATTGACACATTTCAATGGAGATTCCGAAAAACATATTTTTAGAAAAAAAAAATTGCCGTCCTTCTGTTTGTGTGTCTGTAAACGCTCTACCTTCCGAACCAATTGAGATAGAGACTTGAAATTGGATATGTACTTAGTATGTTATAATGGGAAGAAGCCTATTGAATTTCAGTCACCTCGATAATCCAGAACTATATTTTTTCGGACTCTCGAAATAGTCGTTCTGATAAAAGGTATATAAAATTTTTCGAAATTGTTTATTTTAAGGAATGACTATAAAATACAATAAAAAAACATAAATTTTGCATAATGAATGAAGTCGATCGGACAATGAGTTGCCGAGATATTTGTAATCCTTTTTTCCACACGCTTCGATTTTTCGTGGCCCTGTATTTCATTTCAATTGCAATTCAAAGATATATTTTAATTGGAAAAGAGACGCTTCATCCAACGCAGTAAACTGTTAGCTAATACGATTATCATTTTTAGAGTTATAGGGATGTTTATCTTACACAATTCAGTAATAGAGCATTTAAAGTTCATGAGGTAATCAAGACATGATTTTATTGATTATATGCAATGCATTTTATAAATAGTTTGCACATGTTTTTTTGTTCATATTTTATATTATGCATATCCATGATGGTTATTAAGTATTACGGTGGCCCCCAACGACTAGTCCTTATTTTAAAATAAATTGAAAGCAGGGCCGTGCGAAGGGGGCCTTCACCCCGGGCGCGGAAACTGAGGGGGGTGCCAAATTTATACAACCAACCACAGTTTTATTTATTTATTTATTCATTTTTTGGCCGTCGTTCATTTTCCGGGGAATTTCAGTTTCTCTCTTCGTCATTCTCTTATTTTCTGTCGCAAAACATCATGATTTCTCTAGGAAATAAGTGGAATTGTCTTATGTTATTTAGTTGTTTGGAATTTCTGAATTAAAATTAAATCTTTTAAATTTCCAAAATAAACGCGAAATATTTATTTAATAGAATTTATTTCTGTTTCTGCACTTTGTCAGTTTCTTTGACATCTGTCGCAAAGAGAAATTAAAGGGGGGGGGGGGGGGTGGCACCAAATTGTAACTTTGCCCCGAGCGCAATTTTCTCTTCGCACGGTTCTGATTGAAAGAAAACACAACTGCTGATGGAATGGTTTTTCAAGTTATTTTATATACCGGTTCCAAAATTAAAAATGCCAGCTTATGAAATCGCTCTAGAACCTTCCCATAGACTTAACATTAGCTTGAGCGTTTTTTCGCGTGACTAGGGTAGGCTCTTAACCGGAACTTGAAGTAGATCATGTAAACAAACATTAGTTAATACAACTTAGAAACGTAACAAAAGACTCTTAATTTTTAAAATTTTAACCCGGACCAAATGCTCGCCAAAAAAGATCTTTTGGTGAAATGTTGGAAAACAGTTAAATGTCTTTGCATAAAAAATTACGAAAGATTTTCATGGAAATGAGTTCATCAAAAAGCATTTTCCTGGAACCGATGCAAAATTAGCGCAACACCACGTTTAATGGATAAGTTTACATACACCCTTTAGGGTAAAGGATGAGAAATTAGAAATGTAAGTATTTAAAACGAAGTATGTCTTTAGGGTGATTTTGGTCAATTACGACAGGCTTACACTACAATGATCTTTCACAAAATTTTACTTAGATGCAACAATTAGTCCGACAGGCAGCGTCCCATTTTTACAACCAAGTTTAGCGCCGAAGATTTCTGTATGTATAATAGATTAGAATTAGATGGTACTCTGACATCACACAGATTGCTGTAATGTGAAATGAACGGCAACCTGATGACTGATATTACTCCGACTCGGGTCATTATCAGTATTGGGTTGCCATTCATTTCACAATGTTGCATGGCAACAACCCCTAAGGTGTGGCAGATCACTGGTAATCTCCTTATCTAACTATCCTATGTATCAAAATCATCGACGCTAAAAACTGTCACAAAAATATGGCGCTGCGATCGGGACTAAACGTTCGATAAAAACACCTTTTAGTGAAATGTTGGAAAGCCATTAAATATTATTGGATTACAAATTACGAAAGATTTTGATGGAATTGAGTTCATCAGAATACTTTTCCCGGATGCGATGCAAAGTTAGAACAACATCACGTTAAATCGATAGCGTTTTCGATAGCACGTTTAATCGTTCTAGCCAAGCAAATGTCCAAAAGCACAAAAATAGTTACTTCTGTATACACCGAATTGAATAGGGCAGTTGCAATCAGCTGTATTCACTTGGAGGTAAGGGTAATTCCACCAATCAGAACTAACTGCCTATTTGTACTGTTTACCTCCAACATGACGTCAATTGCAACTGCCCTATTGAATTTGTTAAAGTGGGAGGTAATTAAAATCAGAATATACCTTCTTCTGGTGCTTCCAGTCGTTGACGAAGACCGGTTTTAGGCCGGGCAGGTCCGAGGGTGCCCGGGGCCTCTCCCTTGAGCCCTCCGTATCCGTGATCGCAGTCACACCTCCCTTCTTCCTCAGGTAGTCGTACTGCTCCGCTTTTTCTAAACAACAACAAAAAAATAAGAACTATAATAAACATTTAACATACTTTCAGTATAATATATTTTCAATGGCACCCTGCTTATGACGTTAAATCTGCTAGCATAGAAAATTACGAATGATTTTGATGGAATTGAGTTCATCAGAAAGCTTTTACCGGATCCGATGCAGTAAGCCTTAAAATAACGGAAAAGAGGAACAGATTTGGGAAAGGGAATTAAATAAGAGGGGAACAATTACTGGAATTAATTAATGTATGATGTGACATCATAGAGGAGTTACAGTATAATATATTTCCAACGGCACCCTGTATAGGACGTTAAATATGAGAATGGATTACCTTTGATGCCGTGTAGGTAGAGGGAGACCTTCCCCAGTGAATTTCGCGTCGGCCTCAGGAGGTCGTAGAAACCCAGGCTCTTGTGATGGGCGGCTTCGCTCGATGACGTCATCCAGCCAGGCCCTACTCCAGTGTTGCTGTTGCTGTTGCTATTGTTGCTCTTTAGCAGCGGCTCGTAGTCGTCGAGGTAGTCAACGCTGAAAAGAAATTTAACATAATAAAATAAAGCGAAACGTCACGCTTTTATGACATCAATATATACACCTGCAGTAAACGTTGTTCAGTCATAATAGAGAAACATAGGACGTGGACTCCGATTATGGAAAGTTCACTTCTTTTATTAAGGCTTGGTAGAAAGCGCGAACGAGTGCATTTTTTTTAAAATATAATTTTGGTGATAAGCAAACAATTGCTATGTTTCGTTTTACAGCAACTTTCGTAATTGATACTGAAATAGGGTCCTTTTATGCTAGCTGCGCGCCAGTGATAATTCGCCAAATCTTGTTTCAATTGGCATCTTTTGAATTGCAACCTTTTACGTGAGATTTTGTTATTTGTATTGATATGTTGGTGTTTACGCCGGTACTTACGTATTTTCCGTGCCAGGAGATGGATCGCCAAAAATGGTTGCCAAGTACCAATTTTGTTTATCGTTACCAATCATGTTTTCAAACGCAGTAATTTAACATTATCAAATAACATTGTTAAAAATGGTAATTAATATAAAATAAATAAAATGTAATATAACACATGGGCTGATAAGTTCCCGGTCTAATAAAGAAAACACAACTTTTTAACAAAGCTTTATAACTTTATAACTTTAATAAATAACATAACTTTAATAATAAATAATAATAATTTAATAATAATAATTTAAAAAATAATTTAATAATAATAATTTTATAATAATAATTTAATAAATGATTAATAATAATAATTTAATAATAAATGACATAATTTTATAACGAAAAAGCTCCAAACAGTGCTCAGAACTCGTTGTTGTTTTTGATCAAAAGTCAACACGCGCGGCAGCCACTTTGACAACAGCTTTTTCATAGACAAATGCTCATTCAAAATAAAACCTGCACGTTCCTTGGATATCTTCAGAGTCTGAGCTATCCCCTGCAACTTCACTTTACGGTTCCTCAAAACTATTTTGTGGACTTTTTTTATGTTTTCCGGAGTAATCACCTCTTTTGCGTGGTGCATCACTGGTGTCCGTACGACCCCGTTTAAATTCAGCAAACCAGTCAATAATGGTTGATTTACCTGGTGCAGTGTCCGGATAACGCTTATCTAGCCAAGCTTTTGTTTGAACGGTATTTTTTCCTCATCAAATAACAATTCTTGAAATTCTTGTTATTCATTTTTTTTGTTTATCAACAAAGTCGTTCAACTAAAACCACTCTAACGTTTTATCCACACGGCGAATCGTCATGGCATTTTTTCTACTACCTTTTAAAGGTTAGTATTTACTAAAAAAAACATCGGTTCGGCGATTACAACGCCATCTGTGTGCCAGACCGGGAACTTATCAGCCCATGTGTTATGTTTATTTAATTTATAACATTGTTAAATAACATTATTTTAGTAAAATTAATAAATGGTAAATAGCATAGTAAATAAGAAAGAATAATATTATAGATTATTCCCAGGCATGTACCATGTAGCAAGAAAAAAAAATATATAAGGGTTACTATAATTAGTGATATTGGCTCCATGCGGGCGCAGTTGGCTTAAAACTGACACGGATAATACGTAAGTACCTTTACGCCTTTTATTATGACTATATTTTAGCGAATTTTAAGTAAGTTTTTAAAGATATTATATGCAATATTAAAATACTGGTTAGTTGTTATTAGCTAATGTTAAAAGATTGGCGAAAAAAAAGGGGTTGGCGAGATTCAAAAAATTTTGGCGATCACTGGCGTCCGGCTCACATAAAAGTAGCCGAATAGAAAGTAGCCTCATTAAAAAAATCTGCAACCAAAATCAACAACCCCAGCTATACTATGAAAACACAAATCATTTAAAAAATACTGAAATGAAAACGAGAAATTTAACAAGAACAAAAAATCACGCGTCAAGCATAAGTTATGAAACACATTTCAACACATTCAGAATAATGTAATACTACGTTCAGATCAGATAGTTAAGATATCTTAGACCACCGAACTCACTGAGGGAGTTCCAAAAACTCACTTAGTGAGTTCCAACTTTCTATTGCTAGATACAGTCAGTACTACTCACTCTGATTGGCTGTTGAGGTTGCCTTTAACCTATGCGCATGCGCACTTTCTATGTTTGTTCAGATCTCGGACACGGTGATGTTCAGTGAGTTATCTTAGATGAGTATTGCGGTGTGGACAGGTATTCCATTCTGGGAGGGTACCACCTCAAAAAATGGCGCTCTAAGATATCTTAAATGTCCGATGTGAACAGGGTATAACAAAACTTCACAGTTTTACGAGGTAAACTGTGAAAGTCAAACCGGGTGGGGAGGCTTACCTTTCGGCTTAAGCTCAACTAGACCAGCCCATACTAAGTTAACAATTAAGAAAACAGTTAAGAAAACGACCCCCCGCCGGGCCATTCTCTGAATTCAACCCTGCTTCAAACAAGTATTTCATATACAGTAAAACCTCCATAACGGACACTCCCGAATAACGGACACCTCTATTTAGCGGACACATTTGTGATCCCCAAAACTTGTATACTGGTACATTTTTAACTCTCAATAGCGAACACCTCCAAATAGCGAACAAATTCTGTGCTTCCGAGGTGTCCGTTATTCAGAGGTTTTACTTTACTACATATCTACCCTATATATATAAAATCCTAATGAAACAAATTTGTGAAACGATTTTATGAAACGATTTTATGAAACGACTGATTAAACGACTGATTATGTTTCAGGGCTATTTTTAATAAAATATTAAACGCTTGATGGTGAAATTAATACCAATTGTCCATAAAAATCCGCGGATGTCAAAACTGGTAATAGAATTTTGAAATTGGAATTAGTTTTCGAGATATTAATTTTTTTCTAATTTTAATGACATTTCTGTAATGATGGCAACCAATTACTCAGTTTTTTGTGACAAAAAAGGGAAAAAAATTGAAAAGGATCCCGATAGGGATTATTGATTTCTTTTTATTCGTCATTTTCAAATTGAAATTGAATTTATCTTTTATTTCAATCGATAATGAAGACAAGATTGTGATTAAATTATGTTTTTCAGGAAAATTTGAAAAAAAAAATCACATTTCTATTGTCAGGATTCAATCGTCTGTCAGCATTTAATTTAATTTATAAACTGAAAATATTTTGAATAAATTCGTCTAAATGACGTCATTTATGTAAACGCAAAAGAAAGGAGCAAAAAAATATTTATACAATTTGTTTAGCGTAAAATGCCATTTATCCTATCTTATATATAATCAGAAGTAATTTGTATAGAAAAAACAATAATAATATAAGTATAATTAAAATACGCAAATAAAAAAAAAAAAAATCGTCGAATTTGTTTCCATCGCTGTTTATGTCATTTGGCACCAAATCTCACTTTCTGATGCCCGAATTGCGCCAAGCTTTTTAAAAAAGCGTCAAGATCCCTATAATAGAAAAGCACCAAAAGCTCATTGGGTTTGTTTTCATAACTTTTGACAACAAATCTATGTATATTAACGAATCTGTCCCTTTTCGAAGCTCGAATTACGCCAAACCTAAAAGCAAAGGATCCTATACTGGAAAAGTACCCGATTTTCTTATGGACAATATTCAAGTGACATAACAAGGTGCAAAATTATCGCGGATAGCAAATTTGTTTAAATATGTCATCAATTGATGCCGAATAAATGCAGGCATGCATAAATAATTATTAGAAAATTCGTATATACATATTAATTAAAATAAATAATTTACATATTTAAAATAACATGAAAATATGCATGATGGTGCACTAAAATAGAGAGAAAATTAAAACCTGTTACTGAAAATGTCTATAACAGTACTTTTCAATACCGCGGTTCTTAATGTTATTCACAAGCAGATGGAATTTTTCTCATCCTTAAACGCAAAGGAAGAATAGAATACAGATCGTTGTTATAAAAGTCCGAGAGGTAGCCACAATTTAAACCTAACCATTTTATACAAGCTGGTTTTCAAGTTGTAATTGATTTTACTTATCAATCCCGAAAACAGTCTTCAGTTGTCGCAACAGCTGTGTATGAGGCCATGGTAATCAAAAAATGCCCCATTAAAACATTAAAAGCATGGCAACCCAATTACAGATTTACCAATATTTTTAAAACAAAGCACGCTGTCATGTTTTCAGAGGCTTCGAAGTCTGAGCGGGGGTTGGCGAGCGTAGGTCGCAGGGGGTAGGCCCCCCTAGTATATATATATAAATCATGTTTACCTTCTTCTTGTCAGGTGGTTTCTGTTGAGCAGGGTTGTAACCGGAAGTTGGTTCTTTAGGAGTGGTCGAACCGGAACGATGGGCACGTACACGATGGCCGTTCTTGGACCGCAACACACCTGGAACTGGAATAAAAGAAATGGATTACGAAACCACATGCATATACAGAGTGTTTCAATCAACAATTCATTCACCATAATAAGTATGAATGTGAAATACGTCATATACTTAACGAACGTCTCATATGGGGCTGTCCATAAATAATGTCACACTTTTTTTCTAAATTTTTGACCCCTCCCCCCCTTAGTCACAAAATGTCACACTTTACCATACCACCCCCTCTCTTGTCACATGTCACGCTATATTACATAGACATATACCTACAGTTCAGAAACAAAGCACTACGTTATAGATCATATTTCAAATTTTATTTTTAAACTTTAACTATGTGTTTTGATGACATTTGTGAGCATAACAAAAAAAATGATTTGTGTACTTATTTTGTATGAAATAAGATTAAGGTTTACAACAAAAAACATAATTGATATACAATAAAGTAATACAATTTGTAATAAAATATTAATATATTTTTTTGAAAAGAAAGGAATATAAGTGAAAACAAATCACTTGAAAGTTGTTTCAGCCCCGATTAAAAGAAAACCTCAAATTCTGGTAATTTCAGAATAACTTCAAAATTTAATCTGCTGATTTTAAATGATTTTATTTTAACCAAAATGTGTGATGTCACAATTCTTCTTACCCCCTTGTCACAAAGTGTCACAATTTCATGAACCCCCTCCGCTCCCTCCAAGCGTGACGTCATTTGTGGAAGGCCCATATGTATACAAATACTTCCAATTTTCTTCAATAGATGACGCTCTGTAGCTCCGTAGCCGCAAGTTCTTAGGATCTGAAACTAACGTGTAAAACGGCATCAAAGGCATCTCGCCTTTTACTCTTATATTGAACCGATATTTTGGCTATTTATACGACTGCCATACATAGCTTATATGATATTATCGCTTTTATAAATTAAAAAACAAATATTTGAATATATAAGTAGTAATTTTCATACATTTTGGTGGTGTTAGTGGCAAATCTAAAACTAGTATGTTATGTTGCCATCACAAAACTCTATTCTATATAAATGAAATCGTCTGCAACAAAAATTAAATGACATTTAGTTTTTGAGATAGAACTATCGCGTAAATCGTTAAAAACCAGCAGTTTCACTTGTTGGGCGGTATACACCAAACCTAATAAGAATCTGTTTTTGTCAAATCTAACAGAAAATTAAGCTTGGTGAAATTCCGCGCATTACTTCTTGAGATACAGCTATTGTGAAAATAATGAAAAATGCAGCAAAGCAGCGCCACCTGTTGGGGCGATTTACACCGATATCTAATCAGCTACAACTTATGTCATCGTCTAGCTGAATCTGAAGTTAGATGAAAATTCGTGCTTTAGTTCTTGAGATAGGGCTATTGCGCAAATCGTGAAAAATGCAGCATAGCAGCGCCACCTGTTGGGCGCTTTCCACCAAAACCTAATCAGCATCCATTTATATCGAGGTCTAACTGAATATAAAGTTTTATTAAATTTCGTGCTTCAATTCTTGAGATAGAGCTCCCACAAAATTTTTGTCACATACAGACAGACATTTTTCTAAAATGAGTCAAATCGTGTTCAGAACCTTCTAAAACGTATCATTCCGTCGAAAACTTGAAGTTGAAATTTTTCATGAATACAATACTTTCTTCTTGTATAAAAATTCTATAAGAGTTTTTAATTAAAAAAAAAATGGTTTTCAGCTATGTTCTTCTGGGCTAGAAGCGTTCCTAAACTTTCTATTTTAGAACAAAATCTTTATTGTAGACTCCTATTGCAGAAGTTAAAAGAATTTTTTTTATTTGAAATACTGGTAGGGAATCTACACTGAGAAAAATTATACTTTTAAATTTGAGTAAATCGATGTTCTCATTTTGTTTCGAATAGGGTGACACAATGCTTACAATTCTGAAATACCAGAAATACTCAGAATATTGAAACATGGACATACTCAGAACTGAGTACATAGAAGTCAGTTCATATTCATTTTTGAAACATGGACATACTCAACAAGAACGAAAAATCATGCGTCAAGCATAGATTATGTAGCACTTTCCAACGCTTCTAAAATAATTTTACAAATCATTACCGTTTAATAAGCTGAAAGATGACATCTAAGTAAACAATTTGGAAAACGCATAACCTATTTAAAAACGTAATTTCAGGAATTTTCAATATATACAATATTCGGAAAAATATCCGAATACTTTTATGTAGCCCTGTATAGGATCTATAGATTTGTATAGATACATAGGATGCTAAATTTTAGTTTAGTTAGGAAACGCGTAGCACCGTTTAAATTCTCCTTCTGGAGTTTCTGTCAATAAACGGAAATGTGTTCGCGAACTTTTCTGCTGCCCTGTATAGGATCTACAGAATTTATACACACCACGTAATAGACAAAAAGCTAGTTAAGATTAAAATCGCGTTTAGTAACTTAAAACGCACTTCCAGGAATGATTGTTAACAGACAGTAGAGAATTCTTTTGTGTGTCCCTGTAAATGAACGATGACTGCTCTACACACACTATTCTGTAGTAAGCCTCTTGTAATGCACCTTAGTAATATATATAAACTTCAATGCGTTTAAAATAGTGGAACATTATTTAAATAAGCCGCAGACGATTTTTCTCCATAGACGTAATGTAACGGAATTCTTTTGACTGTCCCTGTAAAGTAACTCTAAGTGCTATACACCTACTATTCCATATTAAGCTTCTTCTAATGCATCTTAGTGATATATATAAATTTCAATGCGTTTACAATAGTGAAACATTTTTAAAATAAACCGCAAATGATTTTTCCCCATAGACCGCAATGTAACGGAATTCTTTTGAGTGTCCCTGTAAAAAAACTATAAGTGCTACACACTTCAGTTGAAATAGGGAACGTGCCATAGATAACGACAATAACATATAAAAATTGCAGAGCAATCCGAGCCTATTTACGGGAGTTAGAGCACGGACAGACGGCAGACGGCCAGACAAACCGAAGCCATAAGCACTTTTCAACTAGGTTGGAAAGTGCTAAAAACGAGCACTTAGAAGTCTGTTCATACTCATTTTAGAAACATGGATATACTCAAATAGGAGCACATGATGAGATAGGAGCATTCTTGAGTGTGTGCATGTTTTGAGAAATGAGTATATAATATACCGGGAGGTGGCAGCACAGACAATCACCTCATCGAGTTCACGGCTGAAATTCCAGAATGAGTTAAAACTCGATTCGCATATTAAAACGCAATCGTTCTGCCAAGTCATATGTTGGTGGAAAACACCCGAAAACCCGATTTTAGCGTTTGACTCGTAGGTTTACCATCGTGTGTTCCTGCTCCCAGTCCTCCATGTTTTCATACCTTTGGGTGCAGGAAAACACAATGGTAAACCTACGAGTCAAACGCTAAAATCGGGTTTTCGGGTGTTTTCCACCAAGATATGACTTGGCAGACCGATTGCGTTTTAATATGCGAATCGAGTTTTAACTCATTCTGGAATTTCAGCCGTGAACTCGATGAGGTGATTGTCTGTGCTGCCACCTCCCGGTCTATAAATGTTTCATACTTGAGTACAGAGTTCAGTATTTTTTGCTCACATTTGAGAATGTTGTTTTTAGAGTGTAGAAAAAATTAAGAACGCTATAAGACTTGATTCTGTAACCCGGATTAGATCCTGTAGTTGTATTATCATCCTCTATATTATTTCTGTTGTCAATATCCCTTTTTCTATGCATTTACAAAACGCACAACGATGAATGAGGTATCATTCGAAAGGTTTTTGAACTGGCTTCTGACATAGTACACTCGCATGTTCATTAAAACATGTTTTTAACACTTTCCAACCTAGTTGAAAAGTGTTTATAACTTCGGTTTGTCTGGCCGTCTGGCCGTCTGTCCGTGCTCTAACTCCCGTAAATAGGCTCGGATTGCTCTGCAATTTTTATATGTTATTGTAGTACTCTATAGCATGTTCGCTATTTCAACGGAAGTGTGTAGCACTTATAGTTTTTTACAGGGACACTCAAAAGAATTTCGTTACATTGCGATCTATGGGGAAAAATCATTTGCGGTTTATTTTAATGATGTTACTCAATTTCAAACACATTGTAATGGATATAGATCACTAAGGTGCATTACAAGAAGCTTAATATGGAATAGGGTGTGCATAGCACTTATACTTACTTTACAGGAACAGTCAAAAGAATTCCGTTACATTACATCTATGGAGAAAAATCGTCTGCGGTTTATTTAAATAATGTTTCACTATTTTAAACACATTGAAATTTATATATATCACTAAGGTGCATTACAAGAGGCTTACTACAGAATAGTGTGTGTAGAGCAGTCATCGTTCATTTACAGGGAGACACAAAAGAATTCTCTACTGTCTGTTTACAATAATTGCTGGAAGTGTGTTTTAAGTTACTGAACGCGATTTCAAATTTAACTCACTTTTTGTGTATTTACGTGGTGTGTATAAATTCTGTAGATCCTATACAGGGAAGCACAAAAATTCGCGAACACATTTCCGTTTATTGACAAACTCCAGAAGGAGAATTTTAAACTGTGCTACGTTTTTCCTAACTGAACTAAAATTTAGCATCCTATGTAGTATATATAGAAATTTTATAGATCCTATACAGGGCTGAATAAAAGTATTCGGATATTTTTCCGAATACTGTATAGGTTGCAAATTCCTGAAATTATGTTTTTAAATATGTTATGCGTTTTCCAAATTATTTACTTAGATGCTATCTTTCAGCTTATTAAAAGGTATGATTTGTAAAATTATTTTGGAAGCGTTGGAAAGTGTTACATAATCTATTCTTGAAGCATGATTTTTCGTTCTTGTTTAAATTAAAAATTGCAGTTAATTAAAAATTAAATCGGCATTGTTTTCTTAAACGAAATGAAAGGTTTTTCTCGAATCAATTTTGCAATCAATAAAATAACGCATTATAGCGTGCTCAAGAATGATTGTAAAATAAATAAATAAGTAGTACAAAAAAAGATAAAGTGGGACGTCTCTGCACGCACTTACTTTTTATTTATGGTTAAACAGCAAAAAGCAAATGTTTAGAAGAAAAAGACACAATCATTCGATCGAAGCAGTGGTATGTCATGTTTAGCTAAATTGTATGCTTTGTTACAAATAAAAATAAACAGTACTTTATATATATTGAATTTATTTTTCTTTGTCCCGTGTATTTCCAAAAGTTCATACGTCAGACTATGCACTTAAAATACGAATGTTAATATTTTCTCTCACGCGTGCCTTTTGCTGACTTCGATCCGTTTTTACTGTCACTTTGATGGAATGGCTTGACTCATGTTATTTTTATCCTTAATTTTTTCTTTAGAAGTTTAAACGTGCATCTAAAAACATATTAGATATTGCTAAAAATATTAGATATTGCAGTGCGAAATCCTCTCAGGGGTCCACTGGTATTATTGTATTGCATATCTACGGACAAAGTGGATTTTTAATAAAGTTGTCTGTAATTTTTCTCCCCATTAAATGTTGGTTTCGATTAGGGCGGTTATATCGCGAAGTCAATTAACCGCATTAATCGAGTTGATAAGTTTTAAAAGAAGTCGTCCACTCACCTGCATTTCTTCAATATTTGTTTCAGACTGCCACTGTGTCTGTAACAGATAAAACAGTTAAAATTAGAAATCTTATTTTTATATTATACAATCAGACGAAAACTGGAAACTATAAACAAGAAAGAAAAAGCATGCGTCAAGCATATATTATGAAACACTTTCCAACACATCCAGAATATTGTCACATTTAGAAAACGCATAACTCATATTTGAAAACTTCCATTTCAGTAAGTGACTACCAATAGTAAAACAAAAGATCACAATTCTTTTATTGCAACTGAAAACGAGATACCAACAATTATTGTTCATAGACAATACTGTAACCAAAGTCTGTTGAGTGTCCCTGTAAATTAACTATGCATTTTATGTATAACCTATTTTTTTGAATGTCCCTGTAAATGATTGATGCATTCTATGCACATTCTATAATATAGTAAGCATCTTACAGTGCACCTCAGTGATACGTATCCATTTGAATATGTTTAAAACATCCTTAAAATACGCCGAAAACAATTTTAAGTGTCTCTGTAAAAGAACTATAAATGCTACCCACTTAACTTCCATCACCAAACATGCCATAGTATACCCCAATAACATAGATCAATTTCAAAGAAATCCAAGTATAGAGCACACGGACAGACACACAGACAAACCGAATTCACAAATACTTTTCAAGAATGTTGGAAAGTGTTAACAACAAAGAAAAATCTTGCTTTAAGTATATATTATGATACACTTTCTAACGCATCCAGAATAACTGTAACAAAACTTCACAGTTTAATAAGATGAAAGAAGGTATGCAAGGAAACACATTGGAAAACTCGATCTTTGCAATTACCATCTATAACCTGAAAATAATTCAAATTCTTTTGTGCAATCCTGTATATTATCTATCGGTTTGTATATCATTGATTTATTCTTTTGAATTTAGGGTGGAGTTAAATTTTAATTTTTCTATAGAAGGTGCTGGTTTTATATATTGGGGTATGTGCTTGGCTATGCATTACATGGTACCTTGATCCATGGTCCGTCCATTTTTAAATATTTTTTTTCCTTTTTTTTTGGCAACATATGCTTAAAACTCAAATTCTTGTAATATGCTGACTCAAGTTTGGATTTTGCTTTCAAATGGGGCAATTTAATATTTTTATTTTTTTACTTTATTTTATTTTATTTTTTTCTTCAATCCTTTTTCATCATGTTTTATTTTGAACTTAATTGTTGTTTCATTGTGTATTTTCTGGGTGTGGTTCCACACATTCTGGGTGTGGTTGTCCCCAATTCATATTCTTTAGCTATTTTATGGCTAATATGAAGATGAAACCACACATATTATTGTGGCAATTTAGGCATTTGGGGCCTGAAGATTCTCTCTAAATTCCACAAATTTCCATTATTCAATTTCTGCTTTTTCTTCTTTTTAAATACTATGTTTTTGTTATCTATCTTCAGTTTGTTGCGGGGGGAACTGTTTTGTTGTCAATTAGTTATTTTAATTTTATACACAAATTCTGGTGGTCTAAAATGTACTACAGTTAGGAAACGTTTAACATAGTTCAAAATTCCCTTTCAGCAAATTTTGTCTATAAACGGAAATGCACTCGAATTCTTTTGAATAGCCCTGTATAGGATTTATAGAACTTATACACACCAAGTAACAGGCAAAAAATAAATTCAATTAAAAAATCCATACCACAACTGAAAACGGACTTACACCAATGATCGCTCATAGACAGTCCTGTAACCGAACACTTTTGGGTGTTCCTGTATATGAATGGTAAATGCTAATGTACACCCTATTATAACAGTAAGCATCTTGTTGTGTACCCCAGCGACTTATATCAATTTCAATGTGATAAATCACAAATATGTGCATCAGTAACGCTGACGTCATAACAATGCGGCCAACAATGAGGTTAAACTGCATGAGGTACAACAATGTAGCTAATGTTTTAATGAACATCAAAATGGCGCGTTTTTTGGTTTGACTTTGCACTTGCCTTTATTTTATTTTCAGAAAGCAACTAGTTTTTTTCCACTTGCAAGAATTAAGAAAAATTACCGGCCGATTTTCATAAAAATTGGATTTTCAGATGCAGAAAACTGTTCGACATATACGTGGTAAGTTTTAAATCGATAACTCAAATACTTTCCTTAATGTTAGCAAATTAGTGAAAACAAACCACTCGTTGCCATCGGCAAAAGAAAAAATAACCACTTTTTCGCTGCCACGTACCTTAGCGTTTTACATATAGAGATGGGACGTACCTGGAAATGGTCGTCAAAGAAGTCGTCTGGTGTCTGTGGGGTGGAGTAGATGGCCGATTCGTAGATGTCCATTGGCCACTCTAAAGAGGGGGGCGTGAACACGCTGACCACGCTTCTTGAAGTGGGTGCCGTGCTCAAAAGTGCCCGGCCAAAGCGATGACCAAACCCTGTTCAGGAATTAAAAAAAAATAAACAAAATTTAGTGACCACTCCAGAAGTTAAAGATGATAACAAGTAATTAATTAATATATATATACCAGAGGGCCCGTGCGAAGATTTCGCACTGAAAGGTTTAGGTACTTCTTTAGGTACTTCTCTATTATCCCGTCGACCACTTTTCATAACAAAAAACTATCGCCAAACTGTAAGATTAAACACCAAAAATGCAGACCCATTTACTTGATGTCAGAATCATTATGCGTGTTTGTTACGTCATCTAGTGGTTTTACATTCAACATTTATTTATTTATTTATTTATTTTTTTTTTATATTCCAATGGCAACGTTCTCCCGTTTATTTGGCAATAGTTTTTTGTTATGAAAAGTGGTCGACGGGATAATAGAGAAGTATCATTTTTTATCAATATGTAATATTTATTAGATGCAGGTTTAAACTTCTAAAGAAAAAGCAAGGATAAAAATATCTGCAAACAACATTTAGTTGTTAGTCAAGCCAGAATGTCATCTCATTTATTCCATCAAAGTTAGACTAAAAACTGATCCAAGATTGCTAAAGGCACGCGCGCGAAAAAAAAATTAACAATCATATTTTGACTGTATTAGAGGATGACGTCATCCGCTTCGGGAAAACCATGGGACTTAGAAATATAAATCTAAACATTTCAATTTCAATTTCGCTTTTTAATCATAAGTATAAAATAAACCTGTGCGGTGTTTTTTATAATAATTGCTATGAGCATCCTATAATGTGGTATTTTATTTTTTTGGCAACAATAATTTCAGGAAAATCTTTCATTTCTTTTATGAAAGCAATGCCGATTTCATTTTTAATTATCAGCAAATTTTAATCAAAAACATGTTATAACGAACTGTTAAGTGGGCTATGTCAGAAGCCGGTTCTAAAACCTTTCATATGGTATCTCATTCGTTATTCTGCGTTTCATATTTTCTTAGAAAAAGGGATGTTGACAGGAGAAATAATATACATGATTCCCCTTAAATTAATTATTATTTTTGGCTAATTTACTTAAATATAAAGCTTTTAGTTATTCCTAAATTATATCATGATTTCTGATCATTTCTGTGAATTCGAATGTTTTTTTCGAAAGCCATTGTTAGGGGTTCGTTCATCTTACGAAACCCTATTGCTCCCGCTGCGTTGTCTGTCCGTCACAGAGCCATTCTCAGAAACTATGTAACTTACAGAGTTGAAACTTTGTGTATAAATCCGAATAGCAGCTGTGAAGAGCTCAAAATATTAAAATTTGAAAAATTCGTATTATTTTAATAAATAGAGATAAAAAACCAAAATTCTAACAGCCTTTTCCTATTATTAAATTTAAACATTTTTCATTATAGCCGATGCCAAAAATTTAAAATCCACAATAAAATTCTTTCTAAAATAATTAATTTTCTATCAGACGATTTTCACGTGAAAAATGAAAATGAAATAAAAAGTTTCACCCATTGAAAAAAAAGATAAATATGAAATAAAATTGATTGACGTCATAGTGGTAATAAAACGGAAAATGTCTCAGATTTCTCAATAAAACAAGGAGTATGAGTATGTGTAAGTGGACAAAGCAGATGAATTTCACGTCATTAGAGAATTAAAAAGAAAATCTGACGTCATATAGGAAGTTTAACGAATTTTTCAAATGTTTGAGAATAATACAAAGGGAGTATCAATATAAATAATAGAGAATAATAAATATATGAGTTTGAGAAACATATTGAATCGTGATAAAAATCCGATTATGGAAATATTCGCCTATTTAAACATTTTAAAGGTGTACAATTAGTTTAATTTTGAAATTATTTTTTTAAATATTGCATTTAGTCCGTATGACGGATGTTAGTATGACAGAATATAATAGCGGGCTTGGACCGCTATCCGGCATTTTTAGATATTCGAAAAAAGAAAAAAATAGACCGGTAAATTTTTACATTATAAAAAACATGACTTTTTTTTTTGTTGTTGCTAAATGAAATTTGTTTGAATTTGTTAAAGAAAGGATAAAGTGTTTTAAAAGGAAAATATTAAACGAAACCCTTTGAGCGATCTTCGATCACACTTACCCACTTGTTTTCTTTTCCTCTTTCCGAGTTTTTTCGCGCCTTGGGTTCATTTTACTATAAAATGCGTCCGCTTAGAATGTGTCAGAACTCTTTACTTTATCATTCCCATTGGTCATGACGTAGATTGTACGCGTATTCCGTATTTTCGCATTGGCTAGAGCGCGCGTTACGTCATGATTTGGTATCTTTCCGCTTATTCCCAAAAAGCAGGTGCAATCGATCTTCAATCAGATTTTGGCCGAATTTTCAATTGTAAACGGTTCTCTGGCTGTGCGTTTGGCTGACCATTTATTCCAAATTATTTAAATTAATACTACATTGATGGAGAATTATGTTAGACATCTTTTAAGAACAGCACACCCAATGCTTTGATTTATTGCCTTGTCCCGCCACGATAAGGCTTCGTTAACCCTTTCAAGGGCGGTGTTTGCAAGGCGCGAACGCTTAATTTTAATTCCAAACTGCCAAGTGGCACCCAGAAATTTTTAACAAAATTTTGCTTTTATAATATTCGCAATGAAAAGCTTTTAATCATTTTCAAATAGATTTCTTCGTAAAATCTGGTGTCATTCAAATATTTCAACATTTTAGTAAAAGAAGTACTTTGCCCTTGAAAGGGTTAATAGCCGTATTAATAGTTATTATACCACTGAATAGTATAATACGACTGATATAATGCTGCTTAAATCCAGTCTCAATATTCCATCTGATCGACTTCAGCGTATTCTAACACACACACACACACATATATATATGTATGATTTTCCATTTTTGTTCTGTTAATAGATGGCAGCATTGTTCCATTCCCCCTTTTTTATCGAATTATTTAGCCTCATGTGATGAAATGGTTTGTCTAAGCGAAACTGAATATTTGTGATTCGTTCAATTCATTTTCGATTAATCTACTGTATTTGTAAATATTTTTTGGCAACGTTTGCAGTTTTGCAAAATCTTTCTGTTTTTCTGGGATTATGAGCGAATGTCTTACTCATTTCAAAATTTTTATTTTGTTAATTAAATTCCTTTTCTTGTCTTATAATGTACGATAACCCAAATCGTGTATTATTTTAGCTAAATTATAGCTTATACATGGATGAAATCGTACATTTTTGTGGTATCTGTGGCAATTTAGGCCTGGAGATTCTGCCACAGTGCCACAAATATTACGTTAATTCATATTTTTTTCATTTCTTCTTCCCCATCCTCCAATATGTTTTATATTATCTTTATTCTGCATTCGATTTTTATTTTTATTTGTACTCTATATTTTTCTGGATATTAATTCAAACAGGTATGAGTTCCTTTTTCAAATTTATTTTTATTCCCAAATGTTTTGTATGATGTTTCTGTTTTGTTTTTAATCTATATACATTATAACCCCGTTAATCCGAAACATGCTAATTCGTAAGTCCGGATGGTCCGAAATTTATTTGAAATTTTAAGAAAAACAAATCAAATAAGTCTAGCAAAAAAATGGTTTCTAAAATTATTTTTTAGCATGACTGTGAAAAAAGAAAAGAAAAGGAAAAACATTTTTAAAATTCTATTTACATCGGAATTTTGAAATTTTGAGTAGGTAATAATATAATACAATTGTATTATATTAACTAAATTATAATATAATATCCCTAGCCTATGACTACGTAAGACTAGTGTTATATACTTAAAATAAATGATCAGCGGGAAAATAGCACAAATAAAATATATATAAAACAGAAAACAGCTGTTTCGAAACCTCTAAAGCTCCATCATCAGTTTTCAATTAAAAACAGATTTGAAAGTTTAGGCCACCACGTAAGTATGTTTCGTCTCCGCTCGCGACGAAGATGGAATGGCGATGAGTGTTTAAAAACAACAGCGGAGTCAGCAGTGCCATGTGACGGAGGAGACTAATCAGAAGCTCTCGGGACGAGTTTAAGTACGGAGGAGAAAAGGGGTGGGGAGGCGGAAATGAAGAGAATGAATTAAAGGATAGATAGCCAGGCATTTAAAAAAATTGGTGTACTGGATATATCATTACTTTGGACTGATGATGGAGCTTTAGAGGCTCCGAAACAGCTGTTTTCTATTATATATATGTATTTTATTTGTGCTATTTTCACGTTGATCATTTATTTTATTATAACGGCTCAGAGTTCAATCCACCCATTTTAAATAGGGTTATATAGGACTGAATAGTCTCATAATATAATATTATGTTATAAGATATATTATAAGGCTGTGTTTTAATACTATTTATAATAAACCTAATTTATGTATAACAAGTTAAAATACCCCTTGTTTTTATACCTAGTCATAATATCTAATTATACAATATTATTACAATTCATTATTCAATTAATTATATAATACTTAATTGTATACCAAATAGTCTAAGACTAGATATAGGTTTATATAGGACTAAATATATTATAAGACTAGGTTATAATAGTAGTTATAATTTACCTAGTCTATTTATAACAAGTTATAATATAAGTTGTTGTTATACCTAGTCATAATATCTAATTATACAATATTATCACAATTAATTATACAATTATTTATATAATATTTAATTTTAGTACCGAATAGTCCAAGACTAGATAGTGTTATATAGGACAAAATATATTATAAGACTAGGTTATAATATAGTAGTTATAATTTAACTAGTCTATTTATAAAAAGTTATAATACCCCTTGTTATAATACCTAGTCATAATATCTAATTATACAATATTATTACAATTAATTATTCAATTAATTATATAATATTTAATTGTAGTGCCGAATAGTCTAAGACTAGATAAGTTTCTATAGGACTAAATATATTATAAGACTAGGTTATAATACTAGTTATAATTTACTTAGTCTAGTTATTACAAGTCATAATACTTGTTATAATACCTAGTCATAATATTTAATTATAATAACCCTATTCTAGTTGTAACAAGTTATAATACCTATTTATAATACCCTAGTCTAGTTATAATAACCTGTAGATTAACTACACTGTAAAAAAAAACGGAAGAAAAAACTGCAAAAAATGCAGTTAATATTTCATCTAGAATTCAAACACAGCTCTTTTGTTAATTTACAGTGATAACAGCAGTATAGAAAGCGACATCTGTTGGCTATATCTCTCAAATGAGGGGGAAAAGAAAAACACAGGCAGAGAAGGACAGTGGGGCAGCGGGCAGGTGCAGGCAGGACAGTTGCAGTACAGTGCCTAGAAGTATATAGTGTTGTTATCGGCGTCAATATTATACTTCAGAAATAGAGGACGCCGATAGATGGCGCCAGTGTTCTCGCCGCGGCTATGGTAACTTTCGTTTTTACATACACCTCATTTTAAATCTATTTTTTTCTGTATAAATCAGTACTTTAAAATGCTCTAGATAAAAAATAACAAGGAAAAAAATTCTAATAATGAAAATACAGTTGAAGAGAAATGTAATTGATTTCATAACAACTAATTGTAATGAACTCAAACAGTTACAAACTTTATCATAGGACAATGTTTTTCTTCCTACAATATTTAGTTATTTCTAAAATTGGATAAATACAATATATTGGATAAATACAATATATTGGATAAATACATTATACTATGATGAATTCTTGCAAAAACATGTCCCTATTTTGACAACTTTTTAATCGGTATTCATTATTACATAACTTAAGTTATGTTTACATCCTGTTAACAAACTAAGAGTAAATTCAGTTGTTAAAAATTTCTGACATTTCGGAGCTTTAGTTTTGAGTAAAATAATTCAAGGTATACTAGCAAACATCAAACATTAAATTAATGATAATTTCAAATCTAGAAAAAAAAAATAATTACTCTCCTGAAAGTATGACAAGAATGCATTTTCTTTAAATTAGGGTAGATGCGCCAATTATCCTTAAAAAATTATTTAAAAATTATTTTTGATTAATAGTTATTATTATATATATATATATTATTATTATTATTATTATTATTATTACATTAAGTTATCAACAATATTTAACCATTCTCATACTCACATTTCTCAAATGTGAATCAAAATTTTAATAACAGAAATAAATCAAACACTTTCCAGTTTTTTTCGAGTAATAGACACCCTACAAAAAGTAATACATTGATTTTGTGAATGTATTTAAAACCATGATTGAATGAAAGCATACTAATGAAACAAAATAGTCATGTTAAAATAAATTTTAAAGTTAGGATATCAATAATTAATAAAATATTTATGATAATGTTCATTGTTTAAATTATTTATTGTCATTATCACAAGATAAATATTTTAATTATTTTAGATAGAAAAATTAAAATACTAAATTAAAAATAATTGAACAAATCTTCTTTCCTTTCAATAGTGTATTTGTAATTTCTCTCAATAAATCGCTCATGAAAATGCGATTCACATTCACATGCAACTGAATGTTGGTTCAGATCTTTGTCGGCACGAGGAATGACTTTTAGCCATTTTTCAAATTAGTTTTAGTCTTTGGGGGGAGGGGGGGATAGAGTTATGTTAGTTTTGTTGCTTTTATATCCACTAGTATATCCGGGAACGAAGCATGTTCAGGGCTTAATTTGCGCCGGAGCCCACCAGACCTCAGCTCCGGTACTTCTCTATTTTTAGTAAATGTTTAAATATTGGCCAGAATTCACCGGAGCTCATAAACACTGCGCTCCGGAGCCCAGTGCAATAACGCTTCCGAAAAACGAATTCTAATTTACCCTTTTCTTTCCCTCCCATCCCCAATTTTTTGCCTGCTTTTGTATCAAAACACTTATAAGTGAGGTAATGTGTCGCTCACGTAAGAGATTGAGATAAAACAGGCTCGGTTTTTATATCAGTCTTGGGAGGCTTGAACTCATTCTGTCTTAAATTCAAATTTTATTTATTTCCATTTCAAATCATTTTAATGCTATTTTGATCAGAATAACGAGTAAACAGAAATAGTCTTTTTTCTATTCCGCATATCTGCGAACTATTAATTTTTTGTGTTAACACTATTTCCGAATCATAATCCTGAGCTTATTTAATCGCAGAATTCTGCGATTAATTAACATTAAGATTAGGTAAAGCAAAGGTTTCTATTTTGAAGTAGTAATAACAAAAAAAATGGAACAGTTGATATCTAAGTATACGCAGATAGATGTATTTAATTATTTTTATTTTGCTAAAAAAAAAAAAAAAGTGTTTTAAATTTTGAAGATAATGTATGAAATATAAATAGGCAGACTGGAGTGACGGTTGGTGGGGGGGGGGGGGGGGGGTGCGTGTTAGTACCGCAGAATATTAGGGCTCCGGCACTTTTTTTCTTAGAAATTAAGCCCGGAGCATGTTCGATCAGCTTTTCTTTTCTTAGTATTTCACAGATTTATCCATACTGATTTATCATTAAACAGGCATAATATATGTTTACTTTAAAATATTATAGAAATAGAAACATTCGTATAGTTTGTTTGAAAATACAGCGTTAATTACATTGAAACTAACATTAGGATCAAGCCTGTTAAATGAAACTTCAAACGTTAATAACGGCGGTGGGAACTCGACGCCCTCTCGCGGAGAATCTGGTTTTCCTCCTGTTAGGGACATTTTTTTTACTGCGGTTGTATTGGCGATAAGCACACTACTTACTTCTAGGCACTGTAGTTGCAGTATAGTGACGCTTTGACGTTAGGCTATGAGAGAAATGGCCGCCGTTACATGCGAGCGTATAAAGGTGTAATAATTATTAATTACACCACTTAGTGGATTATTTCAAACATATTTTAAAGAATAAAAGTAAGTTTTATCTTTGTTTTCTTATATTATTGTTTTAATATCATATAATTTCTGTTATATAATTATCAGATACAAATTTTGTTGTTAAACCACGTGTATATCACGACAGTTAGCTTTCAAGTCTAGAATAAATATTTTGTTTTAAATCGTAAAAATAGATGATTTTGCTTGGTTACGTGGTTTTTTATTTTTCTTCCGTATTTTCTCCCAGGACTTTGTTATTATTACGTATAATTTGCGTCTAAGTACCACAGGCAATTTTTATGCAAGCAGATTTTTTTAAAAAGAAGATCCCTGTTTTTAGCTATGCCTTATTACGCTATTATATATTTTTCAAAACTCCAGTTCATACGTTGGCATTCGAATATACTTTTTAAATCCTATAAATATTTTACGAACCTACAGTTTCCGGTTCACTTTCGACGGTAATTTAAATATTTTTATTTATTTAATATATTTAGCCGATATTTCGGTCAGTGATTTATTTTCAGTTTTCAAATCATTTATTATGAGTAATCTGGATGCACTATTTTATCAATTCGTAAAATATTCCTTGAGTTTGTTTACTGTTGCAGAATTATTTTGCAGCAACTCGTTTAATGTTTTTGCCCATTATCTATTTATTTTTACGCTTAATTTTAAAGTTTTTATGTGAGCAGATTTTTTTAATTATTATTTTATTCTACGTTTCTTGAACTCATAAGTGTTTTTTTTTTTTTTCTCCCCGTGTTCATTTTTCAATCGGACCTGATATTTATGGAATTAAATATAGACTTATACAATTATCTTAGCATACAATAATTTTTTTATCAATATAAAGTTTCCATATCGGCAAGTTCCGTACAATAAGGTCTTGTTTTTAATTATATATGCATGATAGTTTAAATATCAGAAAGTTTTGTATATCCGTGTGGAGGGGTGGGGAAATAATGACTACATTGAATAAACAAAAATATTTAAATAGATACAAAAAATAACCCTAAATTTGTTGGAGAAAAATATATATATATATGATTTAAATTAGTGGGTATTTTCAAATACAAACAAACAGATAAACAAAGTCCTGTAAAGAAATACTGAATAATTAATTAAAAGCTAGATACAATCTTCCTTTGTTATGATTTATTGAAAAAACATTTTATCTATAGGCAAATGACTAAAATTTTTGTGGGTGATATACTTGACAAAAAACCGAAATTTGTATCTTATATATGTATAACAGAATCTATTATATAATAATGATATTAAAACATGATATAAGTAAACAAAAAGGTAATACTTACTGCCCAAAGTCTTTGAAATATGTCTCAGGTTAAAATAAGAAAAAAAAAACAATACACGGAGAGGAAGGGGAGGGGGGATAAAAATATCAATAACAAATGTTAAAAGTTTTACAGTTATGCTGTTAAAATTGCGTTAAAATTAACAGCAAAAACTGCTGTAAAACTAACAAATCAGCTGTAAAATAAAAAAACTGAACTGCTGTAAAATTAACCGCAAAAAATGCTGTGAATTTACAAAAGTGCTGTTTATCCATGAAAAACAAAACTGCTGTAAATTCACAGCAAAATATGCTGGCACCCATATTGCCAGCATTTTTTGCTGTAAAAATACTGTGATTTTTTTTACAGTGTAGGCTAGGGGGTCTTCATCCTACGGTGCATTTATAGTATAAACATTTCTTTCCATTTTGCTAATGCGATAAATGATACAGAAGTGATTTTCCGAACTATAATATTAATGAACCTAATTACCTTTCAATAAAATAAATGACTGGATTACAACAAGGAAGTGAAATACATCATTACACGTGTGCCGGTAAAAAGAAGTTTCGGCGCATCTGTGTAATATTTGTTAAGAACTGATGCCTTTAATGAATTCGAGAGGTTCAAGCTTTAGTGACGTCATATTTCTTTTTATATATTTTTCTCTCGGTACGCACTAACTTCAGTCTCTAATTTGCTCTTAAAAACTGATAGACAGGGAGGCGGCAGCACAGACAATCACCTCATCGAGTTAACGGCTGAAATTTCAGAATTATTTAAAACTCGATTCATATATTAAAACGCAATCGGTCTGCCTAGTCATATCTTGGTGGAAAACACCCGAAAACCCGATTTTAGCGCTTGACTCGTAGGTTTACCATTGTGTTTTAGTGCACCCAGTTCTTCATGTTTTCATACTTTTGGGTGCAGGAAAACACAATGGTAAACCTACGAGTCAAGCGCTAAAATCGGGTTTTCGAGTGTTTTCCACCAAGATATGACTAGGCAGACCGATTGCGTTTTAATATATGAATCGAGTTTTAACTAATTCTGGAATTTCAGCCGTGAATTCGATGAGGTGATTGTCTGTGCTGCCGCCTCCCGGTCTATGAAGGATAGCAGAATCTTCTCTGCAAGTAATTTATATCAGTAATAGAAAATAATGTAAAATTATGTATTTAAACTTAAATTAACCCTATTTTTTCTTTCTCATTAAAATGATGTTTCTAGCTGAAATGAGTTATTGAACAAAGCAAAACCACTGACATACATGGATAATTTAGAATATTTCAAATCACATAAATCTGGATAGATCGATACACTGGACAGTGATGTCACTATGGACTTAACAGGTAAGATAATTTTCCTTACGTATATTACTTTTAAGAAAGTGAAAGTATGATTTATTCATCTCCAATTGCCGTAGTTCACATTTTTTATCAATAAAGATTGGAAGAAATTAAACCTATCGACGTACCCTGATCTGAAGTCTGCAGGTTCTCGTAGGACGAGTCGTGGTTGAGGCTGGCGGGTATGCTTCCGCTGTGCGTCGTGACGCCCACCACGTTCCCTCCGATGTTACCTCCGCTCCCCATACCTCCCCGCTTGCCGAGGGAGGGACTCTGGCCCCTCGGCGAAGAGGAGTAAGGGCTGTGAGCTGGAGAGGGACCCCTTCCGGGTCCCCCACCGGGTGGTCCCTCGCCCCTGGGGCCCCCACTGGTGCCCATGCCGGGGCTGTTACGCCGCTGACGATTCATCGTTTCCAGCATGTTGAGGTCGCTGCATGAAAAAAAAAAGAACATACAAATGCATCAGTGTAAGATTTAGTATTTTTTCGAAATCTATAAAAACAAGAACACAAAATCTTGCGTAAAGCATAGAATCTGAAACAATCTCCAGCACGTTCAGAATACGGAAAAAAAAACTTCACAGTTTAACAAACAATTTACACTTGAAAAATGACACTTACAAATCTGAGTAAATCAATGTTTTCATTTTGTTATCAAACTTTTTGTCTCAAATAGGACGAGCCAATGCTTTCAATTCTGAAATACCAGAAATACTCAGAATATTGGAACATGGACATACTCGAAATCAGTTCAAACTCATTTTTGAAACATAGAAATACTCAAAAATGAGCACATAGAAGTCAGTTCATACTCAATTTTGAAACATGGACATACTCAAAAATGATTAGAATCAGTTGAAACTGAGTTTTGAAACATGGACATACTCAAATATGAGCACATAGAAGTCAGTTCATACTCATTTTTGAAACATGGACATACTCAAAACTGATTAGAATCAGTTGAAACATAGTTTTGAAACATGGACATACTCAAAACTGATTAGAATCAGTTGAAACCTAGTTTTGAAACATGGACATACTCAAAAATAATTAGAATCAGTTGAAACTGAGTTTTGAAACATGGACATACTCAAAAATGATTAGAATCAGTTGAAACTGTGTTTTGAAACATGGACATACTCAAAAATGATTAGAATCAGTTGAAACTCATTTTTGAAACATAGGAATACTAAAAAATGAGTACATAGAAGTCAGTTCCTACTCATTTTTGAAACATGGACCTACTCAAAAATAATTAGAATCAGTTGAAACTCATTTTTGAAACATAGAAATACTCAAAAATGAGCACACAGAAGTCAGTTGAAACTTATTTATAAAACATGGAAATACTAAAAAATGAGCACATAGAAGTCAGTTCACACTCATTTCTGAAACAGGGACATACTTAAAAATAATTAGAATCAGTTGAAACTCATTTTTGAAACATAGAAATACTGAAAAATGAGCACATAGAAGTCAGTTGAAACTTATTTTTGAAACATGGAAATACTCAAAAATGAGCACATTTCATTTTTGAAACATGGACATACTCAAAATTTGTTAGAATCAGTTGAAACTCATTTTTGAAACATAGAAATACTCAAAAATGAGCACATTGAAGTCCGTTCATACTCATTTTTGAAACATAGGGATACTAAAAAATGATTAGAATCAGTTGAAACTCATTTTTGAAACACAGAAAATACTCAAAAATGAGCACATAGAAGTCCAGTTCATACTCATTTTTGAAACATGGATATACTCAAAACTGAGCACACAGAGGTCCGTTCATACTCATTTTTGAAATATGGACATGCTCAAAAATGATTATAATCAGTTCAAATTGACTTTTGAAGGACATACTCAAAAATGAGCACACAGAAGTCAGTTGAAACTTATTTTGGAAGCATGGAAATACTCAAAAATGAGCACATAGAAGTCAGTTTATACTCATTTTTGAAACACGGACCTACTTGAAAACGATTAGAATCAGTTGAAACTCATTTTTGAAACATGGACATACTCAAAAATGAGCACACAGAAGTAAGTTGAAAATTATTTTTAAAACATGGAAATACTAAAAAATGAGCACATAGAAGTCAGTTCACACTCATTTTTGAAACATGGACCTACTCAAAAATAATTAGAATCAGTTGAAACTCATTTTTGAAACATAGAAATACTCAAAAATGAGCACATAGAAGTCAGTTGAAACTTATTTTTGAAACATGGAAATACTAAAAGATGAGCACATAGAAGTCAGTTCATACTCATTTTTGAAACATGGAGATACTCAAAAATGATTAGAATCAGTTGAAACTCATTTTTGAAACACAGAAATACTCAAAAATGAGCATATAGAAGTCAGTTCGTACTCATTTTTAAAACATGGACCTACTCAAAAATGATTAGAATCAGTTGAAACTCATTTTTGAAACATGGACATACTCAAAAATGAGCACATAGAAGTCAGTTGAAACTCATTTTTGAAGCATGGAAATACTCAAAAATGAGCTTATAGAAGTCAGTTCCTACTCATTTTTGAAACATGGACCTACTCAAAAATAATTAGAATCAGTTGAAACTCATTTTTGAAACAAAGAAATACTAAAAATGAGCACATAGAAGTCAGTTCACACTCATTTTTGAAACAGGGACATACTCAAAAATAATTAGAATCAGTTGAAACTCATTTTTGAAACATAGAAATACTGAAAAATGAGCACATAGAAGTCAGTTGAAACTTATTTTTGAAACATGGAAATACTCAAAAATGAGCACATTTCATTTTTGAAACATGGACATACTCAAAATTAGTTAGAATCAGTTGAAACTCATTTTTGAAACATAGAAATACTCAAAAATGAGCACATTGAAGTCCGTTCATACTCATTTTTGAAACATAGGGATACTAAAAAATGATTAGAATCAGTTGAAACTCATTTTTGAAACACAGAAAATACTCCAAAATGAGCACATAGAAGTCCAGTTCATACTCATTTTTGAAACATGGATATACTCAAAACTGAGCACACAGAGGTCCGTTCATACTCATTTTTGAAACATGGACATACTCAAAAACGAGCACATAGAAGTCAGTTGAAACTCATTTTTGAAGCATGGAAATACTCAAAAATGAGCTTATAGAAGTCAGTTCCTACTCATTTTTTAAACATGGACCTACTCAAAAATAATTAGAATCAGTTGAAACTCATTTTTGAAACATAGAAATACTCAAAAATGAGCACACAGAAGTCAGTTGAAACTTATTTATAAAACATGGAAATACTAAAAAATGAGCACATAGAAGTCAGTGCACACTCATTTTTGAAACAGGGACATACTCAAAAATAATTAGAATCAGTTCAAACTCATTTTTGAAACATAGAAATACTGAAAAATGAGCACATAGAAGTCAGTTGAAACTTATTTTTGAAACATGGAAATACTCAAAAATGAGCACATTTCATTTTTGAAACATGGACATACTCAAAATTTGTTAGAATCAGTTGAAACTCATTTTTGAAACATAGAAATACTCAAAAATGAGCGCATTGAAGTCCGTTCATACTCATTTTTGAAACATAGGGATACTAAAAAATGATTAGAATCAGTTGAAACTCATTTTTGAAACACAGAAAATACTCAAAAATGAGCACATAGAAGTCCAGTTCATACTCATTTTTGAAACATGGATATACTCAAAACTGAGCACACAGATGTCCGTTCTTACTCATTTTTGAAATATGGACATGCTCAAAAATGATTAGAATCAGTTCAAATTGAGTTTTGAAACATGGACATACTCAAAAATGAGCACATAGAAGTCAGTTGAAACTTATTTTGGAAGCATGGAAATACTAAAAAATGAGCACATAGAAGTCAGTTTATACTCATTTTTGAAACACGGACCTACTCGAAAATGATTAGAATCAGTTGAAACTCATTTTTTAAACATGGACATACTGAAAAATGAGCACATAGAAGTCAGTTGAAACTCATTTTTGAAGCATGTTAATACTCAAAAATGAGCTTATAGAAGTCAGTTCATACTCATTTTTGAAACATGGACCTACTCAAAAATAATTAGAATCAGTTGAAACTCATTTTTGAAACATAGAAATACTCAAAAATGAGCACATAGAAGTCAGTTGAAACTTATTTTTGAAGCATGAAAATACTCAAAAATGAGCTTATAGAAGTCAGTTCATACTCATTTTTGAAACATGGACCTACTCAAAAATAATTAGAATCAGTTGAAACTCATTTTTGAAACATAGAAATACTCAAAAATGAGCACATAGAAGTCAGTTGAAACTTATTTTTGAAGCATGAAAATACTCAAAAATGAGCTTATAGAAGTCAGTTCATACTCATTTTTGAAACATGGACCTACTCAAAAATAATTAGAATCAGTTGAAACTCATTTTTGAAACATAGAAATACTCAAAAATGAGCACATAGAAGTCAGTTGAAACTTATTTTTGAAACATGGAAATACTAAAAGATGAGCACACAGAGGTCCGTTCATACTCATTTTTGAAACATAGAAATACTCAAAAATGAGCACATAGAAGTCAGTTGAAACTTATTTTTGAAACATGGAAATACTAAAAGATGAGCACATAGAAGTCAGTTCGTACTCATTTTTAAAACATGGACCTACTCAAAAATGATTAGAATCAGTTGAAACTCATTTTTGAAACATAGAAATACTCAAAAATGAGTACATAGAAGTCAGTTCATACTGATTTTCGAAACATGGATATACTCAAAACTGAGCACACCGAGGCCCGTTCATACTCATTTTTGAAATATGGACCTACTCAAAAACTATTAGAATCAGTTCAAACTCATTTTTGAAACATGGACATATTCAAAAATGAGCACATAGAAGTCAGTTGAAACTTATTTTTGAAACACGGACCTACTAAAATAGGAGCAAATGATGTTTTATTCTTGAGTGTGTGCATGTTTTCAGAAAAGCGTCTATACATGTTTCAAACTTGAGTCATTTTGATCGGACTGTGCGACCTACTCAGATTTGAGTATTTTATTTGCTCAGTTTTGAAAATGTCGTTTTTAGGGTGTAGAAGACGCATGACACAATTGAAAGCCCAATTTCAAGAATTGCTACCAGCAATAGTCGTACAAAATATCAGAATTCTTTTTGTGAAATCCTGTATACGATCTATAAATTTGTATGTATACCACACAGTATGCTAAAATTTACTTCAGTTTGGAAGCGTTGAAAATTTCCCAACTGCAAATTCTGTCCATAAACGGAAATCTACGGGAAATCTTTTGTGCAACCCTGTATAGGATCAGTAGAAATTATATACACCAAGTAATATGCAGAAAAAAAATGTTTAATTTAAAAACACGTAGCACAACTGAAAACGCACTTCCAGCAATTGTTATTGATAGACAGTAACGTAACCGAATTGTTTTGTGTGTGTTGTTATAATTATTTTATAAAGTCGTTTTTCATAAGGTTATCGTAGGATATATAATTATTTTTATAAGGTTATGCTTATAAAATTACTCTGGGCTATATAATTATTTTATAAAATTATACTAGTATATTTTATTGTTAAATCATTATTTTATAAGATTGTTTTTATAAAATTATCGTAGGATATTTTATTACTTTGTTGGGTTATCCTAGGATATATTATTATTTCATCAGGTTATTTTTATAATATTATCCAAGGATATTTTATTATTTAGCAAATCTATCTTAGGATATTTTATAACTTTGTCGGGTTATCCTAGTATATATTAGATTATTTTTATAATATTATCCAAGGGTAATTTATTATTTAGCAAATCTGTCTTAGGATATATTTATAACTTTGTAGGGTTATCCTAGGATATATTATTATTTTTATAATATTATCCAAGGGTAATTTATTATTTAGCAAATCTGTCTTAGGATATTTTATAATTTTGTAGGGTTATCCGAGGATATATTGATATTTTATCAGATTATTTTTATAATATTGCCCAAGGATATTTTATTATTTAGCAAATCTATTTTAGGATATTTTATAACTTTGTAGGGTTATCCTAGGATATTTTATTATTTTATCAGATTATTTTTATAATATTATCCAAGGATAATTTATTATTTAGCAAATCTGTCTTAGGATATTTTATAACTTTGTAGGGTTAACCTAGGATATATTGATATTTTATCAGATTATTTTTATAATATTGCCCAAGGATATTTTATTATTTAGCAAATCTATCTTAGGATATTTTATAACTCTGTAGGGTTATCCTAGGATATATTATTATTTTACCAGGTTATTTTTATATTATCCAAGGATATTTTATTATTTAGCAAATTTATCATAGGATATTTTATTACTTTGTAGGGTTATCCTGGGATATATTATTATTTTATCAGGTTTTTTTTATAATATTATCCAAGGATATTTTATTATTTAGCAAATCTATCTGGGGACATTTTATTACTTTGTGGGGTTATCCTAGGATATAGTATTGTTTTATCAGGTTATTTTTATAATATTATCCAAGGATATTTTATTACTTAGCAAATCTAGCTTAGAATATTTTATTACTTAGCAAATCTAGCTTAGAATATTTTATTACTTTGTAGGGTTATCCTGGGATATATTATTATTTTATTAGGTTATTTTTATAGTATTATTTTATCAGGTTATTTTTATAATATTATCCAAGGATATTTTATTATTTAGCAAATCTATCTTAGGCTATTTTATTACTTTGTAGGGTTATCCTGGGATATATAACTATTTTATCAGGTTATTTTTATAAAATTATCGAAGGATCGATCTTTTATTACTTAGCAAATCTATACTCGGACATATTATTATATCAGAAGGTTATTTTTTAAATGTTATCCTATGATGTATTATTATATTTAGACAAAAAAATATTTCACAGACGAGAAGCATAAGGCTACCCACCATCGGATGACGATTTCAACTTCGTCAGCGGACGAAGCTATTATCCGCTGCACTTCTTCGTACGTTCTGCCAGTGAGCGGGATCCCGTTCCACTCCAGAACCTGGTCACCTGAAAGGGTTAACACATTTACAGTTAATAGTGCAACATTAGGAAACAATTACAAGCAACTTTAGAAACAGAACTAAAGCGAAGGAGCAAGAAAATAATTTTGGGTAATTTCACGTTAGCCGAGAGCCAACCTCACCAATAACATTTTTTGTTTCTCACGCCAATTGTAGTTTTTATTTTTCGTGCGTGTAAATTAGAATATTATCGATACTATTATATAAAGAGAGAACGCCTAACTGATCAACGCCCAGCAGAAACATTAAAACTAGGATCATGAAATTTGGACAGTAGATTGCGTTTATGACCTAGGCAAGAAATAAGAAAGGAATTTCGGAAATTTCCCCTCCCCCCGAAGGGGTTGAAAGTATTATGTCACTTCGTCTTATCTCAGCAGCAGTTTTAGGTAGGAGCGTGAAATTCAGGAAAACAAATCTACTAAAAAAAGTGGTTGAACACGTATTTCAGCGATTTTAGAAATTCACCCTTAAGGATGTTAAATGAAAGGTTTTTAGGTAAATTAGGTAATTTAGGTAATTTTGGTAATTGAGGTAAAAAAAGAATGAATCTTGCAACAGTACAATTGCAACAATAGTTACAACAATGAAATTACAACAATGAAAAACATAAAATATAGCTAAACTAATCTGTTGAAAAATAGTTAAACACGTATTTCAGCTATTTTAGCGATTTTATCGCCAACATCTGCAATGAAACCGATTATGGAAGATCAGACGAATCAGACAACTGTTGCTGATTTTTGATTAGATATTTTGCGTCAGACAATTTTGAGAGATGGTCGACACGTTGTCATCCTAACTTAAGCTGAGGAGTAATTTTGGGTACTTTTATGTTAGCCAGGTGACAATTTCCGAAGTAGTATTTTTAGGGTTTAGTTCATCTCACGAAACCCTATTACTCTCGCTCCGTTGTCTGTCCGTCACAGAGACATTCTCAGAAACTAGGTAATCTGAAGAGTTGAAGCTTGGCGTATATCTAGCTGAATACCAGCTATGAAGCTCAAAATATTAAAATTTGAAAAAATCGTATTATTTTAACAAATAGAGATAAAAAACCAAAATTAAAAACCTTTTCCTATTGAATTTAAACATTTTTCGTTAGAGCAGTTGCCAAAAATTAAAAATCCACAATGAAATTCTTTCTACCATAATTAATTTTCTAATGAACGATTTTCACGTGAAAAATGAAAATGAAATAAAATGCTTCACCTATTGAAAAAAAGATTAATATGAAATAAAAATGAGGGACGCATATTGGTAATAAAACGGAAATTTTCAAAGATTTCTGAATAATACAAGGAGTATGAGTATGTGTAAGTACATAAAGCAGATTAATATCACGTCATTAGAGAATTAAAAAGAAAATTTGACGTCCTATTGGAAGTTTAACGAATTTTTCAAATGTTTGAGAATAATACAAACCAAGTATCCATATGAGTCATAGAGAATAGTAAATAGATGAGTTTGAGGAACATATTGAATCGTGATAAAAATCAGATTATGGAAATATTCGCCTATTTTAGCATTTTGAAGGTGTACAACATGTTTAATTTTGAAATTATTTTTTTAAATATCGCTTGAGTCCGCATGACAGATATTATTATGACAGAGTATAATAGCGAGCTGGTTTAGGTATTCGAAAAAAAACGAGAAAAAATAGACCGGTAAATTTTTACTTTATAAAAAAACATGACTTTTTTTTTTTTTTGGTTGCTAAATGAAATTTATTTGGATTAATTAAAGAAAGGATAAAGTGTTTTGAAAGGAATATTAAACGAAACCCTTCGAGCGATCTTCGATCACACTTACTCACACTTGCTGTATTTTTTCTCGCCAATTGCAGTTTTTATTTTTATAATGTGTAAATTAGAAACAATCTTTTAATTTGGAAATTTTATTTATTTATTTATTTATTTTTGTATTATAAATGAAAGTTGTGTCATTTTAAATGTAGAGAGTTAAATGTATATATTTTAAAATGAAATTAATGCAATAACAATGATAGGGATGGGAACACTATTTGGCGATGTATCGCCTGCTCCAGGCTAATGTAAATGTACCTAATTTTTTTTTGTATTTGTAAACCAATCACTTTTTAAGAATACTCGAACAAACTATGAATTTTTGGTGTGGGTGTGTTGGGGGGGGGGGGGGGAGGGATTTTTGAATCACTTTCAGGAAATAGCATATATACAGGGCGATACAAAAAAAAACTGAAACTCGCTTAAAGTTTTCATTTGTTGGAGATACGTAGGCTATGTATATTACAAAAGTGTTCAAAATAAAACTAGTCGTTGGGGGTCACCGTAATATTTACCCATCACGGATATTCATAATATTAAGTATGAAAATAGAACACGTGTAAACTATTTATAAAATGCATGGCCATTCGAATAAAATCCTGGCTTCATGACGTCCTAAACTTTAAATGCTCTATAACTCTAAAGTTGATAATAATACTAGTAAATCTACAGATCAGAGGCCTCAACATTAGCTCTACAAATCACTCATTATTAACATTATCTATATCTTCTTATGTGACCTATATTCAATTTACACTTTCAAAGTTTTTATTATTTTCATTTGAAAAACCGATTTGGAAATAATTTTTTAGTAGTTAAAATATCTCATCAATTTCATTAAAAAAAGCATATTAAAAACTTATGTAACCCGAAAATTAGCTATTTTTAATAAAATTTCGCGTAAAAATAATGCGATTCACTTGAATTTTCCTTTGTTGATATTTTTTGAAATAGAGTTGCTTAGCAACCATTTCATGAAAGAGAGAAAAAAAATGCATTGGAATCTTTTGTAAAAAATCAGAAATTAAAATGTTTGATATATTTCAAATTAATGCATAAAATTTCCTAATAATTTATTCAATTAATTTCGAAATTCTAATATATATATTGGCAAATTTTCAAAGCGATTGGATTTAATTAAGATCTCCATTTCGTAAATTTAGAATCCATAATTTAACATTTACAATTATCACAATGCGACATTTTCTTTTCGGTGAATGTTAAAATTAAAAAAAAATCGTCTGACTTTCCATTGAAAAGCATTATGACCTAAAAATAAATGTTCTATATTTTTCGAACGAATGAACCAAATGTAACTAAAAACTATACAGCTAATTCCAGGTACCTCACCAACATACTCACCAAAAATCAGCCTAATCGAACTTTTTTTACGGCAGTTATCGGACAGACAAACAGACAGACAAACAGACAGACAGAAACCAAAAACTTTTCGGGTCTCAACAGTAAGCCTCAACTGACGTTTCGGCAATTAACTAACGGGTTACTTCATCGGATGAAGCGTCTCATTTCCAATTAAAATAGATCTTTGAATTGAAATTTGAATGAAATACAGGGTCATGAAAAATCGAAGCGTGTGGTAAATAGGATTCCAAATATCTCGGCCACTCATGATCCGATCGCCTTCATTCTTGATGCAAAATTTATATATTTCTTTGTCTTTTATAATCACTCCTTAAAACTTTAAATGCTCTATTAATACTGAATTGCGCAAAAGAAACATCTTATAAATCCAAAAATTATAATCCTATTAACTAACGGTTTATTGCGTAGGATGAAGCGTCTCATTTCCAATTTAAAAAATATATATTTGAATTGAAATTGGAATGAAATACAGTGTCATGAAAAATCGGAGAGTGTAGAAAATAGATTTACAAATATCTCGGCAACTCATGGTCCGATCGACTATAGCGATCTTTATGCAAAATTTATGTTTTTTTATTGTTTTTTATATTTACTCATTAAAATAAACAATTTCGAAAAATTTTATATACCTTTTATCAGAACGACTCTTTCGAGAGTCCTAAAAAAATAGTTCCGGATAATCCAGGTGACTGAAATTCCTCCTTTAAACTTAACTACTTCTTCTCATTATTACATGCTAAGTATATACTAAATTTCAAGTCTCTATCTCAATTAGTTCGGAAGATAGAGCGTTTACAGACACACACACACACACAGACAGACAGACTGAAGGCCTTTTTTTTTTCCTAAAAATATGTCTTTCGAAATCTCCAGTATCTGAATTGTGTAAATCCGTCAAAAATATATTTTCGAATTTTAAAACTATTACAAGATTTGCCGTACACTACGTATAATTTGTAAGTAATATGAAATCAGACGATATTAATGAAATAATCCTAATACTTGTTTAAAAAATGCCAATTTCTACGCCTAATTAAAGCGAAAAAATCATTTAAGGAAATCACTGCTGTGTTTAGTAAATAAAGCATTTTAACTTATTTATTAAGTAAAAATTCCGGTTCATATATCTTTATTTATTGCTTATATAAGCGTACAAGTTCGCAGCCATGAAAAAGTTACAGTTTTTTTTTATACGGTCCCTGTGTGATATAAGTTATATTCAAAAAAAAAAAAAAAAAATTAATTCTTTGGCAAGAAAGTCTTTTAAGTTATTACTAAGAAATGATTTTTTTTTCTTCTTCAAAGTTTCCAATTGTTCTATATAAAAAAAAAAAAAAAAAAAAAAAAAAAAAAAAAAAAATTAAAAAAAAGAAAGAAATTTTTTTTGCTCCATTTAAAAATTTCCGGTAAGTTTATGTCGCTAAAAACGACCCTTGAAGAGATAATATATATAATATATATTATACTAATACATAATAATATATTATATGATATAATATAATGTTATATTATATTATATATTTTCTATATATTATTTATGTATTTATAATACAATAATATATAATATATTATGTTAAATTATATTATATATATTATATCATATATAAATATTATAATATTATATTATATTATATATTTTCTGTATATTATTATTTATATATTTATAATACAATAATGTATAATATATTATGTTAAATTATATTGTATATATTATATCATATATAAATATTATAATATTATATTATATTATATATTTTCTGTATATTATTATTTATATATTTATAATACATTAATATATAATATATTATGTTAAATTATATTATATGATATTATATATTTTCTATATATTATTATTTATATATTTATAATACAATAATATATAATATATTATATTATATATAAATATTATACATTATATTATTTATATATATTATATCATATATAAATATTATAATATTATATTATATTATATATTTTCTGTATATTGTTATTTATATATTGATAATACAATAATGTATAATATATTATGTTAAATTATATTATATATATTATATCATATATAAATATTATAATATTATATTAAATTACATATTTTCTATATATTATTATTTGTATATTTATAATACATTAATATATAATATATTATGTTAAATTATATTATATGATATTATATATTTTCTATAAATTATTATTTATATATTTATAATACAATAATATATAATATATTATATTATATATAAATATTATATATTATATTATATGATATTATATATTTTCTATATATTATTATTTATATATTTATAATACAATAATATATAATATATTATATTATATATAAATATTATATATTATTTATACTTTATTAGTTATATTTATTTCTATTCTATTTTATTTTATTTATAAATTTACCAAATCATCTTAGCAAACGACAAAAGATCGCAACAACAACACCAAAACATTTACAGCCAAAAAAAAACTTGCCAAAATTTCCGGCACAGAATTTGGGAATATCAAAATTATAATTTTCATGACAGCCACAAAAATAAGTTTGGTTCTAATATTTAACAGAAGATGGCAGCACCAGAAATATTAGAAGTTTCGTTCACGTATTGAGCAGTAGATGGCAGCACTACAAATGTTTTAGTGGAGTATGGCTACAGACGAAGAACGAAGTCGATAATCTTCAATGCATGAAATGTTTTTGTTTCACAGAAAAAGAAAAATTAATTAATAATAATATATGTGAGAGAGAAATAATATTTTTTATAAACATTCCATGTTCATCGTGAAAAATCACGCTTCATTTTATAACTTCAATTTATGATTTCTACAAAACAATTTTCGGTACTTACGTATTATCCGATCGTATTATTGATCGCCAAAAATGGTTGCCAAGTACCAATCTTGTTTATCGTTGCCAATCACGTTTTCAAACGCAGTCATTTAACATTATCCAATAACGTTGTTAAAAATGGTAATTAATATAAAATAAATAAAATGTAATATATGTTTATTTAATTTATAACATTGTTAAATAACATTATTTTAGTAAAATTAATAAATGGTAAATAACACAGTATATAAGAAAGAATAAGAAACAATATAAGAAATGGTAACTAATATAGCATATTCTAGAAAGTTAATTTTGTTAATCTTACTACGTATAGAAATGAGCCCTACTAAAAGAGGTAGATTATTCCCAGGCATGTACCATGTAGCAAGAAAAAAATATATAAGGGTTACTATAATTAGTAATATTGGCTCCATGCCTGGCACAGATGGCTTAAAACTGGCACAGATAATACGTAAGTACCCAATTTTCATTACAATAGATTAGTTTCGTGTGGACCCGATTATGGAAATTTGATTGCTTTTTTCTAATGCTTGGTAGAAAGTTCGAGCTAGTGAATTTATTTGAAAAAATATATAATTATTGCACTGTTTATTTTTTAAGAAATGACAAAAGGAAACATTATTTAAACTTGCTTTTAGGATTTCTAATTTGATTTCTTTACGTATATTCATAATTTGATTATATTTAACTATTAATTGTGTAACGATTATATATTTTTAATTAATACTCTTTATTTTTTATTTATATTATTTATTATTTGCGCAAATCATCTGTTTAAAGTTTTCTGAATGACTGATAAATTCTTTTAATGGTATTTTGCTTATATGTTAAAGAGTACCGAGTACTGCTTTTGTTGCGTTGCTGAGTACCGAGTACTCGACCCAATACCCAATTGTAGTGTATGCAAGACTATATTACACAAAATAATGCTCATGTTTGTCTTTTCTTTGAGCATGTTTGTTGAACCTGAAAATGTTGACACCGGAGTGTAAAATTAATTCAATGACATCCCACGATAGGTAATGATTCTAGGTTGCCATGGTGACAACGTCCTATTTAAGATAGAGTCCTAATATTTCCGTATGACTGAATTTAAAAACCGAATTTGTATACTAAATAATTAATAAGGACTTTACGTTGCACCATTAACATATAAATACTCATCAAACACTTGTTTCCAACGTAAAATTATTTAATAAATATGAGTTACTTTTAAACTACATATATATAAAACAAACCTCGACGTTTCGGTTAATCTTTATAACAATCATCAGGAGAAAAAACCTTCATAAATATGAAAAGCAAAAATTAAAATGTGTTACATGATTGAGTCACAATATTCAATCTGCCAAGACGGTCAAATAACGGAAAATTATAACAACACCACCAGGCGTATTTTGAATATGTTGTTATAATTTTCCGTTATTTGACCGTCTTGGCAGATTGAATATTGTGACTCAATCATGTAACACATTTTAATTTTTGCTGTTCATATTTATGAAGGTTTTTTCTCATGATGATGGTTATAAAGATTAACCGAAACGTCGAGGTTTGTTTTATATATATGTAGTTTAAAAGTAACTCATATTTATTAAATAATTTTACGTTGGAAGCAAGTGTTGCATACTAAAGTTGTTTAATGCTATAGCAATCCTATAATCTACCAACTGTTTTTTTGGATAGATGTTTCCGCAGAAATGAATATTAAATATCAAAAGAATCTAAATAGAGATTTCAATTTCTGAAATTTTCAAAGCTAGGTTTAAGTTTCCCATTGGAATTTTCAGTGAATGCCGACAAAAGATAAAATGTTGTCAACTTAAAATGTACGGAAATGAATCCTGTCAAAATAACAGAAGATATAATTCATTTCACTGAAACTAGTTATAGCACGAACGCACCTCATTTGTCACGCTTTTCACGTACAATTTCCAACCTGTTATATTGTTATAATGATGCCCCATTCATTGTTGCGCGTTTTGTAAATGCCTAGAAAAAAGGATGTTGGTAGCGGAAATAATGTAGTGATTGCAATGTATTATTGTTATTATTATTATTTTTTAATGATAAAGGATTTTAAATGATTTATTTACGTGTAATGATGAAGTTTTTTATTTTTCAAACAAGAACGAAAAGTCATGCATAAATCCTAGATTATGTAACACTTCTCAACTCCTCCAAAATAATTTTACAATTCCTTACCGTTTAATAAGATGAAAGTTGATATCTAAGTAAACAAGGTCACGGTCAAACCGGGCAGGTTGGCCTACCTTGCGGTTTAAGCTCAACTAGCCCCGCCCAATTTAAGTAGACAATTTGAAAAACGCATAACCTAATTATAAAGACAATTTCAGGAATGACCAATACTATTCGGAAAAATATCCGAGCTCTTTTGTGCCGCCCTGTATACGATCTATAGATTTGCATATAGACTACATAGCATGCTAAATTTTAGTTCCGTTATGAAAAGCGTAGCACAGTTTAAAATTCCCCTTCTTGAATTTCCGTCAATAAACGGAAGTGGACTCGAGCACTTTTGAGCTACCCTATATAGGATCTATAGAATTTATACACTCTAAGTAACAGGCAAAAAATGAGTTCAATTAAAACTAGTCGTTGGGGACCACCCATCATGGATAGGCATCATGTAAAATATTAAAATAAAACATGTGTAAACTACTTATAAAATGCATTGCCATTCGAATCAAATCGTGGCTGGATGACGTCCTAAACTTTAAAGGCTCGAATGGCTTAAAAGAAACATCTTTATAACTCCAAAAACAATAATCCTATTAACTAGCGGTTTATTGCATCGGATTAAGCATCAAATTTCCAATTAAAATAGATCTTTGAAGTGAAATTTGGATGCAATACAGGGTCTTGAAAAATCGAAGCGTGTGGCAAATGGGATTCCAAATATCTCGGCAACTCATGATCCGATCGACTTCATGCTTTATGCAAAATTTATGTTTTTTTACCGTCTTTTATATTCATTTCTTAAAATAAACAATTTCGAAAAATTTTATATGCCTTTTATCAGAACGACTCTTTCGCGAGTCCGAAAAAAAGAGTTCCGGTTAATCGAGGTTATTGAAATTAAATAGGCTTTTTCCCATTATGACATACTCAGTACATACCCAAGTCTCTATCTCAATTTTTTCCGGAGATAGAGCGTTTACAGACACACAGACAGGCGGACGGCAATTTATTTTTTTTTTTTCTAAAAATGTGTTTTTCGGAATCTCCAGAGTCTGAAACGTGTCAATCCTTAAAAAAAAAAATGTTTCGATTTTCAAAACGATTACAAGACTTACCCTATACTACGTATGATGGGTAAGTAAAAAAAAAAAAATGAAAATATTGATACCGGACAAATTTAAAAGGAACTAGTCGGATGTGCCAATCCCAAAATTTTCTTATATATCAAAAAGATTTCGCATACACTAACAAGTGGGTAAGTGTGATCAAAGATCGCTCAAAGAGTTTCGTTTAATATTCCTTTCAAAACACTTTATCCTTTCTTTAAGAAATACAAATAAATTGCATTTAGTAACAACAAAAATAAGTCATGTTTTTTTATAAAGCAAAAATTTACCGTCTATTTTTCTCGTTTTTTCGAATATCTAAACCAGCCAGATAGCGGGCCAAGCCCGCTATTATATTCTGTCATAATAATATCCGTCATACGGACTAAATGCAATATTTAAAAAAATAATTTGAAAATTAAACAAATTGTATACCTTCAAAATGTTAAAATATGCGAATATTTCCATAATCGGATTTTTATCACGATTCAATATGTTTCTCAAACTCATATATTTACTATGCTCTATTACTCATACTGATACTCGCTTTGTATTATTCTCAAAAATCTTCAAAATTAGTTAAACTTTCCATATGACGTCAGATTTTCTTTTTAATTATCTAATGACGTAACATTAATCTGCTTTGTTTACTTACTCATACTCATACTCCTTGTATTATTGAGAAATCTGAGACATTTTCCGTTTTATTACGACTATGACGTCAATCAATTTTATTTCATATTTACCTTTTTTTCAATGGGTGAAATTTTTTATTTCATTTTCCTTTTTCACGTGGAAATCGTCTGATAGAAAATTAATTATTGTGGAAAGATTTTCATCGTGGATTTTTAATTTTTGGCATCGGCTATAATGAAAAATGTTTAAATTTGAAAGGAAAAGGCTGTTAGAATTTTGGTTTTTTATCTCTATTTATTAAAGTAATACGAATTTTTCAAATTTTAATATTTTCAGCTCTTGACAGCTGATATTATAATTTATACACAAAGTTTCAACTCTGTAAGTTACATAGTTTTCGAGAATGGCTCTGTGACAGACAGACAACGCAGCGGGAGCAATAGGGTTTCGTGACATGAACGAAACACTAAAAACGAATCAGCACCATCAAGGTCTAACTGAAACTCAAGTTTTATTCAATTCCGTGTATTAGTTTTTGAGATACGACTATCGCTAAAATCGTGTCAATCCTGCAACATGCTGCCTAGTATAGCGCCACCTGCTGGGCGATTTTTACCACAAACTAATTAATCAGCACCAATCTATATCAGAGGCTAACTGAATATAAAGTTTTATTAAATTCCGAGCATTCGTTCTTGAGATAGAGCTATTGCGGAAATCGCGAAAAAGGCTGCCTAGCAGCGCCCCCTGCTGGGCGATTTTCACCCAAAACGAATCAGCACCCATTTATATCAGAGACTCACTGAATATAAACTTGTATTAAATTCCAAGCATGAGTTCCTGAGAGAGAGCGCCCACAAAATTTTTGTCCCATACAGACAGAGAGATAGAGAGATAGAGTCATAGACAGAGTCACAGACAGACATTGTCTAAAAATAGTTCAATCGTGTTCAGGACCTTCTAAAACGTATAAATTCTTTTCTAAAACCGGAAGTCGAAAATGTTCATGACTTCTTCTTGTAAAGATAGAAGAAAGTAATAAAAACATGATTTAAGAATTGTGGTTAAGCAACAACAATCTCAATCTAAACAAGAACGAAAAATCATGCTGCGTCAAGCATAGATTATGTAACACTTTCCAACGCTTCCAAAATAATTTTACAAATCATGACCGTTTAACAAGCTGAAAGATAACATATAAAGTACATAATTTGGAAAAACGCATGACCTATTTAAAAACGTCATTTCAGGAATTTCCAACCTATACAATATTCGGAAAAATATCCGAATACTTTTATTCAGCCCTGTATAGGATCTATAGATTTGTGTTTACACTACATAGGATGCTCAATTTTAGTTCCGTCGAAAGCCGGAAGTCGAAAATTTTCATAAATCCAATACTTCCTTCTTGTAAAGATAGAAGAAAGTAATAAAAAAAAAGTCCTTCCGGGAGGAAAAGGTAGCTTTCCTATATCTTCGTTTTAAAATTTTAGCTCATGTTACACGGAAACAGCAAGTTAAAATGCAAAGAAAACGTTTACAAAGGATTCGTTAATACTGAATCTGAATAAGAAATTCGCCAAATTATTGAGCAATAGCCAAATTGGCTTCATTTATGAAGACTTATTTTGGTCGCCAAATTGGGCGATATTTCGCCAAATGTCGCCAAGTTTGGCGAGAATTTGGCGCTAACGAATATGAATATATAGTTTTATGCGTATGATTGGGAAAATTATTACAACAATGAAAATTTTCTTGTTTCAAAATGCCAGCCACCCTAGAATTTCAAACTGCTCTATCTCAGCCATTTTTTAAGATAGAGGTAAACCAAAAAATGCTCTGGAATCCTCGTATCAAGGCCTAACACTTAATTAAAAAATAAATTTGAATTTTTAACTTTTTTGTATATTTATTTTAGTTTTAAATTTTTAAATGGCCGCCATCTTGAAACAAAATGGCGGACCAAGCTGACCAACGAACTCTGTCGAGACATGGGTGAGCTTAATACACACAATTAGTTTCATCAAAATTGATTTATAAATACGAGCGTTATCGTATAACATAGGTCAGATATATATATGGAGATATATATATCTATATATATAAATCAACATTTGAACGGAGGGTGGTTTTGGGGTCTGGGGGTCATGATCGGTGAAAATATATCGAAATTTTCCGGAACTGCTTTCCTCCGAACGGCTGCAATAGGTAGCTTTATACTTTTTTGTATTGAAAGCTACCTAAAAACTGAAAATATTGATGCCGGACAAATTTAAAAGGAAAAATACATAAATTAAAAACACCGAAGAGCGAGGAGGGTTGGGTTCGGGACGTTTAAGCTACCGAAAGATCCTACGTACGACCCGAATATGTTCGTCACGCCTAAGACTCCTATAATAAGAGCTGATGCATATCCATTTTGTTTCGGATTATTGGTGCTCAGTTCAGCATCAATCTACCGCAGCCGGAGTTGGGGTTGCCTAAGACTCGGCTCTGATTGGCTGAACCGGTTCTGATTAGCTTGGTTTTTCGACTGAACTTCAATTTGAGCACCAAATCTGCGAGGATGCGTCAGCCTCTATTATAGGAGCTCTAGTCACGCCGAATATGTTCGTCAACCGCCACGGGGAGCGGCCAAATTCTAATCAGCTATCCAATGAAAAAAAAATCGTTTAAAAATATTGAAATGCAAATGAAATATTTTTAAAACACTGGCCCATAGGATTAACATTAGCGAGCGAGTGTTTTCTCGTGAATGAAATAGCCTTTAAAACTGCCAAAAATCGCATAATTCGCACAAATATCGCTGCCACAGTGCGCCATTCAGGGGGGGGGGTATCCTCATTTTCAATTGGGACCTGACGTCCCTAGTCAAAAAAATATAAATGGATTTTTTTCAGTTCTATGCATAACTTCATACATTTTTCGATGATACAAAAAGAACACACATACAACGGACAGACAGACATTTTGTAAAAACATAATTTTCGGGATCATTGACCCATAAAACATGTAAATCCGTCAAAAACCAGTGATCGAAAAAAAAAATAATCGATTACAATATTTTCGTCTATTACAGATTCTAGATTAATATGAGGTCATTAGAGAATTAAAAAGAAAATTAATCTGACGTCCTATCGGAAGTTTAACGGATTTTTCAAATGTTTGAGAATAATACAAAGCGAGTATGAATATGAGTAACAGAGAGTAGTAAATGTATGAGTTTGAGGAACGTATTGAATCACGATAAAAACGCGAATATGAAAATATTCGCCTATTTTAACATTTTGAAGGTGTACAACATGTTTAATTTTGAAATTATTATTTTTTAAATATCGCATTTAGTCCACATGACAGATATTATTATGACAGAGTATTATAATAGCGGGCTTCGCACGCTATCGGGCTGGTTTAGATATTCGAAAAAAGAACGAAAAATCATGCGTAAAGCATAGATTATATAGCACTTTCCAACGCTTCCAAAATAATTTTACAAATCATACCGTTTAATAAGCTAAAAGCTAACATCTAAGTAAACAATTTGGAAAACGCATAACCTATTTAAAAACATGATTTCAGGAATTTCCAACCTATACAATATTCGGAAAAATATCCGAATACTTTTATTCAGCCCTGTATAGGATCTATAGATTTGTATATATACTACATAGGATGATAATTTTAGTTCAGTTAGGAAACGCGTAGCACAGTTTAAAATTCTCCGTCTGGAGTTTGTGAATAAACAGAAATGTGTTCGCGAACTTTTGTGCTGCCCTGTATAGGATCTACAGAATTTATACACACCACGTAATAGACAAAAAGCGAGTTAAAATTAAAATCGCTTTCAGTAACTTAAAACGCACTTCGAGGAATTATTGTTAACAGACAGTAGAGAATTCTTTTGTGTGTCCCTGTAAATGAATGATAACTGCTATACACACGATATTCTGTAGTAAGCCTCTTGTAATGCACCTTAGTGATGTATATAAATTTCAATGCGTTTTAAATAGGGAAACATTATTTAAATAAACCGCAGACGATTTTTCTCCGTAGACGTCATGTAACGGAATTCTTTTGACTGTCCCTGTAAAGTAACTATAAGTGCTATGCACACCCTGTTCCATATTAAGCTTCTTCTAATGCACCTTAGTAATATATATCAATTACAATGCGTTTAAAATAGTGAAACATTATTTAAATAAACCGCAAATGATTTTCCCCATAGACCGCAATGTAACGGAATTCTTTTGAGTGTCCCTGTAAAAAAACTATAAGTGCTACACACATCCGTTGAAATAGGGAACATGCTATAGATAACGACAATAACATATAAAAATGGCAGAGCAATCCGAGCATATTTACGGGAGTTAGAGCACGGACAGACGGCAGACGGCCAGACAAACCGAAGTCATAAGCACTTTTCAACTAGGTTGGCAAGTGCTAAACAATATGAAAATAAGATTTTTATATTTCCCGAACAGATGTAAAAACATTTTCAAATATTTTAAGCAATTCATTTCTAAATTCTATTAAATTTATCGGCAAAATTTTAAACTATTAGAAATCCATATCGAAAATTTAGCATTCATCATTTTACGTCTAAATCCATTATGCAAAGATTCTGTCGGATTCCTCTTCTCCGTCCACACTACTTCGAAGTATAATCCGGTCTTTTGATATGCTGCCACCACCGATATGAATACGTGATATCGGACACGTTACGTGATGTATATTAAACAAAAACCTAACTCTTTCAATTAAACTTAAACTAACACTTTATTTACAATATTTACACTTAAACTCGGATGTAACTTATCCGGTGCAACATTAAATCAAAAAAATTACAGAAAACTACTTTCTGTGTACCGTTAGGCTACGTTAATTCACTCAGAACCGAGATTTCTATTAATCTCACACCCGCTATATCTCTTCTTTTCGAGAGATCTCCCTCCATACTCGTGTCTCAGAGCGCAATCTTTGAACGACCTTCCTGCTTCGCTCCTACATTAAAAAAAAAACTTCACTCTCTCGTCATCCACCAGAGAACCACCTCTCTCTACGGGGCTCGTCCCCTGTTCCAAAGGGTTCCTTGACAACACTTAATCCCCTCTTGATGGGTCTGTCTTCCTAAATCATGGGTGAAATATCTGTCTTATCTATACATTTACAATCACAAAAGAAACACTTCTTCCACGATAATAAACATTCTTTCCACTCGCATTCAGGTCGCTTCCCCTCCGGATTAAGATTTTTCTTAAGAAAGCCTTTAACAGTACACAGCAGATACATATACAATAAGATAATCCCTTAAGAATAGCTTTTAACTCTTGCAGCTGCCAGGGAAACCTGACAGATTCCATTTTCATTTCAGATAAAAATGAAATTTGAAAAATCGTCTGCATCCCCATTAGGACCTAAAATAAAATGTTCTCTATTTTCCGAACGAATGAACCGAATTTAACAAAAAACTATACAGCTCTTTCCGGATACCTCGCCAACATGCCTACCAAAAATCAACCCAATCGACCATTTTTACGGCAGTTATCGCGGAACAGACAGACAGAAACCAAAATTTTTTCGCGTCCTCAACGGACGTTTCGGCAATTATAAAAATAAATTTCAAGCAAAGCACAATGTCACTTTCACGGGCGTAAACTCTTACTTTGTGCACCTACTTTTATGCTTTAACCAACATGTATTCGAATAAAAATATATTTTCTATTTAATATTAATGAAAAAAATGGCATCCCAAAAAAATGCCTAAATATAATGTAAACTCAATGTCGTAATGTCACAAAAGACATGAATTTTTATTTGCTTATAAAAATGAATTACACGTGTGTAAATATATCTTGCAAATAAAACATGTCCAAAAAGACACGTGTCTAAATATGTTTCATTATTTCTCTTCAACAATGAAAGGTTTTTTTTCAATTTTTATCAGTGAATCTCAAAAATGAATGGCTCACTACACACCCGTCTAACCAACAATGCATCTTTCATTATAACAAATGTACACATTGTTTGTTAGACGGAGGGACTCTGCCCGGAGTGGTTCCCATCACTTTGATTTTATTATAAATAGATTGTTCGTAATAATTTTAAGTAAGTACTATTAGTACGTGTTGAGGAATTTAATGTTAGTAAGTATTGTGAGTAAATATCGTAGTAAGTATTGCTAATAAGTATTGTAGTAAATAAGTATTTTAACTAAATATTGTAGTAAGTAGTATTAGGAAGGATTGTAGTAAATAAGTATTTTAAATAAGCATCGTTAATAAATATTTTAATAAGTATTGTTAGTAAGTATTGTAGCAAGTATTGTTAATAAGTAATGGTAGTAAATAAGTATTTTAAATAAGTATTGTTAATAAATATCTTAATAAGTATCGTTAGTAAGTATTGTTAATAAATAATGGTAGTAAATAAGTATCGTTAGTAAGTATTGTTAATAAATAATGGTAGTTGTTGCGTTTTATCGCTACTTCCATTGTTTTAATTTAATCGTTTCTTTTTTGCGCCTCGCGCAGACGATATTTTTCTGTTGATAAAAAATGGATCTGTCTTAGAATGTTTTATGAATTGAACTAGAAAATGTAATACGGAATATAATATGTAATATTTATGATGTGCGCGAAAACGTTGTGTATATTGTGTTCGTGATTGTCAATATATATGTTTGTGTGTCTACATTGTGTAGAATCAATTATTTTTTGAACAACATGAACATTCATTCTCGAAAAGTCAGAATAATTTAAGATATCTTATCTCCCGAAAGAGGACCGTTTAGGTAAGCCTAACCTATTCTTGTGTTCTAGTTTTATGATATTTTAATTTTGAAATGAATATTGATACTTTAATATCAATATAAATAATATTGAAGATAGAATTTTACAGACAGGGACAGATTCAATAGTAGTAAATAAGTATTTTAAATAAGTATTGTTAATAAATATCTTAATAAGTATTGTTAGTAAGTATTGTTAATAAATATCTTAACAAGTATTGTTAGTAAGTATTGTAGCAAGTATTGTTAATAAGTAATGGTAGTAAATAAGTATTTTAAGTAAATATTGTAGTAAGTACTATTAGGAAGGATTGTAGCAGTATTTTAAGTAAAGATTGTAGTAAGTACTATTAGGAAGGTTTGTAGCAGTATTGTTAGTAAGTATTGCTAGTAAGTATTATTAGTAAGTATTGTAGCAAGTATTGTAATAAATAAGTATTTTAAGTAAATATTGTAGTAAGTACTATTAGGAAGGATAGTAGCAGTATTGCTAGTAAGTATTGTTGGTAGGTATTGTAGTAAATACTATTAGCAAGTGTTGCAGCAAATATTGTAGCAATTATTGTAAAAAGTACCGTCAAGTATTGTTAGTAGGTATTGTAGCAAGTACTGTTAGGAAGGATTGTAGCAAGCATTGTTATTAAGTATTGTAACAAGTATTGTTAGTAAGTATTGCAGTAAGAACTGTTAGTAAGTATAGTAGCATTTATGGTTATTATTATTTTAAGTATTTTATTCTGTCTTTAAAGAAAACGGTGTAATTAAACTGTCATAAAAAAATCAGTCGTTCCTTTGACAAAATAAATATTAACACTCAACAATGAGAGCAACAATGTTTTACCTTCTTTGACTTCCCCGAGGGTCTCGACCACTCCCCCTGGAAATATTTTGGCCACGTAAGCCCCTATGACGCCGTTGGAGCCTGGAACCTCCTTGCCTCCTACCACCTTCATTCCTAGGCCGTTGCCTGCAAACAGGAGACATAATTAAACAATAATATATACACATGGGGATATATAATATATATAATATAATATATGTATGGGGATATATAATATATATAATATATAATCTATCTCTCTATATATATATATGGGGATATATAATATATATAATATATATATATGAAGAAAATGAGAACAGGGGTGATTCTGGTCCAAATTTTCCGAAAATTCCGAAAAATAAAGGCAATGATTTCCGAAAAAAAAAAAAAAATCTCATAAATCCGAAAATTCGGACATAAAATATATCGGTATTTCGGCAAATGATCGCCGAAAAAAATCAATCTCGTCATTCGTTCGAAGAAAAGTCGCCAATTTTGTCAAAGGATCGAGGGAAAAACGTGACTTTCGTCAGAAAATCGCGAAAATACGTCAAATTTTGTCAAAAGATCGCGAAAAAACGGCAAATTTTGTCAAAAACATTGTGAAAAACGGCAAATTTCGTTAAAAATCTAAAAAAAATGGCAAATTTTGTCAAAAACATTGCGAAAGACGGCAAATTTCGTCAAAAACATTGCGAAAAACGGTAACTTTGTTCAAAAAATCGTGAAAAAAAACGGCAAATTTCGTCAAAAAATTGCGAAAAAACGGCAAATTTTGTCAAAAACATTGCGAAAAACGTCAAATTCCGTCAAAAAATCCCGAAAAAAACGACAAAATTTATTAAAAGATCGCGAAAAAACGCAAATTTCGTCAACGGGAACAAAAATAAAGTGGCGGGAGTGGACACCCCCCCCCCCGCCCCTCTGTTGTAACTTTTCAGAAAATTTGCTGTGAATTTCAGAATTTTTTTTTTTACTCAGAATCACCCCTGAATGAGAAGTAACAGCATCAAAAATATGAACTCAATGAATTAATAATATCCACACGCAGCGATAAAGGCGAGGAGTTCACGTAATGACAATAAAACTAGTCATTGGGGGCCACCGTAATACTTGCCCATCATGAATATGCATAACATAAAATAGTAAAATAAAACATGTGTAATAAAATGCATTGCAATTCGAATAAAATCCTGGCTGGATGACGTCCTAAACTTTAAAGGCTCGATGACTGAATGGCTTGAAAGAAATATCCTTACAACTCCAAAAACAATAATTCTATTCACTAGCGGTTTATTGCATCAGATGAAGTGTCTCATTTCCAATTAAAATATATCTTTGAATTGAAATGGGGATGAAATACAGGGTCACGAAAAATCGAAGAGCGTGGAAAATAGAATTCCAAATAGCTCGGCAACTCATGATCCCATAGACTCCATTCTTGATGCAAAATTTGTTTTTTTATTGTCTTTCATAGTCACTCCTTAAAATAAACCATTTCAAAAAATTTTATAGACCTTTTATCAAAACGACTATTTCGAGAGTCGGAAAAAAATAGTTCCGGTTAATCGAGGTGACTAAAATTCAGTAAGCTTTTTCCCATTATGACATAGTAAGTACATACCCAATTTTAAGTCTTTATCTCAATTTGTTCGTTAGCTAGAGCGTTTATAGACACACACACACACAGACAGACGGATGGCAATTTTTTTTTTCTAAAAATATGTTTTCCGGAATCTTCAGTGTCTGAAACGTGTAAATCCGTCAAAATTTTTGTTTCGATTTTTGAAACAATCATTTACTCTACACTACTTATGACGGGTAAGTAATATCTGTATTCTGCGTTGAGAAAACTGATTAATACACTACAAAAACTATCCGGAAACGCTTCCAAAAATCACTGGCAACGAAAGAAACTTTCTCTTTGCAAATTGAAATTTGAATTGAAACTAGGTACTTTTAAGTCGATATAATTATAGTCGAATAAGTCGATCAAATGCTTCTATAAATCTCGGAAATTTATTGGTTTCTGGGGTTTCTAAAGATAGAAAACGGTTTTCGGAATTATGGGTCGCTTGGAAGAGGTGATTGTAAATTTTTGTTATATTACATTTTCTGGTACAGATGTCTCAGACGCACCGGCGCGAAAAGGGCGATGTTATTAAAGCACAACTCGGCGATTTTTGCCAGATTTTGCTTCGTATGGCAACCCAGTACAGCACATTACGTGCTTTTTAAATTAAATTAAGCATTGTGTGTTTTACTTTAAATTAAGCATTGTGTGTCTTATATTAAATTAAACATTGGGTTTTTTTATATTAAAATAAGCGTTGTGTGTTTATATTAAATTAAACATTGTGTGTTTCATATTAAATTAAACATTGTGTGTTTTATATTAATTTAAACATTGTGTGTTTTATATTACATTAAACATTGTGTGTTTTATATTAAAGTAAACATTGTGTTTTTTATATTAAAATAAGCGTTGAGTGTTTTATATTAAATTAAACATTGTGTGTTTCATATTAAATTAAACATTGTGTGTTTTATAGTAAATTAAACATTGTAGGTTTTATATTAAATTAACCATTGTGTTTTTTGTATTAAAATAAGCGTTGTGTGTTTTATATTAAACTAAAGATTGTGTGTTTCATATTAAATTAAACATTGTGTGTTTTATATTAATTTAAACATTGTGTATTTTATATTACATTAAACATTGTGTGTTTTATATTAAATTGAACACTGTGTGTTTTATATTAAATTAAGCATTGTGTGTTTTACATTAAATTAAACATTGTGTGTTTTATAATAAATTAAACATTGCGTGTGTTTTCTAATAAAATAATTTGCGTGTGTTTACAATGGAAATTGTGAGTGTTTATAATAAAATTAGGTACTTTTATGTTAATCGGCTACCAGTGATCGTCAAAATTAGCTAAAATATAATCATGACAAAATATTTAAGTACAAACATATCAATACAAATAACAAAATCTCACGTAAAATGTTGCAATTCAAATGATGCCAATTGAAACAAGATTTGGATATTTATCACTGGCACGCAGCTAACATAAAAGTACCTAAAACTGTGTGTTTTTTTTATAATAAAATAAAACTAACACGCTGTTTCAGCAAGATATGCCTAAAAAAGGTACCCAAAAGAGGAAATTTCTCGCCAAAATGGCATGAAACAAAAAACCACGCCAACTTCGGTGCGTCTGCTACATCTGTTCCCATTTTCCCAGATTAAGAATTTTGTGCGCATTTGTATTTATTTTTTAGCTCACAGGCTATCAAAGCCTGAGAGCTATTGTGCCAACAGGTTCTGTACGTACGTACGTATGTACGTAACGCGATAACTCTTGATAGAAATAACCAATTTGCTCCAAATTTTGTATAAAGGTTCATTGTGATAAGGAGCTTCCCTGATTAGTTTTGGGGATGCATTGGTTAAGAAAAAGAGGGATAATCCCATTCTCCCTTAAGTTGGAAATTTTGAAACAATTTTGCACATCTACGCCGATTATGACTCCCAGAACCCAAAACCAACCCCAGTTCAAAATTTTATCTATCTATCTATGTCACTTTTTTATGGACGCACGATAACTGCAATCATTCTGCACAAATCTCTCCCAAACGGATACATAAAATCAAGGGGCATAAAATCTCGGTCAAGTTCGTGAATGGGCGAAATCGAACCAAGGGGTGGGGGAAATGGCGGGGCTTTTTGTGAAAACAGAAAAAACCCCATAATTTCTTAATTATGATATACGTATCGAATCCGTGTAAAGTTATTATTACTTCTAGGAAAAGGGCCGAAAATTTATGTAGGACAGATTTTTGATAGCATTCAAAATGGCCCCAAAGGGGGGGGGGGTGAAGGGGGTTTTTAGAAGAAAAAAATTCATAACTTCGTCCATTCACAAGATATTAAATTCGCTTAATTATTTTTAGAAATCCTCTTTATATTATCTAAAACTTTTATATTGACAAGTTTTTTATAGGATCAATCCTTATCGAAAAAAAAAAAAATTCTCTGCCGGCTCCGCCTGCAAACAAGTGAGGTTTCGAAGTGGGTGGTCCCAACTCCGGCATCATGGCAAAAAGGTCATTTCTTCCGCAATTCCCAACAAACAGGCGCCCCACAGTCTGTGTGTACGATATCTACCTGTGCCAGTAGGCCGAGCCGTCAGGGATTTTTTTATTTTATAGTGCAGGATGTATCTTTCCCAAGTTTGAAGCATCCTGTATACATAGCCAGAAAGAGTAATAAAAGGTTGCAATCTCACCACTGACGGATCGGTCTTTCGGATCTCGCGTCAGAAGGATTCTCTTCACGGGGAAATCGTACTTCTGCGACGTCTTCGAGACAGGCGTCCTCTGAAAAAGACACAACACTTCAAAGTACACCCGGACGAAAAAGAAACAAGCTTAAAAGTAACAAGTAAGAAAAATCATGCATAGATTATGAAACTCTTTCGAACACTTCCAGAAAACTTCACCGTTTACTAAAAGGGATGTAGCATCAATTCGTTGCGCACAATTTATCGCAGCGTCAATTCGTTGCGCACAATTCATCACGTAACAATTTATCGCGTACAATTTATCGCAGCGTCAATTCGTTGCACACAATTCATCACGGAACAATTCATCGCGGAAAAATTCATCGCGCATAATTAATCGCGGAACAATTCATCGCGCATAATTCATCGCAGCGTCAATTCGTCGCAAGGACAATTCATCGCAGCGTCAATTCATCGCAGACACAATTTATCGCGGAGACAATTCGGCGTGGTGTCAATTCGTCGCAACGAAAATGTTTTTGAAGGCTATGATAATAAAATTAAAGATAATTTAGTAGAATTATTTTATGATAATTTGTTTTTTAGATATAGAGAACTATAACTAACAATTTATATTAAAAATAAATGTGCAACGTTAAATTAGCACAAATTAAAATAATTTCTAATGGCAAACAGCTGTTTCAGAGCCCTTAAGCTCCATCTTTAGTGCCAACTCAAAAGGTAAAAACGAATTAAAAACTCCTAGGCCATGACCGCTTGCCTGCCATCTCTCGCCCCGCGGCCAGATGAAATGGCGTTGAATTTTTCAAAACAACAGCGGAGACCAGGAAACACACGTGACAGAGAGACCAATAGGAACACTCCGCCGACCGGGAAAGTTTAAGTGTGGAGGCGAATAAAGGAGGGGGGGACGAAGAGAATGAACTAAGCGAAACGCAGCTAGACGTTTGAAACGCTTTGTACGGCAGAGAAAACCAGAAAGGGGGGGGGGCAATGAGGATGAATTAAGTGAAAGGTAGCCAGACATTTGAAAAATTGGTGTACTGGACAAATCATTAACCAAGTTGCTCGAATTTTTCCATATGTAATAAGCTTCCCAGAAATTTAGGTAGTAAATTGATGAGCATTTCTGAATTATCGCACCGTCCGAAAAATTAAAACTGTGACTTTCAGACCAACAATGGTTAGCTATTGCAGATCGTTTAATATCACAATTTTTAACATAGTTTTTATGCTCCCCCAAACGGACTCTAAGCGGTCTCTTAGTTTGACCTATGTACATTTTATCACATTCGCAAGATATTTTATAAATTCCCCAATGTGAAAATCTGAGAGATGGCAGGCAAGCGGTCATGGCCTAGGAGTTTTTAATTCGTTTTTACCTTTTGAGTTGGCACTGAAGATGGAGCAAAAACAGCTGTTTGCCATTAGAAATGATTTTAATTTGTGCTAATTTAACGTTGACATTTATTTTTAATATAACGGCACAAAGTTTTAATCCACCTTTTAGATAACAATTTATATCCCTAAATAATTTCACAAAGTTATCTTTTTAATCATCATAGCCTACAAAAACATTTTCGTTTCGAAGAATTGATGTCGCTACGAATTGACACCACGACGAATTGACGTTGCGATGAATTGTGCGCGATGAATTGTGCACGACGAATGGACGCAGAACCAATAAAAGACGAAAGAGGATGTCTAACAAAGTCAAGGTGAAATCGGGCGAAGAGGCCTACCTTTCAACTTAAGCTCAACTAGCCTCACCCATGTCTAAGACAACAATTTGGAAAAGGCATATAATATATTCCAAAACAAGAATCGGAAATTACTATCAAAAACATCCAAATTCTTTTGTATAGGATCTATAGATTTGTATATACAGGGTATACTAAAATGGACTGACTGATTTTAAATTTTCAAACGGTGACAGATATTTAAAAAATTCTTGCAGGAGAGTCATTAAGGATGTCAGGAGTTTTTTTAATGCGATTCCTGATTTTAGTTCGATGATCAGTAATAGATGGCGCTGCGAGCAACAGACGCCTAATCGAGACAAAAGCAGAAATCACCCAGCATGGATGCGAAGCAAGAAGGTTCAATACATGGAGATAAAATTAGCTTTACCCGTAGTGACCCAAAATTGACCCACTAATCGAATTTTCTCGACCATGCGACCCATCCCAATGGTCTTCTGGTGCCTGAAAACTATAGTATACAAAATTTGATCAAAATCGTTTGAGCCGATTTTTAGATAAAATTAGCTTGACCCGCGGTGACCCAAAAACGAATTTTCTCGAACATGTGATCTAGAACAATGATCTTCTCGTGCCAAAAAACGGTAGGATTCAAATTTTCGTCAAAATCTGTTTTTAAGATAAATTTTGCATGTATATATATATATATATATATATATATGCACACACACACAAGATTTGCTCATATTATAATATATGATAAATAGTACAAAAAAAGATAAAGTGGGATGTCTCTGCACTGGCTTATTTTACATTTATGATTAAGAAGCAAAAGTGAAATGGAAATGTTTTGAAGAAATAGTCACCCTCGATTGAACGAAGCAGCTCTATTTCACGTGTAGCCTGAAATGTATGCTTTGCTATATTAAATTAAATTATATTTTAAATGTATTCAGTGTATTTTTCTTTGTCCCGTGTTTTTCTTGAAACGGATGACGTCATCCTCTAATACACTTAAAATACGATTGTTAATTTTTTTTTCTTGAGCGCGACTTTTGCTATCTTCGATCCGTTTTTACTGTGAATTGGATAGGTTTAAATGAGATGCTATTCTGGCGGACTAATGTCGTTTGCAGACTTTTTTTTAAATCTATAATTTTTCTTTAGAAGTTTGAAACCTTGATCTAGAAAATATTAGATATTGGTAAAAAATATTAGATTGCAGTGCGAAATGTCCGTACGGGGCATTATATTTTTTCGTTTCGAAACATCTGTCATTTTCTAGAATGTTCTTTTCCTGAATTGGAATCCATTGTTACCAACATTGCCGTTGTTTTATGCCAAGCTTGGCGACATACACAGTCATAGAACTTAAGCCAGGGGTCGAAAAAACTACTTTTTTATTATAGTGACCTACAACTACAACTACTTTATCAAAAATGTAGTTAACTACTTGTTCTAAAAAGTAGCGACTGCAAACTACTTTTCAAAAGTAGCCATTACTTCGCTACTTTCAGATTTTGTCAAAGGATTCAATGCTCAATCCAAACTGAAGACAAGGATTAAATAATATTCTGGCGACCCTTATCTGCTAGTATACAGTTAATTAAGTGCGATATAACGGAGGGCATTAAAAACTTAAAAAATATAATATACAAAAAAATGTTTTGTGTTCTAGAAAAATTGCAGAAAAACAACTCGAAATGTATATAAATAAATCTGCAAATAAAGCAATTCCAAATAACATGTAACCCGACATTAAAACTTGAGGGCCTAATAAAGAGTATACAGTCAAAAACGAAAATTAATTTCTTTAATGGATTAGTATACTTGATTTTAGCAGCAAGTGTCAATGGAGAAAATCAATGACTTCATGAGATGTGTTAATAGACACTGCAACTGAGATTTGCCGCTGAAATTTGCAAATTATTGTGCAGAACAAATTTTACACAAAAGAAGCAAGTTACGGCCACGTGATTTCTACAATGTCACATATATCCCCCCTTGAAGTAGCGCTAAAAGTAGCGTCGATTCTCGCTTCAAACTACTGATTTTTTGTATCGCGCTACTCGCTATACTACATTGTTCAAAATGTAGCGCGCTACACTACAAACTACTAAAAAAGCAGGGACTACTGTAGTTTCGCTACTTGTAGCGCGCTACTTCCGACCCCTGACTTAAGCCTACTTTTTTCGGAAAGATTCCATCCTTACCGCTATCTTTCTTTGTTGCTGCGGCCTCAACAAGGACGATGAATCCTGCATCCTGTGGCCCATTGAACTATCGTCTCCCATATCTTCATCTCCACTACGTTCCTGGTAAAGCGACTGGGCTAAAGAGGAAAAAAAATAATTAAAATGCATCATCAACACATGATCCTTAATGATATATTAACTTTTACATGATATCTTATAGGAACCTAAATAATATGAAATGATATCTGTAAAGAGCAAAAACATATATACTTCGTAAATGATATGATATCTTAAAGGAATCTAAATAACATATACTCCGTAAATGATATGATATCTGTAAGGAGCAACAAATATATATACACTATATTGCCAAAGGTGACCGGTCACTTGCGATTTTAGACGTTTTGTTAACTATCTAGAAAAATACATGAGGAATTAACCTGAAACTGCAGGTGTGTAAACAGTATAGTATAGGTTATATATTTCCGCGAAGATTATTTCACGAAACCCCATAGGGGAATGTCAACGAATTGAAAAAGAACGAATATCTTCTGGATAACCCTGTAAAAACTAATGTAGCAAAAGCGTTCAAACTCGAGATTATTAAAAAGTGGCTTATTGTAATATACTATGTTCATTTTTATGAGGATAGCATGTATACTCGTAGAGAAATTAAGGTTTTTATAAAAACAGCCCCAAATTTCGCCTAGTTTTTTGCTTATAATTTGCAGAGTTCTTAATATAAAAAAAAGTTCTTTTCAGAAAATATGTCAAACAACATTGTACATAATACTGTGCAATCAGAATTAAAAAATAATAAAAATTGGATGAAAAATGAGCAGGTTTCCTAAAAAATGTTTCACTGCACATGCGCGAATGCAATCAAAATATAATATGCATAATGTATTAGCTAAGTATATAGAGCAACTTTTGTGAAAGTCTCAAAATCATAGCTTGAAAATTCTGAATATTATCGTCGTTAGAATAGGCTCGAAATCCGTTGTTCCCAAAAGGAAGCAAAAAGATGAGGGGTTGTATCAAATATCTGTTGATTAATGCCAAGATAGCGTACACAATATTGCACGTACATTTGGATACAATTGGATACATTTGGATGTATATTTGGATACAACCCCTCATATTTTTGCTTCCTTTTGGGAACAACGGATTTCGAGCCTATTCTAACGACGATAATATTCAGAATTTTCAAGCTATTATTTTTTAATTCCGATTGCAGAGTATTATGTACAATGTTGTTTGACATATTTTCTGAAAAGAACTTTTTTTATATTAAGAACTCTGCAAATTATAAGCAAAAAACTAGGCGAAATTTGGGACTGTTTTTATAAAAACCTTAATTTCTCTACGAGTATACATGCTATCCTCATAAAAATGAACATAGTATATTACAATAAGCCACTTTTTAATAATCTCGAGTTTGAACGCTTTGGCTACATTAGTTTTTACAGGGTTATCCAGAAGATATTCGTTCTTTTTCAATTCGTTGACAGTCCCCTATGGGGTTTCGTGAAATAATCTTCGCGGAAATATATAACCTATACTATACTGTTTACACACCTGCAGTTTCAGGTTAATTCCTCATGTATTTTTCTAGATAGTTAACAAAACGTCTAAAATTGCAAGTGACCGGTCACCTTTGGCAACATAGTGTACTTCGTAAATGATATAATACTTGTAAGGAGCAACAAATATATACTTCGTATACATGATATGATATGATCTTAAAGGAATCTAAATTATATACCTGATACTGACATGATATCTGTGAGGAGCAAATATATATACATACTTCGTAAATGATATGATATCTGTAAGGAGCAACAGATATATATTTCGTAAATGATACGATATCTTAAAAGAATCTAAATACTATAATCCGTAATTGACATGATACCGGTAAGGAGCAAAATATATATACTTCGTAAATGATATGATATCTGTAAGGAGCAACAAATATATACTTCGTAAATGATATGATATCTTAAAGGAATCTAAATAATATACTCTGTAACTGACATGATATCTGTAAGGAGCAAAAATATATATACTTCGTAAATGATATGATATCTGTAAGGAGCAACAAATATATACTTCGTAAATGATATGATATCTTAAAGGAATCTAAATAATATACTCCGTAAATGATATGATATCTACAATTAGCAAAAATATATATACTTCTTAAATGATATGATAGCTTTAAGGAAACAAATAATCCGTAAACGATATCATGTCTTTAGAAACACAAATAATATATTCCGTAAACGATATCGTGTCTTTAGAAACACAAATAATATATTCCGTAAACGATATCATGTCTTTAGAAACACAAAAATATAATTCATAAACAGGAATCTGTTTAGGAATACTTAAGGTCCTTTAAAGCAGCCTTCATAAATTTATTCCTCTTGAAACAGGACCAAAATTATTGGTCTTAAAAATAGACCTTCCACAATTATTTTTTATCTCCAAATTGAATCGTTCACACATTTAATCATATTAAAGTGAAATCGAACATGTCACAAAACGGCTGCAAAATTATGACTAAATTTTTCACAAATAATAATAATAAAAAATGTTCTTAGTTTCCTAAAACAGGACCCTGTTCGAAAATTTTGTACAAACCCGTGGTAAATGATAAAGTATCTTTAGGAAAGAAAAAATATACTTCGTAAATGATAAACCATAAGTTAATTTTGTAAATGATATGATATCTTTAGGAACCAAACAATATATTTAGTAAATGATGCGATATCTTTAAGGAGCAAAAAAAATATAAACTTCGTAAATGATATGATACATTTAAGTAAACAAATAATATATTCTGTAAACGATATGATGCCTTTTGAAACCAAAATATATATTACTTCGTAAATGATATGGTATCTTTAGTAATGAGCGAAACAGGCTTCGTAAATTATAAACCATTAGTTAATTTTGTAAATGATATGATATCTTTAAGGACCCAACAAATTAACTAGCAAATAATATATCTTTAATGAACCAAAAAATATATATATACTTTGTAAATGATATGGTATATTTAGTAATGAACAAAATACGCTTCGTAAATGACAAACCATAAGTTAATTTTGTAAATCATATATCTTTAAGGAACCAACAAATTAACTAGCAAATGATATGATATCTTTAAAAAACCAAAAAAATATATTTCGTAAATGATTTTGTATTTTTAGGAACAAAAAAAATATGCTTCGTAAATCATAAATTATGAGTTAATTTAGTTAATGATATGACATCTTTAAGGAACCAGAAAAATAATTCGCAGATTTTTTAAGAATAAAAAAATATATCTTTCGTAAATGATATGGTATCTTTAGAAACGAAAGAAATACGCTTCCTAAATGACAAACCTTAAGTTATTTTTGTAAATGGTATATCTTCCTGGAACAACAACAAAAAAAAAATCGCAAGTGATATGATATCTTTAAAGAACGGAAAAAATATATTTCGTAAATGGTATGGTATCTTTAAGAACAAAAAATATGCTTCGTAAATGATAAATCATAAGTTATTTTTGTAAATAATATGATATATTTAAGGAACCAAACAAATATCCTTCGAAAATGATAGATATCTGTACAAAATCAGAAATATACCTTATAAATGATATGATATCTTTAGGAACAAAGAAAATACATTTTGTAAATGTTCTGATATCTTTTTAAAGAACTTAAAAATATACTTCGTAAAGAGATATATCGTTTAAGAACAAAAAATATACTTCATAAATGATAAATAATAAGTTATTTTTGTAAATGATTTGATATCTTTAAGGTACCAAACAAACATCCTTCGAAAATGATAGATATCTTTATAAAACCAGACATATTACTTTGTAAATGATATGATATCTTTAGAAACCAAAAAAAGTACATTTTGTAAATGTTCTGATATCTTTTTAAAGAACCTAAAAATATACTTCGTAAAGTGACACGATATCGTTTAAGAACAAAAAATATGCATCGTAAATGATAAATCATAAGTTATTTTTGTAAATGATATGATATCCTTAAGGAACCAAACAAACATCTTTCGAAAATGATAAATATCTTTGTAAAACCAGACATATTACTTTGTAAATGATATGATAGCTTTAGGAACAAAAAAAAACATTTTGTAAATGATATGATATCTTTAGGAACAAAAAAAAACCATTTTGTAAATGATATGATATCTTTAGGAACAACAACAAAAAAAAAATTGTAAATGTTCTGATATCTTTTTTAATAACCTAAAAAATATACTTCGTAAAATGATATGATATCGTTTAAGAACAACAAAAGAAAAAAAGTAATACACACTGACTAGAAAAATGAAAGGAATAACTATAAAAATACTATTTATATTAATGCTACTAAATAAAGTGTAATGAAGTAACCCAGAGTCCTTCGCTACGCTGAAATGGGCAGATTCAATAAACTTTTCGCGTATGAAAGATGTAACATGTTGCCGAGTACGGATAGTTAGAAATGGCGTTTAAGTTGAAAAATGGAAGTGGGACAGTGAGCTTTTAAAGCTTAAATTTCGGTCAGGGGTGTCCTCAAGAGATCAATTCGGGCTCGGGCGGGTCCGAAAGAGAAAATTTTTATTTATTCACAAGTTGAAAAAGGGGAAAAAAACTTGCTATTTGAGAAACATGAACGTTTCTTTACAATTCTTTTAAAACCAGTTTGAAAGGGAACTGAATTGTTAAGGAGAAATAATTTAGCTAATTCTGAACACTTTGTACGGTCAATGTTAGTAACATAAAGAAGCCGTGGGATATACTTTGTCTATCCTCGCTTTAAACTTGAAGGTCTCATCCAGACTGACTGAACAACAGAACTGATGTCTTTCTGCCACAGTTGTGCAATGATATTTTAATGGTATAAAAATTGTAACTTTTGCAGATTTCTGTCAGTGGTTAGATATAAATAATGAGATTACTGTTTTAAACAGATTTTCAAAGACATGAAAATCCCGAAATGTTGTCGTGAGGGAATATTACTAGAGGAAATGTATACTAGAACTACTAATCCTCCTATTTAAAAAATATATATACATGTAATGTACGCTCTCTCTAACGTACGCACATCGGATCCTCTGTAACGAACGGTAGTCGCGGCTATAACATATCCCAGTAATAGATATCACGTCGTTAATGTAGTCGGGCGAATGTAGGAGAAATAAGTCGACATTTTACTGGGAACTAGCTTTTATTCCTTGGTATTACAGGTCTCTTTGGCTAAGCTAGGCCCAGGCCAGAGTTTGAGGAGTCTTTCATCGGGACAACATCGTTCTCGCCGGCCGGAGCTCGGCGAATTACCGGATTTATAACGGCAAGAATGCCGTCTCACTTCAAAGAATAACGGGCCGTAGTATTTGGGGAGAGTGATGACAGAAAAGGCCACCCTAAGAACGTGCTCCGTACGTTATATATCGCGAAACTACCGCTCTGCAAATTATGAAATAGTATAATTTAATTGGCTAATTAGCTTTTGACTCATATCTGGGTAAGCAGCCCAGGCAATTATTCATGCAAGATCTACCCACAAGGAGAAGAGAGTTGCGCTAACGTCAGCACTTTTAAGCTTAACGAGGATTCAAAATTGTGTTCGTAATAAATGTATCGTAAGAAAAGTTAAGTTACAGGGCAAACTGGAAATGAAGGCAGGACTTTAAAATTTAGACACACAATTTAGGGATTTTAAACTTTGAATTTTTATATTTTAGTTTCTGATTTGGAATGGGTTTAACTAACTATTCTATCATATCAATCCACATTCGTTCACATTCAATATTCTTTCATACTTTTTCACATTCATTTCATGCATACTTTGTAAATGTTATATCTATAAGGAAACAAAAATGTACACTTTGTAAATGATATATCTTTAGAAACAAAAAAATATACTTCGTAAATGATATGATATATTTAATGAACAATACATATACGATATGGCATCTTTAGGAACAAAAAAATATATTTAATTTGTAAATGATATGATACCTTTAAACAACAAAATATATACTTCATAAACAATCTGATATATTTGGGAACAAAAAATATACTTCGTAAATGATATGATATCTTTAATAAACCATACATATACTTTGTAAACGATCTAAAAGTAGGCTCCGCCTGGCGCGTCTTCGACCACCGAACCCAAGTCCTGAAGGACTTATAACGCACACGACCGGATTTGTCTCTCCGTATGCACTTCGGACGGTCGGGGGAACGCCACCTGTGGACCCCCGACCCTTAGACTCAAGTGAATGACGACGTAGGTCATTCTGAGTAGGTCATCTGCGACAAGCTGAGAATCCCATATTCACGGGGACCTCCACTATGACCTTGGGGAACCGCCAAGAGTAACCCGATGGCTTTCGTCGTAGGAACCCCATGAGAGGAACCGGTCCCTAGGCCACATGCTGAGATCCCCCCGACAACTCTTGCTTTACCATAACTCGAGGGATGTGGAGACATACAAAGGTAACCACGATTCCCTCTCCTAAGACATCTTTAGGAACAAAAATATATATTTAATTTGTAAATAATATGATACCTTTAAAGAACAAAAATATATACTTGATAAACAATATGATATATGTGGGAACAAAAAAATATACTTCGTAAATGATATATCTTTAATAAACCATACATATACTTTGTAAACCATATGCCATCTTTAGGAACAAAGATATATATTTAATTTGTAAGTAATATGATACTTTTAAAGAACAAAAATATATACTTTGTAAACAATATGATATATTTGGGAACAAAAAAATATACTTCGTAAATGATATGATATCTTTGAGGAAGACTTACCTGACCCACTCCTGCTGGGCTGTAACGGCGAACTTCCCAAGTTTTCAAGCAACTTCCGAGATCTCGTCGGCATATCCGGAAGCAAGGGCATGGCGGGAGTCACTTCCGGTGAAAAATGTCCACTAGGTGTCGCTGACAGCAGTATGTCGGGTGGTTCGTCGGTGGGAAAAGTCGAGGCTATGCGCGCCATGCTTTCGTCCATGGCCGTTTCTGGATCCGCTTGAGCTGTGTCCAGGAAATACTGAACTTGTTGCTGCTGCGCCTGGAACTGTTGTTGCTGTGCCTGGAACTGTTGTTGCTGTGTCTGGAACTGTTGTTGCTGTGATTGGAACTGTTGTTGCTGCGTCTGGAACTGTTGTTGTTGCTGCAATTGTTGCTGCGTGACGTCATCGTCGTACCACGAAGAGGAAGAACGCATGTCTGAGGTAGGAGTGTAACCGTAACTGTAAGCAACAAAGCGTACAGAAATGTATTAGTACACAGAAAATCTTTATAAACTTTTCAGAACACTTATTTTGTCACCTTTTTTAGAACACTTTGAAGCGCACTTTTCGGAACAGTTTTTAGAATACTTATTTTGTCACTTTTTTTAGAACACTTTGAAGCGCACTTTTTGGAACAGTTTTTAGAATACTTATTTTGTCACTTTTTTCGAACACTTTGAAGCGCACTTTTTGGAACAGTTTTTAGAATACTTATTTTGTCACTTTTTTTAGAACACTTTGAAGCGCACTTTTTGGAACAGTTTTTAGAATACTTATTTTGTCACTTTTTTTAGAACACTTTGAAGCGCACTTTTCGGAACAGTTTTTAAAATACTTATTTTGTCACTTTTTTTAGAACACTTTGAAGCGTACTTTTTGGAACAGTTTTTAGAATACTGATTTTGTCGCCTTTTTTCGAACACTTTGAAGCGCACTTTTTGGAACAGTTTTTAGAATACTGATTTTGTCACCTTTTTTAGAACACTTTGAAGCGCACTTTTTGGAACAGTTTTTAGAACACTGATTTTGTCACCTTTTTTAGAACACTTTGAAGCGCACTTTTTGGAACAGTTTTTAGAATACTTCTGAGACCACTTTCTAGCGCACTTTTTGAAAGCGATGTGTGCCCAACTGTGCCCAAATGTGCTCCCAATCCGTTCTCAAATGTGTTCCCAAGTTTAGATTTAACAGATATCCAGACCAGAACACCTTTCGGTACACTTCCAGAACACTTTGTTTATAGCGGAACATATTCGGAAGTTCGGAAGTTGTAAGGGAACACATTTTTGTTTGTGTAAGGGAACACAAGTTTGTTAAGGGAACACATTCAGAATATAAGTAGAATATAAGAAAGGATGTGAATGATCACTCTACTACACAGCGTACAACCAACAGAGTGAAAAAATGTCCAGACCGGAGATCGAACCCGGAACCTTTGGTATCATGCATCAATGCTGTATCATTTGAGCTATCCAGTCTAGCATTTCTCACTCTTATAAGTTGTCGCTTGTCAACCTAGAAAAAACAAGAACGAAAAATCATGCGCCAAGCATAGATTATGTAGCACTTTCCAACGCTTCCAAAATAATTTTACAAAACATACCGTTTAATAAGCTAAAAGATAACATCTAAGTAAACAATTTGGAAAACGCATAACATATTTAAAAACATAATTTCAGGAATTTCCAACAGATACAATTTTCGGAAAAGTATCCGAGTACTTTTATTCAACCCTGTATAGGATCTATAGATTTGTATATATACTATATAGGATGATAAATTTTAGTTTAGTTACGAAACGCGTAGCACAGTTTAAAATTCTCCTTCTGGAGTTTCTGTCAATAAACGGAAATGTGTTCTCGAACTTTTGTGCTACCCTGTATATGAAATACAGAATTTATACACACCCAGTAATAGACAAAAAGTGAGTTCAATTGAAAATCGCGTTCAGCAACTTAAAACGCCAGGAATTATTGTTAACAGACAGTAGAGAATTCTTTTGTATGTCCCTGTAAATGAACGATGACTGCTATACACACACTATGTAAGCCTCTTGTAATGCACCTTAGTAATATATATAAATTTCAATGCGTTTAAAATAGTGAAACATTATTTAAATAAACCGCAGGCGATTTTTCCCCATAGACCGCAATGTAACGGAATTCTTTTGAGTGTCCCTGTAAAAAAACTATAAGTGCTACACACTTCCGTTGAAATAGGGAACATGCTATAGCTAACGACAATAACATATAAAAATTGCAGAGCAATCCGAGCCTATTTACGGGAGTTAGAGCACGGACAGACGGCCAGACAAACCGAAGTCATAAGCACTTTTCAACTAGGTTGGAAAGTGCTAAAAAGGAATAATAAAAAATGAATTAGCACAAACACATACACATATACTAGCAGGCTCCGCCCGCTACGCTGATCGGTTTCTCCAAACGAACCTTGAATATACGTAATAGATTGGTGAATTTGACCTTGTGTTTGAAAGCAATGTGGATCTTTACCTGGAATGTCCTTCCGCATTGCTGGAAATGATGCGAAGGCTATTGCGCTATTATGCTCTCTAATGTGCCAAACAAAATTTGGACTATTAAGGACCCACTTTTTTAGTTGATCATTTACAGAAGGATTTGGACAGAGTCAGAAAGTCCGTCTGTTTGTGTGTGTGTTTGTAAACGCTCTATCTCCCGAACAAATTGAGATAAAGACTTGAAATTGGGTATGTACTGAGTATGTCATAATGGGAAGAAGCTTATTGAAATTCAGTCACCTCGATGATCAGGAACTACTCTTTTCGGACTCTCGAACTATTCGTTCTGATAAAAGGCTTATAAAATTTTTCGAAATTGTTTATTTTAAGGAGTAAATATAAAAGGCACTAAAAAAACATACATTTTGCATCAAAAATGAAGTCGATCGGATCATGAGTCGCCGAGATATGGGTCATCCTATTTTCCACACGCTTCGATTTTTCACGACCCTGTATTTCATTCCAATTTCAATTCAAAGATATATTTTACTTGGAAATGAGACACTTCATCCGACGCAGTAAACCGTTAGTTCATAGGATTATCAATTTTGGAGTTATAAGGAAGTTTCTTTGACGCCATTCAGTCATAGAGCCTTTAAAGTCTAGGACGTCATCAAGCCAGGATTTTATTTTGAATTGCAATGCGTATATTATAAATAGTTTTCGCATGTTTTATTTTCCTATTTTATAGTATGCATATCCATGATGGGTAAGTATTACGGTGTCCCCCAACAACTAGTTGTACTTTGTAATGGTCTATTTCATTCATGGCGACAAAAAATGTGTTCATTAATAGGAAAACAATGCAATATACTTTGAAAATCAGGGAATAATATTGTATTTGTATTCTTCGGTTGGAGCTATATAGTGTGGTTCCTTTGTAAAGCGTATGATTACATTGCGTTGCTGTAGTGAGTGCTTCGTATATTCATACGCAGTCGGTCCAGTCTGTGTGATGAGTGAGATGTATTTTTTCGTGAAAAGAAAATTAGACGAATGGTTTTTTCAATTGAGACACATCCATGAAATCAAAAATGAGTACACGTGTTTCTCGATTTTGAGTACATTTGGTTCGGAGCTATGTATGTGACGTATTTAAAATTGAGTAATTTTTACTCAATTTTGAGAACCCATTTTTTTTTTACACTGTAAAAAATGACAAACGTTTCTTAATCTAAGAAAATATGATATAATCACGAATAAATTTATACTATAAACTCATCCTTGTTAACCATGATTCTGAAAAGTACTTCTTTATCTTTACAAACCTCAGACATCAATGGCATTTCGAGATTTAAAGAATCATTTATAAAAACAAAATTTCGCTTGCTGCCCGTCATTTTCCGAAACGTTTACGAGTTTAATCCGTTTTCTAGGCCCGGAATATAGTTTTTCCCGATGCCATCCATTCAAAAGTAAACATTTCTCTGTTCAAAAAATACGTTTAACAGACAAACATGCAAAATTAACAGCGTTAACGTTAACATTAAAATTAAGATTACTTCTTTCATGTATAAATTAACTTTATGAAGCTTACTAGAGAATGGATGACAATCGAAAAACAGGTATTCCAGGCTGAGGAAGCTGATTAATGCACTATAAAAACTATTCGGAAACGTTTCTGAAAAATACGGGCAGCAAAAAATACTTTGTTTTTATAAATATTTCTTTAAATTTTGGAAATGTATTGGTTTCTGGGGATTCAAAAGACAATGGAAGAAGCTTTTCGGAATTTCGGATACCTCAGGAGAATATATTATATTTTTGTACGTGGTCATAGTATATTTTCTTAAAATAAGAAACATTGTTCATTTTTTACAGTGTAGTAAACATAACCAGCGGGACAAAAGTTCTCTTTAAAAGTTTTGACTAGAGGAAATTAATACTAATCAAAACTAAGTTGGTATGTATTAAAATCACAGAATTTCAATTTCGCAAAAAATGAATCAATCCAAAATATATTATTCATTAAATTCTATGCAGAGAAGTTACACATAAAAACGAACATTCAGTTTGAATTACAAAGAACATCAAGTTCGAACGAAACAAGTCTAAAACGCATGCGCAACTTAAGAGAATGCCCTCTGGTGGCTACTTCGGAAACATTAAAATGTCATAATTTCAGACATATCTTCATTATTTAAATGGTTGGACTATCCTAATTGAGGTTAATTCCAACAGATCGAAAAATTTCCGGACCTGGAATCGAACCTGGACACTTTGGCTTGCCGTGTCAATGCTCTTTCTACTGAGCCACCCGGACGATATCCCGGTTGGCATAATTCACTCTTATTTGTTGGACATGGCTGCGAACTGCAGTGCTAATTTTATTCCTCCAAACTATAACAATAGTATTTCCATGAGCATAGTCCGATAGCGGCTGGTTCAGATTGTCGAAAAAATGAGAAAAATAGACCGGTAAATTTTTACTTTACTGAAAACCTGACCTTTTTTTTTTGGAAAATGAAATTTATTTGGATTTATTAAAGAAAGGATAAAGTGTTTTGAAAGGAATATTAAACGAAACCCTTTATGCGATCTTCGATCACACTTACCCACTTGTTTTGTTTTTGTTCTTGTTTTTGTGTTGCGTGCATCAGTGATCGCGGCTTTCACGAATTTCATGCATTTTTGAGATTTATACATGGAGAAATTCGATTAATTAAGTAATTTTTATTGTTGCTGCAGATGCTGTTTTTATATGCTTATAAATGCGTTAGTGAAGGTACAGGATTAAACTAGTCGTCCCAAAACTTTCTTCTATCTCACACATACACTAAGAAGAATCAGAACCAATTTATAAACTGAAACTCAAGTTTTATTCAATTCCGTGCATTACTTCTTGAGGTAGGACTATCGCTAAAATCGTGTCAATTCTGCAAAATACTGCGTAACAGCGCCACCTGCTGGGCGATTTTTACCAAAAACGAATCAGCACCCATATATGTCATTGACTAACTGAATATAAAGTTTTATTAAATGCCGAGAATTAGTTCTTGAGATAGAGCTATTACGGAAATCGCGAAAAATGCTGCCTAGCAGTGTCACCTGTTGGGCGATTTTTACCAAAAACGAATCAGCACTAATTTATATCAGAGACTCACTGAATATAAAGTTTTATTAAATTCCGTTCTTGAGATAGAGCGCCCACAAAATTTTTGTCACATACAGACACACAGACAGAGTCACAGACAGATATTTTCTAAAAATAGTCCAATGGTGTTCAGGACCTTATAAAAAGTATAAATCCGTCGGAAACCGGAAATCGAAAATTTTCATGAATCCAATCAAGAAGAAAGTAAAAAACAGTATTATAGAAAATTTACAAACCCTTGCACAGGCAATAACTGGCATTATAAAAAACACAATTTGCTTTATTGCGTATATATAAATTGAACAAAATATTTGATAAAAGTCCATTAATTATTTATGCACGTATATTTTGATTTATTCACAATCAATCATTAACACCTTAAACCTGTGACACCCAAACTTAGTTCGGGCAACGCACATACTCCAATTTTTGGAATGCCTGACCTGAGTTCGGGCAATAGAAAAAATCGGTGTTTCAATGCCGTGAAGCCCGTCCAATACTTAAAAACAATGAAAAGAAACTTTTAACTTGCGGAAAATTTGCTTGTCACACATAATGTGGTTTGAATGAAATTTGGGAAGAACTGCAAAATTATAAAAATCCGACACATGGCGCGAAACTGACAAACTTCTCGCGGTAAAGTATCGCCATCTATTGGGATAATGGTAAATTATATATTATGTATTTGACGGACTGAGTTCGGGCTTCGCGGAATTGAAACATCGATTTTTCTCTCGCCCGAAATCAGGTCGGACATTCCAAAATTGGCGCATTCACGTTACCCGAACTGGGTTCGGGAGTCACAGGCAAGGGGTTAAAGATATTTTTTTTTCATTTTTGGCACGTGTTTCTCAAATATATTCCACAGTTAAAGTGTGTTAAAATTAATTTGTTTTTGTTTAATTTTTTGTTTTTGTTTTTAAGGGCGCAAAGCGCTCATACATGCGTCAGTGATCGCGGCTTTAACGAATTTCATGCATTTTAAAGATTGATACACGACGAAGTTGGATGAATTCAGTAATTTTTGTGTTCGCGAAGCGTTCATACATGTGTTAGTGAAGGTACAAGATTTAAAAAAAAAACAGTATTTTAAAAAATTTACAAACCCTTGCACAAGCAATACTGGTATTATAAAAAACACAATTTGCGTTTATATAAATTGAACAAAATATTTGATAAAAGTCCATTAATCATTTATGCACGTATATTTTGATTTATTCACAATCAATCATTAAAGTGTGTTATAATTTATTTGTGTGCATAAAAAATACGTGTTACGTGATAGTGTCGATCACCGCTTCCAAGACATTACAAGTCAGTATGGTCTGGAATCTGGCGAGCCAATCAGAACGGTGCTAGATTTAAAGGGGTCGGCTAACTTTTGAACTCACAAAATACATAAAAAAACGACCTGTATAAGAATTACAGTAATTGACTTTGAATTATAAAATTTAAAATACATATTAATAAAGGTTTATTTTATAAATTAAAATTCTTCAAAAATGCATACACTCATATAGAGCTTTTAAATTTATTTTAAAATATAATAAAATTTTTACGAAAGAATTATTCTTGCATGTATTGCGCGCATGATTTTTCACATTTGAATTGCTAAAACCAGCCAAACTTTTTTTAATGCGTACATATATAATGTGTTCTCAAAATGATCTACGATGAAAAAATTAAAATGTGTAGAACCTGAGAAATTTTTTTTTTTAGAGAAATTCGAAATATCGAGTTTTTTTAAAAACTGCAAAAGTAGTCATGAATTCTAAACTTGTTACTTGAGAAAAACAAGCAATATAATTTTTTTTAAAGTCAATTCCTACTTTTTAAACATAAATATATAAAATAAACCCGTGCAGCATGAATGTCCCACGTTATCTTTATTGAACATTATTTTATAATCATCGTTGCGGTATTTTACTTCAACTGTGGCATCACTCATTTGAGATAAATCTTTCATTTCATTTATGAAAACAATGGAAGGCATTTTTTTCCCATTTAAAACTAAAATGAATTAATTAAATTTAATGACTGAATTAATATTTGAAAAAACTGTATTAACATCAAGTGTCATCCACTACAAGTTTAAAAAAATGTATTTGAACTTGAGTGGATGAATAGAAAATATTTTATGAACGATTGAAAATTTGAACAAGATATATATATAGAGAGAGAGTGTGAGCTAATAGTAGGAATTTAACAAAAATAGGCCGTTTTGTGCATCTGTGTGGTTAGGACATTCAATCAAAATTTCATGATATTCTAACCAACCATTTTCAGAAATCGTGCGCGCAATGACCAAAAAGTGCCGCTTTGAGAGAATTAACTTCAAAGATCAAACTACCCTTGATCCTATGAAAAAAGCTCGGACTGTTTTAGACATAACTCCTCTTCTAAAGTGAATTTTTGCATGTGGTTTATTTTAAAACGTTCCTAAAGAATCATTTAATTATAAGCTAATAAAAAAATCCCTGACGGCTCAGTCTACAGGCACAGGTAGATTTCGAAGACGCAGACTGTGTTGGCGCCTGTTTGTTGGGAATTGTGGAAGACGTGACCTTTTTGCCATGATGTGGCAGTTGGGACCGCCCACTTATAAATGTAACTTGTTTGCAGGCGGAGCCGGCAGGGATTTTTTGTTTTTATTTTATTTTTTTGCTATAAGGGTTGGACCTATAAAAAACTTGTCAATATAAAAATTTTAGATTATATTAAGAGGATTTATAATAAATTTAAAAGGATTTAATATCGTGTGAATGGACGAAGTTATGAAATTTTTTCTTCTGAACACCTCCCCCCCTTTTGGGGCCATTTTTAATGATATATAAAATCTGTCCTATATCAATTTTCGGCCCTTTTCCCAGAAGTAATAATAACTTTAAACGGATTCGATACAAATCATAATTAAGAAGTTATGGTTTTTTTCTGTTTTCACAAAAGCCCGCCCATTCCTCCCTCCCCCCGCATGGTTCGATTTTGCCCATTCACGATCTTGACAGAAATTGTATGCCCCTAGATTTTATGCATCTGTTTGGAAGAGATTTGTGCAGTATTATTGAAGTTATCGTGCCCGTAAACAAGTGACAGAGATTGATAGATAGATAAAGTTTCGAACTGGGGGTGGTGTTTGGGTTCTGGGAGTCATAATCGGCGTTGATGTGCTAAAAGTTTTCATAAATTCCAACTTAGGGAACAATGTAATAGGTAGTATTTCTTACGAAATCTAACTAAAAATTTCGAATTTATAACACTTTAAAGGTGTGAATATGCGTGCTTACATATAGTGCCTATCTGCTGATTCTAGTTCTCGAACTTACCATTTGTTTATGGGTGGCAGACTCTGGTGCTAGATCTGAACTGAGTATGTATTGTGAATATGCATGCTTACCTTCCCCTAGCCGGCATGGTGAGGTAACCCTGCTGGTTGTAGTATTCGGCGTTAGCGGGGTTGGCGTAGGTGGCCCATGCAGACCTGGACAGGGGACCTGAGTAGAGGTCTTTCCTCAAGATCTCGTCGATGGCCTTGAGCACACTCGACGTGTCGTCGCTCGAGTCTTGCGGCTGAGTCATAACCTGGGGATGATTCAAGGGGGTCGTCGCCTGATGAGTCATGTAGGAGACGGTGGACCCTGTAGGAGAAGGAACGTAAGCAACGGTGCCCGTGTGGGAACCTGGAAAAAAAAGGAATTAATAAAAAATAAATTAACACACACACAATTTACATGGTGTCCAAAAAATAAATTGACTTATTTCAAAATTCAATAACTTGCAAAGAGTATAGCAGATATTAAACTAGTCGGATGTGCCAATCCCAAAACTTTCTTCTATCTCACACAGGTTTCGCATACACTAAAAAGAATCAGCAATCCATTTATATAACAAGGTCTAACTGAATCTAAAGTTTTATTAAATTCCGTACATTAGTTCTTGAGATATGAATATTGCTAAAATCATGTCAATCCTGCAAAATGCAGGATAGCAGCGCCAACTGTTGGGAGATTTAGACCAAAACCTAATAAAAGACAACATAGGTCAACGTCAAACTGAATCAGAAGTTGGATGAAAATCCGTGCATTCGTTCTTGAAATAGTTATCGTGATAATAAGGAAAAAATAGTCTAGCAGCGCCACCTGTGGGGCTATTGACACCAAATTGTTAGCAGCATCTATTTATGTCAAGGTCTAACAGAATCTGACGTTGAATGAAATTCCGTGCATTCGTTCTTGAAGTAGAGATATCGTAAAAATCATGAAAAAGGTGGTGTAGCAGCGCCACCTGTTGGGCTATTGACACCAAATTGTTAGCAGCATCTATTTATGTCAAGGTCTAACAGAATCTGACGTTGAATGAAATTCCGTGCATTCGTTCTTGAAATAGAGATATCGTAAAAATCATGAAAAAGGTGGTATAGCAGCGCCACCTGTTGGGATATCTACACCAAAACGTAATCAGCGTCTATTTATGTCAAGGTCTAAATCAATCTGAAGTTGGATGAAAGTAAGTGCATTCGTTCTTGAGATAGAGCTATTGCGGAAATAGCGAAAAATGCGCCACAGCAGCGCCACCTGCTGAGCGATTTTTACCCAAAACGAATAAGCACCGATTTATATCAGGGACTCACTGAATATAAAGTTTTATTAAATTTAGAGCGTTAGTTCTTGAGATGGAGCGCCCACAAATTTTCTCTAGCCAGAAAGAATGCTTTCATAAATCATTTTAACATATGGATTTGACAATTTTTTGAAATGTAAAAAAAGTAAATGGAAACTTCGTTGAAAACACGATTAAAAATGCATTTAGTTGGTGCCACCAGTGGGAATAAATTATTTAAATACTATGAAAAAATGATCTTGGAAACACAATTAGTTTAAAACTTATTGCACCTATAATATTGTATAGTACGGCTTCAATTCACACAAAAAAACACTACGTGATAGGAAGATAGTTTATATATATCATCAATCATTGTATTATAGATATTTGGAAAATAAATTATCTTTTACTTCATCAAGACAGCAACAGATGGCAACAGGTGCAACCTAGACAGTTGATAATTTTATTCTCTCAGACTTTCCTGTGACTGAAATTCGTGAATAAATTCTAAATAAGAGTTGATCATTCATTTGAAATGAACGATATTACTCATAATTAAAATGAGGAATCATCTCAAACGCTTTGTTTTACGTACATGTTATTTTATTTTTAATAATTGCTAGTTTGAGTTTGACTGCTGACAACCGCCATATTGGAGTTGGAGACAGAGCTGATCTTACCCAATCTACACTATTCATTGGTCTGAGCTCTAGAAACTACGTTTGTTGCCAAACGCTAAGCATGAAATTTAGCCTTATTTCCGCGCCACGTAAGAGAAATATATATATAGGTATAATTGAGCAAATTGATTGAGAAAGGTTTATTTCAGAAGAAATCAACGTAAAAGGTTTAAAAACACAAGTATAGAGTCAATGAATAAACTATGTACCTGGATCGAGCATGTCCGATCGCCTCTCGGCAAGTTTGCAGAGTTCGTCGTGCAGCCTCACGTTTTCCTGTATCTGTTGTCGCCTTCTGGCGATCTCCGCCTTGATTTTTGCCTTCTTCTCTTCTCTCGTCATCTGGTCGTCCTCGTCCTCCGAAACGTAAGGGGACGGGTGCCAAGATCTTGGTTTTCTTGATTTCTTTTCCTTCCTGGGATGACAAAAAGAGAAAATAATTAATTAACAATGTACAGGGTGTCCATAATTATACTGCCGTATTTTAAAGTTGTCTAAAGATGAAACTGTTGTTCAGAAAGTTGTAAAATTTTGTGGAGGACATAATGAAAGGATCGGAATTTGTTTGAACAACAACAAAAAAAAATGTAGGATAGCAGAGACGAAATTTGTTATTGAAAGGAGTTATTATTATATTCATAATTGACTTGTTCTAGTAATTTAGTCCAATGTTTTTTTTAAATAGTAGAATTAACCTCACATCTGGTATATATAAGCTGATTCCACCTCTCGACCTTACCATTCGTTTGTGGGGGGTGGTCTCTGGTCCATAAAGTATCTATCGGCTGATTCTACTTCTCGACCTTACCATTTGTTTGTGGGTGGCAGACTCTGGTCAAAAGCTGTTTAATCTTATAGTCACGATGGAATTCTTTAAAACGTAAGGGGACGGGTGCCAAGATCGCGGCTTTTTCGATTTCTTTTCCTTCCTGGGATGACAAAAAGAGAAAATAATTAATTAACAGTACGCAGGGTGTCCATAATTAAACTGCCGTATTTTAAAGTTGTCTAAAGATAAGCTGTTGTTCAGAAAGTTATCATATATATTCAATGGTTGGAGTATCATTGTTGAGATTTTTTTCCAACAGAGAGAAAATATGCCACCAGGACTCGAACCAGGGTACCTTGGTTTGCCGTACCAACGCTCTCCCTACTGAGCTAACCTCAACTATGATACAATAAAATATCAACTATGATACTCCAACCATTGGATATAACTTACCTAATTGAATATACTTTCCTCTGTTCATTATGACCTAATTATATGGCATACAGGAGTTTCCGTGCTATTTCAGATTCATCATGTAAATGCTGTAGTTATAGCTAGAATGAATTAAATTAGCTTTGTATAACAGATAAGAGTGAAATATGCCAGCCAGGATATCGTCAGGTTAGCTCAGCAGGGAGAGCGTTGGTACGGCAAACCGAGGTACCCAGGTTCGCGTCCTGGTCCCGGCATATTTTCTCTCTGTTCAACAATGATACCCCAACCACTGGATATCACTTACCTAGTTGAATATACTTTCCTCTGTTCATTATGAAAAAAAGTTAGTTCGAAATTTCGCCGCCGGAGGGCTTTTTTAACGTATTACACTTTAGCATATATTTACGATAGTTTCAAAATTTTATTTCAACAAAACATGTTCCACATGAAGGCCATCTATTTCAGAGACCACCTGATAGCATGTTCTACAGTTGACCGCAGTGTGTTCTGGGAAATGCTAAGAACATATCGTGAAATGCGGTCTTTAAGTTTAGGTAAAGTTTTGTTGTACTAAAATTTGTAAACTATCGTAAATTTAGGCTAAATGTATAATTCATTCAAATCGCCCTCTGGCGGTGAAATTTGAACTATTTTTTTCGCTCAAACGAATTCCTATCCCTACATTCTGTTCTTCACAAAATTTCTCAACTTTCTGAACAATACTTTCTGCTGTAGACATCTTTAAAATAGGGTCGTTTAATTATGAACACTCTGTATATATAGTAATATTCTAATTTTACTTCCCCATCATTCTTAGTATAGGGTAAGTCTTGTAATCGTTTTGAAAATCGAAATTTTTTTTTGACGGATTTACACGTTTCAGACACTGGAGATTCCGAAAAACATATTTTTAGAAAAAAAAATTTGCCGTCCGTCTGTGTGTGTGTCTGTGTGTCTGTAAACGCTCTATCTCCCAAAAAAATTGAGATAGAGACTTGCAATTTGGTATGTACTTAGTATGTAATAATGGGAAGAAGCCGATTTCATTTCAATAACCTCGATTAACCGGAACTATTTTTTTTCGGACTCTCGAAATATTCGTTCTGATAAAAGGTATATAAAAATTTTCGAAATTGGTTATTTTAAGAAATGAATATAAAAGACAATAAAAAAAACATAAATTTTGCATAAAGCATGAAGTCGATCGGATAATGAGTTACCGAGATATTTGGAATCCTATTTTCCACACTCTTCGATTTTTCATGACCCTGTATTTCATCCAAATTTCACTTCAAAGATATATTTTAATTGGAAATTTGAAGCTTAATCAGATGCAATAAACCGCTAGTTAATAGAATTATTATTTTTGGAGTTATAAGGATGTTTCTTTCAAGCAATTCAGTAATCGAGCCTTTAAAGTTTGTGACATCATCAAGCCTCGATTTTATTTGAATTGCAATGCATTTTATAAGTAGTTTACACATTTTTTATTTTAATATTTTACATTATGCATATCTATGATGGGTAATTATTTCGGTGGCCCCCAACGACTAGTTTTCTTTCTCATTCAATTTACTATTTTCTACTGTGAAATTATTCTTCTTTCCTTCCCCTAACAGAAATTACATTTGTTTCTACTCCTAGTAACTTTTTTCCCGTATCAAAGTTCATTCCATTTTAGAATATTCTATTTAATCCTGAAGTTCCGCATTCTAAATTTTTTCCTCCAAAATAGTTGAAGATATTTATATTTGTTTTGAGTCGGATCGACTTTGAATGTTTCGGGTTCAGTTCGGTTTCGAGTTGAGTTTTAACTCGGTCGGGTTGATCCGACTTTTCAATAGAAAGACCTGGAGCCCTACTACGATGGCATCGGAATCCAATCATTCTCTGAAGCTTTCCGATGGAACGTCCAGTTCCGACAAGCCCGGCGAAAACGCTACCATGATGTCATTCGGAAAAAGACATCGAATTCTCCCTTGAAATTCCCGACCCCATAAAATGCAGTGGAAAATACACACATTGTCGGAAGCGAGTCTTTGAAAGAGATTTTAAAGCAGTTGATATTGATTCGCGGTTTATTAAAAATGCCATCGACACACGTTTAATTAAGATATTTTGATAATCTTTTTTTTAAACAAGAGTGAAATGTTCAGATTTCCAGCTGTCAAAAGCTCAAAATGATATGATCGGTAGTTTTATAGAAAATGAAAAACAAAAATGAAACAAACTTTTTTGAAACCCAAAAAAGGATTTTCTTTAAAAATTAACAAAAAATTAACACCTTACCCTAGAAATATTTAATAGCTATCATAAGAAAGGCCTTATTCTAAACTTTTAAATGATATGAAAATACGTATTTTATAAGTTCTTGTTAAATAATTATGAGTATGAATACCGCAAATTTTCAAGAAATTCTGCTTAAATATAATATAACAGAGAAAATATTATAAGCTTTGAACTAATTTGAAACGCTAATAATAAACTACATTTGAAAATGTTGCAAGCAATTTTTTGTAGACTTAGATTGATTTTATTATTATTATTATTATTATTATTATTATTATTATTATCTTTTTTTTTTCCTTTTTTTTTTGCGGGACGCTCTTTTTTCAAAATGAAAATTTAACGTAAAATAAGAAAAAATCTAATATGGATTAAAAAAAAATAATGCAGTGCTTATTAAAACACAGGCTAACAAAGAAATGTTATTAATATGCTTTAAATAAACAGTGTGCTATGCCAAGAGAACTAATTATACGATAGTTCTCGCATTAAAAAAAAAAAATAATAATAACAGAGAAACAAAGCGTTGCATACCCGAAAAATAATTGTCCAGATAGTATTATGAATACTTCACTATACTAAATATACCATTATGCTAGTCCATGTGGGCACTATCATTGTTTACCTAAATAAAATAATTATCCAAAATTTTCACAAGTTTTTTTTTTATTTTTCTATTTTTTTTTTTAATTATTTCAACTTAAAAAAAAAAAAAAGAACAAAATATCTTTGTTCTTGAAGACTTTAAGATACAAAATTTTTTGATACGGCATATTTCAAAATAACATCGAAAACTAACGTATTTCATGATAACTTTACAGTTAATTTTGAAAAGCTTCCAAGATATATATATATATGTATACTATTTGAAGATGATGTAAATACGTCTTCTTGGCTTCTGTTTCTTTTCCCCCTGTTCATGGTTTCTGTATTAAACTAATTTTTCAGAATATAAATTAAATAATGTTCAAATTTTTAGAAAAAAAAGTAGCTTTGACATTAAATGACGCTTAATATCAGGACCGCATACATATCCTAATAATATTATAAATCCGATTGTGTGCAAATGTTAGGCTGAAGCCAGCGTCAAAGTGGAGCATTTAATGATCCTGTATTTTTGCATATAGGATGATTATAACCCTCAAATGAACATAGGCTGGTTTTTGTTTATTTTATTCAAATATTTTTTCTTAATAATTCCAAATTTCTTTATTTTCATAGAGAATAAATGGACATTTTTCCATACAATTTAACCATTTTACTTTATCGTTGCTAGGGCTTTGATCGTTGCCAAAAAATAAAAACACGGAAAAATAACTTTTCCTCAATAATTAATTTTCAATTGAACGATTTTCACGTGAAAACTGAAAATTAAAAATAATTCAAAAAAAAGATGAATTTCCGTGATATTTGAAAAAAAATATATGGAGTATTTGTTATTATACATGAAGCATGAATATGGTTACATTAAAAAGATATTTTTCTGTCAAAAATTGCGTTATAATTAGAAGGAAAATTGAACAATAATTATATTATTAAAAATAGATTTCGCTTGGACCATGGAACTATGAAAATGTTTCTCCTCGGCTTGGACAAATATGACGTCATAAATAAAACATGTATTTTCAAATATTCGTAATAATACAAGGAGCATGAATATCAATGTAAAATGAAAGTAGATAGATAATGGACGTAATATTTAAGATTAAAAACTGAAATATTTTTTTTATCGATACTGATTAATAATTAGCTTGAATACCAGTTACATACAAATGTGAGTTTTCCGCTAAAATTTACGTCCTGATTGCCAGAAAAAGAAAATTAAAAAGAATTATGCCATTAAAAAGAGATTTCTCTGAGGAAAAAGTGACGTCATATTTGAAATAAAACGGGAATTTTCAAATGTGTTTTACAAGGAGCGTGAATCAATTTCTTACATTAATAATACAAGGATCGGTAAGTTTAGAAAGTAGATGAGTTTCACACCATATTTAAAACGAAAAATTTAAATATTTTTTTTTATCTATACCGATTATTAAGCATGAATATCAGTTACATACAGATGAGAGTTTTTTGCCAAAACCACACCATGATTATTAGGAAAATAAAAATAAATACGAATCTATTATATTTAAATCTGACCACCTGTTTGTATTTCGCAATTACTTCTTTCAAATTATCGAACGCAACGAGATTTACTTAACATTGATTACGCGATTTGCTTATTATTAATCCGAGGTTGTCATAAACTCTCAGAATTTGATTTAAATTCAAAGAATTCTTTTTTTTTTTTTTTTTTTTTTTTTTTTTTTGTAAATTTTAACGAAGTTTCTCTTAAAACGGAAAGTAAATTACTCCATATTTGTGGATAAAATAGGAGAAATAAAACAGATATCAGTATATTTTTTACGCCATTTTTCCATTAAAACTGAAAAACATAATTTATTTTCACTTTGAATAGATGGTGCAAACAAAATCTTGATTTCAGTAAATTATCCGAAAAATAAAAACATATTTTCATATATTCAAACTAATGAACAAAACAGATGACTCAATTTATTCTGGAGAACAAATATTGTCAGTCAACAAATTGTCATTTAGAAAACAAGATTTATTTCAACTATACATTATACCAAAGAGGCAGAATTGAATTTAAAGAAAAAGCATATACTATTTCCAATTAATGCTTTTTTGAAGGATGGCTGTTACAAACGTTTCACAAAGGCGTTATAAGTCAAATTGTTTATCAATTAAAATTGACATTTGTTTTTACCCAATTCGTCTATTTCAGATTTTATTTGGCCCTCCTTTTTGAATGGGTTGCAATTTCATTTTCGAGATTATTTGGTACAAAATTTCACTTTTTAAAGACTGAGTTATGTCAAAACAAAATTATAACAAAAAATACCGTATTGTCTCCTATGAAATGTGATAAATAGTTAGTTAATTATTAACGTTTTTAATTATCGGGAAAGAAATATTTTGCTTAATTAATGTATTTATTCTTCTTTTAATGTTGCGTGAACGAAGTCACGGGTAACAGCTAGTAGTATATATATTTATATATACATATACAGCGACTGTTTTTTTTTTTATTATTCTGAAAATTTGAGCAATTTTTAATTTATTTTTTGGAAGATTAATTTTATATAAAAGTCAAGGGCAGACAAAAATGAATCAAAAGTTACGAAGACTGATTTAGATCATCTTGAAATAACATATTTTTTATCTTGTTTGAAACTTTTCGAAATTTAATGTAAAGTTACTATAAAATTCGTTGCTGTTTGATGTCATGAGAAACTTTACAATTTTCTTTTAAATATCCAATGAAATATGCCATATTAAAAATATAGTAAATTAAAGTATTCAAAAGCTTGTATTCATGGAAGTTATATGTTCTTATACTTTCCAAAGATTTTCTTTTACGAAAATTTCTAATTTAATATTTTTGTCTTCTAATAATCGGGAATTCTCTATGAATGTTATTAAATGACTTTATTATTTATACAACAAATTACAATAATTAATATTGATACAACATTTAATAATATATGTTTAAAGTAAAAAACTTTTGGAAATGTTGAATAAATAATTTATTTGGGTACAACGATAATGCCCATATGGAGTTGATTATTTGCTCTAATGCTATATTTATTATGGAAAAGTTTTAGTAAAAATATCTGGCCAATTATTTTTCCGGTATGCCCTCCACGTTTATTCTGCTAATTTTTTTCATGCGGGAGCAGTGGTATAATTAGTTTTGTTGGCATAGTGCACTATTTATTTAAAACAAATTAAAAACATTGTACATGATGCTTTGCTAGACAATGTTTTAATAAGCACTGTAATTATTTTCTTGAAATTCCAATTAGATTTTTTGTTATTTTTTTTTAAATTTTCATTTTGAAAAGAGAGCGTTCTGCAAAGAAAAATTACTCTAAGTCTACAAAAAATTGCTTGCAGCATTTTCAAAGTATGCTTATTATTTGCGTTTAAAATTAGTTTCTAAGCTCAGAATATTTTTCCAGTTATTTTATATTTAAACAGAATTTCTTGAAATTCTTGGATATTTATGCTAATATTTATTTAACAAAAACTTATACAACTTTTATTTTTATATCATTTTAAAGTTTAGAATAAGAGCTTTCTTGTAATAGCAATTAAAATTGTCGAGCGTAACCTGTTAATTTTTTATTAATTTTTAAAGGAAAGCCTTTGTTTGTTCAAAAAAGGCAAAATTCATTTTTATTTTCCATTTTCTAAAAAACTACCGGTCATATCATTTTGATCTTTTGACAGCTGAAAATTTGAATATTTCACTCTCGTTTAAAAAAAAGATTATCAAAATATCTTAATTAGGCGTGTTTTGATGGAATTTTTAATAAAAACAGAAAGCATTATTAAGCGTTTCTTTTCTGTTTTCTCACAGGGGAAAAAGAGAGAACGTACTTTTTCTAACGCACTCTCATTGGTCAGTTTGTTTTTTTAAGATATCTATTTGAAAAGGAATCTTCAAATACGACGGCTATTACCGGTTGCTTCGTGGTACGGCTAAAATGTGTGTCGGATATTTTTTTCGGGAAACATGATAATCCGACATCGGATGCTTGCCGTATCGGGAGGATCTCGATGCGTCCGTAGTAGGGCTCCTGAATATTTCTGAACTGATGAAAACTATTTATTTGAATATTAATGAGTGTACATGTGTTCATTTTTATACAAAAAAGATGAAATTCGTATGGAAGATTTTATTGTAGACTATTCTATATTTGTATTAAAATATGGATTATATTTCTTTGGGTTCACTTTGGGTTCGGGATGGAATATTTTGGTTAACATGGTTCAGATTGACGAAACAGTTTTGCCGGGTTTGGGTCGGGTTTCGGATTGACGAAACATTTTGGTCATGTTTCGGTTTCACGAAATGTTTTTGTCAGGTTCGGGTGGGGGTTTCGTGTTGACTTTCAACAAAAATTTCGGGTTCAACTGAACGCATGCAGGACTCCAGCCTTTCTAACAAGGAAGTACCATAAATTGTATAGATAATGACTACTTGTTGTGTTTAAAACATCGAATCGACTATCCATAAAACATGTGTGACAATTTCCCTTCCCTTGCCAGCATCATTTTATCTATCTCGCCAAGGCCCCAATAATACGGAAGTACCGAAGAAAGTTTTAGTCGAACCTTTTCCTCCTTTCGGTCGTCTGCGGACTCGTCCGGATTTCTATGGCTGGTGGCTGCGGTTGTAGCGTGGCCCACACCGGCTTGTCGTAGATGGTATCGCGGTGAAGACTTTCCGAAGAACGTCTTAACCTGAAATAAAAAAAATACATTTTTAGAAAAATCTTATAAATATTTCGGTATCGCTCTACACTGTAAAAAAAAGAAAGAAAAATCATGAGTAAAGTATAGATTATGAAACATTTTCCATCACAATCAGAATACTGGGACAAAACTTCATCAGTTAATAAGCTGATACTTGATGTCTAAATAAACAAAGTCAAACCGGGCGTCTTTCGGCTTAAGCTCAACTAGCCCCACCCATGTCTAAGTAAACAAATTAGAAAAAGTATAACACATTTGAAAACTCGATTTCAACAATTACTACAAAGAGTCGAACAAAATATCCGAGTTATTATGTGCAGCCCTGTATAGGGTTCTATAAATTTGTATATATATAGTACATAGTATGCTAAAATTTACTTCAGTTAGTACTACAGTTATTTTAGTTACTTCAGATACACAGCGCAACTGAAAATACCCCTTCAGCAAACGGAAATGTGCGTGAGATCTTTAGAGCTGCCCTGTATACGATCCATAAAATTTTTATATACACCCATTAATAGGCAAAAAATGAATTACATTAAAAAACGCGTACCACAACGGAAAACGAGCTACCAGCCATTGTTGTGCATAGACAGTGCCGTAACCGAATTCTTTTGAGTGCCCCTGTACATGAACGATGCATTCTATGCATACCTTATTCTACAGTAGTGAACCTCACTGATATGTGAGGGTTAGAAAAAATTTTGAGTAAGTAAAAATTTTGAAAATCGAGGTAAAATATTAAATTTCAGACATCATTGATGTCTGAATTTAAGACTCAGACACTTGTCTTTTATTAAGGATTCCATGTGGTGACATATGGCTGCCTTTAATGCTTTTAAAAAATGTGGGCAGAAATGGCTGTCTATTGCTGGCAAATCAAGGCATAAAAATGACCGCAAAAATGCATAAAATTGTCTGAAAGTCAGACACAAATAAGTGTCTTAAAAATTAAGACACTTTAAAGTGTCTCTTTTCTTTTAACCATTCGTTCATCAGACACTGAAGTGTTTGAATTTCAGACATTTAACTAACCCTTTCATATATCCACTTGAATGTGTTTGAAATAGTGTAACATCATTCAAATACGCCGCAAACGTCCCCACAGCCCGTCATGTAACTGAATTCTCTTGTATGCCCCTGTAAACGAACCATAAATGCTACACATTTTATTTTCAATACCGAACGCGAACATGCCATAGTAAACCTCAATAACATATATCAATTGCATGTCAATCCGAATATATTTACGCGAGTTAGAGCACGGACAGACAGACAAACATAATTCTTAAACACTTTTCAACGCGGTTGGAAAGTGTTAAAGAAGGTTGAAAGTTTTAGATTCTTTCGTAATTATACACATACGTAGCACCTATAGTCGTCGTCTGGTCCGTCCGTCTGTGTTTCCGTCCGTCCGTCCGTGTGTCCGCATATAACAGCGTAAAAATGACCCAACCGAATGGTTTGAAATTTAATAAATAGAATCGTTCCAGAATTTTGTGGAGTCATTTCAAATTTTATGAAAATCGAATCAAAACTTAACAAGATATTAATATAAGTTTCCCTTATTCTATTAAATCCGATCCTAAGTAGTCTATATAATAAAAGCGCAAGTCATGTGACTGAGGAAAACCAATACGGGCAGACCACAACTTTTGCCATTTTTATTCCGAATAATTTTTTTGAATAAAATGGCGTAAAAGTTTCATTTTTAGAAAGATCGTTCCAAAAAATGATTTGCTTGAGATTAAAAAATGTGTAGATTCTGACGGAAATTCCAATTAAAGGGTAATCTTCTATTCGGAATCAACTACTCTTCAATCGTCAGATAATAATAAAGTACTTTAAATTTGCAGTAAACAACTTTAATTATCTCGTCGGATATACCAACTCATAAACTGTTTTCAACTCAGCTAAGTACATGGAATAAACGCCCACGTGAAAGAATGATTATCACGTGCTATCATGTGCTTTTTCCCAGTGACGTCATCCAAGGCTACCAAGGACATGAAAAAACTCTTTAGATTTTAGTCAGTTGTTGTGTGAATTTCATTTAATTATGTAGTGTGTGAAAATGTCAGAGCGATGTAAATGCTCTGTGTAATTATGTAATCAAAAAACGTATATTAAACCTAAATTTAATCGAAAGGAAATACTCTATTAATTCTACAGTGATTATTCAACGAAACTAATTTTATTATTTTGCAGAAGTGATCTAATAGATAATCCGGAATACTCTAACGGATAATAATATACGTGAGGAAGTTGCAACACGTCACCAATCTTATTGGATATACTAAATGCTTTGATCGTCCAATCAGGTAAGCGAATGCATGCTTACTTAACTCTATTTATGAAGTATTGGTTTTATACAATTAAAGAAACTATTTTACACATTAAATAAACTGCGCCGCCGACAGATTATGAGACTGATAGTATGTATTAAATAAAAATTTTAAGCACATTAGCTATATGCTGAAAAAACTCGCTTTATAAAAAATAAAAACGAACGCAAAGAAAAGCGATTCGTATTAAATTAAATTGAATATCTTTAAAAATAATTAAAGATAGAAAATAAAAATGGCTACATTCAAAGAAAGCCAATTCATCGAGAAACTAAATTCGAGCAATTATTCCAACTGGAAATTTAAGCTCGAAATGCTTCTCATTAAAGAAGACTTATTCGAAGTAATAAGTGATCAACCGCCAACTCCTTTAAATGAGGATTGGAACAAAAAAGATAGAAAAGCAAGAGCTTTAATTAATCTAAGCATAGATGATGCACAAATTGTGCATGTAAAAAATTTTACCACAGCCAGGCAAACCTGGGAAGTTCTCAAACGTACGCATGAAAGAGCAAATCTGAGTAGCAAACTGTATTTATTGAGAAAACTGTACAGTACTAAACTGCCCGAAAACGGTAATATGATAAATCATATAACAAATATTCTACAAATAGTAGATAAATTATCCGCCATAGGCGAGAATATAAATGACTCACACATATCCGCACTATTTCTATGCTCATTACCGCCCAGCTACAACACGCTTATCACAGCATTAGAGGCAAGGCCCGAAGCCGAATTATCCCCAGATTTTATCAGAAGTAAACTCATAGATGAGTATAATCGCAGACAAGAAATGTCTGAACAAAACAACAGCTCTGAAAAGGCATTTAAAACACAAAGAAAACACACTTATAACGACTACAAAAGAAATTCAAAATATTGCAGTCACTGTAAAATGACGAATCATAATAATAGCGAGTGCTATCACCTCAAGAGCAGATACACACAGCACAACAAAAACAAACACACATATCAAAATGTGAATAACTTTAATAATAAAAATAAAGCTAAACCTTTTACATCATCACTATGCTATGAAAACACAGAGAATTATAAAGAGAATACTGACTGTCACGATAACGCGAATGATCAGAAAATAAGCTCAAAAACTAATCAATCCGAAGATCGCGTACTAATAACAGAAAAATTAGGAAAACAAAACTGGATACTCGACAGTGGCAGTACCTCACACATTGCAAATGATAAGAGGTTATTTGATAAATTTAACAATTTTGAAAAATCATCAGTCACCATCGCAAACGGCAACAAACTCGAAGCATTCGGTTCAGGCGACGTTTTAATAAAAACGAAATCCCCAAATGGAGAAATAAAACTCACAAGACTACAGGAAGTCATATACGTCCCAGAACTAGAATCCAATTTAATATCCGTAAGCAAAGCAACTAAAAATGGATGCAAATTAATCTTTGAAAATGACAAGTGCGACTTAACGTTCGACGGTGAAATTTATATAAGAGCGAAGAACAAAAATAATTTATACATAATCGAACAAACAAACCACTCAGAAAATGCAGAAAACTATGCAAACGTCACACTAAGCTGTAATAATAACAGAGAATGTTTAGAAGTATGGCATCGAAGACTAGGACACCGTGATTATGAAGCAATCAAAACAATTGTAAACAAACAGCTAGCTACCGGAATAAAAATTAAAAACTGCAGACACAATAATAAATTATGCGAAACCTGCATCAAATCTAAATTAAACGACGCGCCATATCCAAAATCGGCTACAAATAGAGCAAACAAAGTTCTCGATTTAATACACAGCGACGTCTGTGGACCTATAAGTACACCAACACTAGGAGAAAAACAATATTTTCTCACATTCATCGACGATTACTCGAGATATACAACTATATACTTACTATCTAAGAAAAGCGAAGTAATTGATAAATTAAAGGAATACATTGCAATGGTAAATAATCAATTCGGTAGAAAACCAAAAGAAATAAGATCCGATAATGGAGGAGAATATAATAGCAACGAAATAGACAATTATCTAAAGGAAAACGGGATATTACACCAATTCACAATTCCACACAACCCGAGCCAGAACGGCGTGGCAGAAAGGAAGAATAAAAGCCTACTCGATATGACACGTAGCATGCTTTTAGAAGCAAATTTAAATAAACAATTTTGGGGAGAGGCAATACACACAGCGACATATTTACAAAACAGATTGCCAACAAGAGCGAACGACAAAACTCCATACGAACTATGGAAAGGTATCAAACCTGATCTCAAACATTTAAGAACCTTTGGATGTAAAGCATTTGTTTACATTAATAAAATACATCGAGGAAAACTAGATAATAGAGCGCAAGAAGGTATTTTTCTAGGTTACGACACACGTTCCAAAGGATATCGCATACACACAAAAGACAAACAAATAATAATTGCCAGGACTGTAAAATTCATAGAACATGAAATAAAACACTCAAACAACATTGAGGAAGATTCAAATCTCGAAGAAATCTCCACTGATGATAGAAATCAAGAAGAGAAGAATAAAAATTACATTGAAATTGACATTAATGATAAAGAAAAACAACCATGCGAGTCCAAACAAACACAAATAGAACCAAGAAGGTCAAATAGATCTAACAGAGGAGTACCACCAGATAGATTTGTCTGTTTAGTTAAAGACACACAATCAAATGAACCAAAGAATTGGAACGATATCATGGAAATGAAAAATCCACACGATAGGGAAAATTGGCTCAAAGCCACCGAAAACGAAATCAAGTGCCTAGCTAAAAATAAAACTTGGACATTAGTCGATCCGCCACCAGGCAAGAAAGTGATAGGTTCAAAATGGACTTTTAAATTAAAACGCGACAACCTAAACCAAGTGCAAACCTATAAAGCACGACTCGTGGCACAGGGATACAGTCAGAAATTCGGAGTAGATTATGACGAGACCTTTGCTCCAGTTGTCTCTCATACCACAATCCGTGCATTTCTCATAGCAGCATTAAATCATAACCTTAAAGTTAATCATATCGACGTGAATACAGCGTTTTTACACGGAAACCTACAAGAAGAGGTATACATGAAACAGCCGGAAGGCTATATAGCTCCAAATCAACAAAACAAAGTATGTAAATTACAAAAAGCAATATACGGGCTCAAACAAGCCGCCAGAGCATGGCACACGAAAATCTCCGAGAGTCTTAAAGCATTAAATTTTGTACAAAGTACATCTGACTCATGTCTTTTTATACGCGAAAATGGTGAAAACTCGACATACATTATAGTATATGTGGACGATTTGTTAATCGCCGGAAAAAACGAAGATATAATTGAATTAATAAACAATCTCAAAAGGGAATATGAATTGAAAGATTTGGGAGAAGTCAATAACTATCTCGGAATAAATATAAAAAGAGACGATAAAAATTTCTACTTAAACCAAAATTCAAAAATTGAAGAATTGGTAGATAAACTCAATCTTCAAAACGCAAAACCTTACAGCACACCTATGGAAGCAGGTTACAATCGACTCAACGATGATGAAAATCTATTACCTAACAATATTAAATTCAGACAAGCAACGGGAACATTACTCTACATCTCAACATTAACCAGGCCAGATATTTCAGCAGCGGTCAACATACTCAGCCGTAGAAATGAAACCCCTCGAGAAAAAGACTGGAAAGCAGTCAAAAGAATCGTAACATACTTAAACAACACAAAACACCTCAACCTGACGCTAAGTTCGAAAAATAAGCCTATTCTCGAAGTTTACGCAGATGCAGATTGGGGAGGTGATCCAGAAACTAGACGATCCACCAGCGGAAATATATTTATGTTAGGAAAATGTCCCATACATTGGACAACGAAAAGACAAACGTGCGTTGCTCTGTCATCAGCAGAAGCTGAATACATTTCTGTAAGTAACGCAGCACAGGAAATACTATGGATGATAAAACTCCTGGAAGATTTAAATTTACCACAACAGAAACCCATAACAATATACGAGGACAATCAGCCATGTATAAAAATGGTTGAAAGTGAAAAACATACTCGAAAAAGTAAACATATAGATATCAGATTCCACGCGATAAGACAACTCAAGGAAGATGGAATAATAGATTTAAAGTATTGTCCCACAGAATTTATGACCGCAGATTCACTCACCAAGCCCAACCCCAAACCTGAATTCATTAAACACCGAAACAATCTGAACTTACTTCCTTATCCTACATAGAAGATTAAGGGGGAGTGACGGAAATTCCAATTAAAGGGTAATCTTCTATTCGGAATCAACTACTCTTCAATCGTCAGATAATAATAAAGTACTTTAAATTTGCAGTAAACAACTTTAATTATCTCGTCGGATATACCAACTCATAAACTGTTTTCAACTCAGCTAAGTACATGGAATAAACGCCCACGTGAAAGAATGATTATCACGTGCTATCATGTGCTTTTTCCCAGTGACGTCATCCAAGGCTACCAAGGACATGAAAAAACTCTTTAGATTTTAGTCAGTTGTTGTGTGAATTTCATTTAATTATGTAGTGTGTGAAAATGTCAGAGCGATGTAAATGCTCTGTGTAATTATGTAATCAAAAAACGTATATTAAACCTAAATTTAATCGAAAGGAAATACTCTATTAATTCTACAGTGATTATTCAACGAAACTAATTTTATTATTTTGCAGAAGTGATCTAATAGATAATCCGGAATACTCTAACGGATAATAATATACGTGAGGAAGTTGCAACACGTCACCAATCTTATTGGATATACTAAATGCTTTGATCGTCCAATCAGGTAAGCGAATGCATGCTTACTTAACTCTATTTATGAAGTATTGGTTTTATACAATTAAAGAAACTATTTTACACATTAAATAAACTGCGCCGCCGACAGATTCTGAGATAAATTCAGCTGAAATTAGGTTGACAGCCGAATATCGCAATCCATTAGAGTAAATAAACAAAATATTCATTCATCGTCAGTCATAAAAAATATTAACCATGGAGGTCATCCTTCGCAAAGTAAGATTTCCAGGGTGAATTTACAGCGCTGTCTGGTGTCGAAAAAAAAATTGCATCTGTGAACATGGCATACGTAATAATAATAAAAAAAGCATTTCATTCATAGCAGACGATATAATTCATTTCCCTGAAATAATTACGTTGATTTTCTTACGTTGTAAAACTAGTTATAGCACGAAACGAACGCACCTCATTTGTCACGTTTAACGTACAATTTCCAACTTGTTAACACTTTCCAATATGGTTGAAAAGCGTTTATGAATTCGATCTGTCTGTCTGTCTGTCTGTTTGTTTGTGCTCTAACTCACGTAAATATAATCGAATTTTCATACAATTATTTTTTAGGTTTACTATGGCATGTTTGGTGTTGAAAATGAAGTGTGTATAACACTTATACTTTTTTTACAGGGACACTCAAAAGAACTCCTTTACATTACAGTCTATGGGATAAAATTGTTTCTGGTTTATTTTAATGATGTTACACCATTTCAAACCTATTGAAATGTATATAGATCAATGAGGTGCACTACAAGAAGCTTACTATAGAATAGGGTGTGTATAGTACTTAAATTTGTTTTACAGGGACACCCAAAAGAATTCCGTTGCATGACGGTCTATGGAGAAAAATTGTTTGCGGACTGTTTGACTATTTCAAACAAATTGAAATTGATATATGTGACTAAGGTGCATGACAAGAGGCTTACTATAGAATATTTAGAGTATAGCATTTATTGTTCATTTACAGGGACACACAAAAGAATTCGGTAATGTCAGTTAACAATAATTCCTAGAAGTGCTTTTTCAGTCGTAACTTTTTTTAGTTGTAACTTTTTTTAAAATTTTAACTCATTTTTTGCACATTACTGGGTGTGTAAATGTGTGTGACATAGGTTATACAGATGTGTTATACGGATGGTTTATACTGATCCTATACAGGGTATCACAAAAGTCCTAGAATACATTTCCGCTGAGTGTCGGAAATTGCAGAAGGGAAATTTTAAACTGTGCTACGCGTTTCCTAAGTGAACGAAAATTTAGCATTCTATGTAGTCTATATATAAATCTGTAGAGCGTATACAGGGCTGCACAAGCGAGTTTGGATATTTTTATAAATGGTTGATTTTGCATAGCATAACTGAGATCAATGACAAAGTAAAGAAGAACGAAAAAAAAAATGCACCAGGGATAGACTATAAAACACTTCCAACAATAGCAGAATATCATCTTTTGTTGATACTTTGTTTATCTTTTGTTGAAATAGTAGAAACTGTTTGAAATGCAATATTTAATGTCGTAACTCTATATCTCAAACATATCACTGAGGTGCACTACAAAAGACTTCTATATAATAGGGTCTGGATAGGATTTATCGTTCATTTACAGGGACACCCAAAATAATTGTTTTACAGCAGTGTCTATGAACAATAATTTCTGGAAGGGAGTTCAGGGCACATTGAACTATTTTTTTTTTTTTTTTTGCCTTATTACTTGTAGTGTATAAATTCTACAGGGCAACGCAAAATTCCTAAAGTATATTTCCGTTTATAGATGGTCATTTCTGAAGGGGAAATTTCAACTATGCTATGCGTTACCTATCTAAAATAAATTTAGCATACTATGTAGTATTAGTGATGAGCGACATCGATCTTTTTAATCGATTTAATCGATACTATATGGCATCGTATAGTGCATAACGGAAATCTAATAGATTATAGATCGATCTCTCGAACACTAAATTCCATGTATTTATTCTTTCACTTTGATTATTTTAGCGGCAGAGATGAGCAGCTGTTGCTCTCTAATTTCGTATAAGTAAGGGATTCGCGTCACATTACGGGTGTGTGTGTGTGTTGGGGGGGGCGAACAAAATTAAGAAATATAATAAGCCGATTGGTTGAAAGATTACGATATTTTATAACGCATAACATAAATTTTTAAAATTAGCTAGCGTCAAAAATTATGGGGAGCGGGGGGGGGGGACCTTTCAAGAGGGGAGGGGAAGGGGAGTGAAAAAATGAAGCCGCGTCGAAAATTATGGGGAGGGGGGGAGCGCGTTTTGCCCACACGGGAGGGGAAATTTTCTAAATTTTGCCGATACACCTCATGTGATATATCGTTGGGAAGGTCTGTGACCGCTTAATCATATTATGCATTTCCGGTGTCCATTCCCCCACTTACTTTTCTACATTTTGCACACACCCCTCATGTGCTATATCGTTGGAAAGGTTAATCATATTATCATACCGCTTAATCATATTATGCATCTCCGGTGTTCATCCCCCACTTTCTCCCCACAAGGGGGGTACTTTTCTGAATTTTGCACACACCCCTAATGTGATATATTGTTGGAAAGGTCTGTGAACGTTTAATCACGCTTATTCATATTATGACCGGTATACGGTGCCGACTCGACATCTATAGCCTTAACGATATCAGTGCACAAAGTTCGTCTAGAACAGATTGCGCCACCTGTGGTGGAACGTGGAACTAGTGGATATTGCAGTGCGTGCGCAGCATGACTGCTATACGGTGTCGGATGCAGCGGGGACCCGAGTTGGAGGTTCGTTCAGTTAGAGTTTTATACTATTCGGTGTGCAAATTAAGGAATTATCCGGTGCCGAAGGCAGCGGGGACCCTGGTCGGAGGTTCGTTCGGTTTGAGGTTTACACTATTCGATGTGAAAATTACGGAATTATCTGATGCGTGCTTAGCACGACCGGTATACGGTGCCGAAGGCAGCGGGGACCCGAACCGGAGTTTCGTTCGGTTCGAGGTTTTACAAGGTTCGAGGCCCCGATGTAAATTAAGGGCCCACTAGCGGGCGACGCCCGCTAGTTAGTTTATTAAGTTTTAGTTTTCAAGTTCGCCCCTGCCCCCAAAAATCATAACTTTCTTAGTTATGCACATATTAGAACAGGACCTTTTCTGACATTCTTCCCAAGTCATTTTGTTAAAAAATAAGCATTGGTATTATATCTGCAACTGTTTGTCACCACTATTTATGAACAATAATAAAAATGTTCGGCTTTTTTCCCCAGTTAAAACACACCATCCTTGGTTTAGAGCCAATTTACTCGGGATGCTCGTTAGTTAAGTTGTATCGGTCAATATTGTCTCCTTCCGCCCCGTCCCCTTTCCTTGCCCCTCCCCCTCGCCCGAAATTAAACTTTTTTAATTATGGTCAGATTTGAACGGGACCTTTTCTGACATTCTTCCCAAGTCATTTGGTTAATAACTAAACATTGGAATTATAACTGCAACTGTTTGTCACCACTATTTATGAACAATAATCAAAATTTTCGGATTTTTTTCCAGTTACATCACTCCATTCTTGGTTTAGAGCCACTTTACATAGAATGCTCCTTACTTAAGTTGTATCTCTCAAGTTTGTCAGAAAAATTTCTCCCTGCTCAGACAAATAAAACAGTGAAAATTCCAGTTTGTTAGAGTTTAGAGCCAAACATGTTGAGTTATGATACTTTGAATTTTCATATTGAAGCTTTCCGACACAAAATAATCGTTTGTTTGTTATTAATGTTTTTCAAGGCTATATACGTATTAAGTAAGTTTGTCTTTTGTACTCCCTACTTTCCGGTTTTATTGTATATAAAGTTTTCACCTAAATGGTGAAAAAATATTTTGTACATTCTTTTAAAAATCTGGTCAACCTGACCTGACACCGACCCTCAAAAGTCAAAGCAAAACACAATCCGAAATCGATTTCGAACCCGAAACAACAAAAGTTAACCTGACCCTAACTCCTAACCCTATACCTGCAGAATAAAAGGAGATGTCAGCCAGCTTGACAGCCCCGCGAAGTTCTAAACTCTAAACGACTGGAATTTTTACTGTTTTATTTGACCGAACAAGGAGCAAATTTTAAAATATAACTTCTACAAACATTTTGATAAACTTGAGTGACACAACTTAGCTAACGATAACCCTGCAAAAACCCCCTTTTTGCTCTAATCCAAGCAAAAAGTGTTTTAACTGGAAAAAAAGCCGAAAATTTTGATTATTGTTAATAAATAGGGGTGACAAACAGTTGCAGATATAATACCAATGTTTATTTATTAATCAAATGACTTGGAAAGAATGTCACAAAAGGTCCCGTTCAAATCTGTGCATAACTAAGAAAGTTATGATTTGGGGGGGGGGGGAAGGGGGCAGGGGGAGCAGTAAGGGGACGAACTTGAATAATACAACTTAATGAACTAACTAACTGGATTTGCCGGCTAGCGGGCCCTTACATCGGGGCCTCGAATCTTGTAAAACCTTGAATATGATAAACCTCCAACCGATCGAAACTCCGGATCGGGTACCGCTGCCTTCGGCACCGGATAATCCGATAATTTGCACATCGAATAGTGTAAACCTCTAATCGAACGAACCTCCGCGCCGGGTCCCCGCTGCCTTCGGCACCGGATAATCCCTTAATTTGTACATGGAATAGTATAAACCTCTAACTGAACGAACTTCCGGCTCGGGTCCCCGATGCCTCCGGCACCGTATAGTAGTCGTCTGCAATATGCATTAGTTCCACGTTTCACCAGCAGGTGGCGCAATCTGTTCTATACTAACTTCGGGCACTGAAATCGTTAAGGCTATAGATGTCGAGTCGGCACCGTATACCGGTCATAATATGAATAAGCGTTATTAAACGTTCACAGACCTTTCCAACGATATATCACATGAGGGGTGCGTGCAAAATTTCTAAAAGTACCCCCCTTGTGGGGAGAAAGTGGGGGATGAACACCGGAGATGCATAATATGATTAAGCGGTATGATAATATGATTAACCTTTCCAACGATATAGCACATGAGGGGTGTGTGCAAAATGTAGAAAAGTAAGTGGGGGGATGGATACCGGAGATGCATAATATGATTAAGCGGTTACAGACCTTTCCAACGATATATCACATGAGGGGTGTGTGCAAAATTTAGAAAAGTACATTCCTTGGGGGTGGTAAAGTGGGGTAAAATAGGGATGGATACCGGATATGCATAATAGGATTAAGCGGTCACTGACCTTTCTAACGATATAGCACATGAGGGGTGTGTGCAAAATTTAGAAAAGTACTCCCCGTGTGGGCAAAACGCTCTCCCCCCCCCCCCTTGTTCTTAAACAGTGGTGACGAACAGTTGCAGATATAATACACATGTTTAGTTATTAGGACTTGGGAAGAATGTCAGAAAAGGTCCCGTTCAAATCTGACTATAATTAAAAAAGTTATGATTTCGGGGGGGGGAGGGAGACTGCCCCCTCGCTTTATATATATATCTGACCTATGTCATACGATAACGCTCTTATTTATAAATCAATTTTGATGAAACTAATTGTGTGTATTAAGCTCACCCATCTCTCGACCGAGTTCGTTGGCCAGTTTGGTTTGCCATTTTGTTTCAAGATGGCGGCCACTTAAAAATTTAAAACTAAAATAAATATACAAAAAAGTTAAAAATTCAAATTTATTTTTTGCTTACGTGTTAGACCTTGGTACAAGGATTCCGGAGCATTTTTTGTTTTGCCTCGGTCTTAAAAAATGACTGAGATTGAGCAGTTTGAAATTCTAGGGTGGCTGACATTTTGAAACAAGACAGCATATTACAAAAATTTTCATTGTTGTAATAACTTTCGCAATCATAGGCATAAAACTATATATTCATATCCGTTAGCGCGAAATTCGCGCCAAACTTGGCGTCATTTGGCGAAATATCGCCCAATTTGGCGACCAAAATAAGTCTTCATAAATGAAGCCAATTTGGCTATTGCTCAATAATTTGGCGAATTTCTTATTCAAATTTAGTATTAACGAATCTTTTGTAAACGTTTTCTTTGCATTTTAACTTGCTGTTTGCGTGTAACATTATCTAAAATTTTAAAACGAAGCTATAGGAAAGCTACCTTTTCCTCCCGGTACAGGCCGGAAGGACTTTTTTGTAATGTGTTGTCTTGTTTCAAAATGTCAGCCACCCTAGAATTTCAAACTGCTCTATCTCAGCCAATTTTTAAGATAGAGATTAAACAAAAAATGCTCAGTAATCCTCGTATGAAGGCCTAACACTTAATTAAAAAATAAATTTGAATTTTTAAATTTTTTGTCTATTTACTTTAGTTTTAAATCTTTCAGTGGCCGCCATCTTGAAAAAAGATGGCGGACCATGCTGGCCAACGAACTCGGTTTAGACATGGGTGAGCTTAATACACACAATTAGTTTCATCCAAATTGATTTATAAATATGAGTGTTATCGTATGACATAGATCAGATATATATAAATCAACATTTGAACGGAGGGTGGTTTTGGGGTCATGATCGGTGAGAGTATATCGAAATTTTCCGGAACTGCTTTCCTCCGAACGGCTGCAATAGGTAGCTTTATACTTTTTTGTATTGAAAGCTACCTAAAAGAAACGCTCGATTCTGTTAGTGACAACTTTGCGACTAAGTTGCGCTATTGTATCACCTCTGAAGGGTCTCACTTTGAAAACTTTATCCATTAAATTTCTTTTCAATAAAAAAATGTTTGTAGTGCAACGACTCGAGAGTTATTTCAGTTTAAAGTTGTAAGTTAATTAAAAGTCACCCTGTATATATATATACAACATATACAGAACTTCACAAAGGGCTTCGGATTCTTTTTCCGACTATTGATGTTGGGTTTTCAAATTGCTACTTACCCATCATACATAGTATAGGGAAAGTCTTGTAATCGTTTTGAAAATCGAAAATTTTTTTTTGACGGATTTACACGTTTCAGACACTGGAGATTCCGAAAAACATATTTTTAGAAAAAGAAATTTTGCCGTCCGTCTGTCTGTGTGTCTGTAAACGCTTTATCTCCCGAACCAATTGAGATAGAGACTTGAAATTGGGTATGTACTGAGTATGTCATCATGGGAAGAAGCCTATTTAATTTCAGCCACCTCGATGATCCGGAACTCTTTTTTTCGGACTCTCGAAATATTCGTTATGATGAAAGGTCTATAAAAAATTTCGAAATTGTTTATTTTAAGGAGTGAATATAAAAGACCATAAAAAAACACAAATTTTGCATAAAGCATGAAGTCGATCGGATCATGAGTTGCCGAGATATTTGTCATCCTATTTTCCACACTCTTCGATTTTTCATGACCCTGTATTTCATCCCAATTTCAATTCAAAGATCTATTTGAATTGGAAATGAGACGCTGCATCCGATGCAATAAACCGCTATAGTTAAGAGGATTATTATTTTTGGAGTTATAAGGAGGTTTCTTTCAAGCCATTCAGTCATAGAGCCTTTAAAGTTTAGGACGTCATCGAGCCACGATTTTATTTGAATGGCAATGCATTTTAAACATAGTTTACACATTTTTTATTTTAATATTTTACATGATGCATATCCATAATGGGTAAGTATTACGGTGGCCTCCAACGACTTGTTTACTTATCCATCATCTTTCACCTCAATAAGGGGTGAGGTTTTGTTACAGTTATTCTGGAAGAGTTGAAAAGCGTTTCTTAAAAGGGTTCGGGACGCAAAAATCTTTAAACTTTTGAAAAAAAAAAATAGGTTATTGAATTATACAACATTTTCTGTTCTTAACACTTTCCAACCTAGTTGAAAAGTGTTTATGACTTCGGCTTGTCTGGCCGTCTGGCCGTGCTCTAACTCCCGTAAATAGGCTCGGATTGCTCTGCAATTTTTATATGTTATTGTCGCTATCTATAGCATGTTCCCTATTTCAACGGAAGTGGGTAGCACTTATAGTTTTTTTACAGAGACACTCAAAAGAATTCCGTTACATGACGTCTATGCAGAAAAATTGTTTGCGGTTTAATTTAATAATGTTTCCCTATTTTAAACGCATTGAAATTTATATATACTACTAAGGTGCATTACAAGAGGCTTACTACAGAATACTGTGTGTATAGCAGTCATCGTTCATGGACAGGGACACACAAAAGAGTTCTCTACTGTCTGTTAACAATCATTCCTGGACGTGCGTTTTAAGTTACTGAACGCGATTTTAAATTTAACGCACTTTTTGTCTATTACGTGGTGTGTATAAATTCTGTAGATCCTATACAGGAAAGCACAAAAGTTCTCGAACACATTTCCGTTTATGGACAGAAACTCCAGAAGGAGAATTTAAAACGGTGCTAAGCATTTTCTAACTGAACTAAAATTTAGCATCCTATGTAGTATGTATACAAATCTATAGATCCTATACAGGGCTGAATAAAAGTATTCGGATATTTTTTCGAATATTGTATATGTTGAAAATTTCTGATTTTTTTTTTTTTTTTTTTTTTTTTTTTAAATATGGTATGCGTTTTTCAAATTATTTACTTAGATGTTATCTTTCAGCTAATAATAAACGGTATGATTTGTTAAAAATTATTTTGGAAGCGTTGGAAAGTGTAACATAATCTATGCTTGATGCATGATTTTTCGTTCTTGTTTTTTTTTCGCTTAAAATGACATTTAAATCATTCTTCTCTCTTGATTAGAACAGGATATATTAACTTTTTTGTTTTCAAAATCTAGCTTTCAAGTGGCGGTTGTCAGGGATATGTTTTTGCGTTTTAGGTAGATTTCATAAGAAATACTACCTATTACATTCTCCCCTAAGCTGGAATTTCTGAAAATTTTTTGCAAGTCTACGCCGTTTATGACTCCCAGATCCCAAAACCACCCCAGTTCAAAACTTTATCTATCTATCAATCTATTTATCTATGTCACCTTTTTATGGACACGATAACTCCAAAAATTTTGCACAAATCTCTTCCAATCTGATACATCAAGGGGCATAAAATCTCGGTCAAATTCGTGAATGGGCAAAATCGAACCAGGGGGGTGAGGGGGGGGGGGTTGAACTTTTTGTGAAAACAGAAAAAAAAACCCATAACGTCTTAATTCTGATACGTATCGAATGCGTTTAAAGTTATTATTACTTCTAAGAAAAGGGCCGAAAATTTATGTATGACAGATTTATGATAGCATTAAAAGTGGCTCCAAGGGGGTTTTAGAAGAAAAAAAATAGCTCGGTCTTCCCTGCTCGTGTTTTTAAAATGTGCCCCGGACCCCTTAATTATTCCTTGGCGCATGATTTTTCGTTCTCATTTTATAATTCTTGCTTGTCAGGAGCTTAGTGAAAAATTAGTACAAATTTTCGTCTTTTCTTATTTAAATAAAAGAGTTTAAAAGATATAAATATGAATTATAGGCCCTTAAATTTCAAAGAGGCCTTAACATGCCTTTTATAGGTAATTAGGTCCTGTTTGTCTGTCACAGTGGTCCCCAAACTGTTAGTCTTGTGTACCACTAAATCGAAATTCATAATTTCGCCGTGCATCATTAATAAGAGTAATGTTAACATTAAAGCAAGGTGCGTAAGGGTGCTTTATTATTCTACTGTAACATAGGTTATATTTTATGTCGGTGCCACTACCACAGGCAAGTGCAAAAGCGAAAAACGTTTTAAAATTTCGATTTTTTTTTATACTGAAGGGAGCTAGAAACATGAAATTTGGCATGGTACTTACTTATAAGATGTAAATGCACTCTAAGAACAAATTCTAAAAAAATTCGAAATTTAAAACTGTGAGATGAGCGAAAAGCGTTCTAAAAACATTCTAAATTACAATTTCTATGGAATCTCTGGAACTACCAAATCCTTTTTAAAAATTATGGTAGCAAATGGATGGTGACAGTCCCTGCTGTAACATACGCTATATTTTATGTCGGTGCCACTACCACAAGCAAGTGTAAAAGCGAAAAATGTTCTAAAATTTCGATTTTTTTTTTATACTGTAGGAACTAGAAACTTGATGAGCGAAAGTCAGTCTAAAAATATTCCAAATTACAATTTCTATGGAATCTTTGAAACTACAGAACTGTTTTCAAAAGTGATGGTGGCAAATGGATGGTGACAGTTCCTGCTGTAACATAGGCTATATTTCATGTCGGTGCCACTACCCCCCATGGGAGTTCAGAAGCGAAAAACGTTCTAAAATTTCGATTTTTTTATACTGTAGGAACTAAAAACATGAAATTTGGCATGGTAGTTACTTATAAGATGTAAATGCACTCTAAGAACAAATTCTAAAAAAATTTGAAATTTAAAACTGTGAGTTGAGCGAAAAGCGTTCTAAAAACATTCTAAATTACAATTTCTATGGAATCTCTGGAACTACCAAATCCTTTTTAAAAATTATGGTAGCAAATGGATGGTGACAGTCCCAGCTGTAACATACGCTATATTTTATGTCGGTGCCACTACCACAAGCATGTGCAAAAGCGAAAAACGTTCTAAAATTTCGATTTTTTTTTTATACTGTAGGAACTAGAAACTTGATGAGCGAAAGTCAGTCTAAAAATATTCCAAATTACAATTTCTATGGAATCTTTGAAACTACAGAACTGTTTTCAAAAGTGATGGTGGCAAATGGATGGTGACAGTTCCTGCTGTAACATAGGCTATATTTCATGTCGGTGCCACTACCCCCCATGGGAGTTCAGAAGCGAAAAACGTTCTAAAATTTCGATTTTTTTATACTGTAGGAACTAAAAACATGAAATTTGGCATGGTAGTTACTTATAAGATGTAAATGCACTCTAAGAACAAATTCTAAAAAAATTTGAAATTTAAAACTGTGAGTTGAGCGAAAAGCGTTCTAAAAACATTCTAAATTACAATTTCTATGGAATCTCTGGAACTACCAAATCCTTTTTAAAAATTATGGTAGCAAATGGATGGTGACAGTCCCAGCTGTAACATACGCTATATTTTATGTTTGTGCCACTACCTCAAGCATGTGCAAAAGCGAAAAACGTTCTAAAATTTCGATTTTTTTTTTATACTGAAGGAACTAGAAACTTGAAATTTGGCGTGGTAGTTATTTATAAAATGTAAATGCTCTTTAAGAACAAATTCTAAAAAAATGTGAAATTTAAAAAGATGAGATGAGCGAAAAGCAGTCTAAAAACATTCTAAATTACAATTTGAATCTCTGGAACTACGGAACCATTTAAAAGTGATGGTAACATAGGCTATATTTTATATCGGTGACACTACCGGAGGGTGAGGTAAAAGCGCGAAAAAGTTCTAAATTTTCGATTTTTTCGACATTAGTGTGGCTTAATTAGTAATATCTGAATTATCTTTGGCGCGGGTTTTACTAGTATAGTATACACTGATAATAGTAGTGATTATAATGCACTGAATAGAATACACTGTATATAGTATACTGAATATAATATACTATATAATACATTGAATATAGTTTACTGATTATAATGCACTATATAATACACTGAATATATATACTAAATATAATACACCAAACAGAGTTCACTGATTGTAAACTGATTATAATAATTCACTATATAATACAGTGAGTATAATACACTGAATATATTACACTGAATATAGTATACTGATTATAACACATTGATAATAGTAGTGATTATAGTACACTATGTATATAATACACTGAATATAGTGTACTGGTAGTATGCACTGTATAGTGTATAGTATACACTGTCCGGGTGATTTAATATATTATACGCTGATGATAGTAGTGATTATAATACATTGAATAGAATACACTGAATATAGTATACTGAATATCATGTACTATATATTACATTGAATATAGTATAATGATTATAATACACTATATAATACACTGAATATAGTATACTAAATATAATACACCAAATAAAGTCCACTGATTATAAACTGATTATAATACACTGAATATAGTATACTAAATATAATACACCAAATAGAGTCCACTGATTGTAAACTGATTATAATACACTATATAATACAGTGAGTACAATACATTGAATATAGTATACTGATAATATACTGAATATAGTATACTAAATATAATACACCAAATAGAGTCCACTGATTGTAAACTAATTATAATGCACTATATAATACAGTGAGTACAATACACTGAATATAGTATACTGATAATACACTGTACAATTATAGTGCATTATATCCAATTCAATATACATTACAATTGGGCTGTATTAACACTATTGTATCAACACTCGTGTATTATACTGAAACAACACCAGTGTATTAACACTATAATTATAACTATCTACTGGTTAATTCAACGTATTCTCAGCAATTGTTAATTATAGCGTATAGTACAGGGCACGAAATTTCCGCTCGCCAGCTCGCCATTGGCGAGCAAATAGTTAAGGTTGGCATTTGAAATGTTGTGCTTCAAATCAAATTGCATACGCTCAGAATATCGTGCCTCAATCTAGCGACACGCGGAAGTGTTTTAAAATCAAGTAACGGCATTTATCTTCCAAAACAAGATTTTATGGAGGAAGGAACTTTCCCCGCCTGCATTCTTTCCCCGGCTTTCGCACCGCGCAAGCACCAAAGCTGCTTTTACAGCTTTCGGGGCCGAATCTAATCGCTCTTCACTCCTGCGCGAAGTGAATCAGATTTCACTACCTAAGCTCAGCTGTTTGAAACACGGTAAAAATTATTTGCTTTTTCCCGAATTTTTAACATTTTAGAAATTGCTCATATTTTTCATGAATGTAAAATATTCTGGATTTAACAGACAGCTCCTTCTAACAAGGGTCAATTTCAATTCAGTTTGTCATAAATGCTTCATTTTCTGGGCAGGTGTGGTGGCCGACGTTACTGTCTGAATGTAAAATAGTGGCGAGCAAAAATTTTAGTCTATCTAGTACTTTTTCAGCTGAAATTTCATGCTCTGGTATAGTAACACCCTTATACACATATTATTATAGTCACCTGTTGATTTCATTGTTGAGCGTTTGGAAGTAGGCATAGTCCGAACCAGCCAACCGTTGCTGCTGCTCGAGGATCCGGTTGTCCGTCTGGTAGTCTTGCAGTCCCTTGGTCAAGGCCCTCCGAGCCTGCGCCTGATTGTAGAGCATCTCGGTGCTCGATCCCAGGCCCGACCCCAGACTGCCCCCGTATCGGCCGGCACTCGCGCGGAGCAGGTCACTGCCGCCTCTCACGTGATTGTCGACGGATTTGAACTCCATGGACCTGTACCCTGAAAAATAAATCAGCACAATTTCCTATATATATGATGATAATATAGGTATGATTCCATACACTGATTATAATGTTAGAAATATTAACCTCATCCGAGAAATTAAATACAAAAAAAACATAGTTTTCATTTCTTCCTGCAATGGGAAAAATAAAAAGACCTCGATCATCTAAAGAAAGATATAGCGTCGAGTGATCAACTATTCCTTCAACGCCTAGTGAATAACAAATTAAGATTAATAGCCACTCCACTTCAAGTAAATGATCAAAAACTATTCTAAATTGATAAACTGGTATTATGTGAAATATGTTAAAGATATTGGAACAATAATTATAGCAGGAAATAAAGAACATAAATAGTCCGATTGCATTCTTACGGAGAAACCTTGTGAAACATATGTAATTTCCACTGACGTAAGAATGATGTAAATGAAAAACTCTGAACTATAAACTCATGGCTTTAAATCGTCAGTCAACAAAATGTAATCCAGAAAACACGTACAATGATAGTACAACGATACTGATGATAATGCTAATTGCCGAAACGTCAGTTAAGGCTCACTGTGGAGACGCGAAAAGTTTTTGGTTTCCGTCCGTCTGTTTGTCTGTCTGTTCCGCGATAAATGCCGTAAAAATCGTCCTATTAGGTGTATTTTTGGTGTGTATGTTGGTGAGGTACCCGGAATCAGCTCTATAGTTTTTTGGGTACTTCTCTATTATCCCGTCGACCACTTTTCATAACAAAAAACTATCGCCCAACTGTAACTTCCAATAAGCGGGAGAACGTTGCCATTTGAATATAAAAATAAATAAAACATGAGAATTTAAGGACACAATTGTTACTTTAATGAATGAAATAACTCATAAATCAGTAAAACAGAATGAAAAATACACGCAAATGTCCAATGGGAATGCAGGCGATTTTTAAATTTCATTTCTAACTGAAATGGAAATCGCCTTTTTCAATAATGGGTTGAAACTTAAAATTACTAATGCTAAATTTTCGATGTGAAGATAATTTCCTATATATATGTGATAATAATGTACATGATTCTATACACTGATTATAATACACAGAATATATTACACGCTATAATACACTGATTATAGAACATTGAGTATAGTACAATGATACTGATTATAATGCTAATTGCCGAAACGTCAGTTAAGGCTCACTGTGGAGACGCGAAAAGTTTTTGGTTTCAGTCTGTTTGTTTGTCTGTTTCAATAAAGGTAAAGGATCTTTCAGAAAATAATGTTAACTTTGGCGTTTTGAATTGAAATTATGGGCGCATCAGCCCAAGATAAATTGCCACATGAGAACAATAGCATATTACACAAGACTTAGTAGATTTATAAAAAAAAAGTCCTTCCGGCCTGTACCGGAAGGAAAAGGTAGCTTTCCTATATCATCGTTTTAAAATTTTAGCTAATGTTACTGGGAAAACAGCAAGCTAAAATGCAAAGAAGATTCCTTAATACTCAATTTGAATAAGAAATTCGCCAAAATATTGAGCTATAGCCAAGTTGGCTTCATTTAAGAAAACTTATTTTAGTCGCCGAATTGGGCGGTATTTCGCCAAATGTCGCCAAGTTTGGCGAGAATTGGGCGATAACGGATATGAATATATAGTTTTATGCGTATGATTGGGAAAATGATGACAACAAAGATAATAATTTGCGAGAAATTGCGTTCACTAGAACTCATAAATAAATCGTTGGTTTTTTGTAATGTGTTGTCTTGTTCCAAAATGTCAGCCACCCTAGAATTTAAAACTGGTCTATCTCAGCCATTTTTTAAGATAGAGGTCAAACAAAAAATGCTCTGGAATCTTTGTATCAAGGCCTAACAATTAATTAAAAAATAAATTTGAATTTTTACCTTTTTTTGTATATTTATTTTAGTTTTAAAATTTTGAGTATCCGTCATCTTGAAACAAGATGGCGGACCAAGCTGGCCAACGAACTCGGTCAAGGCATGGGTGAGCTTAATACACACAATTAGTTTCATCTAAATTAATTTATAAATACGAGCGTTATCGTATGACATAGATCAGATATATATATATATATATATATATATATATATATATATATATATATATATATATATATATATACAGGGTGATTTTTTTAAAAGTTGTGAAAGTAAAACATTATAACAAAAGAACCACTGATCCAAATGACGTAATATTTCATTAGTATGCTCCCAAAGCAATGGGAATTTTGTAGGCATGGTTAAAAAAAACTTAAAACCGCACCGACAGATGACGCTGTAAGGTAGCAGAAACGAAGAATATCGTCTGTGGGATGAAAACAATGGACGGTACTTTGAGAAACCATCTTCCGTAGACCCTCTCTTGTCATTGGACCTTTTCTTAAATTCTTAAGTGTCCTAAATCTCCTAAGAGCAGTTGCTGCGCTGTCATTATTCTGATAATACAGTTTCACTAACACCGCACGGTCGGTCAATGGCGTAGTCATTGCGAGGATTTCCGTAGAATAATGAACATGAGATGTGCATACTTCAAGTTTTTACCGCCAATGTGCGTGTGCCGGGCGCAAGTTCGCCTCCCGACTTTACTGCATGTACAGCGCCATCTGTCGGTGCGATTTTAAGCTTTTTTTTAACAACACCTAAAAAATTCCCATTGCTTTGGGAGCATACTGGTAAAATTTTAGGTCATTTGGATCAGTGGTTCTTTTGTTATAGGGTTTTACTTTCAAAACTTTAAAAAAAATCACCCTGTATATATATATAACCCAAGACACTCAAGACATAGGATTAGAGTTGATTTATATATATATATATATATGTGACATTTTGACGAAGTTGAGATATTACGAGAATAATATTCCATGAGAAAAGGGTAGTCCGTTAAAGAACTAACATCTTACAGTCGATATTCTGAGCATGGCGAAGAGGTAAGGCAATGAAATGAGATCACAGAGAGTTTCTCCAGTAAATACAAGCCGATTTGCAGACAAATAGTTTTATTTAGAATACGAGCTATGCAAGACACTTCCCACAGGTCTAAAACTTATAGCCCTCGGGCTTCACGAAGGTTCACTTCATTGATTTAACGATGTTAGTTGGCCAGATGAATATTCTACGGAATTAAAACACCAGATACATATTTGTTTATACTTCCAAAAACGTCAAAAATCTCGTCCTCCGACCGATGCGAGCCAGTTTTGTTCTCTCCGCGGAAACATACAGAAAACAACGTCACGAGCGCCCAAACCAATGAGTCAGAGGCGACCTACGGACCAGCGAATGAGGCTAGAGGGAGGAGCTAACACAGTAAAGAATTCCTTACTTGGGCGCGGATCAATTTCGAAGTTAAAATCCCAAGCGCGCGAAAATATCAGAGCAATAATAATAATAATAAAAAGAAAATGGCTTTTAAAAAACATTGGAAATGAGAACGCGTCTCGGAATTTTATAGAATTGGAAGCTGATAAGATCTATGAATGAACTTAAAATTTTAGATTAAGATTTGGAATAAGATAATTATTAATATACGGATATTTACTTTTAAAAGGACATTAAATAGGAATAAATATTTTTAAGAATTAAGGAAATGCTGATTATGTCAGAAGTTAGATTAATTTAAAAGATTAATGCAAATAAAATGGAAGGATACGAAGGAAATAAATTATATATATATATATATATATATAAATCAACATTTGAACGGAGGGTGGTTTTGAGGTCTGGTGGTCATGATCGGTGAAAATAGATCGAAATTTTCTGGAACTGTTTTCCTCCGAACGGCTGCAATAGGTAGCTTTATCCTTTTTTGTATTGAAAGCTACCTAACACTACTGTATTCCATATCTCTTTAATAATCATACTTGCTAGTTTACGTTTTGAAAATGAGTCTAGGACTATATCAGAAAGTTTTGTGTTGTTGAACAAGAGAAAATATTTTATTAAGGACAGCTTTAAATCTATTTTAAGAATCAATAAATATACCTTAAAATAACTCTGCATTTGTAAGCCAACAGAGAGAATTTGTTTTCCAAGATAGTTTTTGAGAATTTAATTTTTAACTATTTATAACTTATTATGGCATTAGATATTATTGTATTGGGCAGTTGCAAAGAACGTCAGGTTGGAGGTCACACACGACAAATAGGCAGTTCTGAAGTACCCTGACCTCCAAGTGAAGTACAATGGTTGATCAGCTGATTGATACTTCACTATATGCAACATTCAGGGCTTAATTTGCGCCGGAGCCCGCCAGAGACCAGCTCCGGTACTTCTTTGTTTTTAGTAAAAATTTAAATATTGGCCAGAATTCACCGGGGCTCATAAACACTGCGCTCCGGAGTCCAGTGCAATATAACACTTCCGAAAAAATAATCCTAAATGACCCTTTCCTTTCCCTCTCATCTCCAATCTTTTGCCTTCTTTTGTATCAAAACACTTATAAGTGACGTCATGTGTCGCTCACGTAAGAGATGGAGATAAAACGGTCTCGATTTTTAGATCAGTCTTCGGGTTTGGGCAGGCTCCAGCTCCATCTGTCTTCATTTCAAAATTTATTTATTTCCATTTCAAATCATTTGAATGCTATTTTGAAAGAGTCAACAGAAATAGTCTTATTCTATTCTGCATAGCTGCGAACTATTTATTTATTTATTTATTTGTGTGTGTGTGTGTGTGTGTGTGTGTGTGTGTGTGTGTGTGTGTTGAACACTATTTCCGAATCATAATCCGGAGCTTATTGAATCACAGAATTATGTGATTAATTAGTATTAAGATTAGGCAAAGATGTCTATTTGGAAGTAGTAATAGCTAAAAAGTGGAATAGTTTATAGCTAAGTATTTACAGATAGAGGTACGTAAAATTTTTATTTTTCTAAATAAAAAAACAATGATTTGAATTTAAAAAATAATGTATGAAATATAAATATGCAGATTGGAGAGACGACGGAGGGGGGGGGGGGGTTCTCTACGGGTGTTAGTACTGCAGAATATTAGGGCTCTGGTACTTTTTTTCCTTAGAAATTAAGCCGTTACATTACAAGTTAAACATTTACGAGGGCCTCCGTGGCCGAGTGGTTAAGACACCATTCCACTAATCGCTTGAGAACGCCGGAGTCAGGTCGGCGGGTTCGACTCCGACGGAAATTCCAGAATGAGTTAAAACTCGATTCGCATATTAAAACGCAATCGATCTGCCAAGTCATATCTTGGTGGTAAATACCCGAAAACCCGATTTTAGCGGTTGACTCGTAGGTTTACCATTGTGTTTTTCCTGCACCCAAAGATATGAAAACATGGAGGACTGGGAGCAGGAACACACAATGGTAAACCTACGAGCCAACCGCTAAAATCGGGTTTTCGGGTATTTACCACCAAGATATGACTTGGCAGATCGAATGCGTTTTAATATGCGAATCGAGTTTTAACTCATTCTGGAATTTCAGCCGTGAACTCGATGAGGTGATTGTGTGTGCTGCCGTCTCCCGGTCTAATAGTGAACTGCGAAGTTTTGTTACCGTATTCTGAATCTGTTGGAAATTGTTTCATAATCTATGCTTTAAGCATGATTTGTTTGTTATTTGAATCCCAGTGTCGCATCTTTTCCCAGCGACAGTCTATTACTGCGTGCACCATATCATTACAAAACCATTACCTCCAGTCTGGAGTTGCAGCTGGTTGTAATTCTGGATGTACTGGGGTGCTTGTTGCTGCTGCTGCTGCTGCTGTTGCTGCCTGGGAGGGTGGTGGAGGGTGTGGTGGGCCATGCTCTCTTGCGAGCCGTACTCCATCACGGGGAAGGGCGGGATGTTGATCTCGCTGGTGTGTCTGCGCCTGCCCTTCTTCGGCGATGGCTGCGGCGACATCTTCTGCGTCTGCAATCTCCTAAGCGATTCGACGCTGCATCCCATCTGTGAAATCGCAAAAGTATTTATACATAATATGATATGTTATAAATATACATATATACTCATAGATATATGTGCGTGTGTGTATATATATATATATAGATATATATACAGGGTGTTTCAAAAATGACCGGTATACTTGAAAAATCAATAAAAACTAAACGGACAGCGATAGAAATACACCGTTTGTTGCAATATGCTTGGGACAACAATAAATTTTCAGGCAGACAAACTTTCGAAATAAGTTACAATTTTCAACAATAGATGGCGCTGCAGTCTGGAAAAATCTAAACCACGATATTTTCCACATATACATCATGCGCAGCAATAATATGGCGTAGTCGCTGAACGAAATTACAGATCCTTTATTGTATCGCTTTTCGGTCCTTTGGTTACATTAAACTTCCCTTCGAAAACTTCGTCTTGTTGCAACAATACTGTGTTCTTAGGCGGTGGAATTCCAACACCAGAAAAATCCTCTGTTCTAAGGAATAAACCATTTTTTCACAGCAAACTTGCAATCTGTGAACAGCAGAAAGACGACTTACAGAATAGCGAACTCACAGACTGCGTTTTCTTCTATATCTTTCAAATCGCCTGCAGCGCCATCTGCTGTTGGACATTGTAACTAATTTCGAAAGTTTGTCTGCCTAAAAATTTACTGTTGTCTCAAGCATATTGCAACAAACGGTGTATTTCTATCGCTGCCCGTTTAGTTTTTATTGATTTTTCAAATATACCGGTCATTTTTGAAACACCCTGACTATACACACACATATATATATATATATCTATACCGGATGCATGATTTGTCGTTCTTGTTTACACATGATGATGGTCGTCTAGAGCGGGCATCGTCTTCGAGGCTGAAATTTCCGCGCTTAAACTTTTCAAACCACCTTCGTACTCTGTCATCTGCAATATCAGTTTGTCCATATGCAGTACGAATTTTACGAGCAGTCGGATTAGCATTTTTACCTTTCTTGAAATAAAAGAGCATAATATGACGAAAATGAACTTTTTGGTTCTCCATTCTTAGCACTGCACTGAAGCAAAAAATACGCCACGAGATAAGCGAGAATTACACAGCTCAAGCAAAAAAGACTGAATGTACATATCTGGGTCTTTCAAGGTCACTCCTTATCCGCAGTAGCAAAATATTAACTAGGCGAAACTGCGCTTCGCTTGGAAAAACCGAAGAACTTCTGGATAACCCAATATCTATACTAATAAAAGAAAGTTTCACTCTGTGAGTGTGTTTGTTTGTCTGTTTGTCTGTCTGCGATGGCTAGCAAAATCTAGCCCACCTAGAAGTCTGAAAATTTAGGTGTGGATAGTCCAAGGTCTGTCCTGGTGCATCTGAGTCTCAGAATTTTAATACTGATTGAAAAGATATTAATTAAAAACTGTTCAATAACTCATCTCTTTTTTCCGAGCCGGCTTTCAGAACTCGCGCATGCCCAGAACCCGATTTATCGCATCGCAGGAGAATGAAGAACCATTTTCATGAAAAATGTGTTTATTTCGCAATTCTGTTTTAAATTCTACCGACTAAACCGTTTGGTTTATTTAAAAACGAAAAGCATATTCTTTAAGATCGCACTCTTACGTCTCCAATGCCGTAATCAATTCGAAAAAAAAAACTATGTTAACCCTTTGAAAAACATTTTTGAAAAGGGGTCGTTTTCCCGGGCTTATGTTTTCACCCTTACGCCAACGCCCCTCAATAGCACAATTTTAGAGTTACAGAGAAACCAGCTCTTAAAGCTGAAACCTTCTTCTAATAGACAGTATAATTATTTTTTTAAATACGAATTTTAACCCTTTAAAAACACTGGCGAACGCAGGTCATTTCGCGCGTCACGACAAGATATTTTTTCTTACGCTAAAAATTACTAAACGTTCCTATTTCAACACAATCTTTTTGTTTATTTAAGGTTCACGGGTCCGGCAATGCTGGGCGGGTCAGCTAGTATATAATAAAAATATATACTAAATGTAAAAAAAAAAATTGTTACAGTTAGAAAAAAAATATTTTCCCCCGTATTCTGTAATCCAGGAAGATAGTCTGGGATCCCCGAAGACTCCTATAATAGAATCTGACGCATATCCATTTTGTAGTTTAATTAAAAAAACAAAATGAAAAATATTGGGTTGTTCAGAAAGTTTCTTCCGTTTGGGAAAACCAATTCGTACCGGAAAATTCTGCCCGCCAATTATTAGACATTAGATATCGGAATTAATGTCTAAGAATTAACTGATAGAATTTTCCGGTACGAATTGGTTTTCCCCAACGGAAGGAACTTCCTGAACAAACCAATTCGTACCGGAAAATTCTGCCCGTCAATTATTAGATATTAGATATCGGAATTAATGTCTAAGAATTAAATGATAGAATTTTCCGGTACGAATTGTTTTTCCCAAACGGAAGGAACTTTCCGAATAACCCAATACATAGAATAATCATATCATACCATCAGTGCAGTTGACGGAGCCATGGTGGTCGTGGGGGGTTGTTTGTGGCGTTTCCCGTCATGCCATTGTTCTGATGCGGAAACCACGGTCGTTGTCGCTGTCGTCATAATCGTGATGTCGTCATCGGCGGGACGCAGCATGCTGAGGAGTTTTATTTAAAGTAAAGTAAATAACATTATTTTCTTATGAAAGTAAAGCAAATAATAACAATGTCTTATTAAAGTAAAAGTTATTAGAATGAAAAAGATAATTTTCTTTCAAAAGTCAAGTAAAAGTTGTAAGTAAAGTAAATAACATGATATTCTCATTAAAATAAAGCAAAATGGATTAAAGTAATGTAAATAATATAATATAAAGTAAAATTAACAACGTAAAGTAAATAATAACAATTTCTTAGTAAAGTAAAGTTATTACAGTAAAGTAAAAAGCATTATTTTCGTATTAAAGCCAAGTATAAGTTGTCATGCAGCCAACATCCTTCAACCCTTTTTTTTAAGTAAACGGAAGTGAAGAGAAGACGAGAAGGAATGGTGGTTTGTTCGGAGGGGTAGGATGTGGAAATGCATCCGAGTATATTTTGGTTATTTTAAGAAGTAATGTGGTTTAGGTGGAATTTTTATATTAGTGAAAGTGTACATAATGTAAATAATATTGTAAATACCAGCTCTCATTTTCAATAAACTGTGTATTTAAAATTTAAAAAGAAGAATTTGTTCGTCATGATATTACATAAGTTATTAAAGAAAAGAAAATAAAATAATTTTCTTATTAAAGTAAAATTAACAATGTAAAGAAAATAATAACATCTTCTTAAAAAATCATAAAAAAACATAATAAAGTTATAACAGTAAAGTAAAAAGCACCATTTTCTTATTAAAATCAAGTACACGTTATTAAAGAAAGGTAATATAATTTTGTCATTAAAACAAAGTAAAAAGTGTTAAAGTAATGCAAATAAAATCATTTCCTTATTACAGTAAAATTAACAGTTTAAAGTAAATAATAACAATTTTTTAGTGAAGTAAAAGTTATTACAGTAAGTAAGAAATAAAATTTTCTAACTAAAGTCAAGTAAAGTTATGAGAATAAAGTAAATAATATCGTAGTCTCATTAAAATAAAGTAAATAACACCAATTTCTTATTAAAGTAAAGTAAAAAGCATCATTTTTTAAAATTAAAGTTAAGTATAAGTTATTAAAGAAAAATAAATAATATCATCTTCTCATTACAATAAAGTAAAAAGTATTAAAAAATAATTTTCTTGTTAACCCCTTGGGGACGAGCGACACGTATACGTGACGCATAAGACGCGCAGAATCTTCGATTATTCCCACCAGTTATTTTTTATTGTAAGCTTTGGTTTATTTTAATCTAAGCATTTCTGCGATTCGATTAGGCGAAAATTTCCGTTTTCGAAAACTGGTGGTAAAAGATTAAAAGTTCTGTAAATGACGCTCGTCGCGAAGGGGTTAAGGCAAAGTTGAAAAAGCCAAGTAAATAATACAAATTTCTTAGTAAAGTAAAAGTAAGTAAGATAGACAGATTACAGTAAGTAAATAATAACAATTTCTTATTAAAGTAAAAAGTTATTACAATAAAATAAAAAGTATAACTTTCTGTCTAAAGTCAAGTAAAAGTTGTAAGTATAATAAATAACATGTTCTCATAAAAATAAAGTAAAATGGATTAAAGTTATGTAAATAATATCATTTTCTTATTAAAGTAATATTAACAATGTAAGGTAAATGATAACAATTTCGTAGTCAAGTAAAAATTATATCAGGAAAGTAAAAAAAAAAAACCTCATTTTTTTTAAATTAAAGTCAAGTATAAATTATTATAAAAGTACTTAATATCTTTTTCTATTAAAATAAAGTAAAAAGAGTTAAAATAATGTAAATATTTATATATATTTATATATTTCTTATTAAACTAAATTTAACAAAGTCCAGTAAATAACAACAATTTCTTAGTAAAAGTAAGTAAAATGGACAGATCACAGTAATTAATAAATAAACTTTTCTTACAAGTCTTTACAGTCTAGTAAAAATTATTAAAATAAAATGAATAATATAACACTCGCATTAAAATAAAGTAATATCTATTAAATAATTAAAAATAATACCATTTTCTTACTAGAAAATAAAGTAAAATAAATAACATAATTTTGTTGCTAAAGTAAAATAAAAATATTAAAGTAAAGTAAATTTAATAACATTATTTTCTTGTTAAAGTAAAATAAAAATATTAAAGTAAAGTAAATTTAATAACATTATTTTCTTGTTAAAGTAAAATAAAAATATTAAAGTAACGTAAAGGTAATAACATCATTTCCTTATTAAACGAAATTAAAAGTTATTAAAGTTAAGTAAAGTTAATAACATTTTTTCTTACTAAAGTAAAGTAAAAGTTATTAAAATAAATTAAATAACATAATTTAATCATTAAATAAAGTAAAAAGTATAAATTAGTAAATAAAGGTATTATTAAATTAAAGTAAAATTAATAAAAATATTTTCTTGTTAAAGTAAAATAAAAATTATTAAAGTAACAAAGTTAATGACATCATTTTCTTATGAAAAGAAAGTAAAACTTATTAAAATAAAGTAAAGTAAATTACATCATCTTCTCATTAAATAAAGTAAAAAGTATTAAAATAAAGTAAAGTTATTATTAAAGTATTTATTAAAGTACAGTCAAATTAATAACAATATTTCTTGTGAAGGTAAAATAAAAATTATTAAAGTGACTTATAGTTAATAACATCATTTTCTTATTAAAGAAGAGTAAAAGTTGTTAAATTAGAATAAAATATCATTAAAAAAATAAATATAAAGTAAGAAATAAGTAGCATACTGAGGAATCGCGTCTGGCAGCGGTGTTCTGGCTTGTGGTGTTCTTCTGCCATCTTGCAGCGTCTGGTAGAACAGCTGTTCGTGCGGTGGTTGGTGGATTGGTTGTTGAGGAGGAAGACTGGTTGATACGGTCTGACCCTGATACAAATAAAATAATACATTTTTCTTATTAAAATGAATATAATTTTTAATGTTAAGTAAAAATTATTGAAGTAAAGAAAAAAATGTCTTTTTTAGAGGAATTGTGGAAGAACAGAATTGCAAAATTTAAATAATACGAATCAAATCATTAAATAATATAGCGTATATATATATATATATATACTAAAAAGAAATGACGCATCTAGTATTTGTCGAGAATTAAATACAAATCATGCACTCGTGACGTCATAATTCACTTGTATATTTTAATAGAATAATAAGGCTACTATAATTTGTGACTCGTGCTCTAGACAGTATACATACGTCAGGACACATTGCCGTTATCATTATCTTTTTACGCGTGAAGGTTTCGCTAGGTGAAATTTAGTAATTTTCGAAATTCAGTATTTTTGAAAAACGGCATCATCATTAGATTTGAAATTTATATCAAGAAAAATACAATTTTTTACCTTTCTAACTCAGTTTGTCTAACAATTTTCTAACAAATACTTTTCGAGCTATTCATTTTTTCAGTCACTTCAAATGATTCATTTTCCGAGATTAATATGTGGCAACGATTAGCGAAAAACCCAGTCGTCAGCAATGCATAGTTTTTATTAAAGAATATTTTTTCAAAGAATAATGCCCCTCTAAAAATAAAGAAATCGACAATAAATTAAGGGGGGGGGGGAGATTAGCCCTTCGTTCTTCCCCTTTATACTTAACCAATGAATCCCTAAAACAAATCAGGGAAGCGACTTATCACAATGAACCAATACATCAAATCTGAAGCAAATCGGATATTTCTATGAAGAGTTATCGCGTTACGTACACTGTAAAAAAATGACCGATGTTTTTTATTTTATGAAAATATGCTATAACCACGAACGAAAATATAATATAATCTTCTGAGTTATCTGAAATTTCAAATAGCATGTTACATTGCTTTTGAATCCCCAGAAACGACTACATCTTCAAAATTTAAAGAATAATTTATAAAAACAAATTATTTTTAGCTGCCCGAATTTTTCAGAAACGTTTCCGAAGGGTTTTTATAGTGTATTAATTAGTGTCCTTAGCGCGGAATACCTTTTTTTCGAATGCTATCCATTCTGAAGTAAACATTTTCATGCTCACAAAAAAATGTTTAACAGACAAACATGCAAAATTAACAGCGTTAACAATAACATTAAAATTAAGATTATTTCTTTACTCTTTCATGTATAAATTAACTTATGCGGCTGAAAACGTGTACTTGAGAATGGATAACATTCGAAAAACAGGTATTCCAGCCTGAGGACACTCATTAATACACTATAAAAACCCTTCGGAAACGTTTCTGAAAAATTCGGGCAGCTAAAAATAATTTGTTTTTATAAATTATTCTTTAAATTTTGAAGATGTAGTCGGTTCTGGGGATTCAAAAGACAATGTAACATGCTATTTGAAATTTTGGATAACTCAGAAGATTATATTATATTTTCGTTCGTGGTTATAGCATATTTTCATAAAATAAGAAACATCGGTCATTTTTTACAGTGTACATACATACAGAACCTGCGGGCATATTAGCTCTCAGGCTTTGATAGCCTGTGACTTAAAAATGAAAGATGAACCTCAAACCTGCTATGAAAAGTGTCCATAAAAATCCGGAATAGAAAACAGATTGAAATAGATAAATTAATTTTAAAATAATCTGAAATGTTTGGCAGAATTCTCAAACCCAAGTTACGATAGATTTTACAAAGCACGTCCTTGTACGAGCACAAAATAACAAGCTAAAAAATGTACAAGATTTGGGCTACCATAGATGTAAACATCAGAAATTATGTATTAAAATTAGAAATATGATAATAGAATACAAGAGACGTGTGCATTATGGGAGACTTAAATGCATGATTTGCAAGACGAGGTTTTCAAACCAATTAGACACATTTTAAATGACTGAGGAATGACTCATGATTGATAGATTAGGAATCAAACAGAACGAGTAAATGTTAAAAAGATGAAGCTATCATAACTTAATAAGATAAATTATAGTGCATGCCATATATATATCATTTTTAGGTTTAATAATGACACTATTCCATGCAATAATATATCTTTACTAGAAACTATTCTTCTGAAGAATCCATACGATATTCATACAGTTAATGCTCATTATAACGGCCCCTCGTGTGCCAAAGAAAATGGTCGTTATAATGGAAAGTCGCTATAACGAAAGTGAACGAAAAAAATAATAAACTCTAATCAGGTGCAAAATAATTAAGTTTTCAAAGGAAAGTCTCCAATACAATATTGTTACAAATTTTTATTTATTTTGTATCATATATATATAAACATTTACAATAAAAAATTATAAAAAAAATCAATTTTAGAGAATGATGACGTATTTCTAAACTAACATTTAGCGTAAATGTTAAATCACAAAATAAATAAATAAATAAATAGCAGTTACTTACGTATTAACATTTCTTATTTAGAAAAATAATTTGAAACTGTTGTTTGCTTTTTGTGCATTTGATATTTTCTTAAAACAAAATGTTCCATACCTTGTCTTTCAATAAAATGTTTTAAAGTGTCAATAGCATTTGAAACGTTTTTACATTAGGTATTGGTGGTGACTGCATATTTTCTGCATTCGATTATTCATTTTTTTCTTGTATAGAATAGCGACAAATAATGTGACTTTCCGACAGATTTTCCACGCAATATACATCAGTCAATCATGAAGAAAGAAAATGGCAATTTTATGTCAGGAAAAAAAAAAAATCGGAAGGACAGGACAATTCGGTCGCTGTAATGGGAAAAAAGCAGCAGACCGGTCGTTATATTGGGTGTATAAATAGCATAGCATAAATAGGATATATTTCGGGACATTTTGCGTTGGTCGTTATAATGGAATGGTCGCTATAATTGACGGTCGCTATAACGAGCGTCAACTGTAGTTTCTTATATTTGCATCTTCAATTTACTGCGTTTTATTTTTGTATTGTCTTTTCGTTTGATTTATACACATGTGACTACATTTTAATTATATATATATATAAAAACTTAATGTAAAATTAAACCAATGAAACATAAGAAATTGACCATACGCAATGAAATCACAATACCAGATAGCAGAGTCAAATTACAAATTAAATTATGTGGTCCTAAGAAATGAAAAAACTATTAATTCAAATGAAAAAACTTGTCAGATGTGCCAATCCAAAACTTTCTTCTCTCTCATACACACTAAAAAGAATCAGCACCCATTTATATATCAAGGTCTAACTGAAACTCAAGTTTTAATCAATTCCGTGCATTACTTCTTGAGATAGAACTATCGCTAAAATCGGGTAAATCCTTCAAAATGCTGCATCACACCGCCACCTGCAACGAATCAGCACCAATTTATATCAGAGACTCACTGAATATAAAGTTTTATTAAATTCCGAGCATTAGTTCTTGAGATGCGCCCACAAAATTTGTGTCACAGACAGACAGACAGAGAGTCACAGACAGAGGCACATACAGACAGACAGACAGAGTCTGATATTTGCATCTTCAATTTACTGCGTTTTATTTTTGTATTGTCTTTTCGTTTGATTTATACACATGTGACTACATTTTAATTATATATATATATAAACTTAATGTAAGATTAAACCAATGAAACATAAGAAATTGACCATACGCAATGAAATCACAATACCAGATAGCAGAGTCAAATTATAAATTAAATTATATGGTCCTAAGAAATGAAAAAAATATTAATTCAAATGAAAAAACTTGTCAGATGTGCCAATCCAAAACTTTCTTCTCTCTCATACACACTAAAAAGAATCAGCACCCATTTATATATCAAGGTCTAACTGAAACTCAAGTTTTAATCAATTCCGTGCATTACTTCTTGAGATAGAACTATCGCTAAAATCGGGTAAATCCTTCAAAATGCTGCATCACACCGCCACCTGCAACGAATCAGCACCAATTTATATCAGAGACTCACTGAATATAAAGTTTTATTAAATTCCGAGCATTAGTTCTTGAGATGCGCCCACAAAATTTGTGTCACAGACAGACAGACAGAGAGTCACAGACAGAGGCACATACAGACAGACAGACAGAGTCTGATATTTGCATCTTCAATTTACTGCGTTTTATTTTTGTATTGTCTTTTCGTTCGATTTATACACATGTGACTACATTTTAATTATATATATATATAAACTTAATGTAAGATTAAACCAATGAAACATAAGAAATTGACCATACGCAATGAAATCACAATACCAGATAGCAGAGTCAAATTATAAATTAAATTATGTGGTCCTAAGAAATGAAAAAAATATTAATTCAAATGAAAAAACTTGTCAGATGTGCCAATCCAAAACTTTCTTCTCTCTCACACAGGTTTCGCATACACAAAAAAGAATTAGCGCCCATTTATATCAAGGTCTAACTGAAACTCAAGTTTTAATCAATTCCGTGCATTACTTCTTGAGATAGAACTATCGCTAAAATCGGGTAAATCCTTCAAAATGCTGCATCACACCGCCACATGTGACGAATCAGCACCAATTTATATCAGAGACTCACTGAATATAAAGTTTTATTAAATTCCGAGCATTAGTTCTTGAGATGCGCCCACAAAATTTGTGTCACAGACAGACAGACAGAGAGTCACAGACAGAGGCACATACAGACAGACAGACAGAGTCTGATATTTGCATCTTCAATTTACTGCGTTTTATTTTTGTATTGTCTTTTCGTTTGATTTATACACATGTGACTACATTTTAATTATATATATATATATATAAACTTAATGTAAAATTAAACCAATGAAACATAAGAAATTGACCATACGCAATGAAATCACAATACCAGATAGCAGAGTCAAATTACAAATTAAATTATGTGGTCCTAAGAAATGAAAAAAATATTAATTCAAATGAAAAAACTTGTCAGATGTGCCAATCCAAAACTTTCTTCTCTCTCATACACACTAAAAAGAATCAGCACCCATTTATATATCAAGGTCTAACTGAAACTCAAGTTTTAATCAATTCCGTGCATTACTTCTTGAGATAGAACTATCGCTAAAATCGGGTAAATCCTTCAAAATGCTGCATCACACCGCCACCTGCAACGAATCAGCACCAATTTATATCAGAGACTCACTGAATATAAAGTTTTATTAAATTCCGAGCATTAGTTCTTGAGATGCGCCCACAAAATTTGTGTCACAGACAGAGGCACATACAGACAGACAGACAGAGTCTGATATTTGCATCTTCAATTTACTGCGTTTTATTTTTGTATTGTCTTTTCGTTTGATTTATACACATGTGACTACATTTTAATTATATATATATATAAACTTAATGTAAGATTAAACCAATGAAACATAAGAAATTGACCATACGCAATGAAATCACAATACCAGATAGCAGAGTCAAATTATAAATTAAATTATGTGGTCCTAAGAAATGAAAAAAATATTAATTCAAATGAAAAAACTTGTCAGATGTGCCAATCCAAAACTTTCTTCTCTCTCACACAGGTTTCGCATACACAAAAAAGAATTAGCGCCCATTTATATCAAGGTCTAACTGAAACTCAAGTTTTAATCAATTCCGTGCATTACTTCTTGAGATAGAACTATCGCTAAAATCGGGTAAATCCTTCAAAATGCTGCATCACACCGCCACATGTGACGAATCAGCACCAATTTATATCAGAGACTCACTGAATATAAAGTTTTATTAAATTCCGAGCATTAGTTCTTGAGTTGCGCCCACAAAATTTGTGTCACAGACAGACAGACAGACAGACAGAGAGTCACAGACAGAGGCACATACAGACAGACAGACAGAGTCTGATATTTGCATCTTCAATTTACTGCGTTTTATTTTTGTATTGTCTTTTCGTTTGATTTATACACATGTGACTACATTTTAATTATATATATATATATATAAACTTAATGTAAAATTAAACCAATGAAACATAAGAAATTGACCATACGCAATGAAATCACAATACCAGATAGCAGAGTCAAATTACAAATTAAATTATGTGGTCCTAAGAAATGAAAAAAATATTAATTCAAATGAAAAAACTTGTCAGATGTGCCAATCCAAAACTTTCTTCTCTCTCATACACACTAAAAAGAATCAGCACCCATTTATATATCAAGGTCTAACTGAAACTCAAGTTTTAATCAATTCCGTGCATTACTTCTTGAGATAGAACTATCGCTAAAATCGGGTAAATCCTTCAAAATGCTGCATCACACCGCCACATGTGACGAATCAGCACCAATTTATATCAGAGACTCACTGAATATAAAGTTTTATTAAATTCCGAGCATTAGTTCTTGAGATGCGCCCACAAAATTTGTGTCACAGACAGACAGACAGAGAGTCACAGACAGAGGCACATACAGACAGACAGACAGAGTCTGATATTTGCATCTTCAATTTACTGCGTTTTATTTTTGTATTGTCTTTTCGTTTGATTTATACACATGTGACTACATTTTAATTATATATATATATATATAAACTTAATGTAAAATTAAACCAATGAAACATAAGAAATTGACCATACGCAATGAAATCACAATACCAGATAGCAGAGTCAAATTACAAATTAAATTATGTGGTCCTAAGAAATGAAAAAAATATTAATTCAAATGAAAAAACTTGTCAGATGTGCCAATCCAAAACTTTCTTCTCTCTCACACAGGTTTCGCATACACAAAAAAGAATTAGCGCCCATTTATATCAAGGTCTAACTGAAACTCAAGTTTTAATCAATTCCGTGCATTACTTCTTGAGATAGAACTATCGCTAAAATCGGGTAAATCCTTCAAAATGCTGCATCACACCGCCACATGTGACGAATCAGCACCAATTTATATCAGAGACTCACTGAATATAAAGTTTTATTAAATTCCGAGCATTAGTTCTTGAGATGCGCCCACAAAATTTGTGTCACAGACAGACAGACAGAGAGTCACAGACAGAGGCACATACAGACAGACAGACAGAGTCTGATATTTGCATCTTCAATTTACTGCGTTTTATTTTTGTATTGTCTTTTCGTTTGATTTATACACATGTGACTACATTTTAATTATATATATATATAAACTTAATGTAAGATTAAACCAATGAAACATAAGAAATTGACCATACGCAATGAAATCACAATACCAGATAGCAGAGTCAAATTATAAATTAAATTATATGGTCCTAAGAAATGAAAAAAATATTAATTCAAATGAAAAAACTTGTCAGATGTGCCAATCCAAAACTTTCTTCTCTCTCATACACACTAAAAAGAATCAGCACCCATTTATATATCAAGGTCTAACTGAAACTCAAGTTTTAATCAATTCCGTGCATTACTTCTTGAGATAGAACTATCGCTAAAATCGGGTAAATCCTTCAAAATGCTGCATCACACCGCCACCTGCAACGAATCAGCACCAATTTATATCAGAGACTCACTGAATATAAAGTTTTATTAAATTCCGAGCATTAGTTCTTGAGATGCGCCCACAAAATTTGTGTCACAGACAGACAGACAGAGAGTCACAGACAGAGGCACATACAGACAGACAGACAGAGTCTGATATTTGCATCTTCAATTTACTGCGTTTTATTTTTGTATTGTCTTTTCGTTCGATTTATACACATGTGACTACATTTTAATTATATATATATATAAACTTAATGTAAGATTAAACCAATGAAACATAAGAAATTGACCATACGCAATGAAATCACAATACCAGATAGCAGAGTCAAATTATAAATTAAATTATGTGGTCCTAAGAAATGAAAAAAATATTAATTCAAATGAAAAAACTTGTCAGATGTGCCAATCCAAAACTTTCTTCTCTCTCACACAGGTTTCGCATACACAAAAAAGAATTAGCGCCCATTTATATCAAGGTCTAACTGAAACTCAAGTTTTAATCAATTCCGTGCATTACTTCTTGAGATAGAACTATCGCTAAAATCGGGTAAATCCTTCAAAATGCTGCATCACACCGCCACATGTGACGAATCAGCACCAATTTATATCAGAGACTCACTGAATATAAAGTTTTATTAAATTCCGAGCATTAGTTCTTGAGATGCGCCCACAAAATTTGTGTCACAGACAGACAGACAGAGAGTCACAGACAGAGGCACATACAGACAGACAGACAGAGTCTGATATTTGCATCTTCAATTTACTGCGTTTTATTTTTGTATTGTCTTTTCGTTTGATTTATACACATGTGACTACATTTTAATTATATATATATATATATAAACTTAATGTAAAATTAAACCAATGAAACATAAGAAATTGACCATACGCAATGAAATCACAATACCAGATAGCAGAGTCAAATTACAAATTAAATTATGTGGTCCTAAGAAATGAAAAAAATATTAATTCAAATGAAAAAACTTGTCAGATGTGCCAATCCAAAACTTTCTTCTCTCTCATACACACTAAAAAGAATCAGCACCCATTTATATATCAAGGTCTAACTGAAACTCAAGTTTTAATCAATTCCGTGCATTACTTCTTGAGATAGAACTATCGCTAAAATCGGGTAAATCCTTCAAAATGCTGCATCACACCGCCACCTGCAACGAATCAGCACCAATTTATATCAGAGACTCACTGAATATAAAGTTTTATTAAATTCCGAGCATTAGTTCTTGAGATGCGCCCACAAAATTTGTGTCACAGACAGAGGCACATACAGACAGACAGACAGAGTCTGATATTTGCATCTTCAATTTACTGCGTTTTATTTTTGTATTGTCTTTTCGTTTGATTTATACACATGTGACTACATTTTAATTATATATATATATAAACTTAATGTAAGATTAAACCAATGAAACATAAGAAATTGACCATACGCAATGAAATCACAATACCAGATAGCAGAGTCAAATTATAAATTAAATTATGTGGTCCTAAGAAATGAAAAAAATATTAATTCAAATGAAAAAACTTGTCAGATGTGCCAATCCAAAACTTTCTTCTCTCTCACACAGGTTTCGCATACACAAAAAAGAATTAGCGCCCATTTATATCAAGGTCTAACTGAAACTCAAGTTTTAATCAATTCCGTGCATTACTTCTTGAGATAGAACTATCGCTAAAATCGGGTAAATCCTTCAAAATGCTGCATCACACCGCCACATGTGACGAATCAGCACCAATTTATATCAGAGACTCACTGAATATAAAGTTTTATTAAATTCCGAGCATTAGTTCTTGAGTTGCGCCCACAAAATTTGTGTCACAGACAGACAGACAGACAGACAGAGAGTCACAGACAGAGGCACATACAGACAGACAGACAGAGTCTGATATTTGCATCTTCAATTTACTGCGTTTTATTTTTGTATTGTCTTTTCGTTTGATTTATACACATGTGACTACATTTTAATTATATATATATATATATAAACTTAATGTAAAATTAAACCAATGAAACATAAGAAATTGACCATACGCAATGAAATCACAATACCAGATAGCAGAGTCAAATTACAAATTAAATTATGTGGTCCTAAGAAATGAAAAAAATATTAATTCAAATGAAAAAACTTGTCAGATGTGCCAATCCAAAACTTTCTTCTCTCTCATACACACTAAAAAGAATCAGCACCCATTTATATATCAAGGTCTAACTGAAACTCAAGTTTTAATCAATTCCGTGCATTACTTCTTGAGATAGAACTATCGCTAAAATCGGGTAAATCCTTCAAAATGCTGCATCACACCGCCACATGTGACGAATCAGCACCAATTTATATCAGAGACTCACTGAATATAAAGTTTTATTAAATTCCGAGCATTAGTTCTTGAGATGCGCCCACAAAATTTGTGTCACAGACAGACAGACAGACAGACAGAGAGTCACAGACAGAGGCACATACAGACAGACAGACAGAGTCTGATATTTGCATCTTCAATTTACTGCGTTTTATTTTTGTATTGTCTTTTCGTTTGATTTATACACATGTGACTACATTTTAATTATATATATATATATAAACTTAATGTAAAATTAAACCAATGAAACATAAGAAATTGACCATACGCAATGAAATCACAATACCAGATAGCAGAGTCAAATTACAAATTAAATTATGTGGTCCTAAGAAATGAAAAAAATATTAATTCAAATGAAAAAACTTGTCAGATGTGCCAATCCAAAACTTTCTTCTCTCTCATACACACTAAAAAGAATCAGCACCCATTTATATATCAAGGTCTAACTGAAACTCAAGTTTTAATCAATTCCGTGCATTACTTCTTGAGATAGAACTATCGCTAAAATCGGGTAAATCCTTCAAAATGCTGCATCACACCGCCACATGTGACGAATCAGCACCAATTTATATCAGAGACTCACTGAATATAAAGTTTTATTAAATTCCGAGCATTAGTTCTTGAGATGCGCCCACAAAATTTGTGTCACAGACAGACAGACAGACAGAGTCACAGACAGAGGCACAGACAGACAGACAGACAGAGTCACATACAGACATTTTCTAAAAACAGTCCAATCGTGTTTAGGAGCTTCTAAAATATATCAAACCTTCTGAAAACCGGAAGTCTAAAATTTTCATGAATCCAATACTTTCTTCTTGCAAAGATAGAAGAAAGTAAAAAGAGTATAAACACAAATGAAAGCTTATAATGTAAATCACTTTTTCAAGGGCAGGGAATCTAAAATTATAAGCAAAGAACGATTGTTTTCTGTATATGACACCAGCTTTATGCCAGAAATTATGTTATCTCGCTGGCTGAATGATTGTTAAAACAAGTATATACAGGGTGATTTTTTTTTTAAAGTTGTGAAAAACCCTATAACAAAAGAACCATTGATCCAAATGACTTGAAATTTCATCAGTATGCTCCCAAAGCAATGGGAATTTTTTAGGCGTAGTTAAAAAAAAAACTTAAAATCGCACCGACAGATGGCGCTATAGGTTAACATCAACTGGTTTCCTTCCTCTACCGGGTTTCAGGCTCAGTGAAGCAGTCTGTTCAAATTTCAAAGCCATATTCCATAAGTCTTCTGTCGTCTTTCTTAAATTCTTAAGTGTCCTAAATCTCCTAAGAGCAGTTGCTGCGCAGTCATTATTCTGATAATACAGTTTCACTAACAGCGCTCAGTCATTGCGAGGATATCCGTAGAATAATGAACACGAGGTGTGTGTGCTTCACGTTTTAACGTCACTGTACGTGCTCGTCTCCCAACTGTACTGCAAATACAGCGCCATCTGTCGGTGGGATTTTAAGTTTTTTTTTAACCACGTCAAAAAAATTCCCATTGCTTTGGGAGCACGCTAGTGAAATTTCAGGTCATTTGGATCAGCGGTTCTTTTGTTATAGGGTTTTACTATCACAACTTTAAAAAAAGTCACCCTGTATATATAGATAGACAGATAGATAGATATCGAACATAGAAAAGAAGAACCATTGTCACAAAAGTGAAAAAGTGAATTGCGATTTTGAACAAAAATTGCGGCCGACGTAAAACTCAGGACAGAAAGCATCATCAAGTGGATAAGTTTCATTAACTGATGCAATCAAGCAACTGATAGATCAGTTTCAACTGACGTCACACCTTAGCAACCAACTTGACAACCTCTTGGAGCTGTCACATTTTGTTTGTCCATCGATTTTTTTCGATGTTAATTAGTTGGCCGATAATATTGGTTATTAAAGTGGTGATTTTGACTGGTTAGGTGAAAATTGGAGGCTTGTAGTCACGTGGTTGAAACTGATTTATTGGTACAAGCTGGTGAAGCTATTAGAGCCCGGTTACATTAGCGCCACCAATTCAAAAACATATTTCGAAGTCGCTTTTTCTATCTGCAAAGCCTGCTTCGAAAAAGGTCCTTTATATATATATATATATATATATATATATATATATATACTATATAATATCTGTACTAATATTATAAAGAAGTAAAGATTGTTTGTTTGTTTGTAGGGGGTAATCTCTAGAACTACTGAAGCGATTTCAAAAGTGATGGTGGCAAATGGATGGTGACAATCCCTGCTCCAACATATGCTATATTTTATGTCGTTGCCACTACCCCCAGGGGGGTGCAGAAGAGAAAAACGTTCTAAAATTTCGAATTTTTTTTATACTGAAAGAGCAAGAAACTTGAAATTTGGCTTGGTAGTTATTTATAAAATGTAAATACTCTCTAAGAACAAATTCTAAAAAAAATCGAAATTTAAAAGGGTGAAATGAGCGAAAAGCGGTCTAAAAACATTCTAAATTACACTTTCTATGGAATCTCTGGAACTACAGAACCATTTTCAAAAGTGATGGTGGCAAATTGATGGTAACAGTCCCTGCTGTAACATAGGCTATACTTTATATCGGTGATACTACCACAGGGGGGGGGGGGCGAAAAACGTTCTAAAATTTCGATTTTTTTTCGACATTAGTGTGGCTTAATTAGTAATTTCTGAATTATCTGTGGAAGTAAAATTTCCTCTAATGAAAATAGGCAAACGAATACCACTTGGAATTTTTCAAGAATTACGCGAGCAAAGCCGCGGGTTTTGCTAGTAATATATATAATAATTGTAATACCTTTGAATTTTAAAATACATTAAACAAGTTCTTGCATCAAATCTAACCAAATCTCCTATTTAAAGATAGGTAATCATAAAGTGTATACAGAGTACAATTAAGTTAATACATAATTAACAGGTGCAAACATCAGATTACCGATGAGCCATTTCAGTGATGATGGCACGTAGCCAAACAAATTTTAAAAGTTTTAAGAAAATTTAGAAATATATATATATATATATATATATATATATAATGATATAAGATGCCATATAATGTAAGAAAATTGGAATTTGGATATCAAATGAAATTAAAATTGAATTCGAAATGAAAAAAAGACATGTACAGAGTGTAATTTGTAGTCTGACAGAACCCCACACATCTCTAAAAAATAATGCAATATTTCACAAAATAATTTGCTGAGATTTGACAGAAATATTGCATTAATAGAGGTAAACGAATGGAGAGGAAAATAAAAAACTCTATAAATTATAGATAATAAAAATTTACTCACAAACAAAGTAATTCATATAGCACATTTCAAATCCATTACACCAATTAACATCATTTGAACTAAGCGCGAACAAAGCATAAAACCGTGACCAAACTAACAGTTAACTTATTTGAGACAACAGATGAAAGAAACCCAAAATTGTACCAGACAATACCATTAGAAGTAAAACACACTGAAAACAATAATAAACAAATAAATTTAAAGACCTATTTAATATTGCGAAAAACAATTATTTAAAATATTTTTCTAATTATTATCAATCATAAAGAAAAATAAAATGTCACTTTACTACCAATTAAATATTGTTAGCTAAATGTATTTTCTATTACATGGTGCTGACATCTATTTGACATTTTCTCATTTAATACAAAACAAAAACTCAACAAAGATGGAGAGAGGAATATTAAATAAATTAAATCGATACAAAAACTCTTTAATCAAATTTTAATTAAAGCGTCCAATTCGTTAGTCAACGTAGTAATCCAACGATAAGAAAAAATAAATATTTTACTTCTTGGAAAATATTATTAGTTAAATTAAATTTCTTTACAGTGTTGCCATCTCTTTCCCATTATGAAAATTAAAAAAATATATTTGTTTATATAATTTATATACTCATAAGCTTTTAATCTAACTGTAATTAATATACCAAATTCCTATATAGCATATTTATTGATTCTGCATTTGCTAGTGCTTAGAATTGGACTTGTATAAGTGTCTCATTGTTAGCTGTGTTCGTAATTATATAATTACGAACACACCTAAACGTAGCACACATTTAAACGTAGCACCTATAGTCGTTCTGGTCCATCCGTCTGTCTGTCCATAATAAAACAGAGCAAAAACTACCCAACCGAATAGTTTGAAATTTAATATATAGAACCGTTGCAGAATTTTGTCGAGTCATATCAAATTTTATGAAAAATCGAATCAAATCGTAAAAAAAGTCCTTCCGGCCTGTACCGGGAGGAAAAGGTAGCTTTCCTACATCTTCGTTTTAAAATTTTAGCTAATGTTACACGAAAACAGCAAGTTAAAATGCAAAGAAACGTTTACAAGAGATTCGTTAATACTGAATTTGAATAAGAAATTCGCTAAATTATTGAGCAATAGTCAAATTGGCTTCATTTATGAAGACTTATTTTGGTCGCCAAATTGGGCGATATTTCGCCAAATGTCACCAATTTTGCCAATTTTGTCGCCAATGTCGCCAATTTTGGCGCTAACGGATATGAATATATAGTTTTATGCGTATGAATGGGAAAATTATTACAACAATGAAAGAAAATAATTTGCGAGTTGTGTGCTGTTATAATGTGCTGTTTTGTTTCAAAATGTCAGCCACCCTAGAATTTCAAACGGCTCTATCTCAGCCATTTTTTAAGATAGAGGTAAACCAAAAAATGCTCTGGAATCCTCGTATCAAGGCCTAACACGTAATTAAAAAATAAATTTGAATTTTTAATTTTTTTGTATATTTATTTTAGTTTTAAATTTTTAAATGGCCGCCATCTTGAAACAAAATGGCGGACCAAACTGGCCAACGAACACGGTCGAGACATTGGTGAGCTTAATACACACAATTAGTTTCATCAAAATCGATTTATAAATACGAGCGTTATCGTATGACATAGGTCAAATATATCTATATAGATAAATCAACATTTGAGCGGAGGGTGTTTTTGGGGTCATATCGAAATTTTCCGGAACTGCTTTCCTCCGAACGGCTGCAATAGGTAGCTTTATTACCTAATATATTAATGAAAATATTTATTAAGTAATTTGAATTTTTAAAAAAATAGGTACTTCCTTGTTATAGCAGCTTCCGAGGAATCATCGTCATAGTCACATTTTATAACTTCTATGACTAGTCACATTCTTTATTCTATTAAACCCTATCATTCAATGATATCCCGTGATAGGTAACGATTATAAGTTGATGACGTCCTATTTAACCCTATAGTTTCCGTATGACTGAATTTAAAAACCGAATTTGTGTACTAAAATTGTTTAAATACAGCAATCCATGTACCGACCGTTTTTTGGATAGATGTTTCCGGAGAAATAGATATCAAATGGAAAAAGAGTCTAAATATGGATTTCAAGTTCTGAAATATTCAAAGCTAGGCCTAAGTTTCCCATTTGATTTTACAGTCAATATCAACAAAAGATAAAATGTTGCCAACTTAAAATGTATTTATTTTATTATGGAAATTAATCATATAACAACAGACGATACAGTTCATTTCACTGAAACTAGTTATAGTACGATCGCACCTCATTTGACGCACAATTTCCAACTACAAACTTGATTTCCCTTACACAAAATGTCTCTGATATTAGATGTATAGTATTTAAAGGTTGGATTTTCGTCTTCCGATCAAAATCTATTATAACAAATTAACTGAAATTTTCAAAGCTAGGCTTAAGTTTCCCGTCAGAATTTTCAGTAGACGTCAACAAAAGTTAAAAGGTTGCCCACTTGAAATGTACTTATTTTAAAACGGAAATTAATCCTATAATATTAACAGACGATATAATTCATTTCACTGACACCAGTTATAGCACGAATTCACCTCATTTGTTATTTTGACGTACAATTTCCAAATTGTTGCATCTTATTACTTACCCATTATACGTAGTATAGGGTAAGTCTTTTAATCGTTTTGAAAATAGAATTTTTTTTTTTTTTTACGGATTTACACGTTTCAGACATTGGAGATTCCGAAAAACATAGTTTAAGAAAAAAAATTTTTGCTGTCCGTCTGTGTGCCTGTATGTCTGTCTATCTGTAAACGCTCTATCTCCCTGAAAAATTGAGATAGAGACTTGAAATTTGGTATGTACTTAGTATGTAATAATGCGAAGAAGCTTATGGAATTTCAGTCACCTCGATGATCCGGAACTATTTTTTTCGGACTCTCGAAATATTCGTTCTGATAAAAGGTCTATAAAAATTTTCGAAATTGTTTATTTTAAAGAGTGAATATAAAAGACAATAAAAAATATAAATTTTGCATAAAGCATGAAGTCAATCGGGTAATAAGTGGCCGAGATAGTTGGAATACTATTTTCCTCACGCTTCGATTTTTCATGACCCTGTATTTCAACCAAAGTTCTTCCTTTTTTATGAATTTTACTTTCCAATCATACGTAGTCGAAAAATCATGTCATGAAAATCGAAAATTTTTTTGACGAATTGAAACGTTTCAGACATTGGAGATTCCGAAAAACATATTTTTAGAAACAAAAAATTGCCGTCCGTCTGTGTGTCTGTAAACGCTCTATCTCCCGAAAAAATTGAGATAGAGACTTGAAATTGGGTATGTACTTAGTATGTAATAATGCGAAGAATCTTATGGAATTTCAGTCACCTCGATGATCCGGAACTCTTTTTTTCGGACTCTCGAAAGAGTCGTTCTGGTAAAAGGTCTATAAAAATTTTCGGAATGGTTTATTTTAAAGAGTGAATATAAAAGACAATAAAAAATATAAATTTTGCATAAAGCATGAAGTCAATCGGATAATAAGTGGCCGAGATATTTGGAATCCTATTTTCCACACTCTTCGATTTTTCATGACCCTGTATTTCATCCAAATTTCAATTCAAAGAAATATTTTAATTGGAAATGAGACGCTTCATCCGATGCAATAAACCGCTAGTTAATAGGATTATTGTTTTTGGAGTTATAAGGAGGTTTCTTTCAAGCCATTCAGTCATCGAGCCTTTAAAGTTTAGGACGTCATCGAGCCACGATTTTATTCGAATTGCAATGCATTTTATAAGTAGTTTAGACATTTTTTATTTTAATATTTTATGTGATGCATATCCATGATGGGTAGAGAATTACGGTGGCTCCCAACGACTAGTTTCAACCTTATTACACTTTTTTTTACTAATGAGTTGCGGCTGTTATTTTTAGTAGTTATTGCAGATGGATCCTAATTTTTTTTTTTATATCTTATTATTTTAAAATTTATTGGATTTTTTTAATAAGTTATAAAGAGCTTACTATTGTGAGGTTTAATGCTGACAATATTTAGGAAATGACATATCTTTGCTATGAATTATTATTATGAAGCGCCTCTGACGAATCCATAAGATATTCACAGTTTTTCATATTTCTATTTTTATTTTATTGTATTTAATTTTTGTAACGTCTTTTCCTTTGATTTTTATACTATATACTCCTTTGAGTTATATATATATATATATATATATATATATATATGCAATTGCTTATTGTAATAATTTTCACTTTCTGTAAATTGGATTTTTTTTCTACATATCTTAAAGTATTTTTCTCACTCATTTAAATTTTGAAAATCTTAAATTTTTGGATATATTTATGTATTGTATTGCAATTATCAGTTTATCTAATTGTCGATTATTTATGTGGTTTAATGGTTATTATTTACAAAAGTTTTATTATACATATATATATATATGTGTGTGTGTGTGTGTGTGTGTTACGGTGAAAGGATTAATCCGGTCATTATTAATAATAACCGGTTATTATTAATAATGACCTCGGTCATTATTGATTATAACCTGCCTTTATGTCCGGTCATTATTAATAATAACTGGTTATTATTAATAAAGACCGGATTAATCCTATTGACCGTAACATATATATAGAAAAGTTTACTGTACAATTGATCCACTGACACATAAGATATTGACCAAATACAATGAAATCACTATACCAAATAGCAGAGTCAAATTACAAATTAAATGATGTAGTCCATATATATATATATATAATGAAATTTTTGTTAATAGTTTTTGTTTACCATCAAATCACATAAATAATCGGCATTGTAAGAACCGATAATTATAATGTGATGTTTCTCAAAATAAAAATAAGTGGGAGAAACACTTAAAGATATGGTAATTTAAGAAATCCAATGTGCAGAAAGGGAAGATATGACAGGAAGCAAGTTTAAACTTATATTGTGGGACACTTTATCAAGGACAATATATTCCCCATTTCTGTTTGAGTAGATAATCTCGAGCTTCAACTTCTCTTTTCTCAAATTGCCCGATTAACTACGAACCAACAATATTGAATAAAAATGAACAAATATTGAATAACTGAGGATAAAGATAGGTGCAAAAACAATTACTAGGGAACATTATGAGAGATACAAAAACGGATTTATTGAAAAAATATATAAAACTAAATGAAATATAAAAAAAATCAAAACGAACCCTTTCACTAACGTATTTCAGCGTGTTAACAAAACGTCTTTAAGAGCACATGTTATCAGTTAAATAAATATCAACGATTTTAACAAATGAGAAAATAAATCTAATTTTATTTGCAAATTAAACATAATGATAATAATAATAATAATAATAATAATAATAAATTTACTTAAACACGAAAGATAATAATAATAATAATAACAAATTTACTTAAAAACTAAAGATATTAATAATGATAATAATAATAATACTAAATTTGCTTAAAAACTAAAGATATTAATAATAATAATAGTAATAAATTTACTTAAAAACTAAAGATAATAATAATAATAATAGTAATAAATTTACTTAAAAACTAAAGATAATAATAATAATGATAATAAATTTACTTAAAAACTGAAGATAATAATAATAAAAATAAAAAAAATAATAATAATAATAAATTTACTTAAACACGAAAGATAATAATAATAATGATAATAATAATAATAAATTTACTTAAAAACTAAAGATAATAATAATAATAATAATAGTAAATTAAAAAACTAAAGATAATATTAATAATAATAATAATAATAATAATAATAATAATAATAATAATAAATTGTGAAATTAAAATATGTGCTAAGAGGTATTATTATTTTATGAAACGATACTATTAATAATAATCGATTCAAACAGGGAGATTTAATACATTTAAATTGATTTTTATAGTGCTGCCATCTACACTTAAAATATTTAAATTATGTCCTAAAAGTCTAGAAACGGTCGAATAACTCCAGAAATAGACATCTGTTTGAAAAACTGAAAATATGTGTTCTATATTTTTGAAAAATCTATTTAGGGATATCAAAGTTGCCCCCCAACTATGCTCCCTGGAAGGAACAGGGGGGAATTTTGAAATCTTGAATGGTAACTCACTGTTTATTGCAGATTCGGATTCTACGGGAAAAAAAAAATGTCACTTTTGTATTGAACATTTTCTTCGGAAAATCGTAGATGGCGCTGTAATCTAGTAAATTGTCGTGATAATCGTTTCCATTGAAAAATCTGGAAACGGACGAATAACTCGAGAGATATACATCGTATTGAAAAACAGAAAAATACGTGTTCAGTATTTTAGGAAAATGGCAACTTTGATATCCCTAAAAAGAATTTTCTAAAATATTGAACACGTATTTTTCTGTTCTCGTTTTTCCATTTTTCAATCCGATGTATATTTCTCGAGTTATTTGACCATTTTCAGACTTTTCAATGAAAACGATTATCACTGCATTTTACTCGATTACAGCGCCATCTACGATTTTCCGAAGAAAATGTCATATACAAAAGTTACGTATTTTTCCCGGAGAATCCAAATCTGCAATAAAAGAAAGGGAGAGGGGGTGGTTATCATTTAAGATTTCAAAGATACTCTTCCCCACCCCCCCTTTACCCTCAGTGGGTAATTTAGGGGGGCAACTTTGATATCCGTAAGTAGATTTTTCAAAAATATTGAACACATATTTCTGTTTTTCAATCCGTCGATTTATTCGACCGTTTTCAGACTTTTCATTTTCAGACACCCTGTATATATATAATGTATGTACATATATATGTAAGCCTTTTGTATATTTACATGATACAGGGATTGGTTGGATAAATGGTGAGCAGGATGTGTTCGGTAAGGCGAAAGGATCTGAGTTTGAGGTTGTGACGTCGTCTGCTGTAGAGTTTTGACCTATAAAGTAAAAGTAAAAGTAAATAATGTCATTTTTCTTTCAGGGAAAGTAAAAGTTATTAAATTAAGAAGTAAATCTAATAACTTCATTTTTCTTTTCAAGGAAATTAAAAGTTATTAAATTGAAAAGTAAAGCTAATAACTTCATTTTTTTCTTTTTCAAGGAAAGTAAAAGTTATTCAATTGAAAAGTAAAGTTAATAACTTCATTTTCTTTTTCAAGGAAAGTAAAAGTTATTAAATTAAAAAGCAAAGCTAGTAACTTCATTTTTCTTTTTAAGGAAATTAAAAGTTATTCAATTGAAAAGTAAAGCTAATAACTTCATTTTTTCTTCTTCAAGAAAAGTAAAAGTTATTCAATTGAAAAGTAAAGTTAATAACTTCATTTTCTTTTTCAATGAAAGTAAAAGTTATTAAATTAAAAAGCAAAGCTTGTAACTTCATTTTTCTTTTCAAAGGAAAGTAAAAGTTATTAAATTAAAAAGTAAAGCTAATAACTTCATTTTTTTCTTTTTCAAGGAAAGTAAAAGTTATTCAATTGAAAAGTAAAGTTAATAACTTCATTTTCTTTTTCAAGGAAAGTAAAAGTTATTAAATTAAAAAGCAAAGCTAGTAACTTCATTTTTCTTTTTAAGGAAATTAAAAGTTATTCACTTGAAAAGTAAAGCTAATAATTTCATTTTTTCTTCTTCAAGAAAAGTAAAAGTTATTCAATTGAAAAGTAAAGTTAATAACTTCATTTTCTTTTTCAAGGAAAGTGCAAGTTATTAAATGAAAAAGTAAAGCTTATAACTTCATTTTTCTTTTCCAAGGAAAGTAAAAGTTATTAAATTAAAAAGTAAAGCTAATAACTTTATTTTCTTATTAAGACTGTTCTCAAGTCCTAACGGACGACATTCCGAATTCAAGTTTGTTCGTAAGCACGTAAAATTGGCAAGTGCATTCAATCAGAAACTATGTAATCTAAAAAGTTTTGCCATTTTTCGGTAAAAGCTTCTTTTAGAAAATGCTGTTAAAATTTGTGTTTTGAACCGATTTATTGGACGCGACAACGCGAGAAAGGAAGAAGAACTGTCGTCACGTGACAACAATCGCTGACAACTCAAGATGAGGTATGTTTATTCATCAATGAAAAAATTATTCGATTACAAATCATTTCAATAATCATGCCTGCAATGGCATGTTTTTACTTACCCATCATACGTATTATAGTCTTGTAATCATTTTGAAAATCGATTTTTTTTTTTTTTTTGACAGATTGACACGTTTCAGACACTAGAGATTTCGAAAAACATATTTTTAGAAAAAAAAATTGCCGTCCGCCTGTCTGTGTGTGTGTCTGTACGAACTAATTGAGATAGAGACTTGAAATTTGGTATGTACTTTATATGTCATAATGGAAAGAAGTGTATTGAATTTTAGTCACCTCGATTATCCGGAACTCTTTTTTTTTTGGACTCTCGAAATATTCGTACTGATAAAAGGTATGTAAATAAATTTTTTCGAAATGGTTTATTTTAAGTAGTAAATATAAAAGACACTAAAAAAACTTAAATTTTGAATAAACAATGAAGTTGATCGGATCATGAGTGGCCGAAATATGGGTCATCCTATTTTCCACACATTCGATTTTTCATGACCCTGTATTTCATTCCAATTTCAATTCAAATATATATTTTAATTGGAAATGAGACGCTTCATCCAACGCAATACACCGTTAGTTAATAGGATTATCAATTTTGGAGTTATAAGGATGTTTCTTGTACGCAATTCAGTCATAGAGCATTTACAGTTTAGAACGTCATCGATCCACGATGTTATTCGAATTGTGATGCATTTTATAAATAGTTTACACATGTTTTTTATTTTCATATTTCACATTATGTATATCCATGATGGGTAAGTATTAAGGTGGCCCCCAACGACTAGTTACGTTTAAAAATGAGTTTGTAAATGCGCACAAAGTTTCGTGTTGTTGAATTGGGAAGAAAAAAATATATATATAAACTTAATGTAAAATTTAACCATTGAAACATAAGTAACTGACCATACACAATGAAATCACAGTACCATATAGTAGTGCCAAATTACATAATAAATTATGTAATCCTAAGAAATGAAATATTATTAATTCAAATGAAAAAAACAAGAGTATAAACACAAATGAAAGCTTGTAATGTAATTCACTTTTTCAAGGGCAAGGAAATCACAATTATAAGCAAATAACGATTGTTTTCTGTACATAACACCAGCTTAATGCCAAAAATCGTGTCATATCGCTCAAAAACAAGAAGACCTGTTAAAATGGAATATTATAAATCATACAAACAATTTGAATAAGAGGGGAAGAAAAGGAAAAAAAAAGAAAAGTTTTATATTACTTACATTAAATATTTACCTATCTTTATATATACAGTGGTGGCCAAAATTGTGGACATTTTTTGAAAGTTTCATGTTTTTCAACTTTGTGTGCTTGTAGAATATATTAATTTTCACTTAAATACAAACGTTTATATATCAAATTGAAGGTAATTTAATGTAGAATTGAATAATAAAAACAGTATTACAATATCTGTATTACAAAAAAAGTTATGCAACTAATAGTAAAATCTATCTTAGATTTGCCTTTTTTTAAAGTGATACTTACACAATCAATACTTAGTAGGATAACCCTTATATTTTAATACAGCTTCACAGCGTCTTTTCATCGAGTGAACGAGTGTTTGGAGTTCATCTTTCGTAATCACATGGTGCCAAGAATCAATTATAGCTTCAATAAGTTGTCTGTTATTGGATGGACGTTTTTTTCGTACAAGAATTTTCAAACGTCGCCACAAATTTTCAATTGGATTGAGATCAGGGCTGTTTCCTGGCCATGGTAATATATATATCTATGCCTTTATTTTGAAACCATGCTTTGCATACTTTTGCTTTGTGGCATGGAGCTAAATCCTGATGAAAAATAAATGGTGCGTTGTTGGGGAAGAGATCCCTGATGGAAGGTATCAATTTTGATTCCAGGACAGTTTCGATGTATTTTTTGGCATTCAGGATGCCATCAACCACTTGAATTCGGCCCACACCATCTACAGACATACATGCCCAAATCATGACATTTGTTGGGTTTTTTGTAGTTGCTTCAATGCAATCAGGATGAAGTGCTTCTCCTACTCTACGTCTCACGTATTTTCTACCATCACTACCAAAGAGCGATATTTTACTCTTATCGCTCCAGATTACTTGTTTCCATTGATTTTCTGACCATTTAATGTGTTCTTTTGCCCACTTAACTCGTTTTTCGCGTTGCTTTTGATTTAAATATGGTTGTTTCCTTGGAATTCTAGCTTGTAGTCCAAATCCTGATAACCTTCTTCTTATTGTTCTTGAACTTACTGCAATACCCGCTGCATTCATTTCACATCTAATGGTATCTGATGAAATTTTTCTATCTTGAAGGCATAGCCGTTTAATTTTTCTATCGGCAGTAGCACTTGTGCATTTTTTTCGGCCTAATTCGGCCTTATTTTCCACTGATTTCGTTTTTTCATAACGTAAACAGAACTTTCGTACACCGGAACAAGTCACTGATCCACCAACTTGTCTTGCAATTTCAGCATAAGAGAGGCCATTTTCTCTCAATATGACAATTCGGCTTCTTTTTGTAGATGTCCAGTTAGTTCTTCTTGTTGATGACATTATTTAAAATTAGTTTAATAAAAAAAAGGACTTTCAATATTCAAAAACAGCAATACTCTAGTTAATTGTACTAGTATGCATCATTACGCAAAATATTTCCACAACAATAACTCTTTTACCATCCAAATAACCTAAACTATAGTTACAGAAATTTGATTGGTCCTCAGAACAGTGTTTGTGATTGGCTAGTACGCTTTTATTACAAAACACGTCCTTATTCAAAACGATTTGTGTTTGTTTGTTCTACTAAAATGAGCATAACTTTTTTGTAATACAGATATTGTAATACTGTTTTTATTATTAAATTCTACATTAAATTACCTTCAATTTGATATACAAACGTTTGTATTTAAGTGAAAGTTAATATATTCTACAAGCACACAAAGTTGAAAAACATGAAACTTTCAAAAAATGTCCAAACTTTTGGCCACCACTGTATATATATATATATATTCATTCCCTCTGTCTAGTTATGCTCATATATCTGGTTCATGAAGTGCACCAATATCTTTTTAAATCCAAATGGATTTCGCACTTTATGACTCTATTTCAAGTTTTAATCTGTTTATTATGGGTAAGATTTCTTTTCCTATTTAATATTGTATTTATTTTTTATCTTTAAGATTTTTTCACAGGTTTTATTCATTGTTTATGAGTAGGTAGTCCCAAAATCATATTCTTTAGCAACGTTATGGCTAATAGGATGATGAAACCTCTCATTTTATTTGTGGTATTTAGGCATTTGGGACTTGATAATTCTGTCTAAATTCCACAAATTTCATTTCATTCATTTAGTTTCATTCATTCAATTTTTAATTTAATTTCTTCTTTTTTTAAAAATAAGTTTTTGGTATCTGTATTCAGAGTGTTGGGGAATACTTTCATTGTCAACTAATTATTACACACTAAATCATAATTTCATATTTTAAGTTGGTGTTATGGTAATGTTTCATTTATGGTTATATATGTGTATATATATATAATATATTTCTGAGAACAAGCCTTAAAGTAAAGAAACATAATTTTAAACAGGAATTGTAGAAGAAATTTAACCTGAGTTTGGATTTGTACTTGCGGCGTTGGTGGTTGCGATTGTTGTTGCTGGGGAAACAGCTGGGCTTGTAACACCTGTTGAGCTTGCGATACTTTTATTTGGGAGTGGTAAGGCGACAGGATCCTGAGTTATTAAAGCAATAGTTATTAGAGTAAAATTAAAAATAACAGTATTTTCTTTCTATTGGGAAGTAAATGTTACGAAAAAAGTAAATAATATCATTTTCTCATTAAAATAAAGTAAGAGTTATTACAGTAAAGTAAAAAAAAATAATTTTTTTATTAAAGGACAGTAAATGTTACTAAAGCAAAATAAAGTAAATAATTTCATTTTCATTCATTCAATTTAACAAAGTCAAGTAAATAATAAAATTTTTGAAAAAATAAAAGTTGTTACAGTAAAGTAAAAAATACAATTTTCTTATTAAAGGAAAGTAAATATTACTAAAGCAAAATAAAGTAAATAATTTAATTTTCATTCATTCAATTTAACAAAGTCAAGTAAATAATAGCAATTTTTTTAAATAAAAGTTGTTACAGTAAAGTAAAAAATATAATTTTCTTATTAAAGGAAAGTAAATATTACTAAAACAAAGTAAAGTAAATAATTTAATTTTCATTCATTCAATTTAACAAAGTCAAGTAAATAATAACAATTTTTTTTAATAAAAGTTGTTACAGTAAAGTAAAAAATGTCATTTTCTTATTAAAGTAAAGTTACTAAAGCAAAGTAAAGTAAATAATTTCATTTTCATTCAGTCAATTTAACAAAGTAAAGTAAACAATAACAATTTCTTATTAAAATAAAAGTTATCACAGTAAAGAGAAAATATAATTTTCTTAATAAAATCAAGTAAAAGTTATGAAAGAAAACCAAATAATATCGTTTATTTTATTAAAATAAATCAAAAAGTATTAAAATAAAGTAAAAAAAATATATTTTCTTATTTAACTCAACTTAACAAAGTAAAGTAAATAATAGCAGTTTCTTATTAAAGTAAGATGTATTACAGTAAAGTAGTTAACATCATTTTCTTATTAAAGGAAAGTAAATACTAACAGTTTCTATTTAAAGTAAAATGTATTACAGTAAAGTAAATAATATCATTTTCTTACTAAAGTACAAATAATAACAGTTTCTATTTAACGTAAAATGTATTACAGTAAAGTAAATAATATCATTTTCTTATTAAAATAAAGTAAAAAATATTAAAGCAAAGTAAATACTATTGCTATTTTTGTTATTAAAATAAACTAAAACTTGTTATAGTAGATTAACAAGTATCATTTTCTTATTCAAATCAAGTTAACGAAGTAAAGTAAATAATAACAATTTCTAAATTAAAGTCAAGGTTATTACCGTGGCGTTAGTGCAGGCTCAGGAGTTACTGCTTTCTGTTCTATTGTCGGAGTGTGACCAGGAACGGGCGTTCTGGCATCCTCTCCTTCCCCACGTTCTTTCCCCCTCTGTTCTAACATGATTTTACGCTCTTCGGTCACCTGTTTGAGTTCATCCCTCAACTGTTGTTTCAAGCTCTGCATGTATTGAGGAAGTTTGGTCCCAGCTTCTCCACCTGGTAAAAAATATTAAAGTAAAGTAACGTTGATAACATAATTTTTCTTACATAATTACGAGGGACGGTCCATAATTACGAGGGACGTTCCATAATTACGAGGGACGTTCCATAATTACGAGAGACGTTCCATAATTACGAGGGACGTTCCATAATTACGAGGGACGTTCCGAAAGTATGTTTCACCATTTCGTTTGAAAGAGAAGATGGTACAAAAGGTGAAACAAACAGTCGCCACACTGCAAATTCCCAGCACACATTGGAAACACATTTGGAACACCTTGACTCAAAAAAAGTGTTCCAGTTACCTTAATGTGTACTGAAATGTGTTCCGAATATGCTCCGCTACAAAGAAAGTGTTCGGAAAGTGACGTTGATAACATCATTTTTTACATAATTACGAGGGACGTTCCGAAAGTATGTTTCACCATTTCGTTTGAAAGAGAAGATGGTACAAAAGGTGAAACAAACAGTCGCCACACTGCAAATTCCCAGCACACATTGGAAACACATTTGGAACACCTTGACTCAAAAAAAGTGTTCCAGTTACCTTAATGTGTACTGAAATGTGTTCCGAATATGCTCCGCTACAAAGAAAGTGTTCGGAAAGTGACGTTGATAACATCATTTTTTACATAATTACGAGGGACGTTCCGAAAGTATGTTTCACCATTTCGTTTGAAAGAGAAGATGGTACACCAGGTGAAACAAACAGTCGCCACACTGCAAATTCCCAGCACACATTGGAAACACATTTGGAACACCTTGACTCAAAAAAAGTGTTCCAGTTACCTTAATGTGTACTGAAATGTGTTCCGAATATGCTCCGCTACAAAGAAAGTGTTCGGAAAGTGACGTTGATAACATCATTTTTTACATAATTACGAGGGACGTTCCGAAAGTATGTTTCACCATTTCGTTTGAAAGAGAAGATGGTACAAAAGGTGAAACAAACAGTCGCCACACTGCAAATTCCCAGCACACATTGGAAACACATTTGGAACACCTTGACTCAAAAAAAGTGTTCCAGTTACCGTAATGTGTACTGAAATGTGTTCCGAATATGCTCCGCTACAAAGAAAGTGTTCGGAAAGTGACGTTGATAACATCATTTTTTACATAATTACGAGGGACGTTCCGAAAGTATGTTTCACCATTTCGTTTGAAAGAGAAGATGGTACAAAAGGTGAAACAAACAGTCGCCACACTGCAAATTCCCAGCACACATTGGAAACACATTTGGAACACCTTGACTCAAAAAAAGTGTTCCAGTTACCTTAATGTGTACTGAAATGTGTTCCGAATATGCTCCGCTACAAAGAAAGTGTTCGGAAAGTGACGTTGATAACATCATTTTTTACATAATTACGAGGGACGTTCCGAAAGTATGTTTCACCATTTCGTTTGAAAGAGAAGATGGTACAAAAGGTGAAACAAACAGTCGCCACACTGCAAATTCCCAGCACACATTGGAAACACATTTGGAACACCTTGACTCAAAAAAAGTGTTCCAGTTACCTTAATGTGTACTGAAATGTGTTCCGAATATGCTCCGCTACAAAGAAAGTGTTCGGAAAGTGACGTTGATAACATCATTTTTTACATAATTACGAGGGACGTTCCATAATTACGAGGGACTTTCCGAAAGTATGTTTCACCATTTCGTTTGAAAGAGAAGATGGTACACCAGGTGAAACAAACAATCGCCACACTGCAAATTCCCGGCACACATTTGGAACACCTTGATTCAAAAAAAGTGTTCCAGTTACCTTAATATGTACTGAAATGTGTTCCGAATATGCTCCGCTATAAAGAAAGTGTTCTGCTCAGGATATTTGTTAAATCTAAACTTGGTAACACATTTGAGAACACATTTGGCCACTTGTATGAAATCATCGCTTTTAAAAAGTGCGCTATAAAGTGCGCTGAACAAAAGAAGTGTTCTCAGAAGTATTCTGAAAACTGTTCCAAAAAGTGGGCTTCAAAGTGTACTGAAAAAGATGACAAAATAAGTGTTCTAAAAAGTGTATAAGTATTTGCAGTGCATAAGAATCCACATCCGTTGCTGGTTCAACGAGCCACAGAGCGTCAGCGGAAGAGCAAAATAGCGGAAAAATTTAAAGAGTAAATTCTGCCAATTTAATGCCTCAAAAGGAGGGAAGGGTTGGAATCGGGGCTTTGAGATCATTGGACGACCGCTGCGGCAATGTTCGTCATGCTATATATTATAGGGTCGAATATACGGTCGAATGCCTAGACAGTTTGCTTCAGTTTTTAACAGTATAGCGTATAGAACATGGTCAACATGTTTCTTTTTCTTGAAATACGAATTATTAGAAAAGTTATAGCAACGAATAATCCGCTGTAATTAATTGCCGCTAAAGGAAACTTTAATTTTTTAATTTAAAACGCATTTTTTTAAACGGCATTTTTTCACCTGGCCGCTTGAATTGCTTTACTATTTTTGTTATTAAAATAAAGTAAAAGTTGTTATATTAGAGTAACAAATATCATTTTCTTATTCGATCGTGTAATTTTCCATAACTTTTAATAGAAATGTTCAGAGTGGCATTTTCTATGGCACTACGAAATTACAAAATATTTTTTTTTTGTTTTAAATATCCATTTTCTGATTTTTACAACCATTTTAAGGTCATTTTATTGGACCAAGTTGTTTTTTTTTTTAAAATGCCGCCATTTTCACAGATATTAAAACTTAAAAAAAAATTTTTGCTACACCATACCCAGTAAGTTAAAGATTTTTTTTTTTAATGTTTTATTTTTGATCGGTGGAAGCGGCCAGATGAGGCACACTACTCATTTCAGGGCATTCTAGTTTTTCGTCTGCGTGGATGCTACACTATAAAAAATGACCAATATTTCTTATTTTATGAAAATATACTATAACCACGAACGAAAATATAATATAATCCTCTGAGTTATCCAAAATTCCGAATAGCCTGTTCCATTGTCTTTAGAAGCCCCAGAAACTAACACATTTCCAAAATTTAAAAAATTATTTATAAAAACAAAGTATTTTTCGCTGCCCGTATTTTTCAGAAACGTTTCCGAAAGGTTTTTATAGTGTATTAATGAGTGCCCTCAGCCTGGAATACCTGTTTTTCGAATGCTATCCATTCATGCTACCCATTCAAGTAAACATTTTCATGCTCAAAAAATATGTTTAACAGATAACCATGAAAAATAAACAGCGTTAACAATAACATTAAAATTAAGATTATTTCTTTAATCTTTCATGTATAAATTAACTTATGCGGCTGAAAACGTTTACTTGAGAATGGATGACATTCGAAAAACAGGTATTCCAGGCTGAGGACACTCATTAATACACTATAAAAACCATTCGGAAACGTTTCTGAAAAATACGGGCAGCGAAAAATACTTTATTTTTGTAAATAATCCTTTAAATTTTGGAAATGTGTTGGTTTCTGGGGATTCAAAAGACAATGGAACAGGCTATTCGGAATTTCGGATAACTCAGAAGATTATATTATATTTTCGTTCGTGGTTATAGTATATTTTCATAAAATAAGAAATATTGGTCATTTTTTGCAGTGTAAGAACGAAGTGCGAAATTTTATTTTACGAAACAATCACGAATCACTCGCCAAACATAACTACATATATTGTAAAAAAATTCTCCAACAGTTGACGTTGTTATTCAAATCCACAAAATTTTCTAAAGTCATTCCTTCATTTCGAAGTTCAGATTGGTTATATTCTTAAAATAAAGTTAAAGTTATTAAAGTAAAGTAAAGTTAATAATATCATTTTCATGTTAAAGTAAAGGAAAAGTTATTATCATAATTTTCTTATTAAAATAAAGGAAAGTAAATAACACCATTCTCTTACTAAAATAAAGTGAAAGTGATTAAAGTAAAGTTACATTATCACTTCCTTACTACAGTAAAGTAAAAGTTAATAAAGTAAGGTAACGTGAATAACATCATTCTCAGATTAAAATAATGTAAAAGTTATTAGAATAAAGTAAAGTTAATAATATCATTTTCTTGTTAAAGTAAAGGAAAAGTTATTATCATCATTTTCTTATTAAAATAAAGGAAAGTAAATAACATCATTCTCTTACTAAAATAAAGTAAAAGTGATTAAAGTAAAGTTACATTATCACTTCCTTACTACAGTAAAGTAAAAGTTAATAAAGTAAGGTAACGTGAATAACATCATTCTCAGATTAAAATAATGTAAAATTTATTAGAATAAAGTTAAGTTAATAATATCATTTTCTCATTAAAATAAAGTAAAAGTGATTACAGAAAGTAAAGTAAATAACATCATTTCCTTGTTAAAGTAAAGTAAAGTGATTAAAGAAAAGTAAATGGAATAACATCATTTTCTTATTAAAATAAAGTAAAGGTGTTTAAAATAAAGTTAATAACATCATTTTCTTATTAAAGTAAAGTAAAAATGATTAATGTAAAGTAAAGTGATAAAAAAATTTCTTATTAAAATAAGATAAAGTCACAATATCATTTTTTTATAAAGTAAAAGTTATTAATGAAAATTAAAATATTGTTTTCTTTTGAAGAATTTTGGGAATAAAGAATAACAGAAATTTAAATATTATTAAATACAAACCTGGACTCGGTGTTCTAGAAAGTTCGGCCCTTCTACCGAGGAGAGGTGAGAGGCTACCCGTCACCGGCTGTGGAGAGGGCGTCCCGAGAGCGGTCAGAGGTGAATACTGCCGTGACGTTTCTAGAGATGTCGTCACAGTGGTCGTTATGGTAACGGCAGAGGCTGGAGTGAGATCGGATGTTTCTGCTTCTGCCGCTTCTAAGGTGTCTGTTATTCCGTTTTTGGGTTTTTCGAGGGTTTTTCTGGTGGGGCTTGGCGATGAACGTTGATCTTGGGGTAGGTTTGGCAGTTTGCGACGCAGACGAACTGACTTGATGCTCTCCGCTTCGCTTTGTGTGTCAGACGAGTCGCCAGTCTGTAAAATAATGTCATTTCCTTGAAAAGTAAACTATACCTATTTGCATATTCTCTATACCTATTTGCAGATTTACAGAACATTTACAGAAGATTTACAGAATTTTTTTAAATATTATAGTTTCATATTTATACAAAACAGAAATATTTTAGGAAAAGTATCGATATCTATTTGGGTTTATACCATTGCTTGAATAGTGTTGTTCTTTAAAAATAGTATGTTCACTATTCTTCTTATTTTATGCACTGTTTTAACTATTTAATATCCTCGTATATAACTGAGAATATTATAAAAAAAGAAGCTAAAATAAAATGTTCTTAAATTTAGAACGTTGCTGATTTTAATAGGATTAAAATAAGTAAACAAATCTCTGACGGCTCGGCCTACAGGCACAGGTAGATTTCGAAGACATAGACCGTGGGGCGCATGTTTGTTGGGAATGGCGGAAGAAATGACCTTTTTTGCCATGATGCCTCAGTTGGGACCACCCACTTCGAAATCTAACTTGTTTGCAAGCGGAGCCGGCAGTGACTTTTTTTTTTTTTTTTGCTATAAGGTTTGGTCCTATAAAAAACTTGTCAATATAAAAGTTGTAGATAATATTAAGAGGATTTATAATAAATTTAAGTGGATTTAAAATCTTGGGAATGGACGAGGTTAGGAATTTTTTTCTTCTAAAACTCTTCTTCCCCCCTCCCCCCTTGGGGCCATTTTTAATGATTTCAAAAATCTGTGCTACATAAATTTTCGGCCGTTTTCCTAGAAGTAATAATAACTTCTAGGAAACGGATTCGATATGTATCATAATTAAGAAGTTATGGGTTTTTTTTTCTGTTTTCACAAAAAGCTCCCCCCCCCCCCCCCTTCGTTCGATTTTGCTCATTCACGAACTTGACCGAGATTTTATGCCCCTTGATTTTATGTATGCGTTTGGAAGAGATTTGTGCATAATTATTGCAGTTATCGTGTCTATAAAAAAGTGACATAGATAGATATATAAAGTTTTGAATTGGGGGTGATTTTGGGTTCTGGGGGTCATGCTCGGTGTATATGTGCAAAAATTTTTCAAAAATTCGAACATAAGGGGAGAATGTAATAGGTAGTATTTCTTACGAAATCTACCTAAAAAATGGATAACACATGCTGCAGAAATGCTCTTTTTCTATCTTTCTCTAAAATATTAATACATTCTTAAAAAAAAAAATCACTTTATTTATACCTTCCTCTATACTATATAAATACCACATTGAAATCTTTTTTTAAATATAAATATTCAAATCACATTTTGGAATAGTTTTATACTAATTAAAATGTATCTTTAGGTAGACTACCTATTACATTTTTCCCTAAGTTGGAATTTTTGAAAATTTTTTGCAGATCTACGCCGATCATAACTCCCAGAACCCAAAACCACCCCCAGTTCAAAACTTTATCTATCTATCTATCTATCTATCTATTTATCTATCTGTCTATGTCACTTTTTTGTGGACACGATAACTTCCATAATTTTGCACAAATCTCTTCCAAACGGATACATAAAATCAAAGGGCATAAAATCTCGGTCAAGTTCGTCAACGGGCAAAATCGAACCGGGGGAGGGGGGGGGGGCTTTTTGTGAAAACAAAAAAAACCCATAACTTTTTAATTATGATACGTATCGAATCCAAGAGGGGGGGGGGGTTAGAAGAAAAAAATTCATAACTTCGTCCATTCAGAAGATATCCAATCTGCTTAAATTTATTATAAATCCTCTTAATATTATCGTAATAATTTTATAGTGACAAGTTTTTTATAGAACCAACCCTTATAGCAAAAAAAAAAAAAAAAAAAAAAAAAAAAAAACATTAAAACAAACAAAATTCCTGCCGGCTCCGCCTGCAAACAAGTTAGGTTTCGAAGCGGGCGTTTCCAAGTGCCGCATCATGGCAAAGAGGTCATTTTCTTCCACAATTCCCAACAAACAGGCACCCCACGGTCTGCGTCTTCGAAATCTACCTGTGCCTGTAGGCCGAGCCGACAGGGATTTTTTTTAACTTCATTTTAATCTAAAATATTAAGATAGCATATATTAAATTCATTCAGATTCATGCTCTCTCTACCGATAAAACGACAGATAAATAATCCAACCCTAGTAGTAGCACATGTAGTAGTACATGTATAGTCGTAGTACGTGACACGTATATATGCAAGACCATTTTCTGTGCAGGCCCATAGAATAGGAATAAACATTGGCCAATATTCAGTGTTCGCAATACTAGACGTTAATAGCTAGTAATCTCCGCTCAAAACAACCAACCACAGTGACCCAACGACGAGGAGGCTTCGCTTCTCCAACCGCTTCATTAGTTGCATGCGAACCGAGCTTCCCAGCTGCTAAGCTCAGGTAATATTGTCGACTCCACAATAATTCTTACATGTTTTAAGCGCTTCTTTATTGGTTTGGACATATCAATATGTGTGATATATTGTAATATGTCTAGACCAATAGCAGCGACGGTATTGAAACACAGACGATAACAGTATTATTCAGTAACAAACGAACTGGAGAATATGCGGTTTGTTTGAATAAAAATTAAAGCATAGAATGTATCGAGATATATTGGAATAACGACTAACGAGAGATAGATAATCATTAGAAAGGATATTCGGCTTTGGATGAAGCGGACAGCGAATAAATGGATGGGAGGAAAGGATATTCGAAGTTTTTTCTAGGATTTCGAAGTCGCGTTGCGGGGAAATTTTTTTTATTGGGATATTGGGTAGAATCAGAGCTTAGATATCGTTATTGCGATATATCGTCAGAATCAGAGCTTATATATCGTTATTGTGATATATCGTCAGTATAAGAGGTTAGATATCGTTATTGCGATATATCGTCAGAATCAGAGCTTAGATATCGTTATTGCGATATATCGTCAGAATCATAGCTTAGATATCGTTATTGCGATATATCGTCAGAATCATAGCTTAGATATCGGTATTGGGATAATAAAAAATATCAATATTTGACTGATATATTGATAAATAATCCAGGCCTAGTATATAGTAGTAGTACATGTATAGTCGTAGTACGTGGCATGTATATATGCAAGACCCTTTTCTGTGCAGGCTTCTATCATTAAAAAAAAACACAGTAATTTTATCCTTGTTTATCTGCGATTAAATAAGGGAAAAATTACTATTATTTTTTGCTGAGTTTCCACATGTTCAGAATATGGCCTTGTATAACACATGGGCTGATAAGTTCCCGGTCTAATAAAGAAAACACAACTTTTTAACAAAACTTTATAACTTTATGACTTTATAACTTTAATAAATAACATAACTTTAATAATAAATAATAATAATTTAATAATAATAATAATAATAATAAAAATTTAATAATAATAATAATAATAATAATAATTTAATAATAATAATTTAATAAATGAATAATAATAACAATTTAATAATAAATAACAATTTTATAACGAATAAGCTCCAAACAGTGCTCAGAATCATCGACTCGTTGTTGTTTTTGGTCAAAAGTCAACACGCGCGGCAGCCACTTTGACAACAGCTTTTTCATAAATGTTCATTCAAAATAATACCTACACGTTCCTTGGATATCTTCAGAGTCTGGGCTATCTCCTGCAACTTCACTTTACGGTTCCCTAAAACAATTTTGTGGACTTTTTTTCTGTTTTCCGGAGTAACCACCTTTTTTGCGTGCTGCATCACGGGTGTCCGCACGACCACGTTTAAGTTCAGCAAACCAGTCAATAATGGTTTATTTACCTGGTGCAGTGTCCGGATAACGTTTATCAAGCCAAGCATTTGTTTGAACGGTGTTTTTTCTCATCCAATAACAATTCTTGAAATTTTTGTTTATCAGCAAAGTTGTTCAACTAAAACCACTCTAACGTTTCATCCACACGGCGAATCGTCATGAGATTTTTTCTGATACCTTTTAAAGGTTAGTATTTACTAAAAAAAAGCATCGGTTCGGCGATTGTAACGCTATCTGTGTGCCAGACCGGGAACTTATTAGCCAATGTGTTATATTTATAGTATGTGTATATATGTATACTTCTTGTATATATATATATATATATATATATATAATTATAATATCTATGAATTTCAAAATACATATCAAGTTCTAATATCATTCTACATTAATCTACAAAGAGATAAATAATGATATTGTGTAAACAGAATACCACATATCTAATAATTAACATGTGCAATCATAATTTTACCATAGCATGTGCTTCAATGGTAATTGGCCAAATTTACTCATACCTGAATAATATTTAAAAAAGAAAGCGAGAGAGAAGGGGAAAAAAAAAGGTTTATAGATTGGAGTTGCTATTAAGTAAACACAAATGGATTAATAAATCAAATATGAACATTATACAATGGAAAACTGGACCACAAGAGAACAAACAAGAATTGGATATGAAAAAACACATGTAGATGTACTCGTCAGCTTGGTTGCACCCACATGTGTTTTAAAAATAATTCAGTATTTCATAATTCTACTGGCATGATGCTAAGAACAGTAGAATCAACCAAGTATACTGAATTATTACCAGATAACAATTGGAAAAAATAAGATTGGAAATATTTAAATTGGAAATAAAAAACCATTAAGAATATATAATATAATTCACTTACATCGATGATCCCAAAAACATTATAAATCACCTCACCAAATTACCACTAGATATCATTTTTGAAATAATATTGGAAATTAGAACCTTTAAATTGTAGATGAAATATTTTTACTCGCAATAATTATCCTGAATGCACAAAATATAGAAACTTCTGTATAATATCGACGTCCACATGGCACGCACATAATTTTGACAATCGAGTTGAGAGAAATGATTTGAAAGACAAGTTGAGAGCACATTTTTTTTTTCTTTTTTTTTTTTTTTTTTTTTTTTAAACACAACTCCATCGATGACACACCAACACAAAATGATTCAAAAACACACAAAATTATTCTGGTGATAATACACTTATAACAAAATTATATCCGTGAATATATAATTACTCCATCTAATTTTAATTCCTGAAATTAAAATTAATATACAAGCAATAACTCCCTCTATAGTTAAATTAAAAATATTAATAATATTATCATATCTACCTGACACGTAAAGTGTCGCCATCTGTTGGTGTTATAATTATTCATAATTAATATCTATTTTCATATCCACTTTATTAGTTACATATACATTTCATTAGATTTAATTATATAAATAAATTAAAAAAAAAAAAAAAAAAAAAAAAAAAAAAAAAACAATATTACCTAATAGTTTTACATTAAATTCGAATAAAATCTTACAATATGAATAAATCTACACAGAATTTATTCATCCTGCACAGCATTTCATATATACTTAATAAGAGTATATTATGTAAAATAGATATTATTTAAAAAAAAATGTGTTTTGCTGCCAGCTGTATTAATCTACTGATATATATTATAGACTTATAATTAAATAATTAATGTTATTGTTACTACTACTTAAATATATTTTAGATTACATATATACTTGATATTAAATAATTAATGTATTATTTATGCTAATACTTAATTATATTTTAGATTTCATAGATTAATTTTAATATCAAATTAAATAATTCATAAACAATTCAAATTATCTCAAAATTTATAAAATTGATAATTATATGTAATACTACTGTGTTACAATCAAATTAATGTAATGTAGTAATTAAAATACATGTTAATTTTGATATTTCATAGATAAAAAATAAAAAACTATATATATATTTGTATATATTGCAAATAGATATGTTTGTGAGTTATAATTACCAATGTTATCCATGTATAATTTTATGTGTTATTGTATAAGTTAAATGTATGAAAACTGCAGATTAATAACACCCTAAACATGTGTGATCGGCAACGCACAATCACATACTATACAAAGTGTATATAATGTTCAATCAAATATTAAATTTCCTAAAATGTTATAATTGTATTAATGTATGTTATAATTGTAATATTATATATCTGTTGTTATATGTTATCGCACATTAAAACAAAAATTTATTACATACCGTGTTTATATTTAAATGATATAATAAATGTTATTTAAAAGAGTTGATGATTGAATTTATCATAAAAATTGGATATCCATATATTTTTGCTTGATCTCGAATAAATCTAATATTTTTGTTTTTATTTATATCTGAGCATAAGTATTTTATTCGATGTAGATAATTGATAATTATATTTTTATAAACAGATTTATGTAAACATGAAGCAAAATTGGTAAATATATTTACTTTAAATGGAAAATCAAATCTCTTATCATAAATATCAAAAATTAATTTATAATTATTATTAATATTGATTTTTAAGTCAAGAAAGTTTATATTATTATTAATTAAATCATTTTCGCTTAATTTAAGCTGAGTAGGATAAAAATTGAGTGGTGATGTGCAATTTTTATCAGTGAAATAAAATATGATAATGTCATCTATATAGCGATAAAATACATAATCATTGTTCGGACTAATATTTCTTTCATAATAATATAAGTAAAGGTCAGAGAGAATACTAGATTCGGTTCCGCCTTGCGGAATTCCCTGGCATTGTTTATAAATAATATTGTTATATATGATGTAATTATTATGCAATGTAAAATTTAGTAAAGTTTTAAAAAAATTTACTGAAATATGTTCTTTTAATTTTAATTGAGATTTAAATTCTTTAAATGATATACACATTGTTTTATGTAAGTCTTTTATATCTATGTTATTAAATAAATCATTAAAATCCAATGTTTTTATGAATTTTACCGGATTGATATTATGTATTTTATTAATGAGTTGAAAACTGTTTTTTAGGCAATGTTGGTTATTATGTTTTAACGTTATATCATATATCTGCTTTAAAATATTAAGTAGTAAATTACTTGCATTATTATTATATGTGTTACACCCGATGGTAACAGTGCGAAATTTAATAGGATTTTTATGAAATTTTGGAATTATAACAAGATAAGGATAATTTAAATTATTACATTTGATTTTTAGTAATTTGTGATAATTTAATAATTTTCTATTATTTATTTCAATATATAATTTAGTTTTATTAAAAATATTACTAGTGTTGATTGCATTGTGAATTAACCCTTTATAGTATTCTTTACAAATGATAGCATAATTATTTGGAGATTTATCTACATAAGTAATTATAAATTTGTTTTGTAATTCTGATATATGTTTATTTATATTTTTAAAAGCTGCATGTGTAATATGATGATAATTTTTTATAATTTCATTTTTCATTTTATCTATAACAGAAAATCTCCATTCACTAAAATACTCGATTGGTTTATTGTAATCAATAGCAATTTTATATATAAATAAATCAATATCTTGAATAAACTGCAATATTATGGATTTGATATTACACTTATATGGAAGGCGAAATTTTGTTCCATTATGCATTAAGTTTTGTAAAATAGGTTGTTCTACAATATTAAGATCACCAGTAATGATATGACCATGTGTTGTATTTATGTACTTTTGATATTTTGGGTCATTACAATAACATGGGTAATTATTTGAAGAGAAGTTGAAGAGAGTGAAGATTTGAAGATTTGAAGATGAGAAGATTTGAAGAGAGTTTTGCAAAAGAATTGTAATTAAAAATTTTACGTCCAAGTGTGCATTTGTATGTATATTTGTATGTCTTGTGAATGGTAAAATTTTTTATTGGAAAATTGTTAGTAATGTTGTTTATTATATTGTGTAAATTGATATTATTAAAAACATGATTGGAAAAATTTATAATTAATTGTGTATTATTAGTTTTATATTTAGTTTTATTAGAAAGACTTGTATTTAATATGTTTGCTCTATAATGTAGAATATCATAAAAGATATCACAAAAATGTGGAGAATATTGATTCTTTTTAAATACCTTGAAATATTGGTTCAAATATTTCTTTTTTATACTAAAAACATGTTTTCTTATATCAAGCCAACAATAATCATTACAAAATTGTGCCTCAAGATCATCAAGCTCCTGTTGAATCACAATATCATCAGTGTATTTTTTGTTATTATGATTACCTCTACCAGATCTTGAAGTTTTTTTTATGTTTGAAAAATTTAATCCTGAATAAAGATTTTTATAATTTTCATATTTAGTTAAATCTGAAAATACAGGATTTGATTTTTTGTATACTAATTGATTTAATCCATAAGGATATGTAGTATTAAAATGTCTTATATATTTAGATTCTAGAAAAAGTCGTTCAGTAAAATTTTTTTGTATTTTAAGTATTTTAATAGTAATATTTTTAAAATCATGATTTTTGAAGTGAGTATATTCAATATTACGAGTTATTTGAAATTTAGATTTTTTATATTTATCAATATGAGAACGATGTAAATTTAGCCGCTTATGTAATTTTTGACAAGACTGTCCTATATATTCCATATTACACGAATTGCATTTCAATGAATATATTACATTGTATGCTTTGCAAAATTTTACCAAATTAAGATTGTTATTATTTGAAATCTGTGACTTATCAGCTAATGGACATGTAAGGCAACGCTTTGATTCACACTCTCGAAAACATAGTACAGGTTTGGGACAATAGAATAGGTTATCTGATAACGATCCAGGAAGATCCCTAATAATCTTCCTGTACCGAGCATTAGTCCTGGATCCACCAAGGCCTAAATTGCCAGTATCTAACATTTTACTAATAACTGCCATAATTGTTTGAAAGCAATAAAAATTGCAAGAGATACATATAATAAATGTTTAAAAATAAAAATGTTTTGAATCAACCTTATTATAATTAAGTACTTGAATATCCATAAAAAAAAATAAATAAATAAAAAAAAAAATAATAATAATTAAAAATAAAAATAATAAAAAATAATAAGATTGACTGTTTAATACTTGATTAAATATAATAATGCTAAATAATAAAACTATTTACATATATACATAAAGTCCCATTAAGCAAACTAACATCAATCCCCTAGCATTCCTAAGTCAATACAAAATTAATGTTGGTAAAAAAAAAAAAAAAAAAAAAAAAAAATTAAAAGAACCCGAATAAGATTTTATAAAGATGCATTTGAAATTTCAATAGATAAACAAATGATACCAAGAAATAATAGTAATATTCTAAAATTATTATTATTAAATTATTAATAAATACACCATTAAAAGCGCAATGCAGCTATAATAACTATGTATTTTAAACAGAAGTTAATCAAAGTGATTTATATGCCAACTAGGCTAAATTATGGTATCATAATATATATATATATATATATATATATATATATATATATATATATATACAGGGAGATCGAAAACTATCTGGCAAAATTTTAAAAGGTGGTAAAGGAAACCCAAACAAGCATTTTCGCCATAGAAGTGTGTTCGGAAAATACATGTCTTTCATTGAATCGTTCATATTTTTCAGCGTCACCAGCGCTTTAACGCGCCCTTTTCAGACACACATTCTAAGATGATAATTGCTTGTTTAGGTTTCCTCTACCACAATTTAAACTTTTGCCAGTTATTTTCCGATCACCCTGTATATACAGGGTGTCCGAAAAATCTAGAAACGGTGAAATAACTCGAGAAATATACCTCGGATTGAAAAACAGCAAAATGCATGTTTAAAAATTTTGAAAAATCTATTTAGGTATATGGAAGTTTCCACCCCCCCCCCCAACTTTGCCCCCTCCAGGGGGTGAAATGGGGGCAACTTTGAAATCTTAAATGATTTCCAACATTTTTTATTGCAGATTCGGATTCTACGGGGGAAAATACGCCACTTTTGTATGGAACATTTTTTATAGGATGTATCTATACATCCGCGTATTTTTCTATTCCATTCCCATTTTGGGATATGGAAGTTTCCCCCCCTAACTTTGTCACCCCCCGGGGTAAAATGGGGGCAACTTTGAAATCTTAAAGGATGACCCCCATTTTTTATTGCAGATTTGGATTCTACGGGAGAAAATACGTCACTTTTGTATGGAACCTTTTCTTCGAAACATTGTAGAGGGCGCTGTCATCGAGTGCCATGCTGTGAGAATCGTTACCCTTGCCATGTCTGGAAACGCTCCAATAACTCGAGAATTAGACATCCGATTGAAAAACGGAAAAATAGGTGTTTAATAGTTTAGAAAAATGGCAACTTTGATATCCCTCAATAGATTTTTCAACATGCATTTTGCCGTTTTTCAATCCGATGTCTATTTCTGGAATTTTTTTGACCGTTTCTAGACTTTTCGGACACCCTGTATATATAGCTCCTCTGAAGAAGCCTTAACACGCTCAGTTTTTACTTTTACATTTCCACTCTCCATTGTTTAGTTTTTTTTTTCATTTATTTTCGCACACGTGAATTCATTTTAATTTTCTATCTATTTATATACAGAATGGCCACAACTATAGCGCACGTGTTTAAAGTTCTCTACAAGATAAACTATTCGGAATATTTAAAAAACCTTTGGTATTTATACTATTTAGAGTACGCAGAAACGAGTTATGCAATAAAAATGGTTAGTTCGAACATTTAACAATAGACGGCGCTTTATTAACAGAGCACGGCTTTTTTTTACTTATATTTTAATTGCTCATAACGCTCTTTGTGGATAAAATCTTAAGCTAGAATTTGCAATAAGAAGTTTTAAAAATTAATTGATAGGATTTTTTTAATGATATACCGCGCCACCTATTGGAAATTTTTTTAATTATTTTTTTTATTGCAGAGCTTGTTTCCGCACAGTATAAATACCAATCTTTAGTTTGTAGAGCCCATCAAACACGTCCACTTTAATTGTGGCCACCCTGTATATGTCTGTGTGTATAATAAGTAAAACACTGAATGCTTAATTCTATGATACCTTGTCCCTAGGTGTGCTAGGGGTCTGAGGCGATCCCACGGTCGTGGCAATGACATCTGCAAAGACATTGTTTGGACTGGACGAACCCCCGCCATTCAGCCGCGCCACTATCATGTCCTCTCCCTGCTTGTTGCCACCCGAAGAACGCAGTCGACGGAGTTGAGGCGAAGAAGCTGCGATAAAGAAAGATTATGCATATTATCCATATCTTATGTATAGCATATAATTACGTATGTACTACATATCACTACATAGTATAAAACAAAGTCGCTTTTTCTGTCCCTATATCCCTATGTACGCTTAAATCTTTAAAACTACGCAACGGATTTTGATGCGGTTTTTTTTTAATAGATAGAGTGATTCAAGAGGAAGGTTTATATGTATATCCATTAAATAGTGGAGAAATACTGTTATTTTTGAGGTTTTTAATGTGATGTCGTAAATAATTTCATTTTTTCCGCTTATACATTGCAAACGCAGGCTGAACCCTACAAGATTTATCAAAATAATGTACTAATTATTGTACACATTAAAAAGGTCTACAGAAAACACAAAGAGATGAAGGTTTTCAAGGTTAACCCGAAGCAAAGCGAGGGAGGGCCGCTAGTATATATATAGCTGACATGCCCGGCGTTGCCCGGACCCGTGATAATAACCTTAAAAATACCTAAAATCAATGTTGAATTATTTTATATTTTTATATGAAAATCTATCCAAACGAACTAAAGTAAGATTGTCTATTCAGGTGGACAAGATTCATTAATCGGCGAATTATGCAACTTGCGTCACTCGCTTTGCCGAACATAAGCGTGCCTATAAACCTGTAAGTATTCAATTGAAACTGGCACAGCGTTCTTTGGATACTAATCACACTCTCCGGATTTCGCAAGTAATGCGATCCAGTTGTAATAACATTAAGAGGTTCATCTTGAGGTTTGGTTCACTCGGTTTCAGAGTTAATGAATCTTGTAATATAATCCAGAGGTTTTTTTAAATTGTGATTCCTGATTTTAGTTCGAATGACCAGCGATAGATGGTGCTGCGAGCAATAGACATCTAATCGAGGTAGAATCAGAAATCACCCAAAATTGTGTTAAATAATAATCTATTCCTTCGAATAAACTTAATAGTTTTCTACTCAAGATAAATAAAAAGAAGAAAGTCAAAGTGCGCAAACAGAAAAAAAAAACCCAACTATAAATTTCTTTCATCGCCACATCTGTTAAAACCAGTTACCCATTTTTACCCTCTCAACTTTCAAGACTTGAAACAATAGACAATTATAATCTTGTTATTTTCAATTCTCATCTAATAAAAGTGACATATGTTTGTAATCATGTTATTATAAACTTATTATCGAACTTAAAGACAATTTATAAGACAGTTATTAAACATTAAATATAATATATGAACTAATAAACTTTTTAAAATGACTATTTATCAACTAACGTGAAAATACCAATCACCTGTGCGATATGCAATAGCGACGTTGATTATTTCAAAGAACATTTGCAATATAACTTTGAACTTTCCATATTTAATGATGATGATCGAGTGTATTTCAAAAATCCATGCTGTACAGACGCAGGAGTAATGTCTCGTGACAGAATAAGAAAGATGTTTCTTAAATTGTTAACTGTTCAATTAATTGTAATTTAATCAAGAATATATATATATATATATAAGTTTAATATTTAAGATCCAGAACTCCATTTAATTATTTAATTTAAACTAATATTATTTTTAAAAGTTTCTTTCAGCTTCACAAATCTCAAAAGGATATACTTATTAGTGTTGCGCAACCATCATCATATCTGAAGGATATATCTATTGGATAATTCAGTGAATAATTTCTCACAACTCGTTTGATCATAGACAAGTAATATAAAAACTTTTTTTTTAAGTCAATTCCTACTTAGGAATTATCAAGTACGAAATTTATCAAGTACAGGCCAACACAAGATTAATGAACGACAACTGTACCTTCTTTTGAAATTTATCAAATACAGGTCAACCCTCGATTAATGCGGTTAATTGACTTCGCGATATTACTGCCCTAATCGAAACCAACATTTAACGGGGGGGAAAATTACAGTACATCCACAGACAACTTTATTACAAATCCACTTTGTCCGTAGATATCAATACAATAATACCAGTGGACCCCTGAAAGGATTTCGAACTGCAATATCTAATATTTCTTAGATGTAGGATTAAAATTCTAAAGAACAAGTAATATAAAAACTTTTTTTTTTTTTAAGTCAATTCCTACTTAGGTCAAATAGAAATTTTTTTCCAGCGATCTACACGCTTCGCCACTGACGGTATTTATTCCTAAATTTATATCCTGCTCAATATCTTACATAAGAGAAATTTTTGAAATGTATTAAAAATTAAATAAAAAATAAATAGCTAAAATACCAAAAATGAATAGCTCGAAAAGTATTTCTCACAAAATTGTTAGACAAACTGCGTTAGAAAGTTTAAAAAAATTGTATTTTTCTTGATATAAATTTAAAATCTAATGATTATGCCGTTTTTCAAATATTGAATTTCAAAAATGACCAAACTTCACAATAAAGTGCCATAGCGATGTTACAGTTAACGATAATACAGTTTTTTTTTTCAAATATTAATTAATGAATTAAATTTTATTATTTAATTTTAGTTTTATACTTCATTTCTGTTAAAAGTATAGACTCACTCCACATTTATAGTCTCCTTCACCCGCGAGCCGCCTGATCTTCGTCCGTGAACAGCCCCATTATCTTTTTACGTGTGAAGGTGAGACTATAAATGTGGAGTGAGTCTATACTTTTGAACAGAAATGAAATATAAAATTAAAATTAATTAATTAAATTTAATTAATGAATTAATATTTGAAAAAAACTGTATTAACATCCATTGTCATCCAGTAAAAGTTTAAAAAAATTTATTTGAACTTGAGTGGATGAATAGAAAATATTTTATTAACGATTGAAAATTCCAACAAGATATATATAGAGAGAGTGCGAGCTAATAGTAGGGATTTAAAAAAAGGTAAGCGATTTCCTTTTCTCTCTATATTATGATGAACAATACACAGTAGTCAATAGTGATCTTGAGAATTTTAATACTCTGCGAAATAGCGCCATGACCTGACACTTCCAACAAATTGATGCGAAGGAAGAAGGTTAAATATATGGTTAAATATATCTCATTCAACAATACAATTTTGTTCTTAGAGCGATAAATCAACAAATAATGAAATCTTCATTAATTTTTTTACGGACACTATAACGAAGTTCCGCAGAAATTTTCGTTATAAACGTATATATCCCCATGAGAAAATTATTCTTTAATTGTTTTTCAAAATTTTCTTCTGTATGCACTTAAGGAGATCTTGCTTTATGCAACGTAGAACAATATGCAGTATACGAAAATCTTCCCCAAAAAATTATCTAACTAACGGTGTACGTCCCATTGAAATCTATTTAGAAAAACTCATAAGCAGCCGGAAGAAAATTCGCGATTAGATATAGATACAGAAGATATAGGGTAAGATATAATTATTATTATTCTATTAATTATATACAAGGGGTCCTAAAAAGTTACCGACTGCTTTTAAAATTTAATAACTTGCAAATGGTATGACAGATATTTTTAAACACACATTACGGAAGATTAGTTATTTTATATTTTACTAGCTGTTACCCGTGACGTCGTTCACGTAATATTAAAAGAAAAATAAATGCATAAATTACGGAAAACGTTTTAAAAACATACGTATATCTCTTTATAACAAACTCCCTTTTTTCAAATATCTGAACAGGCACAATAGCGGGCGAAGCTCGCTATTATACTCTGTCATCTCGACTAAATGCGATATTAAAAAAAATATATATTTTTTAAAATTAAACATGTTGTACACCTTCAAAATGTTGAAATAAGTGAGTACTTCCATACTCGGAATTTTATCATGATTCAATACGATCTTCAAACTCATAAATTTACTATTCTCTATTACTCATATGGATACTCGCTTTGTATTGGTCTCAAACATTTGAGAAATCTGTTAAACTTCCAATAGGACGTCAGATTAATTTTCTTTTTAATTCTCTAATGACGTCATATTAATCTGCTTTCTGTACATACACATACTCATACTCCTTGTATTATTGAGAAATCTTTGAAAGTTTCCGTTTTATTACCAATATGACGTCCTATTCATCTTTTTTCTTCAATGGGTGAAACTTTTTATTTCATTTTCCCTTTTCACGTGGAAATCTTTCAATAGAAAATTAATTATGGTAGAAAGATTTTTAGTGCTGGTTTTTATTGGTTGGCAACTGCCATAAAGAAAAATGTTTAAATTAAATAGGAAAAGGCTGTTAGAATTTTGTTGTTTTATCTCTCTGTATTAAAATAATATGATTTTTTCAAATTTTAATATTTTGAGCTTCATAGTAAGTATTTAGTTATAAGTACACAATTTTCATGCCTGTAAGTTATATAGTTTCTGAGAACGGTTCTGTGATGGAGTGGGAGTAATAGGGTTTCGTGAGATGAACTAAACCCTAAAAAATCTTGCAGGTGTGTTATGTAAGACGTTAGGAGTTTTTTAAATTGTGATCCCTGATTTTAGTTCACTTTACCAGAGATAGATGGCGCTGCGAGCAATAGACGTCCAGTCGAGACAGAAGCAGAAAATCATCCACTCCCCATATTTAACCTCCTTTCTTAGCATCCATGCTGGGGGATTTCAGCTTTGGCCTCGATTGGATATCTATTGCTCGCAGCGCCTATTGGTTTTAACGCCATCTATCGACGTTGTTTGAAACTAAAACCGGGAATCGCTGTAAAAAAAACTCCTCACATTACTGTCCTGGAAGAATTTTTTTTTTAAATATCTGTCACCGTTTGCAAGTAGTTATTGAATTTTAAAATCGGTCTGTCTTCTTTCTTAAGATAGAGTAACAGAAAAGAATAAAGAAAGCATTATTCAAACTATCCTTTTAGGATTTCTAAATTGATTTCAAAAAGCATAATCATAATTTAATTAATATAAAACTATTAATGGATTAATTCATATTTTTAATATACACTGATTGGCCAAAAAAATAGAGAAACCTTTTACCCCCTTCAGTCATTCATAGAACATATACAGGGCAGCACAAAATATATCTAGTACATTGATGGAAATTACAGAAAGGGAATTTTAAACTATACTATGCGTTTCCTAACTCAAATAATTTTTAGCATTCTGAGTAGTAATATATAGAAATATATAGATCGTATACAGATTTGCACAAAAGAATGCGAATACTTTTCCGATTATAGATGACCCATTCCTGAAATTAGGTTATCAGATGTGTTACATCTGCTGGACAGGGTTAGTTGAGCATAAGCCGAAAGGCAGGCGTCCCTGTCCGGTTTGACCTTGACCGTGTTTATTAAGACATCATCTTACACTTTATGAAACGGTAGATGTTTGTAAAAGTACTCAGACTGTGTTGGAAATTGTATCATAATCTATGCTATCTGTAATCTATAAGGACCCAATCTGCCAGAATATTCATATCCTGTTCTTCTAAGAAATAAAATTATTTTATAAAAGTTACAATCTTCTTTAAGTACTTTCAAAAAATGATTTTTCCAGGTCAATATCTAAAACTAACATATTTATGGACATTTCTTACACTGTTAAAAAAAAAATAAAATGCGTACCACAACTTAAAACGCACTTCCAGCAATTACTGTTCATAGAGAATAATGTAAATCTTTTATGTGCCCCTGTAAATGAATGCTACGCACATCGTGTTCTATAGTAAACCTCTTGTAGTGCACCTCAGTGATGTATATCAAGTTGAACATGTTTGAAATAGTGTAACATCATTAAAATACACCGCAAACGACTTTACCGCATACACCGTAATCGCTGAGAAAAATGACACTTTCAAATCTCAGTAAATCGATGTTTTCATTTTGTTATGAAACTTTTTGTTTCAAATAGGACGAACCAATCCTTTCAATTCTGAAATACCAGAAATTGAAACATGGACGTACTCAAAACTGAGTACATTGGAGATCAGTTCATATTCATTTTTGAAACATGGACATACTCAAAAATGATTGGAATCGGTTCATACTCATTTTTGAAACATGGAAATACTCAAAACTGAGCACGTAGAGGTCCGTTCATACTCATTTTTGGAACATGAGCATACGCAAAAACGATTAGAATCGGTTCAAACTCATTTTTAAAACATGGACAAAATCAAAAATGATTAGAATCGGTTCAAACTCATTTTTGAAACATGGACATACTCAAAAATGATTAGAATCGGTTCAAACTCATTTTTGAAGCATGGGCATACTCAAAAATGATTAGAATCGGTTCAAACTCATTTTTGAAACATGGACATACTCAAAACTGAGCACGTAGGGGTCCGTTCATACTCATTTTTGAAACATGGACCTACTCAAAAATGATTATCGGTTCAAACTCATTTTTGAAACATTGACATATTTAAAATGATTATAATCTGTTCAAACTCATTTTTGAAACATTTACATACTCAAAACTGAGCACATAAAGGTCCGTTCATACTCATTTTTTGAAACATGGTCTCTTTGCGCGAGTTACAGCACGCGCGGACAGACGGCAGACAGACAGACAAATCGAATTCATAAACACTTTTCAACTTGGTTGGAAAGGGTTAAAAAGTTAAAATTTATATTAGAATAGTGTACCATTATTAAAATACACCGCAGACGATTTTTCACCCTAGACCATAAATGTAACGGAATTGTTTTGGATTGTCCTTGTATATAAGAACTATAAAAGCTACACACTTTATTTTGAATAGAGAATATGCAGTAGTAAACGAGTTAAAACACAGACAGATGGACAGACAAATGGAAGGGTGTAATAACAAGGATTCTGTTACCTTCTGGCGAAGCCGTCGTCGCTCCGTTGTCGCTGGTCTTGGGTAAGTTGTTGCCGCTTCTCGTCATCGTCGTCCTTGGAGCCGGACTTGGAGGCACTGTCTGTAAAAGAAAGCGTAAATATATTCTAGACTTCCACAGATTGCACGTACACATAGTGGTATTTTTTTTTGTTTGTTTGTTAAACGGGGGGCTTGGCGAGATAGCGTCGGAAAGAAAGAGAAAATAATTTTAAAAAATTATAATTTAACAAATTACAACAACCATTGGAAAATGCAGAGGGATAGCGGGGCAGTGTTCGGTTTCTGCCATAACCGTTACCTCGTACTATAAGACATTTAAAAATTGTATTAATTTAACCCCTCCTAAAATCAGCCCCTCTTATAGCATACCTATTCGCGCCACCCTACTATAGCATAGCTTCCCCACGCTAGCTAGTCCAGCCACGTACTATAGTATGATCACCGCCGCCACCGTCTGCTAATGACGCAGAAGTCCCATTCCTTATCTACTGACTTCCCGTTTGGTAACCGAAGGTAGAATAAACCGAAATATCCAAATAGGATGCCAACTTTGTGTGTTAGCATTGAAATTTTTAAAGTTTGGTACAATTTCTATTGGTAGACCATCCCCTAAGCAAAATTTAAGTATTGCTTTAACTCTTGTTTAGATGGTATTTCCATGTTATACGGGGGGCTTGGCGAGATAAAGAAAATGGTGTTGGATAAAACGAGAAAAATTTAATTTCTTTTTTCTGCCTCTAAAATATTCACTGCTTTATACTAGAGTCCTGCACGGGTCGGGTTGTACCCGACCCGAGCCCGAAAAAAAAATTCCTCGACCCGCAACCCGAAATGAAAGGCCAATAAATCATGTTCTAATGCTATTATGAAAATTATGTACAATTATATATCTAATACCAATTTTAAATTTATTATAGATAAATAGACAAATCTATATTCTTTAACATTCAAATATAGTAAAACCTCTGAATAGCGAACACCTCGAGATCGTTAAATAGAGTCCTGCAGCGGGTCGGGTTGTTTCTTTTAGGTAGATTTCGTAAGAAATACTACCTATTACATTCTCCCCCTATATTGGAATTTTTGCAGATCTACACCGATCATGACTCCCAGAACCCAAAACCACTCCCAGTTCAAAACTTTATCTATCTATCTACGTCACTTTTTTATGGACACGATAACTCCCATAATTCTGCACAAATCTCTTCCAAACGGATACATAAAATCAAGGGGCGTACAATCTCGGTCAAGTACGTTAACGGGCAAAATCAAACGGGGGGGGGGGGAAATGGGGGAAGGGTTTGTGAAAACAGAAAAAAACCCATAATTTCTTAATTATGATAACGTATTGAAACTGTTTAAAGTTATTATTACTTCTAGGAGGAGGGCCGAAAACTTATGTATCACAGATTTTTGATATCATTAAATATGACCCCAAGGGGGAAAAAAGAAGGGGGGATTAGAAGAAAAAAATTCATAACTTCGTCCAATCAAAAGATATCCAATCGCTTAAATTTATTATAAAGCTTCTTAATATTATCTACCACTTTTATATTGACACGTTTTTTATAGAACCAACCCTTATAGCAAAATATATATATATAATAAAATCCTTGCCTTCTCCGCCTGCAAACAAGTTAGATTTCGAAGTGGGCGGTCCCAACTGCCTCATCATGGCAAAAAGGTCATCTCTTCTGCATTTCCCAACAAACAGGCGCCCCACGGTCTGCGTCTTCGAAATCTACCAGTGCCTGTAGGCCGAACCGTCCGGGATTTTTTTTTTCGGGTCGGGATGACTAATTTTCTTTCTGCTTGTCGGGTTCACGCTAGAAAAATTCTTTCAGGTCATGTTTATATTTTTTGCATGTCGGATTTTTGGGATTTTCACAAAAAGTTTGAAAAGAACTAAATACGTATTTTAATATGAATAAGCATATATTTAATTGACTGCAGGACAAAAAATAAAATGTATATAAGAAAAATAATCATAGATTATACTTTCTTTACGGTGCAGTTAAAAACCATTTTACTTACCCATCATACATAGTATAGGGTAAGTTTTTTTTTTTTTTTTTTTTTTTTGACGAATTGACAAGTTTCAGACACTGGAGATTCCGAAAAACATATTTTTAGAAAAAAAAAATGTCGTCTGTGTGTCTGTAAACGCTATAAGGTAACGCTCTATCTCCCGAACCAATTGAGATAGAGACTTGAAATTGGATATGTACTTAGTATGTACTAATGGGAAGAAGCTTATCGAAATTCCGTAACCTCGATTATCCGGAACTATTTTTTTCGGAATCTCGAAAGAGTCGTTCTGATAAAGGGTCTATAAAAATTTTCGAAATGTTTTATTTTAAGGAGAGAATATAAAAGACAATAAAAAAACATACATTTTGCATAAAGCATGAAGTCGATTGGATCATAAGTTGCGGAGATATGGGTCATCCTATTTCCAACACGCTTCGATTTTTCATGACCCCCATTTCAGTCCAATTTTAATTCATAGATATATTTCAATTTTAAATGAGACGCTTCATCCGACGCAATAAACCGTTAGTTAATAGGATTATTAGTTTTGGAGTTATAAGCATGTTTCTTTTACGCAATTTAGTAATAGAGCCTTTAAAGTTTAGGACGTCGTCAAGCCTCGATTTTATACGAATGACAATGCATTTTATAAGTAGTTTACATATGTTTTATTTTCATCTATACTAATATTATAAAGGAGTAAAGATTGTTTGTTTGTTTGTTTGTTTGTAGGGGGTAATCTCTGGAACTACCGAACCGATTTCAAAAGTGATGGTGGCAAATGGATGGTGACAACCCCTGATCCACCATAGGCTATATTTTATGTCGATGCCACTACCCCAGAGGGGTGCAGGAGCGAAAAACGTTCTAAAATGGCGATCTTTTCTGTACTGAAGCAGCTAGAAATTTGAAATTTGGCGTTGTAGTTAGTTATAAGATGTAAATGCTCTCTAAGAACAAAATAAAAAAAATTCGAAATTTAAAAGGGTGAAATGAGCGAAAAGCGTTCTAAAAACATTGTAAATTACAATTTCTATGGAATCTCTAGAACTACCGAACCGATTTGAAATTTGGCGTTTTAGTAACTTATAAGATGTAAATGCTCTCTAAGAACAAAAAAAAAAAAAAATTCGAAATTTAAAAGGTTGAAATGAGCGAAAAGCGTTCTAAAAACTTTCTAAATTACATTTTCTATGGAATCTCCATAACAACCGAACCGATTCGAAATTTGGCGTTATAGTTAGTTATAAGACGTAAATGCTCTCTAAGAACAAAATAAAAAAAAATCGAAATTTAATAGGGTGAAATGAGCGAAAAGCGTTCTAAAAACATTCTAACTTACATTTTCTATGGAATCTGTAGAACTACCGAACCGATTTGAAATTTGGCGTTGTAGTTACTTATAAGATGTAAATGCTCTCTAAGAACAAAAAAAAAAAAAAAAAAAAAAAAAAAAAAAACGAAATTTAAAAGGGTGAAATGAGCGAAAAGCGTTCTAAAAACATTCTAAATTACAATTTCTTTGGAATCTCTAGAACTATACCGAACCGATTTCAAAAGTGATGGTGGCAAATTGGTGGTGACAATCCCTGCTCCAACAGCCTCTTTAATTAAAAACTATGCGTTGCTGACGACTGGGTTTTTCGCTAATTGTTGTCACAGATTAATCTCGGAAAATGAAACATTTGAAGTTACTGAAAAGAAATAGTAGCTCGAAAAGTATTTGTCTGAAAATTGTTAGGCAAACTGCGTTTGAAAGGTAAAAAAATGTATTTTTCTTGATATAAATTTCAAATCTAATGATTATGCCATTTTTCAAGTATTGAATTTGAAAAATTACCAAATTTCACAATGGAGTACCCTAGCGAAACCTTCATGCGTAAAAAGACAATGATAAGGGCGACGTGTCCTGGCGTGTATATATTGGCTATAGCACGAGTCACAAATTATAGTAGCCTTATTATTCTGTTAAAATATAAAAGTGAATTATGAAATGTTAATATTTTGTTGGATTAAAAGTTCGTTATAAGAAATTGACCAGCGTAGCGGGCGTAGCTTGCTAGTATTTAATATTATGCACATCCATGATGGGTCACTATTATGGTGGCCCCCAACAACTAGTTTTCTTTTCTCAGGATCTGAAAAATATGACCAACATTTCGTTTATGATACATACAAAAACACACGTATTGTATTTGTAATAGTTTATGCACGCATACACAAGCACATGCTATACATATGCGTAGATTTGGAGGTGCTCACTATTCCAAGGTATAAGCCTACAAATATATAAAGTGTCGGGAATTTAAAAAGTGTTCGCTAAACATATGTATCCGCTTTTCGCGAAAGTAAATTATGGAGACCTTATTGGATACTTATTACGTACTATCCGTGCTAGTTTTAAGCCAACTGCGCCAGGCATGGAGCCAATATTACTAATTACAGTAACCCTTATATATATATATTTTTTTTTTTTTTTTGCTACATGATACATGCCTGGGAATAATTTATAATATTATTCTTTCTTATTTACTATGCTATTTACCATTTATTAATTTTACTAAAATAATGTTATTTACCATTTTTAACAGTGTTATAAATTTAATAAACATATGTTACATTTTATTTATTTTACATTAATTACCATTTTTGACAATGTTATTGGATAATGTTAAATGACTGCGTTTGAAAACATGATTGGCAACGATAAACAAGATTGGTACTTGGCAACCATTTTTGGCGATCAATCTCCTGGCACGGATAATACGTAAGTACCTCTTATTGCGTATGTATTTTAACTTGCAAAAATATTGTGCACATTCTTTTGAAAAAGCGGGTCCGACAAGAAAGAATCAACACCCAACCTAAAACCGACCCGAACCCGAACCGCGGATCGGGTCGGGTGCGGGTAAAAGCGGGTAACCCGACCCGATGCAGGACTCTACTTCATATATACACGAGCAATCATATACATTGTGTCCAAAAAGTCTAGAAACGGTCCAATAACTCGAGAAATATACATCGGATTGAAAAACGGAAAAATACGTGTTTAATACTTTAGAAAAATGGTAACTTTTGATATCCATAAATAGATTTTTCAAAACTGTTGAACATGCATTTTTCTGTTTTTCAATTCGATGTCTATTTCTCGAGTTATTGGACCGTTTCCAGACATTGCAATGGTAACGATTCGCAAAGCGTTGCACTCGATGACAGCGCCATCTACAATGTTTTGAAGAAAATGTTCAATACAAAAGTCACGCATTTTTTCCCGTAGAATCCGAATCTGCAGTAAAAAAGGCGGGATCATCCTTTAAGCTTTCAAAGTTGCCCCCCTTTCCCCACAGGGGGCGAAGTTGGGGAGCAACTTTCATATCCCTAAGTAGAATTTTTAAAAATATTGAACATGCATTTTGCCGTTTTTCAATCCGATGTCTGTTTCTCGAGTTATTGGACCGTTTCCAGATTTTTCGGACACCCTGTATATTATTTATGTTGTCAGTATTCCTTTTTGTATGCATTTACACAACGAACAATCATGAATGAGGAATCATTCGAAAGGTTTTTGAACCGGCTTCTGACATTGTACGCTAAAAATTCCTTAAAACACGTTTTTTATAAAATAAAAATTACAGTTAATTAAAAATTAAATCGGCATTGTTTTCATAAATGAAATAAAAAGTTTTTCTCAAAACAATGATGCCACAAAAATGATACTACATTATATCATGCTGAAGAATGATTATAAAAAAAAAAAAAAAAAGTCCACAAAAGATAAAGTATGACGCCTCCTAACGGGTTTATTTTATATCTATGGTTAAGTAGCAAAATTGAAACGTTTAGAAGAAAAAATACACCATCGATTGACAGAAGCAGTGGTATTTCACGTGTAGAATAAAATGTCTGCTTTGTGTTATATTAGTTTAAATGCATTCAATTTGTTTTTCTTTGTTTCATGTGTTTCAAAAAGCGGATGACGTCACCTTTTAATGCAAATAAAATACTACGAGAAGGCTCAGCCCCCTAGTGGCTAACCCCGCTGAATTACGAAGCATTTCACATTGATATTGCTACGCGGTCCCAGTTCGCTTCGCCCTCTCGCCCCTTTTACTTACCCATCACACGTAGTATAGGGTAAGTCTTGTAATCGTTTTAAAAATCGATTTTTTTTTTTTTTTTTTTTTTTTTGACGGATTGATACGTTTCAGACACTGGGGATTCCCAAAAACATATTTTTAGAAAAAAAAAATTGCCGTCCGTCTGTGTATCTGTAAACGCGCTATCTCCTGAACCAATTGAGATAGACACTCGAAATTGGGTATGTACTTAGTATGTAATAATGGGAAGAAGCTTATTGTACAGGGTCATTCATAATTCCCTCCGGGGTTTCGAAACGTTATAGTAAAAAAACGAAGACGAATATGAAAAAAAGAAACATATGAAATTATTCCGAAACTATTCAAGTTTTACTTACATACATTACAGGTGTTCTATGTGTGAACCCTTGGTCACACGGCATACATCCATGCGATAGTCCAGTTCCTGCCATACTCCGTTTCTTTAAATCTGAATCAGTGGTGTCAGTTCAACGGGCCTTTCGTAATAAATATCGAAAACAGGGACCAACTGACAAAACAATTCATGTGTGGTACCGGAAATTTAAAGAAACGGAGTATGGCAGGAACTGGACTATCGCATGGATGTATGCCGTGTGACCAAGGGTTCACACATAGAACACCTGTAACGTATGTAAGTAAAACTTGAATAGTTTCGGAATAATTTCATATGTTTCTTTTTTTCATATTCGTCTTCGTTTTTTTACTATAACGTTTCGAAACCCCGGAGGGAATTATGAATGACCCTGTATTTCAGTCACCTCGAGGATCCGGAACTATTTTTTTTCGGACTCTCGAAAGAGTCGTTCTGATAAAAGGTACATAAAAATTTTCGAAATTGTTTACTTTAAGGTGTGACTAAAAAAGACCATAAAAAAACATAAATTTTGCATAAAGAAAGAAGTGGATCGGATCATGAGTGGCCGAGATATTGGTAATCCCATTTTCCACACGCTTCGATTTTTCATGACCCTGTATTTCAATCCAATTTCAATTCAAAGATCTATTTTAATTGAAAATGAGACGCTTCATCCGACGCAATAAACCGTTAGTTAATAGGATTATAATTTTTGGAGTTATAAGGATGTTTCTTTTAAGCCATTCAGTAATAGAGCCTTTAAAGTTTAGGACGTCATCCAGCCACAATTTTATTCGAATGGCAATGCATTTTATAAATAGTTTACACATGTTTTATTTTCATATTTTATATTACGCCTATCCATGATGGGTCAGCATTATAGTGGCCCCCAACGACTAGTTTATTTTTGCAGCAATTCTAGCCGCAATAAGTACTACCATAAATCCACCATAAACCACTATAAAATTGACAATTTTTTTAATGTAAAAATATAATTGAAAACTTCGTTGAAAACACACTTAAAAATGCATTTAGCTGGTGCTATCAATGGGCATAAATCATTTAAATACTTTGAAAAAAAGATCTTGAAAACACAATTAGCTTAAAACTCATTGCGCCTCTAATATTGCACTGCACGGCTTAAATTCATTAAAAAAAAACACTACGTGATAGGAAGATAGTTTATATATATCATCAATCATTGTTTAAATTTCGTAAAACTGTTCTAATTAATTATAGATATTTGCAAAATAAATTATTTTTTTACTTCATCAAGACAGCAATAGATGGCAGCAGGTGCAATCTAGACATTTGATATTTTTATTCTGTCCGATTTTCGGAGATAATAATAAATTATTCATAAAACAAAAGACATAAATAAATTTCTAAATAAGAGTTGAGAATTCATTTGAAACTAACGATATTACTCATAATTAAAATGAGGAATCATCTCAGACGCTTTGGATTACGTTCATATTATTTTATTTTTAATAATTGCTAGTTTGAGTTTCACCTGCTCTTACACTGACCGCCATATTGGAGATTCTGGAACCTACGGTTGTTGCCAAACGATAATTTAGAAATTCAACCCTTTTTCCGTGCCACGTAAGAGAAATATATATATATAGATTGTTAATTTTTTTTTTCTCACGCTTGCCTTTTGCTATCTTCAATCAATTTTTACTGTCACTTTGATGGAATCAATGAGACGCTATTCTGGCTTGGTTCATGTTCTTTGCGGATATTTTTATTCTTAATTTTTCTTTAGAACTTTAAACCTGTATCTAAAAAATATTTGATATTGCTAAAAATTAATAGAAAGCAGTGCGAAATCCTCTCAAAAATCTACTGGTTTTTCAATATTTATATAATATCTATACTAAAAAATCCCTGACGAGTTGGCCTACAGGCACAGGTAGATTTGGAAGACGCAGACCGTGGGGCACCTGTTTCGGAATTGCGGAAGAAATTACCTTTTTACTATGATGCGGCAGTTGGAACCGCCCACTTCGAAATCTAACTTGTTTGCAGGCGGAGCCGGTAGAATTTGTTATTTTATTATTATTTATTATTATTATTATTATTATTTTGCTATAAGGGTTGGTCGTATAAAAAACATGTCAATATAAAAGTTGTAGATAATATTAAGAGGATTTATAATAAATTTAAGCGAAGTTAAGAATTTTTTTCTTCTAACCCCCCCCTCCCCTCCCCCCCCCCCTTGGGGCCATTTTTAATGATATCAAAAATCTGTCCTACATAAATTTTCGGCCCTTTTCCTAGAAGTAATAAAAACTTTAAACGGATTCGATACGTATATCATAATTAAGACGTTATGGGTTTTTTTCTGTTTTCATAAAAAGCCCCCCTGGCTCGATTTTGCCCATTAACGAACTGGACCGAGATTTTCTTCCCCTTGATTTTATGTATCAGTTTGGAAGCGATTTATGCAGAATTATTGTAGTTACCGTGTCTATGAAAAAGTGACATATATAGATATAAAGTTTTGAACTGGGGGTGGTTTTCGGTTCTGGGAGTCATGATCGGCGCGGATCTGCAAAATTTTTAAAAAAATTCCAAATTAGGGGAGAATGTAATAGGTAGTATTTCTTACGAAATGTACCTAAAAAATAATGTGGACACATTAATTTGCGATTTATATATTATTAAAACAGGTGCAACTTTTATATAAAAGTTTTAAAACATTAAAAATATCAAGATGTAAAAAAACACAAATGTCAAACATGTCAAAAATATCCGGAGCGGTTTCAGCTAAGCACTAACCATCATCAGGGGAGAAAAGTACAAAAAAACATGCGGAAGCATAGATTATTAAACACATACAAAATACTGAACAAAAAATCATAGTTGACTAAGTAAACAAGGTCAAAGTCAAACGGGGCGGGGAAGCCTACCTTTCGGCTTAAACTCAACTAGCCCCGCCCAGCAGGTTTGTTTATCTAATTATACTGAACGTTATTAAATTATACTTTGTGATATTGAACAATAATTATACTATGTAATGCAGAAATACTAATTTTGAAAATACAATCTACCAATCCTATACTCAGCAATACTAAGCACTAACCATCATCAGGGGAGAAAAGAACAAAAAACCATGCGACAAGCAAAGATTATGAAACGCATACAAAATACTGTAACAAAAAATCATAGTTGACTAAGTAAACAAGGTCAAGGTAACACCGGGGCGGGGAAGCCTCCCTTTCGGCTTAAACTCAACTAGCCCCGCTGAGCAGGCTTGTTTACCTTATTATACTGAGTATTACTAAATCATACTTTGTGATATTATTATATTACGATTTACCAATTCTACTCAGCAATACTAAATACTACTTAGAAAACGCATAACAATTAAAACTCAATTTCAGCAATTACTACCAACTAGGGTATCGAACCCGGGATTCCCGGGATGGAGAATACATGTGAAAACCATTTATTTATTACTTACCCATCATACATAGTATAGCGTAAGTCTTGTAATCGTTTTGAAAATCGAAAAACAATTTTTTTTGACGGATTTACACGTTTCAGACACTGGAGATTCCGAAATACATATTTTTAGAAGAAAAAAATTTGCCGTCCGTCTGTGTGTCGGTATGTCTGTGTGTCTGTGTATCTGTAAACGCTCTATCTCCCGAACAAATTGAGATAGAGACTTCAAATTGGGTATGTACTTAGTATGTCATCATGGGAAGAAGCCTATTGAATTTCAATCACCTCGATGATCCAGTACGATTCTTTTCGGCCTCTCGAAAGAGTCGTTCTGATAAAAAGTCTATAAAATTTTTCGAAATTGTTTATTTTAAGGAGTGAGTATAAAAGACACTAAAAAAACATACATTTTTGCATCAAGCATGAAGTCGATCGGATCATGAGTGGCCGAGATATTTGGAATCCTATTTTCCACACGCTTCGATTTTTCGTGACCCTGTATTTCATCCAAATTTTAATTCAAAGCTATGTTTCAATTGGAAATGAGACGCTTCATCCGATGCAATAAACCGCTAGTTAATAGGATTATTGTTTTTGGAGTTATAAGGATTTTTCTTTTAAGCCATTCAGTCATCGAGCATTTAAAGTTTATGAAGTCATCCAGCCACGATTTTATTCGAATTGCAATGCATTTTATAAATAGTTTACGCATTTTTTATTTTAATACTTTACATGATGCATATCCATGATGGGTAAGTATTACGGTGGCCCCCAACGACTAGTTTAATTTTGAAAACTCTAATAGATTTTCTATATTTAATAATTTTTTTAGGTTGTCCCCTAAACGACACCAATTAGCATTTTTATATGAAATATGTCAATTATATATTCAAATAAAATTTTGAAATTTATTAAAAGCGGTCATTTCGGATTGGCCTCGTGCCAGGAGTTAATAGCCGAAGAACTCGCAAAAAATTTCGTTATCTACAGCAGTTTTTAGCACTTTCCAACCTAGTTGAAAAGTGCTTATGACTTCGGTTTGTCTGGCCGTCTGTCCGTGCTCTAACTCCCGTAAATAGGCTCGGATTGCCCTGCAATTTTTATATGTTATTGCCGTTATCCATAGCACGTTCCCTATTTCAACGGAAGTGTGTAGAACTTATAGTTTTTTTTTACAGGGACACTCAAAAGAATTCCGTTAAATGACGGTCTATGGGGAAAAATCATTTGCGGTTTATTTTAAGGATGTTACACAATTGCAAACACATTGTAATGGATATAGATCACTAAGGTGTATTACAAGAAGCTTAATAGGGAATAGGGTGTGCATAGCACTTATAGTTACTTTACAGGGACAATCAAAATAATTCCGTTACATGACGTCTATGGAGAAAAATCGTCTGCGGGTTTTTTTAAATAATGTTTCATCTATTTTAAACGCATTGAAATTTATATAAGGTGCATTACAAGAGGCTTACTACAGAATATTGTGTGTATAGCAGTCATCGGTCATTTACAGGGACACACAAAAGTGTTCTCTACTGTCTGTTAACCATAATTCCTGGACGTGCGTTTTAAGTTACTGAACGCGATTTTAAATTGAACTCACTTTTTGTCTATTACTGGGTGTGTATAAATTCTGTAGATCCTATACAGGGAAGCACAAAAGTTCGCGAACACATTTCCGTTTATGGACAGAAACTTCAGAAGGAGAATTTTAAACTGTGCTACGCGTTTCTTAACTGAACTAAAATTGAGCATTCTATGTAGTATATATACAAATCTATAGATCCTAGGGCTGAATAAAAGTATTCGGATATTTTTCCGAATATTGTATACGTTGGAAATTCCTGAAATTATGTTTTTAAATATGTTATGCGTTTTCCAAATTGTTTACATAGATGTTATATTTCAGCTTATTAAACGGTATGATTTGTAAATTTATTTTGGAAGCGTTGGAAAGTGTTACACAATCTATGCTTGACGCATGATTTTTCGTTTTTGTTTTTTTAAATCATGCTTGAAATTTAATTTAAATGGTATAATAAATAAGTAAATACAGTTTTTTTTAATTGCATATGAAAATACATTTTTTCCCCTTTATGACAGTGTAAAAATTAAAAATATGCGATGTTTAGAATTTTAAAAAATTGCTTTATTCTTGAAGGCCAAACTGCCAATAAAGAACATTACCTGGAGATCCTTATACGACTAAGAGATGCAATCAGACAAAAACGACCCAAAAATGGGCAACAAACGATTGGTTTGTTTGACACGACAATGCTCCACCACATCGTGCTCTGATTGTGAAAAGTTATCTTGCCAGACACAGTCTTACCACTCTAGAACACCCTCCTTATTCTCCAGACCTAGTACCAGTGGATTTTTATCTGTTTGCACGGCTAAAAATGAAATTGAAGGGACACTGTTTTATGCATTCAGATGAGGTGATCTAAAATGTGACAAAGCTACTGAAGGGCGTCTCAAACAAGTGGGTAGGTGTGATCAAAGATCGCTCAAAGGATTTCGTTTAATATTTCTTTCAAAACACTTTATCCTTTCTTTAATAAATACAAATAAATTTCATTTAGCAACAACAACAACAAACCGCTTTTATATTCTGTTATAATAATCATGCAGACTACATGCGATATTTAAAAAAAATAATTTCAAAATTAAACATGTTGTACACCTTTAAAATGTTTAAATAGGCGAATATTTCCATAATCGGATTTTTACCATGATTCAATAGGTTTCTCAAACTCATCTATTTACTATTCTCTATTACTCATATTGCTACACGCTTTGTATTATTCGGTTTGTAACATTTGAAAAATCCGTTAAACTTCCGATAGGACGTCAGATTTTCTTTTTAATTCTCTCATGACGTGATATTAATTTGCTTTGTGTACCTACACATACTCATACTCCTTGTATTATTGAGAAATCTTTGAAAATTTCGTTTTATTACCACTATGACGTCAATCATTTTTATTTCATATTAATATTTTTTTCAATGGGTGAAACTTTTTATTTCATTTTCATATTTCACGTTGAAATCGTCTGATAGAAAATTAATTATTGTAGAAAAATTTCATCGTGGATTTTTAATTTTCGGCATCTGTTATAACGAAAAATGTTTAAATTGAATAGGAAAAGGCTGTTAGAGTTTTGGTTTTTTATCTCTATTTATTAAAATAATACGAATTTTTCAATTTTTAATATTTTGAGCTCTTCCTAGCTGGCATTCAGCTATATACATAAAGTTTCAACTCTGTAAGTTACATAGTTTCTGAGAATAGCTCTGTGACAGACAGATCTGCCACAGATATGAAATATAATAACAAAATTACCAGAAACCTTTGTAAACCTGTGACTTCTTTCTGTGGGGACACTTGAAAGACCAGGTGTACCGCCACAATCCATAGAAACAATTCAACAACTGAAGCAGTACATCTCTTCTGCATATGAAGCGCTCCCGCCTGACACGTTTACAATGGTTTCTGGTAATTTCGTACAGAAACTAGGCCATATTATTGCTGCGCATGGTGGAAAATATCGTGGTTTAGATTTTCCAGACTGCGGCGCCATCTGTTGTTGAAAATTGCAACTAATTTTTGAAAGTTTGTCTGCCTGAAAATTTACTGTTGCACCAAGCAAATTGCAACAAACGGTGTATTTCTATCGCTGCCCGTTTACTTTTTATTGATTTGTCAAATATACCGGTCATTTTTGAAACACCCCGTAGATGGGCTCTTGAGTAAGAATTAATGATCACATATGGGGGAAATCTCTTAACATTTAAGAAGACGGCTGGAATCTATCTTCCAGGGTTCAATGCATGTAATTAGAATAGTTCGTTACATACGTATATATACACACATACTCTCGTAAAAAAACATCTCTTACCACTTGTGTCTCTTGTACTTTGTAGGCCTGCTCAAAGGACTGGCTCATGTCGGAGCTCTTCCAGGGCCCGACCCGGGTCGGGGAAGCAGGTCGCGTCTCCTTGGTCGTGTCGAGACCGAAGATCACGGCTCCCGTTGTGGTGCTGAAAAAGGTACGCATAACATATGTAATAAAACTAACAATGCAGGGTGTTTATAAAATATCCGTATATACCGGGTGGTTATAAAATAAGTATCCCTAATTGGAGCTGTCTGTTGTTTGAAGAAATAACCCGAATGAAACCAAAATATGTACACTCACTATTCGAGACGGGGGAAGAAGAATGGAACAATAAAAAATAATAATTTCAATAATCGCCGACAGATGTCGCTTTTTTGTGTGAAATGTAATGTGCAATACAAGAACAAAGAATTAAGGCACAAAACCGGATGGCATACCTAATTTATTGGAAAATGTCACAGTGACTTGGGTTAAAAATTATCATGGCGGTGTCGATCAAATTCAGGTTATACATGACCATTGTGCTGCAAGACACAATCCAGGCGGTGGACGACGTGCTCAACTGCGGAATGTAACGCAACAGGAGTGATGTTTCGCACATGTTGTGATCTGCGATTTTTAAGTCATTGAGGTTTGCGACACCTGCACGGTACACAATAGATTTTAAGCACCGCAAAGCCAAAAATCACATGGCGTCAGATCAGGGGATCAAGAAGGCCACGTCATACGAAAATACCACTTATCACTCTATCATCTGTAAAACATTGTCGTAAGAACTGTTGTACTGCTCGCCCAATATGGAGCGGGTCTCCATCTTGCATAAAAATTGTTTCAGACAGACGCTGTCTTTGCTGCAGTTGTGGAACTACGAAAGTTTGTAACATGCGCAGGTAACTTTGTGCAGTAACCGAACATATTACAGGGCTTGTTGGCCATAACTCCTCAAAAAAATAAGGACCAAGAATGAAAGTTGCAGTAAAGCCACACCACACAGTGATTTTTGGAGAGTGGAGGGGTATTTCGTGAATGACAGTTCGTGGCTCCGAAGCCCATATTTTTCAGTTCTGCGCATTGACTGTCCCATTCATATGAAAATGGGCTTCATCTCCCCATAAAATCTTCCATTGGAAGGCATCATCCACCTCCATTCGTGCTAAAAACGTTAAAGCAAAATCCAGTCTCTGCTGCACGTCACCTGGTAACAATTGTTGATGACAACTGATTTTATACGGATAAAATTGGATTACCTTTCTTGGGACTTTTCGAACAGTAGCATATGGAATATCCAAATTTCGGGCAACTCCACGTGCACTAGGACCGGCTTCCAGAGTCCCTGATGACACCACAATCGGAGTGGCAATTTCTTCTTGCGTGCACCTCCCTCTTCCACATTTTACAGTAAACGATCCAGTCTCCTCGAATTTTTTTACCATTCTTTTCACTGCACACAGTGTCAAAGGATCTTTTCCTTTACGCATTCCTTTCACACGCCTTAATTCACGTAAAGCAGCTGCACTGTTTGAGCTGTTAACGTAGAATAGTTTTAAAATTAAAGCGCGATCTGGTAAACTGAGAGCCATGTCGTACAACGTTCATGGCAGAAATGACCGCGTTTTGATTTTACTAATGATTACAAGGCTTTTCCACCGACAGGACCCGTAGCGCCATCTGTTGCCGATTATTGTAACTATTTTTTTATTGTTCCATTCTTCTTCCCCCTTCACAAATAGTATGCGTACCGATTTTGGTTTCATTCGGGTTATTCCTTCAAGCTACAGACAGCTCCAAATAGGGATACTTATTTTATAACCACCCTGTATTTTGAGAACTATGTTCTAATTGCAATGTTTTTGTATATAGTTTGATAGAATGCTGTCAACAGAAGGAAGAACAGACATTATAATACACTGTAAAAGGAACGCATAACATATGTAATAAAACTAACAATGCAGGGTGTTTATAAAATTTCCGTATCTATTTTGAGAATTATGTTCTAATTGCAATGTTTTTGTATATAGTTTGATAGAATGCTATCAACAGAAGGAAGAACAGACATTGTAATACACTGTAAAAAAAATCTATTGATTTTACGGAGTAAAAACGTTAGACAGGATACTAGTAAAAAAACTGTTTATTTTACGGAAATAACCTGCATTTTATACGAACTTTCTGTTATTTTAACTGATTTTGTCCGTAAGTTCGTAATAGATCGAAGTAAAAACAAATTATTTCAGTGAAATGTGCAGTTTTTTTACTGTCTGACAGTTTTTTCTGTAAATTAACAATTTTTTTTTTATTAATTTATGTTTACTTTCTTCCATCTTTACAAGAAGAAAGTATTGGATTCATGAAAATGTTCGATTTCCGGTTTTCGAAAGGATTTATACGTTTAAGAAGGTCATGAACACGATTTGACTGTTTTTAGAAAATGTATTTGTCTGTGACAAAAAATTTGTGGGCGCTCTATCTCAAGAATTAATGCACGGAATTTAAATAAACTTTAGATTCAGTTAGACTTTGATATAAATCGGTGTTGGCTAGTTTTTGGTGTAAATCGCCCAACAGGTGGCGCTGCTAAGCCACGATTTTCACGATAGCTCAATCTCAAGAACTATTGCACTGAATTTCATCAAACTTTAGATTCAGTTAGGCCTTGATATAAAAGATTCATTTTTAGTTGTATGCGAAACCTGTGTGAGATAGCAAAAAGTTTTGGGATTGGCACATCCGACTAGTTAAGTTTTGACTTGATTTTCATGAAATTTGAAGTGACTCTACAAAATTCTGCAACGATTGTGTATATATTAAATTTCAAACCATTCGGTTGAGGAGTTTCTGCGCTGTTATATGCGGACGGACGCACGGACTGACGGACCAGACGACGGTTCTAGGTGCTACGTATTTATATAATTACGAACGCAACTAAAAATTGAATTAATTACATTCTAAATAAATCGGTAATTTAATATTAAACGAATTAAATAATAAAATGATCCCCAGCCAACACTGGGCGAAGATCTAAAAACAGAGGTTTCTTTTGCTGCAACTGATTTCTGGAAATGCTTCTGTAGCGTAATTAATCCATTTTCTCAACACGCAATATAGTTTTTTTTTGCAAATACTATTAATTTTCAAGCAAACAAGTTCAATAGACATGTTATACAGACAAATAAGCATAAGTTAATAACATTAACATTAACATTATTTTGTTACACTTCTATGCATACCTTTAGTTACGACACTGGAAATGCTTGATTGAGAATGGATGTCATTAAAAAAAATCCCTGACGGCTCGGCCTACAGGTACAGGTAGATTTCGAAGACGCAGACCATGGAGCGCCTGTTTGTTGGAAATTGCGGAAGAAATTACCTTTTTGCCCTGATGAGGCAGTTGGGACTGCCTACTTTGAAATCTAACTTGTTTGCAGGCGGAGCCGGCAGGGATTTTTTTTTTTTTTTTTTTTTTTTTTTTTGCTATAAGGTTTGGTCCTATAAAAAACTTGTCAATATAAAAGTTTTAGATACTATTAAGAGGATTTATAATAAATTTAAGCGGATTGGATATCTTGACGAAGTTGGGAATTGTTTTCTTCTAAAGCCCGCCTTTCCTCCCCCTCCCCATTGCAGCCATTTTCAATGATATTAAAAATCTATCTTAAATCAATTTTCGGCCCTTTTCCTACAAGTAATAATAATTTTAAACGGATTCGATACGTATTATTTTTAAGACGTTATGGAGTTTATTCTTTTTTCACAAAAAGCCCCCCCCCCCCCCCCTTGGTTCGATTTTGCCCATGAACGAACTGGACCGCGATTTTATGCTCCTTGATTTTATGTATCAGATTGGAAGAGATTTGTGCAGAATTATGGGAGTTATCGTGTCTATAAAAAGAGACATAGATAGATAGATAAAGTTTTGAACTGGGGTTGGTTTTGGGTTCTGGGAGTCATGATCGCCGTAGATCTGCAAAAAATGATTCAAAAATTCCAACTTAGGGGAGAATGTAATAGGTAGTATTTCTTAAGACATCTACCTAAAAAAACCGCTATTATCCCGGCGTGTGAAAACCAACATTTCTGAAAATAAGTGTCTGCGAAATAAACTTTGTTTTTACACATGCTGATTGAAATATCGGAAATCTGTTTGTTTTCTGAGGTTTCTACAGATAAAGAACACTTTTCTTGAATCGTGGGAAACTCGGAGGGGGTTATTGTATAATTTCGTTCGTAGTTATATTTTATTAGATTAGAATTTTTTCTTTTTTTTTTTTTTTTTTTTTTTTTTTTTTTTTACAGCGTACATTGTTAAAAAGCACAAAAGTTTCTTAGTCTAATAAAATACAAGTCGGATGTGCCAATCCCAAAACTTTCGTCTATCTCACACAGGTTTCGCATACAACTGAAAACGAATCAGAACACATTTATATCAAGGTCTAACTGAATCTAAAGTTTGATAAAATTCCGTACATTAGTTCTTGAGGTAGAGTTATCCATATATTTAAAGCTGTTTGGTAATTCTGTCAAATCTATTCCATCGAAATTCGATCGAATACGCATGCGTCAAAAAATCACCGGCCAATGAGGTGAGGGTCTATGACTGTCTCTACAAACGTGTTTGGGATCGTATCATCTGTTGTTTTTTTCTGTTGTCACGTTGCGTTAAACCTAGGAAGATATTTATCTAGAACTCACTGTGGAGTGTTTAGAAGGTATTTATTTTATTTATTGTAATTTGTATGAATACTTAGATGTCCATTTCGGATTTACTGTTTAAAAATGAATTTAGGCTCATAAGTTGGCGAAATCCCGATGGAAATTTTTTTTTTAGATCTCTATCATTTTGTTTATATAGTACAGAAAATAATTATTCAAACGTGTAGAACACGTAATACAAAATTGGACCACTTATGGTCTGTTTATTATCGGGAATGAATCTTATGGTGTTCCGATTGATAATGAATTCGATTATGTAAATATAATGTCAAAAGACAGTACGCACGGTAGTAATATTTTTATTATTATGTGTTCGAAAAAAGCAGAATCTGAGCATCTGAATATAAGTTATAAAATAAACAGAAATATATTATCTCTATTCGATTTAAAAGTTTTGTCATTACATAAGTGGGCTATTTTATTTGTAAAGAGTATGTATGCATTATATTGTTTGTATGTATACAAATCTTTATAATGTTTTGATTTGCAAACTCTTAATATTTGAATAATGTTTACATTATATTTGTTTGTATGTATACAAACAATATATGTATACAAAGAAGTATATATACAAACAATGTATAATGTATCATGTAACAATATTAATATTTACATTGTATTGTTTGTATGTATACAAATCTTGAATGTTTTAAATGGGCAAATTTGTAATGTTTTTTTCTGTTATTTTTTTTAAATGTCAAAAAAAGATAAATTTTCAAACTTGGTATAAATAACTTAGGTACTTTTCTCTATTATCCCATTGACCACTTTTCATAACAAAACAGAAATATATTATCTCTATTCGATTTAAAAGTTTTGTCATTATATAAGTGGGCTATTTTATTTGTAAAGAGTATGTATGCATTATATTGTTTGTATGTATACAAATCTTTAGAATGTTTTGATTTGCAAACTCTTAATATTTGAATAATGTTTACATTATATTTGTTTGTATGTATACAAACAATATATGTATACAAAGAAGTATATATGCAAACAATGTATATAATGTATCATGTAACAATATTAATATTTACATTGTATTGTTTGTATATATACAAATCTTGAATGTTTTAAATGGGCAAATTTGTAATGTTTTTTTATGTTATTTTTTTTAAATGTCAAAAAAAGATAAATTTTCAAACTTGGTATAAAAAACTTGAGTACTTCTCTATTATCCCATCGACCACTTTTCATAACAAAATACTATCGCCAAACTGTATGATTAAATGCCAAAATTGCAGTCCCATTTACTTGATGTCGAAAACATTATACGTGTTTTTTATGTCATCAAGTGGTTTTTCATTCAACATTTGCGTGTATTTTTCATTCTGTTTATTTGATTTATTAGTTATTTCATTAATTAAAATAACAATTGTATCCTTAAATTCTTATATTTTATTTATTTATTTTGATATTCCAATGACAACGTTCTCCCATTTATTTGGCGATAGTTTTTTTTTTATGAAAAGTGGTCGGTGAGATAATAGAGAAGTACCAAAACTTAATTACGTATATGAGTATATTCTTTGACAGTATTAATCATTACTCGATATTTTAAAACTGCATCATATTTGTAGAATTATATTAATTTAAACAATGCTTCTATTGAAGTGTGAAGAACCATATACCTCTATGAAGAACCATATATTTACATAATTGTCTTCATTAGCAATCGGAACACCATAAGATTCATCCCCGATAATAAACGGACTATAAGTGGTACAATTTTGTATTACGTGTTCTACGATATTTTTACATACATTTAAATAATCATTTTCTGTACTATATAAACAAAATGATAGAGATCTAAAAAGACAATTTCCATCGGGATTGATTTCGCGAACGTTAAAAGAGCCTAAATTCATTTTTAAACAGTAAATCCGAAATGGACACCTAAGTATTCATACAAATTATAATAAATGAAATAAATAAATACCGTCTAAACACTCCACAGTGAGTTCTATATAAATACCTTCCTAGGTTTAACGCAAAGTGCAAGAAAAAAACAACAGGAGATGATCCCAAACACGTTTCTAGAGACCGTAATAGACCTTCACCTCATTGGCCGGTCCTACCGGAAGATTTTTTTTATGCATGCGTATTGGGTCGAATATTGTTGAAACATTTGACAAAATAAGCAAACTGTTTCCACCTAGGTATTTATACACAATACAACAAATAAAATAAATGCCTTCAAAACCCTTTTGATCATCACATCAGCGTGCAAGACAATTTTTTTACCGGAAACCGTTTGATGAATTTCATTATTTTTCCGTTATCGATTGACAAATTTTACGATTTTACCGCTAACGATTGCTGAATTTCACAATTTATCGACTATTGATTAACGAATTTCATGATTTTTTCCATGAACATTTGTCGAATTGCACAAAAAAAATTAAGAATATCGTCAAATTGTCTTGGGTAAAAAAATTTTGAATATTGTCAAATGCCATCGAGAAAAAAGTCTCTTTGTCAAATGATTTTGAAGAAAAAATCGGGAAATTGACAAAATGGTTTCGGAAAAAACTTCACCAAATGGTTTCAAAATTCTTTGAGTGACAGCGGGAAAAAAAATTTCATTTTACATTCAATCATCGCAATTGGCGAGTGTGACTAAGTTTAGCCAGTGGTGGCAATAACATCAATCACCAATTTCCAGTATTACTCGCCGATTGGTGAATGTTAATTTTGTCTTATATCACAAACTGTATTTACATATACTACTAGATATAATGATTATGAACCATGATTTTTCTGTTATTGGGCGAGATTCATGTTTTTTCAGCAATTCTTTGACGAAATTAGTGTTTTTTCAGCGATCCTTTGAAGAATTTCGCATTTTTCTCACGATCCTTAACGAAATTCGCATTTTCCAGCAATTCTTTGATAAAATACATTTTATTCCGCAATTTTTAGACGAAATTTAGTAAAAAAGCGTGATCTTTTGGTGAAATTTCCTTTTTTGCGATTCTTTGACAAAATTTGCTTATCTTTTGCGATCCTTTTGCATAATTACGTTTTTTCTGTGGTCTTTTAACAAAAGTCATGTTTTCCCATTATCCTTTGATAAAGTAGTGTTTTTTCCTCAATCATTTGACAAAATCTGTTATTTTCCCCCCGCGAAGATTGGTTAGATGTTTTTAGTCTGCAGGTGCCCTACAAAGTCTGTGACGCCCGTTGCTGCATCGAACACATTCTTCCATGGGGCATTGAACGAAGTAAATTCAACCTAAAGAATCATTGTTTCATTCCTGACATTTCTCGAAAGAAACAACGTTCAACTCATTGACTGAATTGTAAAGGGCGAAATGTGTCAATTAGCAGAAAGTGCGCAATTTGTTCGTTCATGGAAAAAATCGTGAAATTCGTTAACCGATAGTCGATAAAATTCGAAATTCGTCAATCGATAGCGGAAGAAGTGCAAAATTCATTAATCTACACAGTGGAAAAATCGCAAAATTCATCAAGTGGTTTCGGGAGAAAATTTTTTCGAATATCGTCGAATTTCTTCGAGAAAAAAATTCACAATCTGCCAATTTCGGGGATGAAATTTACCAAATGGTTTCAAAATTTGTCGCGCGACAGCAGAGAAAAAAAATCTTTTTCCATTCAATCATCGCAATTGGTGAGTGTGACTATTATGTTTGACCAGTGGTGGCAATAAAGTCCATTGCCAAATTTTCAGTATTACTCGCTGTTTGGCAAGTGCTAATTTTGTCCTATACTTCAAAACCCTTTTTATCATCACATCAGTGTGCAGGACAATTTTTTTTACGGGAGACCATTTGATGAATTTCGTGATTTTTCCGTTATCGATTGACCAATTTTACTGCTATCGATTGTTGAATTTTATAATTTATCAACTATTGATTAGCGAATTTCCTGATTTTTTCCATGAACGTTTGACGAATTACGCAAAAAAAAAAATAAGAATATCGTTAAATTGTCTTGGGTAAAAAAAAATTTAATATTGTCAAATGCCTTCGAGAAAAAGGTTGCAAGTTGAAACGGCTGTGACTTCTTTTTCATGTTATGCATCTCCGGTGTCCATCCCCCCCCCCCCAAGTGGGACACTTTTCTAAATTTTGCACATACCCCTCATGTGATATATCGGTGGAAAAGTCTTTGACCACTTATTCATGTTATGCATCTCCGGGGTCCATCCCGCCCCCCCTAAGGGGGGCACTTTTCAAAATTTTGTTGACACCCCTCATGTCATACATTGTTGGAAAGGTCTGTGACTGCTTAATCATATTATGCATCTCCGGTGTCCATCTCCTCACTTTGCCCCCCCCCCCCCAAAGGGTACTTTCTAAATTTTGCACATTACCCTCATGTTATATATCATTGGAAAGGTCTGTGACCACTTAATCATTTTATGCATCTCCAATGTCCATCTCCCCACTTTGCCCCCCCAACCCCCTAAGGGATACTTTTCTAAATTTTGTTGACACCCCTCATGTCATATATCATTGGAAAGGTCTGTGACCACTTAATCATATTATGCATCTCCGATGCCCATCTCCCCACTTTCCCCCCCCCCCCCCAAGGGATACTTTTCTAAATTTTGTTGACACCCCTCATGTCATATATTGTTGGAAAGGTCTGTAACTGCTTAATCATATTATGCATCTCCGATGTCCATCTCCCCACTTTGCCCCCCCCCCCCCAAAGGGTACTTTCTAAATTTTGCCCATTACCCTCATGTTATATATCATTGGAAAGGTCTGTGACCACTTAATCATATTATGCATCTCCGATGTCCATCTCCCCACTTTGCCCCCCTCCCTCCCCCAAAGGGTACTTTCTAAATTTTGCACACAACCCTCATGTTATATATCATTGGAAAGGTCTGTGACCACTTAATCATATTATGCATCTCCAATGTCCATCTCCCCACTTTGCCCCCCCACCCCCCTAAGGGATACTTTTCTAAATTTTGTTGACACCCCTCATGTCATATATCATTGAAAGGTCTGTGACCACTTAATCATATGCATCTCCGATGCCCATCTCCCCACTTCCCCCCCCCCGAAGGGGTACTTTCTAAATTTTGCACATTACCCTCATGTTATATATCATTGGAAAGGTCTGTAACCACTTAATCATATTATGCATCTCCGATGTCCATCTCCCCACTTTGCCCCCCTTCCCCCCCCAAAGGGTACTTCTAAGTTTTGCACACAACCCTCATGTTATATATCATTGGAAAGGTCTGTGACCACTTAATCATATTATGCATCTCCAATGTCCATCTCCCCACTTTGCCCCCCCACCCCCCTAAGGGATACTTTTCTAAATTTTGTTGACACCCCTCATGTCATATATCATTGGAAAGGTCTGTGACCACTTAATCATATTATGCATCTCCGATGCCCATCTCCCCACTTCCCCCCCCCCCCCGAAGGGGTACTTTCTAAATTTTGCACATTACCCTCATGTTATATATCATTGGAAAGGTCTGTGACCACTTAATCATTTTATGCATCTCCAATGTCCATCTCCCCACTTTGCCCCCCCCCAAGAGATACTTTTCTAAATTTTGTTGACACACCTCATGTCATATATTGTTGGAAAGGTCTGTAACTGCTTAATCATATTATGCATCTCCGATGTACATCTCCCCACTTTGCCCCCCCCAAAAGGGTACTTTCTAAATTTTGCACATTACCCTCATGTTATATATCATTGGAAAGGTCTGTAACTGCTTTATCATATTATGCATCTCCGATGTCCATCTCCCCACTTTGCCCCCACCAAAGGGTACTTTCTAAATTTTGCACATTACCCTCATGTTATATATCATTAGAAAGGTCTTTGAGCACTTAATCATATTATGCATCTCCGATGTCCATCTCCCCACTTTGCCCCCCCCCGTACTTTCTAAATTTTGCACACAACCCTCATGTTATATATCATTGGAAAGGTCTGTGACCACTTAATCATATTATGCATCTCCGGTGTCCATCTCCTCACTTTGCCCCCCCAAAGGGGTACTTTCTAAATTTTGCACACAACCTCATGTTATATATCATTGGAAAGGTCTGTCACCACTTAATCATATTATGCATCTCCCATGTCCATCCCCGCACTTTGACCCCCCAAGGGTGTACTTTTCTAAATTTTGCATACACCCCTCATGTGATTTATCGATGGAAAAGTCTGTGACCACTTAATCATATTATGCTCCCCACTATGAAATTTGTCAAGTTAAAGCAACTATAAATTTTACTTTTATGGTATTATCAAGTTGTTTGCCGTCAAATTTTGACGGGTTCCATCTAGTTGTGATAATAATAAAAAAGAGCATAGCAGCGCCACCTGTTGGGCTATTAACACCAAAACGTAAGCAGCAACTACTTATATCAAGGTCTAATAAAATCTGAAGTTTGTTGAAATTCCATGCAATAGTTCTTGAGATATAGCTATCGTATATATCGAGAAAAAATGGTATAGCAGCGCCACCTGTTGGGATATCTACACCAAAACGTAATCAGCGTCTATTTACGTCAAGATCTAACTGGAGCTGAAGTTTGATGAAAATAAGTGCATTAGCTCTTGGGATATAGCTATCGTAAAAATAATGAAAAACGTGGTATAGCAGCGCCACCTGTTGGGATATATACACCAAAAGGTAATCAGCAGCAATTTATATCAAGGTCTAACTGAAACTGAAGTTTGATGAAAATAACTGCATTAGTTCTTGGGATACAGCTATCATAAAAATAATGGAAAACGTGGTATAGTAGTGCCACCTGTTGGGATATCTACAACAAAATGTAATCAGCGTCTATGTATGTCAAGGTCTAACTGAATCTGAAGTTTGATGAAAATAAGTGCATTCGTTCTGGAGATACAGGTTTCGTGATAATCATGAAAAAAGTAGCCTAGCAGCGCCACCTGTCGGGCGATTTTCACCAAAAACTAATCAGCACCTATTTGTATCAGGGACTCACTGAATATAAAGTTTGATTAAATTTCGAGCATTAGTTCTTGAGATAGAGCGCCCACAAAATTTTTGTCACATACAGACAGACAGACAGACAGAGTCACAGACTCACAGACTCACAGACAGACATTTTCTAAAAACGGTCCAATATGTTCAGGACCTTCCAGAACGTATAAATCCTGTCGAAAACCGGAAGTCGAAAATTTTCAAGAATCCAATACTTTCTCCTTGTAAAGATAGAAGAAAGTAAAAATATCGGATATGTATCAAAATATCGGATATTTCTGATATTTTTGAAAATATCATGATATTTACGAACCCTGCCAACAAGCGAGTTCGGGGCGAAGAACAGAGAATGTATTACAACGTAGAACTTACCTCACGGGCAGGGGCACGGCTTGCCCCTTGTCCCTTGGTCCCTGTGCTGCCATGGCAACCGCTGCTTGCATCTGTTCTACTGTCGGTTGCGGGAGCCTTCTGTGAGATCTCCGGGGCGTAGTAGGTTGAGCGGGGGCTTTCTGGGGCGACCCGCCCGTCGGTGTACTCTTCTGCGGCGATCCAAACCCATCCTGCAACAAATCAGATATATATATATATATATATATATATATTATTTTTGATTCAACTGTTTGTTTCATTTTCATTCTCAAAACAAGAACGAAAAATCATGCATCAAACATAGATATGTAACACTTTCCAACGCTTCCAAAATAATTTTACAAATCATGACCGTTTCATAAGCTGGAAGATAACATCGAAGTAAACAATTTGGAAAACGCATAACCTATTTAAAAACGTAATTTCGGGAATTTCCAACATATATCTCCAACATATACAATAACCGGAAAAATATCCGAATACTTTTATTCAGCCCTGTATAGGATCTATAGATTTGTATGTAGACTACATAGGTTGCTCAATTTGAGTTTAGTTAGGAAACGCGTAGCACAGTTTAAAATTCTCCTTCTGGAGTTTCTGTCCATAAACGGAAATGTGTTCGCGAACTTTTGTGCTTCCCTGTATAGGATCTACAGAATTTATACACACCACGTAATAGACAAAAACTGAGTTAATTTTAAAGTCGCGTTCAGTAACTTAAAACGCACTTCCAGGAATGATTGTTAACAGACAGTAGAGAATTCTTTTGTGTGTCCCTGTAAATGAACGATGACTGCTCTACACACACTATTCTGTAGTAAGCCTTTTGTAATGCACCTCAGTGATATCAATCAAAACTTGTCAATCCCAAAACTTTCTTCTATATCACATACACTCAAAAGAATCAGCACCCATTCATATCAAGGTCTAACTAAAACTCAAGTTTTATTAAATTCCGTGCAATATAGGACTATCGCTAAAATCGGGTAAATCCTGCAAAATGCTGCATAGCAGCGGCACCTGCTGGGCGATTTTTACCAAAAACTAATCAGCACCCATTTATATCAGAGACTAACTGAATATAAAGTTTGATTAAATTCCGAGCATTAGTTCTTGAGATAGAGCTATTGCGGAAATCGCGAAGAATGCTGCATAGCAGCGCCACCTGCCGGGCGATTTTTACCAAAAGCTAATCAGCACCCATTTATATCAAGAACTAAATGAATCTAAAGTTTGATTAAATTCCGAGCATTAGTTCTTGAGATAGAGCTATTGCGGAAATCGCGAAGAATGCTGCATAGCAGTGCCACCTGCCGGGCGATTTTTACCAAAAACTAATCAGCACCCATTTATATCAGGGACTAACTGAATCTAAAGTTTTATTAAATTCCGAGCATTAGTTCTTGGGGTAGATCGCCCACAAAATTTGTGTCACATACAGACAGACAGACAGACTCACAGACAGACATTTTCTAAAAACAGTCAAATCGTGTTCAGGAGCTTCTAAAACGTATAAATCCGTCAAAAACCGGAAGTCGAAAATTTTCATGAATCCAATTCTTGTAAAGATAGAAGAAAGTAAAAAGTATAAATATATTTTATATTACAGCCGTTCGGAGGAAAGCAATTCCGAAAAATTCAGACCCGTTCAAATGTTGATTTATATACATATATATACAAAAGGCTGAGATAGAGCAGTTTGAAATTCGAGGGTGGCTGACATTTTGAAACAAGACAGCACATTACAAAAAAACAACGATTCATTTATAAATTTTAGTGAACGCGATTTCTCGCAAATTGTTTTCTTTCATTGTTGTCATCATTTCCCCAATCGTACGCATAAAACTATATATTCATATCCGTTTGCACCAAATTCTCGCCAAAATTGGCGACATTTCGCCCAATTTGGCGACCAAAATAAGTCTTCATAATTGAAGCCAATTTGGCTATAGCTCAATAATTTGGCAAATTTCTTATTCAAATTGAGTATTAACGAATCTTCTTTGCATTTTAACTTGCTGTTTTCGTGTAACATTAGCTAAAATTTTAAAACGAAGATATAACGATTAAAACGAAAGCTACCTTTTCCTCCCGGTACAGGCCGGAAGGACTTTTTTTAATTCAACTTCTTGTTTCATTTTTATTCTCAAAGCAAGAACGAAAAATTATGCATCAAACATAGATATGTAACTCTTTCCAACCCTTCCAGGATAATTTTACAAATACTTTACCGTAAGGTGAAAAACTGCTATTTAAGTTAAACAAAGTCAAACCGAGCGGGGAAGCCTACCTTTCGGCTTAAGCTCAACTAGCCCTATATCTCAGTAAACAATTTGGAAAAAGCATAACGATATATTATTTTTTATTTTATTTTTTATTTTTTTCAAACAAGTTATTTTTTTCCGCTTAACAATGCGGAAGTTTCGAAGACTCATTTTTACTTTCTTGTTATTTATTCATTTATTGAGGGGGGAAATCATTTGCGGTTCATTTTAATGATGTTACACATTTTCAAACCTATTGAAATTGATATAGATCACTGAGGTGCACTTCAAAAGGCTTACTACGGGATAGGGTGTGCGTAGCACTTATAGTTCTTTTACAGGGACACTCAAAAGAATTCCGCTACATAACGGTCTATGGAAGAAAAATCGTTTGCGGTGTATTTTATTGATGTTACACTATTTTAAACATATTGAAATTGATATATATATCACTAAGGTACATTACAAGAGGCTTACTATAGAATAGTGTGTCTACAGCATGCATCATTCATTTACAGGGACACGCAAAAGAATTCGGTACTGTTTGTAAACAATAATTGCTGGAAGTGCTTTTTCGGTTGCTGAGCGCGTAATTAAACTGAACTCATTTTTAGCTCACAGGCTATCAAAGCTAATGTGCCCGCCTGTTCTGTATGTATGTATGTATGTACGTATGTACGTAACGCGATAACTCTTGTTAGAAAAAGCCGTTTTGCTTCCAATTTTGTTTATAGGTTCCTTGTAATAAGGCGCTTCCCTGATTAGTTTTGGGGGTTCATTGATTAAATATAAAAGTGGGGAACGGGGGGGGGGCTAATCCCCCCTTAATTCAGATAAATGGATTTTTCATGCAGAATTATCCGCTTTCCTTTAAATTTTGTATATACGTTCATTGTGATAAGGTACTTTCCTGATTAGTTTTAGGTGTTCATTGGTTAAGTATAAAGGGGCTAACGGGGGGAAGGTTATCCTCCCCTCTAATTTAGATAAATGAATTTTTCAAGCAGAATTATCCGATTTTCTTCAAATTTTATATATAGGTTCATTGTGAAAAGGCGCTTCCCTGATTCGTTTTTGGGGGGTTCATTGGTGAAGTATAAAGGGGGGGGGGGACGGGGGGCTAACACCCCCCCCCCCTTAATTTAGATAAATGGATTTTTCATGCAGAATTATCCGATTTCCTTTAAATTTTGTATATAGATTCATTGTGGTAAGGCGCTTCTCTGATTAGTTTTACGGGTTCATTGGTTAATTATAAAGGGGAGAAAGGGGGATGGCTTCCCTCCCCTTAATATACTGTCGATTTCTTCATTTTTCGAGGGCTAATTTCAAATTCTTTATAATAAGAATATAATTTACAGTTTGTGTGCATAGCCTGTGAGCTCAATGCCGTCAGTTTAACTCAGCAGTTTTCTTTTATTTGTCTATTACTGGGTGTGTATAAATGCTACAGATCGTATACAGGGTAGCACAAAAGTTCTCGAGTATTTCTGCTATTTTTTAAAACTTTTTTTATTAACATATACCACATATACTCGCGTATAATCCGACTCCCGAATACGAGATGAAAACAGGTTTAATGCCAGTAATTCAGAAAGGTTTCTACGCGTTATTTAGTGTCATGTAACTCTCAGTTATTTAAGGCGAAGAAAACTCTTGTTAAATATTGGTATTCAACGTGTTTTCATCTCGAATTTTGTGGTCGGATTAAACGCGAGTATATACGGTAATTTTTTAAAAACTTCTTCATTAACATAATTTTTTTTTAAACATTTTTATTAACTTGAAAATTTTCAAATATTTTTTATTAACTTGTCTTTATAAAAATCTACTAACCTGATTCCTGACTATCTGAAATAGTTTTAAAACTTTTTTGTTAAATTGCTAATTTTTAAAACTATTTTCATTACCATGTAACCACATAACATGTAACCATATATATACTCGCGTATAATCTGACTCCCGAATACGAGATGAAAACAGGTTTAATGCCAGTAATTCAGAAAGGTTTCTACGTGTTATTTAGTGTCATGTAACTCTCAGTTATTTAAGGCGAAGAAAACTCTTGTTAAATATTGGTATTCAACGTGTTTTCATCTCGAATTTTGTGGTCGGATTAAACGCGAGTATATACGGTAATTTTTTAAAAACTTCTTCATTAACATAATTTTTTTTTAAACATTTTTATTAACTTGAAAATTTTCAAATATTTTTTATTAACTTGTCTTTATAAAAATCTACTAACCTGATTCCTGACTATCTGAAATAGTTTTAAAACTTTTTTGTTAAATTGCTAATTTTTAAAACTATTTTCATTACCATGTAACCACATAACATGTAACCATATATATACTCGCGTATAATCTGACTCCCGAATACGAGATGAAAACAGGTTTAATGCCAGTAATTCAGAAAGGTTTCTACGCGTTATTTAGTGTCATGTAACTCTCAGTTATTTAAGGCGAAGAAAACTCTTGTTAAATATTGGTATTCAACGTGTTTTCATCTCGAATTTTGTGGTCGGATTAAACGCGAGTATATACGGTAATTTTTTAAAAACTTCTTCATTAACATAATTTTTTTTTAAACATTTTTATTAACTTGAAAATTTTCAAATATTTTTTATTAACTTGTCTTTATAAAAATCTACTAACCTGATTCCTGACTATCTGAAATAGTTTTAAAACTTTTTTGTTAAATTGCTAATTTTTAAAACTATTTTCATTACCATGTAACCACATAACATGTAACCATATATATACTCGCGTATAATCTGACTCCCGAATACGAGATGAAAACAGGTTTAATGCCAGTAATTCAGAAAGGTTTCTACGCGTTATTTAGTGTCATGTAACTCTCAGTTATTTAAGGCGAAGAAAACTCTTGTTAAATATTGGTATTCAACGTGTTTTCATCTCGAATTTTGTGGTCGGATTAAACGCGAGTATATACGGTAATTTTTTAAAAACTTCTTCATTAACATAATTTTTTTTTAAACATTTTTATTAACTTGAAAATTTTCAAATATTTTTTATTAACTTGTCTTTATAAAAATCTACTAACCTGATTCCTGACTATCTGAAATAGTTTTAAAACTTTTTTGTTAAATTGCTAATTTTTAAAACTATTTTCATTACCATGTAACCACATAACATGTAACCATATATATACTCGCGTATAATCTGACTCCCGAATACGAGATGAAAACAGGTTTAATGCCAGTAATTCAGAAAGGTTTCTACGCGTTATTTAGTGTCATGTAACTCTCAGTTATTTAAGGCGAAGAAAACTCTTGTTAAATATTGGTATTCAACGTGTTTTCATCTCGAATTTTGTGGTCGGATTAAACGCGAGTATATACGGTAATTTTTTAAAAACTTCTTCATTAACATAATTTTTTTTTAAACATTTTTATTAACTTGAAAATTTTCAAATATTTTTTATTAACTTGTCTTTATAAAAATCTACTAACCTGATTCCTGACTATCTGAAATAGTTTTAAAACTTTTTTGTTAAATTGCTAATTTTTAAAACTATTTTCATTACCATGTAACCACATAACATGTAACCATATATATACTCGCGTATAATCTGACTCCCGAATACGAGATGAAAACAGGTTTAATGCCAGTAATTCAGAAAGGTTTCTACGCGTTATTTAGTGTCATGTAACTCTCAGTTATTTAAGGCGAAGAAAACTCTTGTTAAATATTGGTATTCAACGTGTTTTCATCTCGAATTTTGTGGTCGGATTAAACGCGAGTATATACGGTAATTTTTTAAAAACTTCTTCATTAACATTTTTTTTTTTAAACATTTTTATTAACTTGAAAATTTTCAAATATTTTTTATTAACTTGTCTTTATAAAAATCTACTAACCTGATTCCTGACTATCTGAAATAGTTTTAAAACTTTTTTGTTAAATTGCTAATTTTTAAAACTATTTTCATTACCATGTAACCACATAACATGTAACCATATATATACTCGCGTATAATCTGACTCCCGAATACGAGATGAAAACAGGTTTAATGCCAGTAATTCAGAAAGGTTTCTACGCGTTATTTAGTGTCATGTAACTCTCAGTTATTTAAGGCGAAGAAAACTCTTGTTAAATATTGGTATTCAACGTGTTTTCATCTCGAATTTTGTGGTCGGATTAAACGCGAGTATATACGGTAATTTTTTAAAAACTTCTTCATTAACATAATTTTTTTTTAAACATTTTTATTAACTTGAAAATTTTCAAATATTTTTTATTAACTTGTCTTTATAAAAATCTACTAACCTGATTCCTGACTATCTGAAATAGTTTTAAAACTTTTTTGTTAAATTGCTAATTTTTAAAACTATTTTCATTACCATGTAACCACATAACATGTAACCATATATATACTCGCGTATAATCTGACTCCCGAATACGAGATGAAAACAGGTTTAATGCCAGTAATTCAGAAAGGTTTCTACGCGTTATTTAGTGTCATGTAACTCTCAGTTATTTAAGGCGAAGAAAACTCTTGTTAAATATTGGTATTCAACGTGTTTTCATCTCGAATTTTGTGGTCGGATTAAACGCGAGTATATACGGTAATTTTTTAAAAACTTCTTCATTAACATAATTTTTTTTTAAACATTTTTATTAACTTGAAAATTTTCAAATATTTTTTATTAACTTGTCTTTATAAAAATCTACTAACCTGATTCCTGACTATCTGAAATAGTTTTAAAACTTTTTTGTTAAATTTCTAATTTTTAAAACTATTTTCATTACCATGTAACCACATAACATGTAACCATATATATACTCGCGTATAATCTGACTCCCGAATACGAGATGAAAACAGGTTTAATGCCAGTAATTCAGAAAGGTTTCTACGCGTTATTTAGTGTCATGTAACTCTCAGTTATTTAAGGCGAAGAAAACTCTTGTTAAATATTGGTATTCAACGTGTTTTCATCTCGAATTTTGTGGTCGGATTAAACGCGAGTATATACGGTAATTTTTTAAAAACTTCTTCATTAACATAATTTTTTTTTAAACATTTTTATTAACTTGAAAATTTTCAAATATTTTTTATTAACTTGTCTTTATAAAAATCTACTAACCTGATTCCTGACTATCTGAAATAGTTTTAAAACTTTTTTGTTAAATTGCTAATTTTTAAAACTATTTTCATTACCATGTAACCACATAACATGTAACCATATATATACTCGCGTATAATCTGACTCCCGAATACGAGATGAAAACAGGTTTAATGCCAGTAATTCAGAAAGGTTTCTACGCGTTATTTAGTGTCATGTAACTCTCAGTTATTTAAGGCGAAGAAAACTCTTGTTAAATATTGGTATTCAACGTGTTTTCATCTCGAATTTTGTGGTCGGATTAAACGCGAGTATATACGGTAATTTTTTAAAAACTTCTTCATTAACATAATTTTTTTTTAAACATTTTTATTAACTTGAAAATTTTCAAATATTTTTTATTAACTTGTCTTTATAAAAATCTACTAACCTGATTCCTGACTATCTGAAATAGTTTTAAAACTTTTTTGTTAAATTGCTAATTTTTAAAACTATTTTCATTACCATGTAACCACATAACATGTAACCATATATATACTCGCGTATAATCTGACTCCCGAATACGAGATGAAAACAGGTTTAATGCCAGTAATTCAGAAAGGTTTCTACGCGTTATTTAGTGTCATGTAACTCTCAGTTATTTAAGGCGAAGAAAACTCTTGTTAAATATTGGTATTCAACGTGTTTTCATCTCGAATTTTGTGGTCGGATTAAACGCGAGTATATACGGTAATTTTTTAAAAACTTCTTCATTAACATAATTTTTTTTTAAACATTTTTATTAACTTGAAAATTTTCAAATATTTTTTATTAACTTGTCTTTATAAAAATCTACTAACCTGATTCCTGACTATCTGAAATAGTTTTAAAACTTTTTTGTTAAATTTCTAATTTTTAAAACTATTTTCATTACCATGTAACCACATAACATGTAACCATATATATACTCGCGTATAATCTGACTCCCGAATACGAGATGAAAACAGGTTTAATGCCAGTAATTCAGAAAGGTTTCTACGCGTTATTTAGTGTCATGTAACTCTCAGTTATTTAAGGCGAAGAAAACTCTTGTTAAATATTGGTATTCAACGTGTTTTCATCTCGAATTTTGTGGTCGGATTAAACGCGAGTATATACGGTAATTTTTTAAAAACTTCTTCATTAACATAATTTTTTTTTAAACATTTTTATTAACTTGAAAATTTTCAAATATTTTTTATTAACTTGTCTTTATAAAAATCTACTAACCTGATTCCTGACTATCTGAAATAGTTTTAAAACTTTTTTGTTAAATTGCTAATTTTTAAAACTATTTTCATTACCATGTAACCACATAACATGTAACCATATATATACTCGCGTATAATCTGACTCCCGAATACGAGATGAAAACAGGTTTAATGCCAGTAATTCAGAAAGGTTTCTACGCGTTATTTAGTGTCATGTAACTCTCAGTTATTTAAGGCGAAGAAAACTCTTGTTAAATATTGGTATTCAACGTGTTTTCATCTCGAATTTTGTGGTCGGATTAAACGCGAGTATATACGGTAATTTTTTAAAAACTTCTTCATTAACATAATTTTTTTTTAAACATTTTTATTAACTTGAAAATTTTCAAATATTTTTTATTAACTTGTCTTTATAAAAATCTACTAACCTGATTCCTGACTATCTGAAATAGTTTTAAAACTTTTTTGTTAAATTGCTAATTTTTAAAACTATTTTCATTACCATGTAACCACATAACATGTAACCATATATATACTCGCGTATAATCTGACTCCCGAATACGAGATGAAAACAGGTTTAATGCCAGTAATTCAGAAAGGTTTCTACGCGTTATTTAGTGTCATGTAACTCTCAGTTATTTAAGGCGAAGAAAACTCTTGTTAAATATTGGTATTCAACGTGTTTTCATCTCGAATTTTGTGGTCGGATTAAACGCGAGTATATACGGTAATTTTTTAAAAACTTCTTCATTAACATAATTTTTTTTTAAACATTTTTATTAACTTGAAAATTTTCAAATATTTTTTATTAACTTGTCTTTATAAAAATCTACTAACCTGATTCCTGACTATCTGAAATAGTTTTAAAACTTTTTTGTTAAATTGCTAATTTTTAAAACTATTTTCATTACCATGTAACCACATAACATGTAACCATATATATACTCGCGTATAATCTGACTCCCGAATACGAGATGAAAACAGGTTTAATGCCAGTAATTCAGAAAGGTTTCTACGCGTTATTTAGTGTCATGTAACTCTCAGTTATTTAAGGCGAAGAAAACTCTTGTTAAATATTGGTATTCAACGTGTTTTCATCTCGAATTTTGTGGTCGGATTAAACGCGAGTATATACGGTAATTTTTTAAAAACTTCTTCATTAACATAATTTTTTTTTAAACATTTTTATTAACTTGAAAATTTTCAAATATTTTTTATTAACTTGTCTTTATAAAAATCTACTAACCTGATTCCTGACTATCTGAAATAGTTTTAAAACTTTTTTGTTAAATTTCTAATTTTTAAAACTATTTTCATTACCATGTAACCACATAACATGTAACCATATATATACTCGCGTATAATCTGACTCCCGAATACGAGATGAAAACAGGTTTAATGCCAGTAATTCAGAAAGGTTTCTACGCGTTATTTAGTGTCATGTAACTCTCAGTTATTTAAGGCGAAGAAAACTCTTGTTAAATATTGGTATTCAACGTGTTTTCATCTCGAATTTTGTGGTCGGATTAAACGCGAGTATATACGGTAATTTTTTAAAAACTTCTTCATTAACATAATTTTTTTTTAAACATTTTTATTAACTTGAAAATTTTCAAATATTTTTTATTAACTTGTCTTTATAAAAATCTACTAACCTGATTCCTGACTATCTGAAATAGTTTTAAAACTTTTTTGTTAAATTGCTAATTTTTAAAACTATTTTCATTACCATGTAACCACATAACATGTAACCATATATATACTCGCGTATAATCTGACTCCCGAATACGAGATGAAAACAGGTTTAATGCCAGTAATTCAGAAAGGTTTCTACGCGTTATTTAGTGTCATGTAACTCTCAGTTATTTAAGGCGAAGAAAACTCTTGTTAAATATTGGTATTCAACGTGTTTTCATCTCGAATTTTGTGGTCGGATTAAACGCGAGTATATACGGTAATTTTTTAAAAACTTCTTCATTAACATAATTTTTTTTTAAACATTTTTATTAACTTGAAAATTTTCAAATATTTTTTATTAACTTGTCTTTATAAAAATCTACTAACCTGATTCCTGACTATCTGAAATAGTTTTAAAACTTTTTTGTTAAATTGCTAATTTTTAAAACTATTTTCATTACCATGTAACCACATAACATGTAACCATATATATACTCGCGTATAATCTGACTCCCGAATACGAGATGAAAACAGGTTTAATGCCAGTAATTCAGAAAGGTTTCTACGCGTTATTTAGTGTCATGTAACTCTCAGTTATTTAAGGCGAAGAAAACTCTTGTTAAATATTGGTATTCAACGTGTTTTCATCTCGAATTTTGTGGTCGGATTAAACGCGAGTATATACGGTAATTTTTTAAAAACTTCTTCATTAACATAATTTTTTTTTAAACATTTTTATTAACTTGAAAATTTTCAAATATTTTTTATTAACTTGTCTTTATAAAAATCTACTAACCTGATTCCTGACTATCTGAAATAGTTTTAAAACTTTTTTGTTAAATTGCTAATTTTTAAAACTATTTTCATTACCATGTAACCACATAACATGTAACCATATATATACTCGCGTATAATCTGACTCCCGAATACGAGATGAAAACAGGTTTAATGCCAGTAATTCAGAAAGGTTTCTACGCGTTATTTAGTGTCATGTAACTCTCAGTTATTTAAGGCGAAGAAAACTCTTGTTAAATATTGGTATTCAACGTGTTTTCATCTCGAATTTTGTGGTCGGATTAAACGCGAGTATATACGGTAATTTTTTAAAAACTTCTTCATTAACATAATTTTTTTTTAAACATTTTTATTAACTTGAAAATTTTCAAATATTTTTTATTAACTTGTCTTTATAAAAATCTACTAACCTGATTCCTGACTATCTGAAATAGTTTTAAAACTTTTTTGTTAAATTTCTAATTTTTAAAACTATTTTCATTACCATGTAACCACATAACATGTAACCATATATATACTCGCGTATAATCTGACTCCCGAATACGAGATGAAAACAGGTTTAATGCCAGTAATTCAGAAAGGTTTCTACGCGTTATTTAGTGTCATGTAACTCTCAGTTATTTAAGGCGAAGAAAACTCTTGTTAAATATTGGTATTCAACGTGTTTTCATCTCGAATTTTGTGGTCGGATTAAACGCGAGTATATACGGTAATTTTTTAAAAACTTCTTCATTAACATAATTTTTTTTTAAACATTTTTATTAACTTGAAAATTTTCAAATATTTTTTATTAACTTGTCTTTATAAAAATCTACTAACCTGATTCCTGACTATCTGAAATAGTTTTAAAACTTTTTTGTTAAATTGCTAATTTTTAAAACTATTTTCATTACCATGTAACCACATAACATGTAACCATATATATACTCGCGTATAATCTGACTCCCGAATACGAGATGAAAACAGGTTTAATGCCAGTAATTCAGAAAGGTTTCTACGCGTTATTTAGTGTCATGTAACTCTCAGTTATTTAAGGCGAAGAAAACTCTTGTTAAATATTGGTATTCAACGTGTTTTCATCTCGAATTTTGTGGTCGGATTAAACGCGAGTATATACGGTAATTTTTTAAAAACTTCTTCATTAACATAATTTTTTTTTAAACATTTTTATTAACTTGAAAATTTTCAAATATTTTTTATTAACTTGTCTTTATAAAAATCTACTAACCTGATTCCTGACTATCTGAAATAGTTTTAAAACTTTTTTGTTAAATTTCTAATTTTTAAAACTATTTTCATTACCATGTAACCACATAACATGTAACCATATATATACTCGCGTATAATCTGACTCCCGAATACGAGATGAAAACAGGTTTAATGCCAGTAATTCAGAAAGGTTTCTACGCGTTATTTAGTGTCATGTAACTCTCAGTTATTTAAGGCGAAGAAAACTCTTGTTAAATATTGGTATTCAACGTGTTTTCATCTCGAATTTTGTGGTCGGATTAAACGCGAGTATATACGGTAATTTTTTAAAAACTTCTTCATTAACATAATTTTTTTTTAAACATTTTTATTAACTTGAAAATTTTCAAATATTTTTTATTAACTTGTCTTTATAAAAATCTACTAACCTGATTCCTGACTATCTGAAATAGTTTTAAAACTTTTTTGTTAAATTGCTAATTTTTAAAACTATTTTCATTACCATGTAACCACATAACATGTAACCATATATATACTCGCGTATAATCTGACTCCCGAATACGAGATGAAAACAGGTTTAATGCCAGTAATTCAGAAAGGTTTCTACGCGTTATTTAGTGTCATGTAACTCTCAGTTATTTAAGGCGAAGAAAACTCTTGTTAAATATTGGTATTCAACGTGTTTTCATCTCGAATTTTGTGGTCGGATTAAACGCGAGTATATACGGTAATTTTTTAAAAACTTCTTCATTAACATTTTTTTTTTTAAACATTTTTATTAACTTGAAAATTTTCAAATATTTTTTATTAACTTGTCTTTATAAAAATCTACTAACCTGATTTCTGACTATCTGAAATAGTTTTAAAACTTTTTTGTTAAATTGCTAATTTTTAAAACTATTTTCATTACCATGTAACCACATAACATGTAACCATATATATACTCGCGTATAATCTGACTCCCGAATACGAGATGAAAACAGGTTTAATGCCAGTAATTCAGAAAGGTTTCTACGCGTTATTTAGTGTCATGTAACTCTCAGTTATTTAAGGCGAAGAAAACTCTTGTTAAATATTGGTATTCAACGTGTTTTCATCTCGAATTTTGTGGTCGGATTAAACGCGAGTATATACGGTAATTTTTTAAAAACTTCTTCATTAACATAATTTTTTTTTAAACATTTTTATTAACTTGAAAATTTTCAAATATTTTTTATTAACTTGTCTTTATAAAAATCTACTAACCTGATTCCTGACTATCTGAAATAGTTTTAAAACTTTTTTGTTAAATTTCTAATTTTTAAAACTATTTTCATTACCATGTAACCACATAACATGTAACCATATATATACTCGCGTATAATCTGACTCCCGAATACGAGATGAAAACAGGTTTAATGCCAGTAATTCAGAAAGGTTTCTACGCGTTATTTAGTGTCATGTAACTCTCAGTTATTTAAGGCGAAGAAAACTCTTGTTAAATATTGGTATTCAACGTGTTTTCATCTCGAATTTTGTGGTCGGATTAAACGCGAGTATATACGGTAATTTTTTAAAAACTTCTTCATTAACATAATTTTTTTTTAAACATTTTTATTAACTTGAAAATTTTCAAATATTTTTTATTAACTTGTCTTTATAAAAATCTACTAACCTGATTCCTGACTATCTGAAATAGTTTTAAAACTTTTTTGTTAAATTGCTAATTTTTAAAACTATTTTCATTACCATGTAACCACATAACATGTAACCATATATATACTCGCGTATAATCTGACTCCCGAATACGAGATGAAAACAGGTTTAATGCCAGTAATTCAGAAAGGTTTCTACGCGTTATTTAGTGTCATGTAACTCTCAGTTATTTAAGGCGAAGAAAACTCTTGTTAAATATTGGTATTCAACGTGTTTTCATCTGGAATTCGGGGGTCGGATTATACGCGAATATATACGGTAATTTTTTAAAAACTTCTTCATTAACATAATTTTTTTTTAAACATTTTTATTAACTTGAAAATTTTCAAATATTTTTTATTAACTTGTCTTTATAAAAATCTACTAACCTGATTCCTGACTATCTGAAATAGTTTTAAAACTTTTTTGTTAAATTGCTAATTTTTAAAACTATTTTCATTACCATGTAACCACATAACATGTAACCATATATATACTCGCGTATAATCTGACTCCCGAATACGAGATGAAAACAGGTTTAATGCCAGTAATTCAGAACGGTTTCTAAAGCGTTATTTAGTCTCATTCAACTCTAAATTATTTAAGGCGAAGAAAACTGTTGTAAAATATTGGTATTAAACCTATTTTCATCTGGAATTCGGGGGTCGGATTATACGCGAATATATACGGTAATTTTTTTAAATCTTCTTCATTAACATAATTTTTTTTTAACATTTTTATTAACTTGAAAATTTTCAAATATTTTTTATTAACTTGTCTTTATAAAAATCTACTAACCTGATTCCTGACTATCTGAAATAGTTTTAAAATTTTTTTTGTTAAATTGCTAATTTTTAAAAATATTTTCATTACCATGTAACCACATAACATGTAACTATATATACTCGCGTATAATCCGACTGCCAAATATGAGATGAAAACAGGTTTAATACCAGTAATTCAGAATGTCTATGCGTTATTTAATATCATTTAACTCTAAATTACTTAAAGCAAAGAAACTTTTGTAAAATATTGGTATTAAACCCCTTTTCATCTCGAATTTGGGGGTCGGATTACACGCGAATATATACGGTAAATTTTTAAAAACTTCTTTATTAACATAATTTTCTTTAACTTTTGATATTAACTTGGAAATTTTCAAAAAAAATTTTTAACTTGGAATTTTTTCAAAACTTTTTTATTAACTTGTCTTTACCAAAATTTACTAACCTGACTGCTGCCTATCTGAAATAATTTTAAAACGTTTTTGTTAACTTGTTAATTTTTAAAACTTTTTTTTATTAACATTGGCCGTATGTTACTACTTGTTTATAATCCGATCCCCGAATTTGAGATGAAAACAGGTTTAATACCAGTAATTCAGATAGGTTTCTACGCGTTATTTAGTCTCATTCAGCTCTAAATTATTTAAGGCGAAGAAAACTGTTGTAAAATATTGGTATTAAACCTGTTTTCATCTCGAATTTGAGGATCGAGAATATACACGGTAATTTAAAAAAAACTTTTTTATTACATAAAAAAAATCAAAACATTTTTTATTAACTTGAAAATTAAAAAAAAAAAAATTTATTGACTTGAAAATTTTTCAAAACTTTTTTTATTAACTTGAAAATTTTTCAAAATTTTTTTATTAACTTGAAAAATTTTAAAAACTTTTATTAACATAAAAAAATTTCAAAACTTTTTTATTAACTTGAAAAATTTTCAAAAGTTTTTTATTAACTTGAAAAATTTTAAAAACTTATATTAACATAATTTTTTTTTCAAAACTTTTTTTATTAACTTGAAAATTTTTAAAAACTTATATTAACATAAAAAAAATTTCAAAATTTTTTTTATTAACTTGAAAATTTTTCAAAACTTTTTTTTATTGACGTGAAAAATTTTTAAAACTTTTTTATTAACTTGTCTTTACCAAAATCTACTAACCTGATATTCTTTTTGTAGGCTTGAAACCGCAGTGACGTTGGCCATAGGATTTATTGCGAGGGTAGTGGGCAAAGCGGACACTTTCATCCCCGTATCTTCTATAGGCGACGTACCAGGCAGACCGAGTGCTCTCGTAAACTCTTCCAGCATCCCTGATATCGTGCCACTCTTGGCGCGAGGAATTGTGCCACCACCGGTTTTTTGGTGCCGCGTCTCGAGGTCGTCGTCTGCGATGTCCATGTCTTGGTCCTCGGGAGCTTTCTCCTGGAACTTTTCCATCAGTTCCTGTTTTTGAAAAGGAAAAAAAAAAAGACTAAATCAGCCGTGTTCACAGGTTTTAGTTCAGGTTTTAGTTGAGGTGTTAGTGGTACAGGCAGTTTTCCTTCTTGTCCGATCAGTTGTAGATACACGCTGTAAAAATGTGTAGCTGCACACTGCAGTTTTTATTCCATAATCGCGGAACATTTCAGAATAAAATAAGAGAATATTGAAAAATATGTAAGGAAATCAAGCGAAATAGGTTAAAAATCAGAAGCCTGCTCCTGCCAGAATCAGGAGACGTGACAAGTGTGCATGATACGAAATTGAAAAGAAGTTAGATATATAGAAAAATTCTAATATTGTAACATAAATTCACCTTAGTATACCAATTAAAAACATTGAAAACATTTAAAATGAATCTCAATTTATTTATTACTAAATTAGGTGTAAAATGAAATACCGTATATACTCGCGTTATAAGTCGACCCCCTAACTTTTAAATGCAAATTCTGAAAAAAATCAAACACCCGCGTATAAGTTGATCCCCTAAGTTTTTATATCAATTTTGCATAAAATCAAGCAAATATTTCACTTTCTTTATATGGTAGGAGAGATTCGCCAATGCGAAAAAGTGGTAAGTAAACAAAAACAAATCAATGGAATATTTTTTAATCGTAAATTATTATTATTTGTTTATTTTAAATATTATTTTATTATTCTTACGCATGAAAAACCAGAATTTTGGCAGTATTTGAAGTTTTTTTTTTGTTGTTGTTGCTTTGACTCGCGTATAAGTCGATCCCCCCAATTTGCTTGCCGAAAATTGTCGGAAATTCCTCGATTTATACGCGAGTATATATACGGTAAAGGTTTTAAACATTAAAACCATTTTAAGATGTTAATACTTTGGGAAAAAAAAATTCCATAGAAAATTTTGCACGCCTTTCATTTATAATAATCAAACTTTAATTGCTTAATAGGCGTATAGCCAACATAGTGAAAAATTACCCAAGCCGGGACTCGAACCCGGGTCATCAGTATAGCGCATTGACGTTCTACCAACTGAACCCCTTGGGAACGATACTGTTGACTACGAAAAGGAAGTGGACTGTAATTAATTAACTATCTATAAAATTTCAACTCTGTTTACTTAACGAACTATTTTTTATTTACGAAGTATTGGTTTTTGGAGCTCTCCATGGAGACTCCCGAACGAAGCGAAGAACAAACGACTTCTGATTTACATTTATCGCCAAGCGATGTTAGAAGCCAAGAGTGGCGCCAACAGATACTCAGCCTGGTACCTTCTCACTATAACATGTTGGGAAGGCTACAAACGCAGCACAAGATGGAATATTTTCTGTGATCCACCAACCCTGGAGAAAACATGAAATCAAAGAAAATCCAGCATCGATAATTGAATAAATACATATTTTAATACTTTGGGAAAAAAAATTGCGCTATACTGATGATCCGGGTTCGAGTCCCGGACTGTGTTGGCTATACGCCTACGAATCAAGTAAAATTTGAGCATTTTAAGATGTTAAAACATTCGTCGGAGTCCCGAGCGCTTTCGACCAGAACATGGCCATCATCAAAGGGCGAAGAGGAGAAAAAATGCTGCAACCTCCGGAATGCACGCTAGTTAAATAACAGAAAGCGAAACTTCATATGAAGAAGGGGGATGGATGAGTCTATTCAGCGAGGTGGGTTATTCCAACCCAAATGTACCATTGGCACCAAGTAGATTCAACCAGATTTTTGATATATTGCATGATAACATATCATTACAGGATTTCTTACTACTTGTCAGTATTTCCGCTGACTCCCTTACTATACATGTAGTAAAGTCGTTCATTTGCGCTATAATCTTTACTTTACTGAAATATATATCAATTTCTGTCTTCAAATTTAAACGAGATGGTGCAGTAGATGGTTTTCTTTGTGCTATGCCTGTCATATGCTCCTTTATTCGGTCTTCTAATTTTTACTTTCTTCTATCTTTACAAGAAGAAAGTATTGGATTCATGAAAATTTTCGACTTCCGGTTTTCGACGGATTTATACGTTTTAGAAGATCCTGAAACACGATTGGACCATTTTTAGGAAATGTCTGTCTGTGACTCTATCTGTCTGTCTGTCACAAAAATTTTGTGGGTGCTCTATCTCAAAAACTAATGCACGAAATTTAATAAAACTTTATATTCAGTGAGTCCCTCATATAAATGGGTGCTGATTAGCTTTTGGTGAAAATCGCCCGACAGGTGGCGCTGCTATTCTACATTTTTTGTGATTTCTGCATTACCTCTATCTAATGAACTTATTTTCGTCAAACTTCTGGTTCAGTTAGACCTAGACATAAATACATGCTGATTACGTTTTGGGGTAGATATCCTAACAGGTGGCGCTGCTATACCACTTTTTTCTCGATTTTTATGATAGCTATATCTCAAGAACGAATGCACGGAATGTCATCAAACTTTAAATTCCGTTAGACCTTGACATAAATAGATGTTGTTTACGTTTTGGTGTAAATAGACCAACAGGAGGCGCTGCTATGGTACTTCTTCGTTATTATCACGATAACTCTACCTCAAGAACTAATGCACGGATTTTCATCCAACTTCAGACTCCGTTAGACTTTGACATAAGTTGTTGTTGATTAGGTTTTAGTCTAAATCTCCCAACAGGTGGCACTGCTATGCTGCATTTTGCAGGATTTCTACGATTTTATCAATGGTCATATCTCGAGAACTAATGCACGGAAATCAATAAAACTTTAGATTCAGTTAGATTTGATATAAATTGCTTCAGATTCTTTTCAGTGTAGGCGAAATCTGTGTGAGCTAGAAGAAAGTTTTGGGATTGGCACAGTTTTTGCAATTAACTGCGGGTGATATAAGATATGGGGTCTATTTTTCTGTGCACTAGATTTTGTAATTTTGTTGGAGGTTTGGCAATTAATGTTAGGTCATATTTCTTTAAAGCACTAGGGGGCTCTGCCCCCTGCTCGCTACCCTCACCAACCCCCGTTCTGATGTCACAGCCTCTTAAAACCTGGTAATGTATCCTGTTTTAAAAAGATGATGATGATGAACACACGAACAGCGACTATCTTCTGTAATCAGGTTATAATGCTTTTTCATTTAACTGGTTATAATGCTTTTTCATTTAATTCATCTTTTTTATTTTTAATATTCATGTGTAAACACAATTTTTATGACGTAATTTTCTTTATTTCCTGCTTTCAACACTTGATCATTTAATTATTATTTTAAACTTTCATTATTGTTTTTAATAGTCTCTCAAATACATTTTTTATTTTTTGAGATAAAATATAATCCTTTGCGCTTATTTAGAAATGGGCAACACTATAAAAAAATGACTTTTTCAATAAAAGATTTTTTACTCGATTTTTAAGGATTTTTTTAGTTTTTATTGTCCGAGCGTGATCATTTTCTGAATTTCTTAAAGCTTGTTATATTTCGCGTCGGGTGGTATGATTTTCGAATTCGTAGGATGGCTAGAAAAAAAGTAATTGCTCCTCAAAAAAGTCCCTAGTAAAAAAGCGATGAGAATAACCCGGAATATCTACGCAGATTTTCATTGGTCCATTTTTAAACCATTACTTTTTTAGGTAGATTTCGTAAGAAATACTACCTATTACATTCTCACCTAAGTTGGAAATTTTGAAAAATTTTTGCAGATCTACGCCGATCATGACTCCCAGAACCCAAAACCACCCCCAGTTCAAAAGTTTATATATCTATCTATCTATCTATCTATCTATCTATCTATGTCACTTTTTTCTGACCACGATAACTGGAAAAATTCTGCATAAATCTCTTCCAAACTGATACATAAAATCAAGGGTCATAAAATCTCGGTCAAGTTCGTTAATGGGCAAAATCGAACCAAGGGGGGGGGGGGGGAAATGGGGGGCTTTTTGTGAAAACAGAAAAATCCTCATAATTTCTTTATTATTATACATATCGAATCCGTTTAAAGTTATTATTACTTCTAGGAAAAGGGCCGAAAATGTATGTATGACAGATTTTTGATACAATTAAAAATGGCCCCAAGGGGGGGAAAAAGGGGGGTTTTAGGAGAAAAAAAATCATAGCTTCGTCAATTCACAAGATATCAAATCCGCGTAAATTTATTATTAATCCTCTTAGTATTATCTAAAACTTTTATATTGACAAGTTTTTTATAGGACCAACCGTTATAGCAAAAAAAAATTAAAAACAAAACAAATCCCTGCTGGCTCCGCCTGTAAACAAGTTATTTTTCGAAGTAGGCGGTTCCAACTCCCGCATCTTTTCGAAACTGATACATAAAATCAAGGGTCATAAAATCTCGGTCAAGTTCGTTAATGGGCAAAATCGAACCAAGGGGGGAGGGGGAATGGGGGAGCTTTTTGTGAAAACAGAAAAATCCTCATAATTTCTTTATTATTATACGAATCGAATCCTTTTAAAGTTATTATTACTTCTAGGAAAAGGGCCGAAAATGTATGTATGTATGACAGATTTTTGATATAATTAAAAATGGCCCCAAGGGGGGGGAAAGGGGGGTTTTAGGAGAAAAAAAATCATAGCTTCGTCAATTCACAAGATATCAAATCCGCGTACATTTATTATTAATCCTCTTAGTATTATCTAAAACTTTTATATTGACAAGTTTTTTATAGGACCAACCGTTATAGCAAAAAAAATTAAAAACAAAAAAGATCCCTGCCGGCTCCGCCTGCAAACAAGTTATTTTTCGAAGTAGGCGGTTCCAACTCCCGCATCTTTTCGAAACTGATACATAAAATCAAGGGACATAAAATCTCGGTCAAGTTCGTTAATGGGCAAAATCAAACCAAGGGGGGGGGGGGGGGGCTTTTTGTGAAAACAGAACAAAAAAACCTATAATTTCTTAATTATGATACGTATCGAATCCGTTTGAAGTTATTATTACTTCTAGGAACAGGGCCAAAAACTTATGTATGACAGATTTTTGATATAATTAAAAATTGCCTTAAGGGGGGGAGGGAGGGAAGGGGGGTTTTAGAAGAAAAAAATTCATAACTGCGTCAATTCCCAATATTTCAAATCCCCTTAAATATATTATAAATCCTCTTAATATTATCTAAAACTTTTATATTGACATGTTTTTTATAGGACCAACTCTTATAGCAAAAAAAAAAAAAAAAAAAAAAAAATCCTTGCTGGATCCGCGTGCAAACAAGTTTCGTTTCGAAGTAGGCGGTTCCAACTGCAGCATCATCGCAAAAAGGTAATTTCTTCCGCGATTCCCAACAAACAGGCACCCCACGTTCTGCGTCTTCGAAATCTACCTGTGCCTGTAGGCCGAGTTTATATATAGAATGATATCGGATTCTTTCATAAAGTTGGGGGATATAATCTATACTACAAAACTTTGAAACTTGTGTATTATTCTTTTCTATTATTTTTCTGTTTTTACATTCATAAATTTCTTGGTTAATAAATCTTTCTCAGTTGCAATTTCTCTAATCCTAGTTAATTCTGCGTTTATATAAATTTGCAAACATACGTTAAACGACCTTCTGACATAAAAATTTCGGTACTTCTCTATTATCCCGTCGTCCACTTTTCATAACAAAAAACTATCGCCAAACTGTAAGATGAAACGCCGAAAAATGCAGTTCCATTGACTTAATGTCAGAAGCATTCTACGTGTTTGTTGTGTCATCAGGTGGTTTTTAATTCGACATTGGCGTGTATTTTTCATTCTGTTTTACTGATTTATGAGTCATGTTCATTCATTAAAAATAACAATTGTGTCCTTAAATTCTTCTATTTTATTGATTTATTTATTTATATATTTCAATGGCGACGTTCTCCCGTTTATTGGGCGTTACAGTTGGGCGATAGTTTTTTGTTATGAAAAGTGGTCAACGGGATAATAGAGAAGTACCCAATATGGCATTACTTTAATGATATACATTTTCTCTCTGGTAAAAAAAGTTCTAGTCTGAGGCAAAAACGAAACCTTTGACATAGGCTATCACCTAATGACATTAGACGAAAAAAAGTAGATATTACGTAGATTTCGTAAGAAATACTACCTATTACATTCTCACCTAAGTTGGAAATTTTGAAAAATTTTTGCAGATCTACGCCGATCATGACTCCCAGAACCCAAAACCACCCCCAGTTCAAAACTCTATCTATCTATCTATCTATCTATGTCACTTTTTTCTGACCACGATAACTGGAAAAATTCTGCATTAATCTTTTACAAACTGATACATAAAATCAAGGGGCATAAAATCTCGGTCAAGTTCGTGAATGGGCAAAATCGAACCAAGGGGGGGAGGGTGGGGGGGCTTTTTGTGAAAACAGAAAAAAACCCATAATTTCTTACTTATGATACGTATCGAATCCGTTTGAAGTTATTATTACTTCTAGGAGAAGGGCCGAAAATTTATGTATGACAGATTTTTGATATAATTAAAAATTGCCTTAAGGGGGGGGGGGGAGCGGGGTTTAGAAGAAAAAAATTCATAACTTCGCCAATTCTCAAGATTTCAAATCCGCTTAAATTTATTATTAATCCTCTTAATATTATTTAAAACTTTTATATTTACAAGTTTTTTATAGAACCAACCGTTATAGCAAAAAAAAAAAATTAAAAACAAAAAAATCCCTGCCGATTCCGCCTGCAAACAAGTTATTTTTCGAAGTAGGCGGTTCCAACTCCCGCATCTTTTCGAAACTGATACATAAAATCAAGGGGCATAAAATCTCGGTCAAGCTCGTTAATGGACAAAATCGAACCAAGGAGGGGGGGATGGGGGGGCTTTTTGTGAAAACAGAAAAAAACCCATAATTTCTTACTTATGATACGTATCGAATCCGTTTGAAGTTATTATTACTTCTAGGAGAAGGGTCGAAAATTTATGTATGACAGATTTTTGATATAATTAAAAATTGCCTTAAGGGGGGGGGGAGCGGGGTTTAGAAGAAAAAAATTCATAACTTCGCCAATTCTCAAGATTTCAAATCCGCTTAAATTTATTATTAATCCTCTTAATATTATTAAAACTTTTATATTTACAAGATTTTTATAGAACCAACCGTTATAGCAAAAAAAAAAATTAAAAACAAAAAAATCCCTGCCGATTCCGCCTGCAAACAAGTTAGGTTTCGAAGTAGGCGGTTCCAACTGCCGCATCATTGTAAAAAGGTCATTTCTTCCGCAATTCCCGGCAAACAGGCGCCCCACGGTCTGCGTCTTCGAAATCTACCCATGCCTGTAGGCCGAGCCGTCAGGGATTTTTTTGTTATGAAAAGTGGTCGACGGGATAATAGAGAAGTACCAAAATTTCAGTAAAGTAAAGATTATAGCGCAAATGAATGATTGCAGTACATGTATACTGAGGGAATACTGACAAGTGGTAAGAAATTTTGTAATGATATGTTATCATGCAATATACCAAAAATGTGGTTTAATCTACTGGGTGTCGATGGTACATTTGGGTTGGAATAACCCCCCCTCACCCAATAGACTCACCCCTCATTCTTCATATGTAGATTCGCCATCTGTTATTTAACCAGCGTGCGTTCCGTAGGTTGCAGCACTTTTTTCTTATCTTCGCCCTTGGATGATGGCCAGGTTCTGGTCGAAAGCGCTCGGGACTCCGATGAAAGTTTTAACATCATAAGGTTTTAGTGTTTTAGTTCATTTTACAACTACTTTAGTAATAAAAAATTTGATATTTCGTTTTCAATGTTTTCATATTTTTAATTTAAAATAAGTTGTTTACATCAAGAAAAATCACGACTTTTGCCGTACCGGGCACTGCTTCTGTGGGACGAGTCTTAAAAGTTTTGAAAATTGGGACACTTATATACAGGGTGTCTATGAAAGGTCTGACTCATTTCAATGTGTAATAGTTCATAAAGTAATAAAATATAAACAAATCTATGGCATTTACGTGTGGTTCGGCGTCAATTCGTCGCGCACAATTCATCGCGGACCAATTCATCGCAGCGTCAATTCGTTGCAACGAAAATATATTTGAAGGCTTTGATGGTAAAAGTAAAGATAATTTAGTAAAATTATTTAGTGATGTAAATTGTTAGTTATAATTCTCTATATCTAAAAAACAAATTATCATTAAATAATTTTACTACATTTAATCTTTAATTGTATCATCATAGCCTTTAAAAGCATTTTCGTTGCGACGAATTGACGCGACACCTTTATGCATAGTATAACTCATATATATGTTATTTTTAGAGATCGACCGAAATTTTGGTTTCAGTTTCGATTTCGAAGCAAAATCGGAGTTTCGCCGAAGCAAGCAATGTCATTACCAATATCACTAAACTTAAAAGACGCTTAACGATAACTCTATCGTTAGAATGCTTTCTACGTCTCATTTAACTCTCACTTATTTAAGGCGAGGAAAACTGTTGGAAAATATCTAAAAACGAAAAGAGCTTCCTGTCAAATCCACATGAAAATCGTTTCTTTGTACCTGGGTCTTTTTTTTTAAGGCTTCTACCCTCAGAAACGGGAAACCGGATTGATTAAGCTAACCCTCACCTGTTTAGCCTAGGCGGATTCAAAAGGGTTGATTGAAAACGGATGAAGCCATACCATTGCATTGAAAGCATAGACATTTTAATATACAGGGTCATTCATAATTCCGTCCGGGGTTTCGAAACGTTATAGTAAAAAAACGAAGACGAATATGAAAAAAAGAAACATATGAAATTATTCCGAAACTATTCAAGTTTTACTTACATACATTACAGGTGTTCTATGTGTGAACCCTTGGTCACACGGCATACATCCATGCGATAGTCCAGTTCCTGCCATACTCCGTTTCTTTAAATCTGAATCAGTGGTGTCAGTTCAACGGGCCTTTCGTAATAAATATCGAAAACAGGGACCAACTGACAAAACAATTCATGTGTGGTACCGGAAATTTAAAGAAACGGAGTATGGCAGGAACTGGACTATCGCATGGATGTATGCCGTGTGACCAAGGGTTCACACATAGAACACCTGTAACGTATGTAAGTAAAACTTGAATAGTTTCGGAATAATTTCATATGTTTCTTTTTTTCATATTCGTCTTCGTTTTTTTAGATTATAACGTTTCGAAACCCCGGAGGGAATTATGAATGACCCTGTATTTTTTCTCTGAGGTTGAAAGCTCAAGATTTTTTTTTTTTAAGAACTCATATTTTCACTACTAAATAGACATATTTTATTCGCAAAATTTTAAAGAGAGTTTCGATGCAGTTATATTTACCACCGATTGCAATGTCAGAGAGTTCGGAAGATGAGAACCATTTTTTTATGGCTATGTTAAAGGAGCCGACGCGAAAACAAACAAACAAACACAATAGTGAGTGAGAAGAAAACATTTCTTTTACAACTCGGTAACACTATTTTTTCACGAAATTTTTACACAGGCTGTAAAACCGTTTTATTTATCACTCATAAAGATTTCAAAGAGTTCGGACAAAAATAACTTTTTATTTTAAAAAACAAGAAAATGAGCATTTTATCAATAAATGCTCATTTTCGATATGCGCTGCTTATCACGTGATCTCTAAAAGCTGCAAACCTTACAGTAATAGAGAATATTTACTTTGAAACTCCAGATTGTTTCGAATGCTTTATGAGAAAGGTGTTGTTAAAACGTATAAATATTTACGAAATTTATTACAAAATATATATCGAGGTAAGTATACTTAAAATATTTTTATTAGACGAAATTCTTATAATTGGAAACTATTTCTGTCTTATTGATAAATTAATTACGTTTTACTTTATATGAATATAAATAGTTTTGGATAGAGCCACAGAGAGTCAACTTGGCGCCGGAAATAAAATTTTAAAACAGGGGTGCCATTTCAATACTTTCTTAGGGAGGCAGGCAGTGGCAAAGCCTTTTTTTGGGGGGGGGGAGGGGGGGAGGCGGTGAATGAGCAAATATTTATTTTGATCTTATTGCGCACATTGTAAAAGAAAATTGACAACTGATTTTTATCCTTATACAGTAGAACTCCAATTATCCGAACTCCGACTATCCGAATCGCTGATTATCCGAATCGCTTTCAGAATATCAGGAAAAAAAAATAAGACGGAAACATACTGCGATTCGAAAAATAATAATTCTGTCTACGCGCGCTATTGCTCTTCCCTCCGCGGAAGAGACAGAAGAAGGTAAGGATGACGTGCAAACCTGGATGTTCAGAATGTTCCTGGAATTCCTGGATGTTCAGAAGTTAGTGTTGAAGATATAGGAGAGTGGATGCTGTGTGATTCGTGGTTTCAAATTCTAAATGATGATGAACTTATTGAAAGTGTGAGAGAAGAAAGTGTCGAGGAAGAAGATGACCTTAATGACGAAGTTGAAGCAGACTTTGGACCATCAGCTAGTGAAGCATTTTCCGGCCTTGAAACTGTGATGAAGTGTATGGAGCGTCAGCCCGAGTATGACCACATGCAACTTCTCACTGTCAAGCGGATGCGCGACTTGGCTGTCCAAAAACGGATGAAGCTGTCAAACAGTTTACTTTAACCGAGATATTCAGCAAGCAATGACTGGACATGTAAAAGTGTTGCCTTTTTATTTAATTAATTAAAAGCTCTTTTTCTTTAAAAATAGTTTTTTTCTCCCATTTTCAACATACATACAGTAATTAATTAAAATAGACCCCTTTTTCGGAATAAATCCAATTATCCGAATGTTTGATTATCCGAATGGGGTCCGGTCCCAATTGATTCGGATAATTGGAGTTCTACTGTACTTATATATATATATTTCAAATTAGCTAAAATACATAATAATGTTAAAGATGAAAATATTGAAATAAAAAATATCGTTTATAATTAATAATTTCTAGACTTAATAGTTGTCTTAATTAGTTTGTAATTAACTAGTTTGTTATTAATTAGTTTGTTATTAAATAAATAAATAAATAATAATTATATGCAGTTATGCATGCATTAATCAGTTTTTTTAAATTTTTTGACACTTTCGGTTTCAGTTTAGGTTTCGATTTCGGTCTGAAAAACCTGTTTCGGTCGATCTCTAGTTATTTTATAGACAATTTCCTTTTTCTGTTTGAATATCTTCTTTTTTTTTTTTTGTAAAATATCGTCTGCGCGTGTACTTATGTTTCTCAATATTGTTTTTGGCAACGATTAGAATGCAATTTTTGATGTGTTTGTTCGACATTTTATTCGATCGAATACTGAGTTTTTCTGTGTAGTTGGTCATTGTGAAATCGTCATGTAAACATTTGTGTATGTATGTGTAACTAGTCGTTGGGCGTCACCGTAATACTGACCCATCATGGATATGCATAATATAAAATATTAAAATAAAAAATGTGTAAACTACTTATAAAATGCACTGCCATTCGAATCAAATCGTGGCTCGATGACGTCCTAAACTTTGAAGGCTCGATGACTGAATTGCTTGAAAGATACCTCTTTATAACTCCAACAAGAACGAAAAATCATGCGTCAAGCATAGATTATGTAGCACTTTCCAACGCTTCCAAAATAATTTTACAAATCATACCGTTTAATAAACTAAAAGATAACATCTAAGTAAACAATTTGAAAAACGCATAACATATTTAAAAACATAATTTCAGGAATTTCCAACAGATACAATATTCGGAAAAATATCCGAATACTTTTATTCAGCCCTGTATAGGATCTATAGATTTGTATATGCTAAATTTTAGTTTAGTTAGGAAACGCGTAGCACAGTTTAAAATTATCTTTCTGGAGTTTCTGTCAATAAACGGAAATGTGTTCGCGAACTTTTGTGCTGCCCTGTATAGGATCTACAGAATTTATACACACCACGTAATAGACAAAAAGCGAGTTAAAATTAAAATCGCGTTTAGTAACTTAAAACGCACTTCCAGGAATTAGTGTTAACAGACAGTAGAGAATTCTTTTGTGTGTCCCTGTAAATGAACGATGACTGCTCTACACACACTATTCTGTAGTAAGTCTCTTGTAATGCACCTTAGATATATATATATATAAATTTCAATGCGTTTAAAATAGTGAAACATTATTTAAATAAACCGCAGACGATTTTTCTCCATAGACGTAATGTAACGGAATTCTTTTGACTGTCCCTGTAAAGTAACTATAAGTGCTATGCACACCCTATTCCATATTAAGCTTCTTCTAATGCACCTTAGTGATATATGTAAATTTCAATGCGTTTAAAATAGTGAAACATTATTTAAATAAACCGCAAATGATTTTTCCCCTTAGACCGCAATGTAACGGAATTCTTTTGAGTGTCCCTGTAATAAAACTATAAGTGCTACACACTTCCGTTGAAATAGGGAACATGCTATAGATAACGACAATAACATATAAAAATTGCAGAGCAATCCGAGCCTATTTACGGGAGTTAGAGCACGGACAGACGGCAGACGGCCAGACAAACCGAAGTCATAAGCACTTTTCAACTAGGTTGGAAAGTGCTAAAAACAATAATTCTATTAACTAGCGGTTTATTGCATCGGATGAAGCGTATCATTTCCAATTCAAATATAGCTTTGAATTGAAATTTGGATGAAATACAGGGTCTTGAAAAATCGAAGCGTGTGGGAAATAGTATTCCAAATATCTTGGCCACTCATGATCCGATCGACTTCATTCTTTATGCCAAATTTATGTTTTTTTAGTGTTTTTTAGAGTCACTTCTTAAAATAATTAATTTCGAAAATTTTTATACACCTTTTATCAGAACGCATATTTCGAAAGTCCGAAAAAAATAGATCCGGATCCTCGAGGTTATTGAAATTAAATAGGCTTCTTCCCATTATGACATACTCAGTACATACCCAATTTCAAGTCTCTATCTCAATTTTTCTTGATATAGCGCGTTTACAGACACACAGACATACGGACGGACGGCGAATTTTTTTTTTTTTTTTTAATATGTTTTTCGGAATCTCCAGTGTCTGAAACGTTGTCAATGAGTGAAAAAAAAAATTTCGATTTTCAAAACGATTACGAGACTTACAATCTACTACGTAAGTAATATATCTCAATCTATCGTTAAAAGCTGAGTTCAATAAATAATAGAAAAATACTTGATTTTTATTCCTGGAACCGTTTTTGAATTTTCCGGAAAACTTAATTTTTTGAGTTGACGCTTTTCGAATATGTAAAGAAACTAGTAATCAGTAAATCAACCAATCTAATGGGACACGAAAAATTGAAAGTGCCCTGGGCACAGAAACTTGCTGGCGCATATTCCCAACTGAACCCTGATTATGAAAGAAGGTAAATGCATTTATTTATTCTAAAATTTATAACAAATGGCGTATAACATACTTCGTTAATTACTAGAAGATGGTAAATGAAAACCATTAGAACAGTTGGTACTTTCGTGTTGAAGAATCGCCAAGCGTCTAAGATTTATCGACAAATTATAAAACAAACATGTCCTATACGATGTATAGGATTACATGACGCATAAGAAGACAAATTATAAAACAAACATGGGCATTATAAAACAAACATGTCCTATACCATGTATAGGATGATGTATATATGACGCATAAGACGTAAATAATATAATGACGTGTGTGGGACATATACAGGGTGTCCGAAAAATCTGGAAACGCTCGAATAACTCGAGAAATATACATCTGATTAACAAACGGCAAAATGCATGTTCAACAGTTTTGAAAAATCTATTTAGGGATATGAAAGTTGCCCTCCCCCTCAACTTTCCCCCCCCCCGGAGGTGGAAAGAGGGGGCAACTTTGAAATCTTAAAGGATGACCCCCATTTTTTATTGCAGATTCGGATTCTACGGGAAAAAATAGGTCGCTTTTGTACTGAACATCTTCTTCGAAACCTTGTAGAGGGCGCTGTCATCGAGTGTCATGCTGTGACAATCATTACCATTGCAATGTCTGGAAACGCTCCAATAACTCGAGAAATATACATGGGATTGAAAAACGGAAATATGCATGTTCAATAGTTTTGAAAAATCTATTTAGGGATATCAAAGTTGCCATTTTTCTAAAATATTGAACACGTATTTTTCAGTCTTTCAATACGATGTATATTTCTCGAGTTATCCGGACTTTTCAATGGAAACAATTCTCACAGCATTGCGCTCGATGACAGCGCCCTCTACAATGTTTCAAAGAAAATGTTCAATACAAAAGTGACGTATTTTTTCCCGTAGAATCCGAATCTGCAATAAAAAATGGGGGTCATACTTTAAGATTTCAAAGTTGCTCCCCTTTCTCCTCTGAGGTGTTGGGGGGGGGGCAACTTTCATACCCCTAAATAGATTTTTCAAAAATATTGAACATGCATTTTGCCGTTTTTCAATCCGATGTAGATTTATCGAGTTATTGGACCGTTTCCAGATTTTTCGGACACCCTGTATATATATGAATGTTTAGATGATGTAATAAAATGCGGTTTGCAGAAATGGAATTAGAGGAAATTCGAATTTTTTTAAATAACAAAACATTGGCATTCAAAAAAATACCGATAGATGGCGTCCAGTTCATGAACCGAGCCTTTTTTTCGTCTTCAATCCTTTTACCGTGCGGAATTTTCTCAATGCGCTGGTTGCTGATTCCCCATTCTTGTGAAAAAGCTTTACCAACAACGCTTGATCTGGTAATGATAGAATTCTGCTGGCATCGAATGGGGAATCTATGTAGATTGAGGTGTTTTATTGACAGCCTAATTTGGATAAATTTGATTTATATTATGTGTGCCAGGGCCCTCAATCGGCAATTTTTTGAACTATTTAAAAAAATTCCGATCTCCCTCTATTGCCAACCTGCAAACCGCAATTTTTTAGTATCATTTATTTATTTTTAATAAATTTTTTTAATTTTAACGAATCCATGCTTATATAGGATACCTATATAAAATTTGCGATGACCTTGGCTAAATCATAGCTGCATAATCGTAATTATAGGGGCTGATATAACACGAAAGTACCAAAAAGGTTTTTATAGAAACTGTTTCCACGTTTCAGCATCACCGAAGCCATTTTCAACACAAATGAGAATATTCAAGAGATACGCGATCTATAATGCAGGGCTGCCACTGGCGACTATTTCTATTAGTCGGATGTGCCAATCCCATAACTTTCTTCTATCTCACACACGTTTCGCATACACTAAAATGAATGTATATCAAGGTCGAACTGAATCTAAAGCTTTATTAAATTCTGTGCATTACTTCTTGAGATATGAATATTGCTAAAATCGTGTAAATCCTGCAAAATTCAGCGTAGCAGCGCCACCTGTTGGGAGATTGACACCAAAACCTAATCCACAACAAGTTATGTCAACATCTAACTGAATCTGAAATTGCATGAAAATTTGTGCATTAGTTCTTGATATATACTTATCGTGATAATAATTCAAAAAATAGCATAGCAGCGCCACCTGTTGGGCTATTGACACCAAAATGTAAGCAGCCTCTATTTATGTCAAGGTCTAACAGAATCTGAAGTTGGATGAATTTCCGTGAGATAGTTCTGGAGATACAGCTATCGTAAAAATCATGAAAAAAGTGGTATAGCAGCGCCACCTGTTGGGATATCTACACTGAAACATAGACAGCGTCTATTTATGTCAAGGTCAAACAAAATCTGAAGTTCAATGAAAATAAGTGCATTCGTTCTTGAGATAGAGGTATTGCGAAATTCGCGAAAAATGCAGTATAGCAGCGCCACCTGTCGGGAGATTTTCACCCAAAACGAATCAGCACCCATTTATATCAGGGACTAGCTGAATCTAAAGTTTTATTAAATTCCGTGCATGAGCTCTTCAGATACAGCGCCCACAAAATGTTTGTCACATACAGACAGACAGACATTTTCTGAAAACAGTCCAATCGTGTTCAGGATCTTCTGAAACGTATCAATCCGTCAAAAACCGGAAATCGAAAATTTTCGTGAATCCAACACTTTCTTCTTTTAAAGATAGAAGAAAGTAAAAATAAATGTTGTAGTAATATTTTTCTGGCATTTGTTGTCAAAGTGTATGTGAAAGATTTTTGATTAGAGAAAGTGGTGTAAAATAGAAATAAAAAACAGTCGCCGGTGGCAGCCCTGATAAGATAATGAAATGACTTTAAACGCCATCATTCACGTTTTTCATATTCTCTCATTACTCACGTCATTTTATTTTATTTTTTATTTGGCTGTTTATTTTCATACTTGTAATCATGGAATAACTCAACCCATAATTTTGGAAAGTTGCATGACGGTGCGTCGTTACATATTGTATTTTTACGTGTTATAATCTCTATGGTTTCTCTTATAATAGATGGATAGTACAGACTGGAGGGAGAAATTATTTTACTTTCATTGAAATTTATTTGGATGGTTTCTTCTTGCGAATGTTGTTGGTTTTTAGGTGCGTTCGTAATTATATAAATACGTAGCACCTATAGTCGTCGTTTGGTCCGTCCGTCTGTCCGTCCGTCTGTCTGTCTGTCCGTCCGTCTGTCTGTCTGTCCGCATATAACAACGCAAAAACTACCCAACCAAATGGTTTGCAATTTGAAATATATTATCTTTGCATAAATTTGTCGAGACATTTCAAATTTTATCAAAATCGAATCAAAACTTTAGGAGATATTAATAAAAATATTTATTAAGAAATTTGATTTTTTTTTTAAATCGGTGCTTTTTTGTTATAGGAGCTTCCGATGGATGTTAAATCGTCAAGCGACCGAGATACTTATTTTATGACAGAAATTAATCTGCAGACGATATAATTCATTTCACAGAATTAAAAATCATCAAGATCTGAATATTTATATAACTAGCTGATACATATATATCTGAATATTTATATAACTAGTTCAGATATTTGTATGAACAGTGTCATAAAATATATACTTAACTAGCTGTTTAACCCGTTCTACGCACGGGATATCATGAATTTAATTCTAAAACGTGCGTACGAACGCACCTCGTTTGTAACGTTTGACGTACAATTTCCAACTTGTTTTATTATACTTGACAGAGGCTGTGCATATATAACGTTATCACTTTAGGGGGGAAGGGGGGGGGTCTGGCACTTGATATCGTAGGATATCTCTAGGGGGGGAAGGGTTGTATTTTGATATCGTTATAATTTTTAATCTAACCATATGTATTGTTTTTTTTAATCAAAATAGTGAGTTTTTTCTTACTTTTTTTTATTTATTACTTAATACCCATCATGCGTAGTATAGGGTAAGTCCTGTAATCGTTTTGAAAATCGATTTTTTTTTTTTTTTCGGTTTTACACGTTTCAGACACTGGAGATTCCGAAAAACATATTTTTAGAAAGAAAAAAAAAGTTTGCCGTCCGTCTGTGTGTCTGTAAAGTGTAAACGCTCTATCTCCCGAAAAAATTGAGATAGAGACTTGAAATTGGGTATGTACTTAGTATGTAATAATGGGAAGAAGCCTATTTCATTTCAATCACCTCGATTACCCGGAACTCTTTTTTTCGGACTCTCCAAATATTTGTTCTGATAAAAGGTCTATAAAAATTTTCAAAATTGTTTATTTTAAGAAATGAATATAAAAGACACTAAAAAAAAATAAATTTTGCATAAAGCATGAAGTCGATCGGACAATGAGTGACCGAGATATGGGTCATCCTATTTTCCACACGCTTCGATTTTTCATGACCCTGTATTTCATCCAAATTTCTATTCAAATATATATTTCAATTGGAAATGAGACGCTTCATCCGACGCAATAAACCGTTAGTTAATAGGATTATTAGTTTTGGAGTTATAAGCATGTTTCTTTTACGCAATTTAGTAATAGAGCCTTTGAAGTGTATGACGTCATCGAGCAGAGATTTTATTCGAAATGCAATGCATTTTATAAGTAGTTTACACATTTTTATTTTCCTATTTTACATTATGCCTATCCATGATGGGTAAGTATTACGGTGGCCCCCAACGACTAGTTTTTTAATTTATTTAATTATTTATTTATTGGTATCTATTTGTATGAAAATACGAAGTTGTTTTTAAAACCATCAAATGATTATAAAATTATTTCATTCCAAAATATGGAATATCTTTTGATATTTCTATTCTTCAGCCATATGCGCATTTAATCCGCTGTTTGAGAAACCAGGTGGGAAGTACGTTTCAAACGATTATTGTGTTTACATAGACTAGAAATAAAAGAAAAAGAAAGCTCTCCATGTGTTTTGTTTATAAAAAAATTCCGGTTTTTAGCTCACAGGCTATCAAAGCCTGAGAGCTAATGTGCCCGTCGGTTCTGTATGTACGTATGTACGTAACGCGATAACTCTTGATAGAAACAACCGTTTTGCTTGAAATTTTGTTTATAGGTTCATTGTCATAAGGCACTTCCCTGAATAGTTTTGGGGTTTCCTTGGTTAAATATAAAGGGGATACCGGGGCTGATCACCCCTTAATTCGGATAAATGGGTTTTTCGTGCAGAATTATCCGATTTTCGTCAAATTTTGTATATAGGTTCAGAAAAACTAATAAGGCGCTTCCCTGATTCGTTTTGGAGGTTCATTCTTTAAGTATAAAGGGGGGGAGGGGAATGTGGGGTAATCCCCTCCCTTAATTTAGATACATGGGTTTTTCGTGCAAAATTGTCCGCTTTTCTTCAAATTTTGTATATAGGTTCATTGTGATAAGGCGCTTCTCTGATTAGTTTTGGGGGTTAATTGGTTAAGTATAAAGGAGGATACGGGGGGGGTGTAATCACCTCATAGTTTATATAAATGGGTTTTTCATGCAGAATTATCCGATTTGTTACAAATTTTGTATATAGGTTCATTGTGATAATGCGCTCCCTCTGATTCGTTTCGGGGGTTCATTGGTTTAAGTATAAAGGTTTGGTATTATAGAAGGTTTGCCGGGGGGGGGGGGGTATATATTGGTATTATATGACTTTGGTATTATATAATGGAAAAAATAGCTATAAATGGCTGTGGCTATAAATAGCTTTGGTATTATATAAAGGTTTAGTATATAATTGGTTTAAGTATAACGGAAAATACGGGGTCTAATCACCTCTTAGTTTATATAAATGTGTTTTTCTTGCAGAATTATCCGATTTTTTCCAAATTTTGTATACAGGTTCATTGTGATAAGGCGCTTCCCTGATCAGTTTTAGGGGTTTATTGGTTAAGTATAAAGGGGGATACGGGGGGGGGGCTAATCACCCCTTAATTTAGATAAATAGGTTTTTGATGGAGAATTATCCGATTTTCTGCAAATTTTGTCTATAGGTTCATTCAAGGCGCTTCCCTGATTCGTTTTGGGGGTTCATTGGTTGAAGTATAAAGGTTTGGTATTATATAAGTTTTGGCGGGAGGGGGGAGGTATATATTGCTATTATATAACTTTAGTATCATATAAAGGCTAAAATAGCTATAAATAGCTATGGCTATAAATAGCTTTGGTATTATATAAAGGTTTGGTATATAATTGGTTTAAGTATAAAGAAAAATACAGGGGGGTAATCACCCTTTAGTTTATATAAATGGGTTTTTCATGCAGAATTATCCGATTTTCTTTAAATTTTGTATATATATACATTGAAATAGAGGCTTCCCTGATTAGTTTAAGGGGTTCATTCGTTAACTATGAGGGGGGTAATGGGGGGATGAACGCCCCCCTAATATATTTTCGATTTGTTTATTTTTAGAGGGGCTTATTTCAAATTCTTTGAAATAAGAGTATACTATACAATTAGTGTGAATAGCCTGTGAGCTCAATGCCCTCAGTTTAACTGGGCAGTTTCATTTTTATTTACTCTTCGTGTAGGGATAACACAATATTACTGTTGAATGTATTATGCAACAAAAAACTAATTATCAAATTATGTTAAATAGTAACTAATTCTTTAAAATATTAGCGGATATAAAATTATTACTTTACCCTTCATACGTTAGTATAGGGTAACTCTTGTAATCGTTTTAAAAATCGAAAAAAAAAAGTCCTTCCGGCCTGTACCGGGAGGAACAGGTAGCTTTCCTATATCTTCGTTTTAAAATTTTAGCTAATGTTACACGAAAACAGCAAGTTAAAATGCAAAGAAAACGTTTACAAAAGATTCCTTAATACTGAATTTGAATAAGAAATTCGCCAAATTATTGAGCAATAGCCAAATCTGCTTCATTTATGAAAACTTATTTTGGTCGCCAAATTTGTCGAAAATTTGGCGTTAACGGATATGATTATATAGTTTTATGCGTATGATTGGGAAAATGATTACAACAATGAAAGAAAATAATTTGCGAGTCATCGCGTTAATGTGCTGTTTTGTTTCAAAATGTCAGCCACCCTAGAATTTCAAACTGCTCTATCTCAGCCATTTTTTTAAGATAGAGGTAAACCAAAAAATGCTCTGGAATCCTTGTATCAAGGCCTAACACGTAATTAAAAAATAAATTTGAATTTTTAGTTTTTTTGTATATTTATTTTAGTTTTAAATTTTTAAATGGCCGCCATCTTGAAACAAAATGGTGGACCAAGCTGGCCAACGAACTCGGTCGAGACATTGGTTAGCTTAAAACTCACAATTAGTTTCATCCAAATTGATTTATAAATACGAGCGTTATCTTATGACACAAGTCAGATATATATATATATATAAATCAAAATTTGAACGGAAGGTGGTTTTGGGGTCTGGGGGTCATGATCGGTGAGAGTATATCGAAATTTTCCGGAACTGCTTTCCTCCGAACGGCTGCAATAAGTAGCTTTATACTTTTTTGTATTGAAAGCTACCTAAAAATAACGGATTGACGCGTTTCAGACACTGGAGATTCCGAAAAACATATTTTTAGAAAAGAAAAAAAATGCCGTCCGTCTGTGTGTCTGTAAACGGTCTATCTGCCGAACACATTGAGATAGAGACTCGAAATTGGTTCTGTACTTAGTCTGTCATAATGGGAAGAAGCTTATTGAATGTCAGTCACTTCGATGATCCGGAACTCTTTTTTTTCGGCCTCTCGAACTATTCGTTCTGATAAAAGGTCTATAAAAAATTTCGAAATGGTTTATTTTAAGGAGTGCGGATAAAAGACACTAAAAAAAAACAAATTTTGCATAAAGCATGAAGTCGATCGGATAATCAGTTGCCGAGATATTTATATTCATATTTTCCACACTCTTCGATTTTTCATAACCTTGTATTTCGTCCAAATTTCAATTCAAAGATCTATTTTAATTGGAAATGAGACGCTTCATCCAACGCAATACACCGTTAGTTAATAGGATTATCATTTTTTGGAGTTATACGCATGTTTCTTTTAAGCCATTTTCAGTAATAGAGCAATTAAAGTTTAGGACGTCATCCAGCCACGATTTTATAAGTAGTTTACGCATGTTTTATTTTAATATTTTATATTATGCATATCCATGATGGGTAAGTAGTACGGACGCCAACCACTAGTTTCATATATATAGTGGGGATATTTTATTGATTTCTTCTCTTCATTTCAATCAGTGATGTATGCAAATAATACATGTATAGTATAACCTGGGCGTGACAAATTCGCCAGGTCGCCACTGGCGACCAAGTTTCTTATTTAGCGACCAAATTATTTGATCTGTCGGGGTGTTCTTTTGTTTGTTTGTTTGAGAATAACGATTTATTTTTATACAAAAATAGAACTAAGAAATGTGCACAAATGAGATTTTTTCTCTCCCTCACCCCTACTAGCACACGACAAGCAGTGATATTCATAAAAAACATTTTCCATCTCATGCCCAGAAAACGCCATTCTTTTCCGCTCTAGCCAGCTAGCATGTCATATAATTAGAATGGGGGGGAGGAGGGGGCACGTTTCAATACAACAGTAGCCTTTGTGACATGTAAAACGGGATGCAATGAGAAAAAATACACATCAGATATAGATTTTTTGTAGCACACAACTTACGTTTCAGGCATTCGTAAATAAGTATTTCCCGAACGTGCCGGGTATTTCGGCTTAGTATTTATTTATTTTTATTTATTTTTATTATTTTATTTTATTTTATTTTATTTTATTTTATTTATTTATTCAATTCCTACTATTAGCTCGCACTCTCTATATATTTATATATCTTGTTCAAATTTTCAATCGTTCATAAAATACTCTTTTTTCATCCACTCAAGTTGAAATACATTTTTTTAAACTTGTAGTGGATGACAATGGATGTTAATACAGTTTTTTCAAATATTAATTCATTAATTAAATTTAATTAATTAATTTAAATTTTATATTTCATTTCTGTTCAAAAGAATAGACTCACTCCACATTTATAGTCTCACCTTCACACGTAAAAAGATAATGGGGCTGTTCACGGACGAAGATCAGGCGGATCGCGGGCGAAGGAGACTATAAATGTGGAGTGAGTTTGTACTTTTGAACAGAAATGAACTTTAAAACTAAAATTAATTAATTAAATTTAATTCATTAATTAATATTTGAAAAAAAAACTGTATTATCGTTAACTGTAACATCGCTATGGCACTTTATTGTGAAGTTTGGTAATTTTTGAAATTCAATATTTGAAAAACGGCATAATCATTAGATTTTAAATTTATATCAAGAAAAATACAATTTTTTTTAACTTTCTAACGCAGTTTGTCTAACAATTTTGTGAGAAATACTTTTCGAGCTATTCATGTTTCGTAATTTAGCTATTTATTTTTTATTCAATTTTTAATACATTTCAAAAATTGCTCTTCTGTAAGATATTGAGAAGGATATAAATTTAGGAATAAATACCGTCCGTGGTGAAGCGCGTGTAGATAGCTGGAAAAAAAATTCTTTTTGACCTAAGTAGGAATTGACTTAAAAAAAAGTTTTTATATTACTTGTTTTTTCAATTCCTACTATTAGCTCACACCCTTTATATATTTATATATCTCGTTCTAATTTTCAATCGTTAATAAAATACTCTTTATTCATCCTATCAAGTTCAAATAATTTTTTTTAAACTTGTACTGGATGACAATTGATGTTAATACAGTTTTTTTTAAATATTAATTCATTAATTAAATTTAATTAATTAATTTTAGTTTTGTATTTCATTTCTGCTCAAAAGTATAGACTCACTCCATATTTATAGTCTCCTTCGCCTGCGCGCCGCCTGATCTTCGTCCGTGAACAGCCCCATTCTCTTTTTACGCGTGAAGGTTTCGCTACGGTACTTCATTGTAAAGTTTGGTAATTTTGGAAATTCAATATTTGAAAAATATTATCTTATAATAATATTATCTTATAATAAAAAATATTATCTTATAATCATAATCTTTGAAATTTAAAAGTTTGATTTGAAATTTATATCCAGAAAAATACAATTTTTTACCTTTCTAACGCAGTTTGTCTAACAATTTTGTGAGAAATACTTTTCGAGCTAATTCATTTTTGATATTTTAGCTATTTATTTTTTATTTAATTTGTAATACATTTCAAAAATTTCTCTTCTATAAGATATTGAGCAGGTAAATATTCTTTTTGACCTAAGTAGGAATTGACTTTAATTATATATATACTATATATATATATATTTCTTGTTTTTAAACAAATTTATATATATATATAATTTTTAGAAACCGATAACGATATCATTGGGGAGGGGAGGGGTGTCGAGGAATGATAACGTATGATATCGTAAGGGGGGTACAAAATTACCAAAAAATTGATATCGTTATATATGTACGTTAAGCCCCTAAAACAGCTCGTTATGTCTACAAGTACATTTCTTCATAGGCTCTGAAATGTGACAGTTATATATATTATAAATCGATTATATAATCAATAGAATAATAATAATTATATCTATCCTATATATCTATCTATATATATATATATATATACCCAGACAACCACAATCGTCCTTCGGACGATCTATAATGATCCTGAAAATCCTGTAGTTGTCATATCCTATAAAACTATCCAGTGAATATCCGGAAGATAGTTGACAACGGACCGTCTGAATACATTGTCCACAAAACAGCCGGCGAATGCCATAGAACGCACATCCGCAAATTGACTTTCTTCCTTGGCTTCCTTCCTCTGCACGCTACGCTAACGTATCAACCAACCTACCTACCAGACAAGTTTATTTTGCTTTTTGGTGAATGAAGAAGCGTGATCGGCTTTTCGAAATCTGATTAATAAATAGTAATCTGATGTCAATAAAGGTAAGAATTATCTTTTTCATTTGTAATTCTATTCTTTATAACTTCCGTTTATATACTTATATTTTCTTGTGTAAAAGCGAAGTGTATACAGACCTAATTATTCATGTAGGCTTAATGCTAAATGTTAATAGAGATGGTAGTGTAAACGCAACAGTAGTGATTTGTATTTAACAGTTTGATAAATTATTAAAAAAATACAACCACTTTGAGTACTTTCTGAGAATTTTCAAGTTTAGATTACATTTTCTGCGTGAAAATGAAGATTTACTTACAGCTCCAGTTTGAACTCCTTTTTTTTTTTTTTTTTTTTTTTTTAACTTTAAACACTTAAAAAAACAAAAATATGTTTTTCCCTCATTCTTTTTAACTTAAAACACTTTAAAAGCAATTAAAAAATGCCCCCCCCCCCCTCTTTTTTCTTTTACAATTAATTCCCATTACTTTAGAAATACTTATTTCTTTACATAGATTTTAATGCATATTGATATATATTAATTAAAGCAAATGTATATATTCAAATATATAGGGTAGATGTGCCAGTAATGGGCCACTTTCAAAGTTTTTGATTTATAAAAAAATAACCAATAATAATTTAGCCTTTTATATATTTTTTTCATAATTCCTCCTTGTTTGACACTCTTAATCAAACCAATCAGGAAGCAGAAAATAATGTTTCACAGTTCCACAGATTTTCTGTGAAAATCTTAATGAACATGCTAAGAGCTGGCTTCACTTAAACAATTCATATATTTTTTATTTTCTTGAAAAAATTGCATGTTTTTGTTTAGACAATAATAGAAAACTTTGAATTTTACATACTAATGGCAATTTACAAAATTTCATTTATTTTTCAGGTTTTAGGACCATGGTCCATTACTGGAATGCTTAATTAGTCAATTTCCAGTAATGGACACCCCATGTGGACATTACTGAAAAAGCAATTTCAGTAATGTTCATAGTGCATATATTTTTTTTATTTAACTGAAAAGCTAAATAGTCAAATTTAATTTTTAAATTTTACTTACCAGAATGTAATAATATATTATTTTTATATAAATAGCTGTTTTTGTTAATTTCATGTAATTAATCATTTTTTCTAAGATTGCTATCAAATTATTATTTTGTAAACCGTACCTTGCATATTTTATAATGTGGCAATCAACACCCATCAGGAAGCAGAGAATAATCTTTAAGGGCATGGGAAAATGAGGGGGCTCACACTCTCCCCTTTTAAAAAAAGACAATTTTTTAAGTCACCGAAGTTCTTAATCTATTTTCTGTCTTAAATGTTTCATTATTCAGCTCTGACAAAAGAACTACATACATAAAAAAATCCCTATAAATTATAGGGATTTTTTGGGCACATTTTTGACTCTGAAGGGTATTTTTTAGATCCATATTAGCACTTTTTATATTTTTTAAATTCATTCTTTCAATTTTAAATGCACTTTTGATTTTTAAATGTTACAACACTCCTATCGAATTGCAACAATGTGTCAATTTTTACTATGCAAGTAATTTTTTTTTTACAAAACTGTAAAGGCTTAATTTTCTTGGTTGAAGGGCAAGAAGAGCACTAATTTTTTGATGAGGGGCAAGAAGGGGGATGTTTTTTAAACCAAAGGGCAGCCAGGGTGCAACACCTTCCTGAAACTGCCTACAGGAAACTCTGCAATTTGAATATAAAATAGCTTGTGATCAAAAATAGTGAAATTACTGTAGCTGCTAATTATTTTCTTAGTTTTGTGTAACACGTTACTTTTCGAATAAAAGTGAATGGGGCGAATAGCACAATACAAAATTTAGTTGTTTGTTTGTAGCAAGCATCAACATTTCTTTGAACACAATTTCCAGAAACAAATGAAAGTCTTCTTTAACAATTGTGTGGTCACTCATGGTACTATTATTTAGGAAATTGGTAACAAATTGGCAGTGGGAACTGCCATATATCTGTAAACAAATACCAGTTTTAGAGTTTAACAAAGCACTATATAACCATTGTATGTCAGAAATGTTCTTGTTTATGGGGTTATAATTTTGGAATGCAACTTTTGTGAAAAAAGAACAAACATATTTTTAAATAAGCAATTTTTACTTTGAGATAGTGCTAAAACAGAAGATGCTCTGATGATCACACTAAAAACATTATTATCCTTTAACTGTTTTTTATTTTCATAATTTTCAGGGTTAAAGTTTACTTGTATTTTACACAGAAATCATAGAAAATTTTTGAACCATCACTCAGATTTTACAACAGTGAGTCAAAAAGTGACTCGCAGATATATTATATATTCCACTTCTCTCTTTTTTTTAAAACTTCAAACACTTGAAAAACAGTTAAAAGATCACCCCCCCCCCTCCTTTCTTTCGCTTTCAAAACAATTTCTGAAAGTGAAAGTATCTTAATAAAAAAAACTTTTAATCAAAATCAAAAAAGTATAAAGGAGTGTGCATAGAGATTGACCTCAGCTATCCAATGCGAAAAAAAATCATTTATAAATATTGAAATGCGAACGAGATATCATAAATTATTTCCCCCATAGAATTAACATTAGTGAGTGGGTGTTTTGGCCTAAGTGAAGTAGCCTCTTAAAGCTAAATAAAGAAATTAGTATTAAAATTTACTATTTTTTTTTCCTACATTCACTATGAGTTTCTCTTATGCATGTGTGACTTTAATACTGATATTTTCAATATTGATAAATAATGCTATTAAATTCTAGTGCAATAAAATGCCTAATATATATATTAGTTAAGGGGTCGATGCAGGTTTTTTTTCTTGGGGCCCATTTTGTGAAAAGTAAAGGTTATTTTTGTGTAATTTATTATATTTTTGTGAAAAATAACATTTTGTAACGAAAGTTGAAATCCAGTTAGTCAAATTTAAACCAAGCATTTATAAACAAAAACTATTTTTTAATCCTTTTGCTGAATTTTTCCTCTCTGGTGAACTTGTTTGTTCAAATTACGCATTTTAAAAAAACACAAAATAAAAAATAAATAATAAATAGTAAGTTTTTATGGAATAGAATTTTGTGAAGTGTATGTTTTATCAAATTGATTTTTGTGAAGGAGTGTGCCTAATATATATATTTAGTTAAGGGGTCGATGCAGGTTTTTTTTCTTGGGGCCCATTTTGTGAAAAGTAAAGGTTATTTTTGTGTAATTTATTATATTTTTGTGAAAAATAACATTTCGTAACGAAAGTTGAAATCCAGTTAGTCAAATTTGAACCAAGCATTTATAAACAAAAACTTTTTTTTAATCCTTTTGCTGAATTTTTCCTCTCTGGTGAATTTGTTTGTTCAAATTACGCATTTTAAAACAACACAAAATAAAAAATAAATAATAAATAGTAAGTTTTTATGGAATTTTATAGAATTATTATTTATAGAATTTTGTGAAGTGTATGTTTTATCAAATTGATTTTTGTGCCCATTTTATCAAATTGATTTTTGTGAAGGGACCCATTTTATCAAATAGATTTTTGTGAAGAGGCCCATTTTATTAAATAGATTTTTGTGAAGGGGCCGGGCCCTAAATAACCCCAAATTTTCCCTGTATCGACCCCCGAGTTAAGCTATAAAAAATTTTATCTAAAGAATTATAGTTTATAAGTAAAATGCTTTAAAATGTAAAAGCTAATGACAGTTAAAACTAAAATTAGTAAAAGCCACTTTTTAAACATTTCAAGCTGACTTTTTTGTAATCCTGCTTTATATAATACACAACTAATTTGAAATTGATACTTTTAGCCTGAGCTGGTTTTTGAATTCGTACAAGTACATTATTATTAAATAATACTAGGGAATCGAACTCGGGCTTCCCGGGTTACAGAACATCGCTGAAAACTGTTTTTTTTAATTTAAAATTCTAACAGATTTTTTATATTTAATATATATATATACTAAAAATAAATGGCGCATCTAGTATTTGTCGAGAATTAACAATTTTCTGACAAATACTTTACGAGCTATTAATTTTTTCAGTAACTTCAAATCTGTCATTTTCTGAAATTAATCTCTTGCAACGATAAGCTAAAAAACCAGTCATCAGCAACACGTAGCTTTTTATTAAAAAAGATTATGTATTAATTTATCTTTTTTTTTTTTTTTCTAAATTCTGTTCTATAAAACTCAATCTATTTGAGATTACTTTCATAAAGAGAACTCTGTTACTTTCCTTAATTTCAGATATTTCAATTTCAAATCATAATTAAATCCTAGTGCTAATTAATAATTAAATAAAAATTGGAAACATTTCTATTGAAAACTTGGTTCTTAACCCGTCAGCACATGCGCCCCTTTCCATTACGTTACTACACGCGCAGGATAAATTTTACCCCAATGGGTTTTCTTGTGTCAATTTTCCCCCGGTTTGATTATAAGCAAAAATTTATATTTTGAAATAAACTGTAAATCAATAAAGAAAATAATTTAACTTAAAATAAGAGGTTTTTTCATATTTAAAGAAAAAAAAAAAAAAAAAATCTAGCACTAAGATTTTTTTCTGAATATCATTACATACAAAGTTTTTTCAATCCAAATTTAGCCATAAAAATACAAAAGAATATAAAACTGATATATAGAAACTGTATGTGCAAGAGTTGTTAACGTTTAAAAGAAAAATTATATTATTATTTGCACACTATATTTTTTACATAAACATTTGCATTAACATTTTCTTATCTTTATGGGTTATGTTATAACACGCGTGGGGTAAATTTCCTCCCACGTGACATTTTTATAACAAAAGAATGGAAAATCTCATAACCGGAGGTAAATTCTTTTTGGCCACATCTTGATCTCTTTCAGCTTGAAAGGTACTGTAAAGCTCAGAATGATCCCGAACGATTTACGTACATTTTTAAGTAATAGTTCTGAGCTGGGGTAGATTTTATCCCAGTGTGTGTGCTGACGGGTTAAAATGTTAATTTGACACATTTATTTACACATGCTTCATTTCAAACTTATTTCTTTATTTTAGAGACTATGCAAGTAATTTTTGAAAAATCCAGCTTGAGCTGAATGCTGGAAAAGAAGTCTGCAATGGACTCTAAGCAGTGGTATGTTTAATTGATTTATTATTATTATTTCATTTTCTTAAAAATAAAAGAATATGTGAGCATGTAGTTTTATAGCTTTTATTGAATTATCATTTTGCATTTAAGCATATTTATGAATTGTTGTGCTTTGGAACATTTTTACTTATTTATTTATTTAAATGGGCAATTCCATTGTAACAGACTAATTGACATAGCAGAAAAAAAGGCTTTATCTCATTTGAAAAATAATAATTATGTAATTCAAAAAGGGCTACAATTAGCATGATGATATTTATTAGAAGATAAATTAATATAGTTATTATGAATAAATTATTTAATGTAAATAATTATGGTTAAAAAATGTTAATGTAACAGACAAACATGAATTACCATGCTTTTCAGATACCTTGATGTTTATCGATATATTACTTATAAAATAATTTACAATTTATTATTATAAAAATGTATTTTCATTCAGAGGGCGTTCTGAAACATATATCTTTCTCAAAATTTGACTGTTGCCATAAGATAGTCATGAAAAATATGTAATCTTACCTGTAACAGACCAACATTTAACATGTAACAGACAAACAAATAAACACGTAAACAGAAGCGATTATAATGAATTTTATTGATTTTGACTATTCAAAATTTTATAAAATGCATTGCAAATATAAAAAATATAGGTATAATACTATCAGAAAAAATATATATTACCTATTTGATCTAAAATATATTTATATACCATGGCTTGTTTTTGAAAACTGATTTTTTTTTTCGGTAATTTCTAAAATATTCAGTTAACATTGATAGATCACCCAAATTAATTTTTGTATTGGTACCCATACAAAAAAAAATTCAGCCCGGCCCGATACAAAAATTAAAAGTTCTACTAGCATACCTGTCAAAAGGCAATAAATATCTTTTTAGCAGTCATATAAGTATAGAAAATCTTCATTTTATCTTAAAGTACATTTAATTCAAACTATTTTTTTCCAGAAGAAATAAACCATAATTTTATGTTAAAATTTTTGGTACTTTTCGGTTAGCCGGGTGCCAGTGACATATGTACATATATAAATACATATGTATATACATATATATAATATGTATGTATATAATATGTATTTGCCGATATATGGTATATATAATACATGTACATATATCAGTGGTAGAGGTCTGCACGGGCCGAAATTTCCAGGCCTGGCCTGATACAAAAATCAAAAGTTCGGCCCAAGCAAAAAAAAATATTGGCCTGACCCGGCCCGATTTAAAAGTAAGTTCGTCCCAGTATAAAAGCTAAAAGGCCGGCCCGAGTTAATTTCCACAAAACATTGATTTTTACGATGATTTGGTTAAAAATTTGCCTTGTAGGAGTAGATCTAACCAAAAATTCCTATCTAAGCTCTTTTTTTTTTTTTCATGTTTACAATCTTCATTTTTATAGAAGTGCAGCAGTCTGCGATATTTATTTTTTTAATAAATCTCTATTTGTTGTATGTATGTGTTTAAGTTATCATTAATATTGTTAATCCATATTCCATGTATTGAAGTGTTAAAAATCAGAAAAATGCTATACATTAAAATCTTCTTCTAAGACGGAATTGCATAGGGAAAAAAAATGAGTTATAGACAATTTGCCTTCTTAGCAGGTGTAAATATATTATATATTCTTTTCTTACGTATTAGTATATTCATTTTGCATGGATCAACACATTTTTCAGTTTAAGACAGGATTCCGTCATAAGCAGGTTCTTTTTCACACGTTTCACTATATTTTAATTTAGCCATATTTTAATAAGTGTACAAATCTACTTATCTTTAAAAATAATAAATTTTAATGTTTAATTTAAAAATATTTAAAATATTTGCATTTTTTTTCAAAGATTTTTGTGCCGGGTCTTATTTTACTGACCTTCGAACAGACCAGGCCAAGCCGAGACAATGATTTTTATAGGGTCAAAACCAGGACTGAAAATTTTGGGGTGTGAAGACTAGGAAGGATGAAACCAGTCCCGGCTCTGTCCGGAAAAAATAATTTAAGACACGGCCTGATCCTTCAGGAAAAAAGAAAGGCCTGAACCCGGGCCATAAAGAGTAATCACTAGGCCCAAAACGAGTGGAGACAAGGCCTAGCCCAAGTGCAGTGAAGGAAAATAGGCCCGAGCCCGGCCTGTGCAGATCTCTAATTAGTGGTGCCTGGCTAACCGAAAAGTACCAAGATTTTAAGTATATTGACATTTATTTTAAATGTAAACATTCTGCAGCACTTTTTGATTATTAATATTCAGGGCTGAAACTAAAGGCAGCACAGAGGGGGCATGTGTCCCGGGCGCCAGAATGGAAGGCATGGGGGACGACAAATGACCATTTGGTTTGTTGCTTGATACAAAAAAAAGTATATGAAATTTGGGCAAAAATGTTTTGTAAGTTGGAAAATTCAAAAGAAAAACTGAGAATTCATGGGACACTAAAAAATAAAAGGTAGAAAATTCACATAATAAAATACTTATTAAAAACTTAATTTTTTTTTTGTTCCGAGTCACTATTATAATTTGGAATTTAGGTTCAGGAAAGTATCTAAACATATTAGTCTATAAATAGGAAGTGCAGTATAAATGACAGCTCCATGAAACTATGTAGATAACATACAAAGATGTTTTACAGTATTAGAATTCATTGTTATATTCCTACAGAAAATTCTGGTTTTTCAGTTCTTAAGACATTGTGACTTATAACACTAGGACTTTAAACATCCGTTCAATTGTAATGTAATACTATAACTACAGTAAAATCTTTCTGTAATAGAATCCTGTCTTAAATGAAAAAAATACACAGATCCAACAGTAACAATAGCATCAATTCTATTTGCTAAGACGAAAACTTGTATAAAACTGAATTTTGTCTTGTTCCTTTTGATTCTGTACTCACAGGTTTTATTGAATAAGTATTTGACAAAGCACAGAGTTCACTATTACATATTTTATGATTACATATTTTTCAGTTTAAAATAAGTCAGCTATTAAAAACTTAGTAAAATTATCTTTGTAAATTTACTTTGCGAGAAAGGTAGGGTTAGTGGGGGTGCCAAAATCCCTGTTTGCCCCTGTGAAAAAAAAGCTAATTTCGGCCCTGAATATTTAAATTCTAGGTATCTCTAAACTGTGTTATATCAACACTATTGTCGTCAAGCGTAATAGTTAGTGCCAAATGGGAAAAAAAATTGAGCTTCAAGCAAACGGAAAAAATAATTAAAAGAAAAAGAATGAAAAGCAAAACCTGTTTTTACCTTACTATTAAAAAAAATAATTGATATCTCCATCGTCAATTGACGAAATTTGTTAAGTTTTCAGCAAGTTCAATAATAGTAAATTAGGCTGTGTAACAAACTTTTATTAAAGAATAATCAATTATTAGAAAATGAGAGCATCCCCACAAAAAAGCAACTGCAAAGAAAAAGGAGAGAACTATCTGTGGTTTTTGTTTTGTTTATTAAACTATTTGCAGTCGGAAGTCGCCGAACGTTATCAGAATAAGATCATCAGCTTCTGATGGTATAGATTAAATACTGTATTTTTCTCTGTTTGATTATTGCTTCGGTGACGAAAAGGTGCTTTTAGCAGTAGTCAGGGGAGTTAACATAAAACTACATATTTTAAAAATGTTTTAATAATGGTTTATTACGTAACATTTTTCAGTAATATTTTGCTTGTGTAAATTTTTTTGTCATTTGCATACCTTAAATCTAACATGTCTTTTGTCAAAAGAAATATCCCTCCACCCTTAAAAAAAAAAAAAAAAAAATTACAGGAACACCGCTCTAGTTATGCTACAGTAGTTTCGGCACAAAGTCTCTATATGATATCCTTATATATATATACATATTTTTTTTTCAGCACTTAAGTTAAATTATTTATATATTACTAACAGAGTTTCCCCCAGGTTTAAAAAGGGGCAGGGTGCTGCTGGTGAGAAAAGGGCACTTTTTTATTCTTAAGGGCACTTTTTGGATTTTTGAGGGCACTTTTCAGATTCTTAAAGACACTTTTTTTAATTGTTAGATGTATTCTTTTGATTTTTAAAACCACTTTTGATATTTCAAAGTCAAAACACTCTTTTTAAGACAACATTGAGTCAGTTTTTACTATGAAAGCAAATTTTTAAGGCAAAAAGGAGAAAGGGCACTTTTTTTACTAAGGGCAAGAAGGGTGCTAATTATTTTACTGGAGGGGGCAAGAAGGGTGCTAATTCTTTTATGAGGGACAAGAGGGGTGCTATTTTGTTAACCAAAGGGCAGGCAGGGTGCAGCACCCTTCTGAAACTGTCTGGGGGAAACTCTGTATACTAATACAGTAAAACCTCCATAACGGACACTCCCGAATAGCGGACACCTCTATTTAGCGGACACTTTTGTGATCCCCAAAACCTGTATATTTGTACATTTTTAACTCTCAATAGCGGACACCTCCAAATAGCGGACAAATTCTGTGCTCCCGAGGTGTCCGTTATTCAGAGGTTTTACTGTATTACAATAGTTCTTTATATTTAATTACTAGTTTAAATTTTTTTGTGTGTGGCATTTAAGTGAAAATATTTATACGTAAATTTGAGTTCCTTGGGTGCGGCACTATACATTTTTAAAAAAGAGATTTTTACAGGTGTGCCGCTTACGTGGATATACTTTTTTTGAAACAGATATTCATTGGTATGGCTGATATTCCCAATAATACGGTAGATATGTAAGTATATTAAGCCCTGACATTATTTTAATGATTAAAAAAGCATTTTCTCACCATATTACATTTGCCGTGTGTTCAAATACTGCACACATTGTTATTTTCTTTTTGAATTTTTTACTCCATACAAAAATAAGTCTTATTTTAGAGCATTATAACTTATAAGTTTGATAAATCATAGCTTTTATAAAAATAAATCTTATGTTCTCATAACAAACACCAATTCAGCATAAGTGCAACAAGCATTTTAAAATGAAACACCAGGGGTCGATCCAGGAAAAATTTGGGGCCTATTTAGGGCCCCTTCACAAAAATCTATTTAATGAAATTGGCCCCTTCACAAAATTCAATTTTATAAAATGGCCCCCTTTACAAAAATCAAAATGATAAAATGGGCTCCTTCACAAAATGCTATTCCATAAAAACTTACTATTTATTATTTATTTATTATTTTGTGATTTTTAAAATATGTACTTTGTAAACAAGCAAGTTCACCAGAGAGGAAAACTTCAGCAAAAGGATTTTAAACAGTTTTTGTTTTTAAATGCTTGGTCTGAATTTGATTAACTGGATATCAACTTTCGCCACAAAATGTTACTTTTCACAAAATGGGCCCCAAGAAAAAAAAAACCTGCATCGACCCCTGAACACACAAGTTGTAGTTTGTTAATCTGTAAAGTATAGGATTGCTGTACTAAATCTGGTGCAGCGGAATGGCAAATACCGTTTAGTGTCAAACCAATATTGATGACTAAAATTGTGCTTCTACAGAAACTTCTCCATCGAGTGTTTCCTTCACTAACGCAACCCGGTATCCGGACCCGAACACAGCGAAGTATAGAAAGATGTACGCTGGGCATAACTAGAAGAGACAGAAAGAGAATAACCTGGCTGAGAAGTTAGACGAAAGTTTTTGACGTCATTGAAAGAATTAAACGTCTAAAATGGAAAATGGGCAGGGCACATTGCAAAAAGATAAGACAGTAGATGGAGCACAAACACCCTACAGTAGTATCCCAGTGATGTAAAACGACCAAGAAGATGACCTCAAGTAAGATGGAGTGACGAAATCAGATAAGTGGTCAGTGTTAATTGGATGACTAAAACACTAGACAGGAAACAATGGAAAAATCTGGGTGAGAATCCAGCAGTGGATTGAAAACAGTTGTTGATGATGATGATATCTAATCTTTATTTAGCATATTTATGCCTTACACATTACTAAATACATACTTGATCTTTACTTTTTATATTTTAATCAAGTTTTACATTTTCTTAATATTTAGTACTTTATTGTTTTACTTAATAATTTACTTTATTATAGACATATTCATTGTAATTTCAAATGCATTATTACATTCGTATTACTGCTTAAAAAATGTAAATAAACCAGAAATCTGCAAATAATTCAAAAATTTGCACAATTTCAGTGTTATGATGGACTCATGTGGATTTGGGGAGTCTACTGTAGTACATTTTGCTTATAATTACCATCATTTTTAATTATTAAAAATATGACATTACCATCAGTTATAAATATTAAGATTTTTTTTTTTTTTTCGACACAAAACAAGGCGGGTGCTTTCATGCTGTATGACGTTTTACGACATAAAATAAGATGTGCTTTTACTTTTTCATAGTTGTTCAAATATCCCATAAGGCTTAAATAGTAAAGTTCCTAAAAATAACTTAATAAATTTTACTGTAAGATCTTTTGAAGAAACAAACGGTAAGAAATTATTGTATATCTTGTGTATATATGCTGATTTATTCATTTTGAATGAATGTGATGCACTTATAAAGTTAGGTAGATATGAATATTTTTTCTTTTCTTCTTTACAGACATATGCCGAGCAGAAATTTCTGTGACAACAGCAAGGTGGAAGAAACCAGATTGTTGCAAAGAAAAAAAAATTATGTTTTGTGATGTGGAAAGTTGTAAATAAATATTTGTTTTGTATTTTATTGTGGAAAGTTATAAATAAATATTTGTTTTGTATTTTATCGTGAAAGTTGTAAATAAATATTTGTTTTGTTTTTAATGTGAATTTTTTTATTGTGCAATTTGTAACATTATAGAATTTTTTAAAAATAATAAGATTATTCAACAGCGGTTATCATTTTCCCCATACTATCTTTCATGACATTGTGAAATATATATATTTTTTTTTTATTCCTTTACTGATTTCCAATTAAATTGGGAGTAAAATTTTAAAATTTTCAGGTATTCACTTCTGATGACTTTTGCATAAAGATTTAATTTTTGTATGTCATATAATTTAAGTTTATTATTTTATATTGAGCACTTAGTATAATATGTGCAATTATTTAAAATACAGAAGTTGTTTATTCATTAAAGTTAGAACAATGAAAGCAAACAATATCTTAATATTGCTCAAATTTGTGTTAATACTTTGTGACATATATCAAATGCACTTTCTGGGCCATTAGCATTTACATAATCATGGTACTGTCTCATTTTGTTAAAGTAAGGTAATGTATTTAAGTACAAAGGTAAGTAAAACAAATTGAATCTGAAGCTGTATAGCCAAATTATCACAGCAGTAAATGTGTGCTTCGGTCAGTAAATATGAAAGGGCATACTTTTCTGTCCTTTATTTGTTTTGAATGCAAAAGTATTAACAGATGACTTATGCACTAGCTTTATTCTAGAAAAACAATGTAAAACCATCATCAGAGGGACAAAATGATACTTTTAAATTTCATGTGGCACCTTATCAGAGGACAATCAAATGCATAACATTTGTTGCATATACCGGGTGTTCCTAAAGTGGATCAGGTATTTACATGCTTTTTTTAGTAAGTAAAACAAATAATTGCAAAGTAAAAAAAAAATTGTTATTTAAAAAAAACTTAAGGGTGTATTCAAATCCAAACTGCTTATTTTGAGACACATTTTTAAATTCATTTTTGCTCGAAAATGCATCCAATTGGCAGGTTCTCTTATTCAGAAACTTTATAATGTCCGTGTTGTCTCGATTTTTTGATAAAGGCATAATATATTTTTAAAAATGCTGTCAAAGTGGACATTTTGAACCGAATTTCCTGAAGCGATAGCGCTGGGAGAAAAAAAAAAAAAGTACTTTGAAAATATTTGTTTGTAAATCAATTTCTAATTAATTGAACGAAAAATGAAAACGTAGGTCCCTTATAAATCTCTTCATAAATCACGCCGCCAAGTTTCATGTTTTTACTTTTAAAAATGAGTTTGAAAATGTGTCATAAAATTTTGAGTTGTTGAGCATGCAAAAATATTTTTTTTGGATACTGCCTTAAGTTTTTATATGACTTCTTACGACAAGAATGATAAGTTCCACTTCAGACATAGCACTTAAAAAAAGGTCATGAAAAAATTTTAAATTGCATCATTTTATATAATATTTGCTCAAATTAAGAATAAAATATGTAAAAAATAATTATATACAAGTAAGGAATTTTACAAAATATCTTAAATTTTCTTGAATTTTATCGAGAATATAAGATGAAAGGGCTATATAATTATATATGATATATATCAATATATATAAGTAAGGAATTTTACAAAATATCTTAAATTTTCTTGAATTTTATCGAGAATATAAGATGAAAGGGCTATATAATTATATATGATATATATCAATATATATAAGTAAGGAATTTTACAAAATTTCTTAAATTTTCTTGAATTTTATCGAGAATATAAGATATCTTCTGCCTTCAATTTGCATTTTTAAAATTCATATATACCTCAATATATTGTTACTGAAAACATTTTTTATTAAATAAATTATATAGTGTATGAGATCTTTGTTAGATTGGATATTTTTTTTAAAAGAAAGATTATTCAATAACCTTTCTTAAAAAATAAAAACTTTTATTCCCTCTAATAAATCTAATAAATGAAGATATTTTTAAACTATAAAATTTATTAAATAAATGTTTTCAGTAACAATAGATCTATGCATTGTCATATGTTTATGTACATATGAATTTCAAAAATGCAAATTGAAGGCAGTAATATCATGAAAACCATCCACAGGATGCTGACAGGTGTGACATTTTGACACCCAGAGGATGCCCTATAACCATCCATAAGGTGTTGTGTAATGACATCCATAGGATATTGACAGGTGTGACATTTCGACACACAGGGGATATCCTATAACTGTCTACAGGATGATTTCATCCATCCGCAGGATATCAGCTTATCCTAAATATGACATTATGTGGATGCTTTTAGGATATCAATAGGACCATCCAGAGGATGTAATGCAAGTGTCCTATAACCGTCCAAAATGTGTCATGAGATGACATCCATAGGACGTTGAAAGATGTGACATTTCGAAACTTAGGGGATGTCCTGTAACTGTCGAGAGGACCATTTCATCGGTCCACAGGATATCAGCTTGTCCTAAATATGACATCTTTTGGATGTTTTTAGGATGTGTTTGTGTTGTCTGGGATATTACGCTATCCTACGTGGCACAGAAATCGCGATTATTTGCTAATTGTTTAATGGCAACGCCCGAATGAAACGCATCTCATTGGTTATTGTGTAAAATTCCTTTTCCAGGATTTTTTTTTACATTCAACTGTTTGGTGCTGCCATCTACAAGATTAAAAGCGAAACAAACAATGATTTCAAATTGTACTTATAATGTGTCAACATTAACAATTAAATAGCTATATTTTTATATATTTTCATTTGAAATATTGATTTTTGTAAGCATTTAATATTTATAATTTAAAAAATACAATTAGCGATATAAAATTAAAAATGTACACAAAGCCATGATTTTTACAAAGGGATTATTTGTAAAAAGGGAAAAGTAAGTGTCGTAATTTTAACTGACCGTTTCATTTTTTTAACGTAACTGTTATACTTTCGAAATTTTAGCTCTTATTTAATTTTTTTTACAAATTTTTAGTTTATATATTCAGTCTGTTTTCTTATGAAGTCCACGCCACTGTTATATTTTTCAATGATAGTCTGCCCGGATAACGCCGGGCGGGTCAGCTAGTATGTACATAAAATCTTAGTAACGATTGATTAAACAAATTTGTGCAACGATTTATATAAAAAAATTGTTTAAAGATTTTATATAAAACACTTTTAATGTTTTTAGTTAACACATATTAGTAATTAACGTAGTATATATTATTTATTCTGATTTTGAATATTGAAAAACAATATAGGCTGTCATCTCAGTTAGAATAACTAAACAAAACTGAATACCTGTTCTGCAGCCTCAATAGATGGCGAGACATCGAGAATAGGCGAGAGATCGGAGACCGGCGACCAGTCTTGGGGTTCGGGTTTGGGTGGTTTGGGTTTCTTCTGGTTCTGCAAGTCGAGGGCGGATGATTTCTGCCCGTCGCCGTTTGTGCTGTCCTCAGCAGGCTTACTTGTTGACGTAGTGGAAGACAGTTGGCCGTAGTAGTAGTTTTGTTGGTTCCTGTTCTCAGCATCTTTCGTCTGCTGGTATGACTTGTTTGGCGCCACTTTCGTTTGCTGTCGCGGATCTGTTTGCATTTGTTGCATAGCTTTGGCGGAACTGAACGCTTCGTACGAAACAGGTTGAGTCTTATGTTCTTCGAGGTAATGCTTAGCAGAGGGTTGCCTCGTGTCAGGGGTTAACTCGTGAAGCAAGAGTTTGTCATACCCCTGTTTGGACTCGCCTGTGGTAGCTTGACCAGACGGCTTCTGGTCAGGTGGTTGTATAATATACTGAGGGTCTTTCCGCGCGTAGTCACTGTCGTTCGTTTCGTAGAAATCTTTCTTCGAGGGTCGTGCCTTGTCCTGCTCGAATATGTTCAGGTCGTTTTTCTCCTTGACCGTTTCAGCCGCGCTTCTTTGGGAATACGCGTTCGGGTAGTTTTTGGCCGGCATATTTTTGGTCTGCTGGATCTGGTTCTGGTTGTATATGTCGATCTGCCTGAGCGCGGCCGAGACTTGCCCTTTCTGCATGGCGTAGTCTGTCACTTTCCCCTGCTCTTTGTCCTCTTTATTGAACAGCTGCCTCTGAATGTCAGAGGTTTTTCTAGCACCTGCTATAACTTGAGGTTTTTTATCGGAGATCGCGTTTTCTATCATCTGAAAGTAGTCGTCAATGTCTTCTTCTTCTTCGGCGTCCTGATAACCTGATAAGTCGCTCAGGTTATCGTTCGGGTGGATAGGCTTACCCCTCCTCTGCTCTTGGGAAC